>OW121740.1:90306433-91506433 GCA_933228675.1 Stomorhina lunata | reverse complement strand
AAAAGCGATTTGAATGAAAAACGACTTAGGGTCTTTCTATATTAAAGTAACGATATATATATAAGCTAATTTCCCTCATTTTGACTTGTATGGAAGCTGGGGTCAAATAAACAAAAAATTGTCATTATCTTTGAATTTACAAGCATTTTAGTGATTTTCGTCTTATTAACTGAGTTTTTGCTGAAGGGTTTGTATGTGACCTATTGTCAAATATGGACCGATTTCAACGAAATTTGGTACATATGGAGTGTATGTTTTAAATTTCATGAAAATATATTTATATTTGTGGCCAAAATATCAATTTCGGGAAGTGAGACCTATGGGAGGTACCCGAAATAATGGACCGACTTTGACGAATTTCAATAACAGTGGTCCCACAACCATTGTCTGTGCCAAATTTTATGAAGTTGTCTTTATAGTTGCGACCTGTACTTTTATTGAAAGCTTTGCCAAGCCAGCCGACCAGCCAGACGGACGTACTGACATCGTTAAATCGATGTCAGTCCGTCTTTGTATATTATGGTTACTCTGAACCATCCGTTTCTATGGTAAAAAAGTGGTTTACTGAATTTCGATGTGGCCGGAAATATTATAATCTTCTGGATGACCAATTGAGGTTTCTACATTCACTGTAAGAATATAGCAGATCGGAGATAGATGGTAAGAGAGATCGTAGAGGCCATAGGCATCTCACTTAGCTCAGCAGTTTCAATTTTGAATGATCACTTGCGCATGAGAAAGCTTTTTCCAAAATGAATGCTGCATTTGCAAACTTGACAGTGTGACAATTTCAGGAAATATGGACTAAACGTAAAAATTTCGAAGTGAATCGGCGAAAAAGAAGGCATTGAAGTCATGGCGACCATTTTTTTAATGCACGCAATGAATTATGTTTCTAGCAACAGAAAATGCTCAATATCTTGAAAACAAGACCTATTGAGAATAAAGTAAGTGTTTTAATGAAGGTGAATAGTTAATTCATAATTGGTGAGTTTCATTCATGTACAAAAATGTTGTCGACCAGTGTAAGCGATAAACTTGAATGAAAAACTTTTGGTTCGTCTTAACTTAAGGAACTTAAGGACTTTAAATACTAATTTTTAAAAATATTTGGGGTTTTTTCCAACTGAGCATCCACATTCTTATCAGTCGGTCCACATTTGATCATAACTGCCACAAAAACTTTATATCCTTTATATTATCAAGCTAGATCACATTATCTGCTTATGGACCTTAACTTAAACTACTTAAGCAACATTTTTGAGTAACAGATAGTATCTATTTAACAACAATATGTACTAAGGTGAACTGGTGTGGTATGGCAGGTTAGTCATCCGCCTAGCATACCAAAGGTCCCAATTTCGATCTCTTGAAAAAATAAATTTTCAAAAAAAAAGCGGTTCACCTCATAACTCTATATAAAACTTCTCTAACTAATGCATTTGCCGTTCGGAGCCGGAGTTAAAACATGGGTCCATTTCAATGAGTCTAAAAATATAATCGGATGCAGCCCATTGTCTAAGAGAAGTAGCGCCTGTTCCAATTGGAATGTCGTGGCCATTATGTATGTATGTAAGCATTACTAAGGCCCCTGATACAAGGCCCTTAGACTTCAACCTTTTACTTCTTCGTATATCAAGTGCAAACTATAAAAAGTGTAAATATTAAAATCATCATGATGGAAATAATATTGTCTGGTCGGAAAATTATTACCAACTCATATTGGGAATATTCCTTGCAAAAATAAAATATATTTATCAGGAATAGACAAATAAATATCTAAATAATTTAGCAAATAAATTGTAAATGGAAAAAATAGTGGTGGCATAAACAAGATAATTTTCAACATGATATGCAATTATTTCAGTTTTCATGAGTCTTCCTTTGGCCAAGGGTTTTAATCATAAGCTTTTCATTAAGAAAAATTCTCATTCTACCTAGTGGAAATTTAAAGACAATCATGGTCTTTAAAGAAAACAAGTAAGAAAGTGCTATAGTCGGTCAAGCCCGACCATACGATACCCTTCACCACTAAGGTCAAAGGTGTTCCTTTTCCTGTATAAAAACAAATATTAGCTAAATTTTGCCATCATACAAACATATTCTCAAAACTTATAAATTTAAGATGTTTCCGCCATTTAGACTTATATGAGAGCTATGGTCCGATGTGGACCGATTATCTCGAAATTTGTCAAATTGATTACAGTTGTTACAAAAATTACGTATGCAAAAAAGAAACTTAAAATTCCCATTATTTTCGGTTACGAGCGTTTTAGTGAAATTTGTCTCATTTAGTGCGTTTTTAGAAAAGAGTTTGTATGGGAGCTATGGTCAAATGTGGACCGATTTCAACGATTTAAGTTTTAAGTTTACATATTCAGTGATTTAAGTTTACATAAGCAGTATTTGTTTTAAATTTCATGAAAAAATATTGATTTTTATGGCCAATATATCAATTCCGGGAAGTGGGACCTATGGGAGGTACCATAAATAATAGACCGATTTTGACGAATTTCAATAGCCATGGTCCCATTATCAAAAAAAATATCTGTGTCAAATTTCATCAATTATCAATTATCTTTAGAATTGCGACCTGTAGTTTGATTACAAAGTTTACATGGAGTCCAGCCAGCAGGCGGACGGACAGACGGACATCGCTAAATCGACTCAGAAAGTGATTTTAAGCCTATTGGTATACTAAAAGACAAATATTTCTATGCGTTACATACATCAGCACAAACTTATAATACCCTTTCCACCTATGGTGGTGAAGGGTATAAATATTATGAAAATTGTTTATTAGAAAATTGTATAACTTTAAAAAACTTGAGACAATAGAAGGTGTTGAGAAACAGAAGTAAATTTAGAAAGGTTCAAGGGAAAATTTTACAATTTTGAACATTTAAATATTGCAAATTTGAAAGCAATTTTCCATTTTACTATTCAAGAATTATTAAGTTTCTTAGTTAGTGTCCATGAATCTAACGTTTGAATATAAGGATTAGTTCCATTTACTTCATATGTTTAAGTTCCTTTTTAAAACCGACCGACCAATTTTACTTATATCCACTTTCCATAACTTTAATTTTAATTTAAAAATACTTTTCCACCAGCCCCTTTTAATAAAAAAATTAGTTAAAAAATTTTTGTAGACATTCCTTTGACTGACGGACAAGTAGGTGTGGACATTTCTATCATTCATTCGTTTCGACAGAATGTGCTGTACACCCACCACTCAGTTCCATGACATTTTACCATCTTTCATTCAACCATTTGTACTCACTACTCTTCCTCGTTCCATCATTCAAACTTGTTTTGCCTATTCCTTTCGTTCGGTTGTAAATAGTTTTTTTTTTTGCTGGATTTTGAGGGTTCAAATGCATACAATTTGTCGATTGTAGGTTGTGCCCCCTAAAGCATAAAAGGTAAAAGTTACATGTCCGTTTTGTTGTTATTTTTGTTGTCATTCTACACCAAGTAGAAAATACACAAACTTTTACTTGTAAAATGTTTACATTTCGTTTTCATACATTTCATTTCGTATGCGCAAGTTTCTGCAAAACGTCCAGTACCCCAACATTAAGCCAACGAAATAACCAGAGCAACCAAACAGCCAGCCAAACACTTGGTTAAATCAATGGATGGTTTGGTTGTAAGGTCGGTCGGTGGGTCGGCTAGCAAACTGTAAACTTTATTTTTTTCTTTTTAGAGTTTATGTCTTCGTTGTTTCTGAGTTGGTTTTAACTTATTACAATAAAGTTGAGAGTGGCGCCTTAACTTGAATTAAGTTGTATTAATTTCGATTAGAATTTTCTGGGTTTTTTTTTTACTCATTAATATTTGTTTTAACTTTTAACAAATGTTCAGTTGTGACCATGACAAATTGCAATCTTTATGATTACGTACATATACACAGGGTTATACATTTTGCGGTTTTCATTTTGCTATCATACAAACATTTTCTCAAAACGTTTGGACTTATATGAGAGCTAGGGTCAAATGTGGACCGATTATCACGAAATTTAGAAAATTGATTACAGTCGTTACAAAAATTATGTGTGTGAAATTCTCATTATCTTTAGATTTACGAGCGTTTTAGATATTATACCCTTCACCACCATAGGTGGAAAGGGTATTATAAGTTTGTGCTGATGTATGTTACGCATAGAAATATTTGTCTTAGACCCACCTTTTAGTATACCAATAGGCTTAGAATCACTTTCTGAGTCGGTTTAGCGATGTCCGTCCGTCCGTCTTGCTGGCTGACTGAACCCCCATGTAAGCCTTGTAATCAAACTACAGGTCGCAATTCTAAATATAATTTGATGAAATGTGGCACAGATCATTTTTTTTGATAATGGGACCATGGCTATTGAAATTCGTCAAAATCGGTCTATTATTTATGGTACCTCCCATAGGTCCTACTTCCCGGAATTGATGTATTGACCAAAATATCAACATTTTTTCATGAAATTTAAGACTACTTATGTAAACTTAAATCACTGTATCAAATTTCGTTGAAATCGGTCCTCATTTGACCATAGCTTCTGTCAAAACGCACTAAATGAGACAAAAATCACTAAAACGCTCGTAAATATGAAGATAATGAGAATGTAAAGTTTAGTTTTTGTTTCGAGATAATCGGTACACATTTGACCCTAGCTCTCATATAAGTCCAAATGACAGAAACAGCATAAAACAAGTAAGAAAGTGCTATAGTCGGTCAAGCCCGACCATAGGATACCCTTCACCACTAAGAACAAAGGTGTTATTTTTCCTGTATAAAGACAAATATTTTCTAAATTTTGCCATCATACAAACATTTTTTCAAACCTTATATATTTAATCTGTTTCCGTCGTTTGGACTTATATGAGAGCCAGGGTCAAATGTGGACCGATTATCTTGAAATTTTGCAAATTGATTACAGTTATTACAAAAATTATGTATGCAAAAAATAAACTTAAAATTTTCATTATCTTTAGATTTACGAGCGTTTAAGTGATCTTTGTCTCATTTAGTGTGTTTTTAAAGAAGACCTTGTATGGGAGCTATGGTCAAATGTAGACCGATTTCAACGAAATTTGGTACAGTGATTTTAGTTAACATAAGCAGTATTTCTTTTGAATTTCATGAAAAAATTTGTATACTTGTGTCCAATATATCAATTCCGAAAAGTGGGACCTATGTGAGGTACCCTAAATAACCGATTTTGACCAATTTCAATAGCCATGGTCCCATTATCAAAAAAATGATCTGTGCCAAATTTCATCAAATTATCTTTAGAATTGCGACCTGTAGTTTGATTACAAGGTTTACATGGGGTCCAGCCAGCCAGACGGAAGGACATCGCTAAATCGACTCAGAAAGTGATTCTAGGCCTATGGTATACTAAAAGTTGGGTCTAAGACAAATATTTCTATGCGTTACATACATCAGCACATAAATATAAGTTTTGAGAAAATAGCAAAATTAAGCAAATATTTGTCTTTATACAGGAAAAAAACGAATTTGACCCTAGTGATGAAGGGTATCGTATAGTCGGGCTTGACCGATTATAGCACTTTCTAACTTGTTATTATAAAGTTTGAACGTTGGCATTATTTGTGAAACACTTAAAAATTTAAATAAACCCCACGCGAAATGTTGCAAGCATTAATTCTTTTGTGGTAATTTTCGACCACTTTTTGACACTTATTGGGCGGTATTTCAGCCATAACTTAACGATTGATGGTTTTAAAGTGCTCAAGAGTTAAAGGTTTATCTGCATAAATACGGTCTTTCGCGTGTCCAACAAAAAAGTCTAATGGTGTTAAATTGCATGATCTTGTTGGACAGTTGACATAGCCACGACGAGAAATTACGCGGCCAGGAAATATCTCTTGCAATAAAGCCACATTCGGGTCATCGGCAACACTTTCACTTACAGCAGCGATATTGTTAGCGGAATGAGCGAAACTATATATGTAACCGCTCCAGTCTCTTCAAATTTCTTCACAATTTTGCCAATTGCTTGCGTAGTTGGACGATTATGTAAAGCATAATCTGCTTTTAAAGCACGATATGTGGCTGATGAAATGGCAAACCAAACTAAATATTAATCACTTAACAGCTGACAAAATGGCCGCCAGTTAAAAAAGTGATGCCAACTTAAAGTTCTGTACCTCAATAAAAAACACCCGTTACTTAATTGACATGCGTTCTTTAGTGTCATCCAACTAGTTTTTCTTAAAATTGCTGTTTCTTAATATTGCATGGAAAAGTGTATCAAAGTGCAGTATCACCATTTTTTGTGGTATGTTTTGATCATTTTTATGCATTGTGTAATACTTAAGCTATCCACTTTCGTCAATGTCAGACTTTCAACTGAGAAAAAAAACAAACTGGTTTGACAACTTAGTTTGACAGATGTCGAATTCCAGTCCTACACTTTTGAAACCACGAAATTGATAAACCTTTACATATATACAGGTATGTTCTGCAAATCATTTCTAAGTGGTTTTGAAATCACATTGATTTTCTAAGTCGAATTATTTATGGTTCACAAATTATTTTGGCAATTTTTTTTTTTTGATATATGCTTTTTGAATTTCGTCTATCAAAGTCTTTTAATTTTAAAACGAAATTCAAGAAGTTCCATATGTAATATTAGAGTGGTGATTTCTTTTCTAGAGAAATATGTAACCCTCAATGTTGCAGTAAAAATATGCACATTTTTGGGTTTTACCAGTTCGAATAGTGTTACATTTTTTGGAAATAGAAACGTGTAAGGAAGTCGTGTAGAAAATATAACATTTTCCCATGTTTTTGAAAAGAGCATGTAGATTTTTACAATGTTGCATGGGTGTAACATGATTGTTCAAAAAGAAATTAGCCTTCTATCTTCAGCCTAAGCGTTTCAATGTCATTTGTTGCTTATAAGGAACATTGTAAATTTTTGGTTGTAGTTCCTCTAGTTTTTGCTGTTTTTGCTAACTGTTTTTTTTTTCATAACTAAAATAAATATTCGAGTTTATTCAATTACGAAATTTCATTTTTAAAAGCCTTGCAAGTATTATTTTTTGAGGTAGTTAGTTGAAGTGGTGTGAATAAGTCGTTTCTTTGAATTCAAATGAAAACAAAAAGTGAGAAGATTTTTTCCAATTAAGTGAATTGTGTTATAAATAGGAGTAAGGAAATGAAATAAAGTTGGCAAAACTTAAAATAGTTTTAATTTTTATGTTAGGAATTTCATAAACACAATGTTGCTTATAGGCAACATATGTCCATAGTAGCAATATTTAAAAAAAAAACGTTCCAGAGGTATTTTATGGAGAAACGAGATCCTGTCTGTTACGAAACTGATTTAAAAAAAGAAAACCTCAAACCACCAATAAAATATTTCAATGAGTTTTTCGATGATGAAATTGTAATCTAGATTTGCAACGAAATAAATCAATATTCGATGGAAGCGAAAGACGAAGTGCCCATATAGATACCAGAATAGTCTATATAACATCATATGTGAATTAGGATAAGGAATAATAACGCCTAGGGAAAATTGAAAGATGAATTGGCCGGTTCTGGAGTAGACATGGATGTAAAAAATACTTCTTAGGATGTATGCCCTGGATTTGACATAATTTTTTTCAATGTGAATTGAATTGAATGAATTTTTGCCTTATTCATGACAGAACATTATGAAAAATTTAACAAGGTTTCATAATGACTCGTAAAGACTAACAGTGAAAGTTAATGAAAAAACTAAACAAAAAAATTAAGGACAAAGTTCAAACGTATGATCTTGTGAACTCTCCCACAGATTAGACGATCATGTATATTCATCAAAATCAAAAAAAAGGTGTAAATTATGATTTACAGGTATTCCAGAAGGAACTATGATATATTGTAACCCATAAAAAAATAGTTTTTTTTCATATCACACATGGAATGTAGCAGAAATCAATAAATATACTACCAATGGTCAATGTTGCTTATAAGCAACATCTAATAACGGTAATATTATAAGTAATAAAGACTTGAAATGGATATTAGTTCGTATTTAGGGCTCATACAATGTATGATATGAAATTTAAATGACAACAATATAACAAAAGAAAAGAAAAATATGGTTGATTCTGATATTACTGGCTAACTTATGTCATTAAACCTCTCAATCGGAAGTTGGTATAGAAAATCAACAATGCTTTAAAAACTGAATTTTAATTAATATTCGATTTGTTGGGGAAAATGCCTGTATTTTTAGGGACAAAATACATTTTTTCATAATTTTTTCATGATTAATAAAAAATTATTTTGCAAGAAAAAATTTGGAAATTTAATGTAATTTTTCAGTTTGCACTAATTTTATTAAGAAAAAAAATATAATTTAGTAAAGTTTAAGTGCAAGTTGTGTTATGACATTTGAACACTTTCCCAGGCAATATTAAGAAACAGCAATTTTAAGAAAAACTAGTTGGATGACACTAAAGAACGCATGTCAATTAAGTAACGGGTGTTTTTTATTGAGGTATAGAACTTTAAGTTGGCATCACTTTTTTAACTGGCGGCCATTTTGTCAGCTGTCAAGTGATTAGTATTTAGTTTGGTTTGCCATTTCATCATGAACAGGTTGACAGAAGAAGAACGCTTGCAAATCGTGCAAATTTATTTCGAAAATAATGGTTCAGTTCGCGATGTTTACCGCAAGCTCCGTCCATTTTGTGGTCGACATAATCATCCATCAGAGCAATTAATTCGGTTAACCATGGATCGTTTTCACACTACGTTTACTCTATGTGATAATACGCATCCGCAGCGACGTCGAACAGTGCGCACTGAAGAAACAATTGCCGCTGTAGAGCAAAGTGTTGAAGAGGACCCGAATGAATCGATTCGCCACCGTGCACAGCAATTGGAGCTTTGTCCATCAACTTTATGGAAGATTTTGCGCAAAGATCTTGGCTTGCGACCTTACAAGATCCAGCTTGTGCAAGAATTAAAGCCGCGAGACCATGCAATGCGTCGTGATTTTGGTGTATGGGCCGAAAATGAGATTGATCTCGATGCTGATTTTCATCGCAAACTTTTGTTTAGTGATGAGGCTCATTTTTGGTTGAATGGCTACGTCAACAAGCAAAATTGCCGCATTTGGAGTGAAGAGAATCCACATGAGACCCTTGAGACGCCATTACATCCACAAAAACTGGTGAGCTCTATGGGCTGGTGGAGTCATTGGGCCATACTTCTTCCGAAATAATGCTGGAGAGTCAGTTACCATAAATGGAGACCGGTATAGAGCCATGATAACCGACTATTTTGTTCCCCAATTGGATGGCATGAATGTGGATGAGTTGTGGTTCCAATAAGACGGCGCTACATGCCACACAGCGCACGTCACAATTGATTTATTGAAGGAAACATTCGATGAGCGCATAATTTCGCGGAATGGACCTGTCAATTGGCCACCAAGATCGTGCGATTTGACACCTGGATTATTTTCTTTGGGGATATGTGAAGTCGCTCGTCTACGCCAACAAACCAGAAACGTTAGGGGACTTGGAAGCCAACATTCGTGGCGTTATTGCCAACATACGGCCCCATATGCTCGAAAAAGTAGTTGAAAATTGGACCTGTAGAATTGGCTTTATTCGAGCCAGCCGCGGCGGCCAGATGCCCGAAATCATATTTAAACATTAATGGCATAAAATTATCCTTCCAATAAAGCCAAATTGATGGACATTAAAACGATTTTCTTGTGTTTTATTTCAATTCGAAGTTCTATACCTCTAAAAAAAACACCCATTATTAGGTACAACAAAGTAAAGTACAGCATTTTAGTTTTCTGCATTAAAATTCACAGGGCTTGCAAATTATCCGGTAATCCGAGAATTAATCATAATATGAAAGCTATGAGTGAAAGTGGACCATTGCCGTAAAATTTAACACGTTGCCTATATTCTATCGACATAGTTACTATAATTCGATATTTGTTCGAATTTAACTTTTTTCTGAAGATTTATTATTTATTTAAAGATTAGAATATTTTAGCATGATGTAGATACCGTAGCTTCTAAGGATCTAGGATTTATAGCATTTTTGGCTTTAAAGCCAGTATTGAAGAAAAGACAATGAGATGCATCCGATTATATTTTTAGACTCATTGAAAGGGACCTACGTTTTAACTCCGGCTCCGAACGGCAAATGCATTAGTTCAATAACCAGTGGCTAGCTGAGTTATGAGGTGAACCGTCGCTTTTTTGAAAATGTATTTTGTTCAAGTGGGTCTGGGAATCGAACTTAGGACCTCTGGTATGCTATGCGGATGACTTACCTGCTATGCCACAGCAAAAGTTATCATGTTTTTTATTTAAAGTAATTGGTGAAAAACACATTTGTAAAAGAAAACATAACTATTTGCACTTAGGCGACGATATTTTAATTAGTATTAACTAAATCGTAACTATTTATTAATGTTAAATTATAATTATTTACTAATTTAAAGAAATAATAAATATTTGAATTTAACTACTGAGTAACATTTATGTAATTAATATTGTAGAAAATGAAATAAATGCAATTTAAATAGTAATGTTAATAATTTTTAGTTAATGCTCCTATTTATTCATTCTATAACAAGATTTAATTAAAACATTTATTTAAGTACATGTTTACATGTAAATATTTAACATAATAAGAGGATTCATAAGATGTACTATAAGTTACATTGTCATAACATAAATAGTAATATATACATCGTTTTAAAATATTTGTGATTTAACTTAAACCCCAAGAACACAAATATTATCATTATCACAACTTTATGACATTGTGAATCCCCCATCTACAATTATTTACGTTTTGTTGACAGACTCGCTCACTAATCAGTCGATTGGAAAAACGTTAATAGAATTATTATGGATATTACGAGTAGTATTAAACATTTTATAACTATGACCATACAAATAAATGATCAACAGAAAGTAGCATTAACTAAAGTACTCGTACTTACAGTTGAATTATTTAAATCAGATTTGAGTGGATTGGTTTTGAACTACTCGTATATTAATACTTATGTATTTACTGGGTACAATGTTCATGTTAAATTCAATTTGATTTAAAAGTAATTATTTTATTTCATTTTGTATTTCATTAAATTATATTTCTAGGCACCGGCCAAAACAAATCTAGAGTATTTGAAGGGCGGTATGTAATACTCCAATATCATACATATGAAAATACTTATGTACTCATATATTTACTCATTTGACTAATGTTCGAACATTTGTTTCGTTTTTTTAATTATATTAGAATTTTCTATACTCAGTCCTCACTCAGTCATATCGATGGACATGATTAAAATCAGTTATTAAATAAAATTGAAAATAAATACCGCTTTTATTGAGAACTGTAATGGCTTCGCTTTGTTTTGTTGAATAATTTTGTGTTATGGCGCATTGGACGGCTATTTCATGCTTATTTGAATTTTATAATTATTTAATTGTTTTATTTGAAAGGTTTATAGAAAAATGAAATTTGGTTTTAGTTTTCAATATGGCTCAATAATCAATTTAAGGTGACCATATAAAGTACAGCTTAACTGTAGAAATACAAATTTCTAAGTCAAAACATTATTAAAGGTTATGCTGAGCATTTAATTATATAGTACCTGTTTGACCAAGCCTTGTTCGGATCTTTAGGATAAGCATTTCGAGGCAAATTTTAAAGCTTACAAATATTTTATTGTATAAAGTATTAGCCAAATAAAATAATTTATAGGAAAGATATTGCACACATATATCCAATTAATTTAAAATCATTTTATTTATTTTGTCCGATCAACACAGGATCCAATGCATAGTTTACAGTTCAATTTATTTTGAATAATTTTTGGAAATTGGTCAAACCATCTTAGAAACTCTTGTCGGCTCATGCGCAACAACTTTGGTAAAGATCAAAGTATGACCAAATGCAAAGTTTACGATTTAATTAACTTTGAGTAATTTTAAGTGGCACCACCTGTCGGAAATCGGTCATACGAACTAAGAAGCCTTCGTCGGCTCATCCGCAACAACTTTGTTAAAGATCACAGCATGATGAAATGTGCATATTACGATTTAACTCACTTTGAGTAATTTTCAGTGGCGCCACCTGCTGGAAATTGGTCATGCAAACTAAAGAACCTTCGTTGCCTCATGCGTAACAACTTTTCTTAAGATCGTAGCATGATCAAATTCACAGTTTACGATCTAAATCATTTTGAGTAATTTTCAGTGGCGCCACCTGTCCGAAGTTAGTCATGTCAACTTAAAAAACCTTCGCTGGCTCATGCGCAACAACTTTGCTGAAGAGCATAACATGATCAAATGCATAGTTTAGCTATTCTACAAAGCATATACAGACAGACAAACATTCATTTGTTTAAAAGTTGTAACATTATCAATTTGTTCCATTTTTTATCTCCTGATCTTAAAAAAGTTCAATCTGCATATTTGGTACTTCTTTGGTACCAATTGAATTCAGTACATTTTTTAAAAACACAGTTAAAATATCGTTCCTACTCATATTACTTTATGAGATTTTAAGTTATCATTTTATTCCTTTTTTACCCATTTTGGCCTCCGAAATCAAAAAATATTTTTTTCACATTTATTGATTCTAGTACAAAGTTAATTTCTGTATTCTTTGGTTCAAAAGATAAGTGTGGGTTAAAAATAGTACCAAAAAAAAACTACTTTCAGTACTTTTTACCCCCTATCGGACATAGTTTCAAAAAAGTCCACTTATTTTTATAGTTGTTCGAAACATAATATTAATTTTGTTTCTATGTCTATTACTTTAGGAGATCTACCGTTTTCGGTTTTTCCCCTTTTTATCCCCTTAGAGGCAAAGTTTCCATAAGTCCCTTCTTACTCGACCCATACATCCAAAAAGATACCCACCGTTCAAATTTAATCAAAATCGTTAGAGCCCTTTTCGATATAGCCATTCTATAAGAATATAAGATTAAATAAATATGTTGGGTTCTAAAGACCCGTTTTAATGCATGTGTAGGGCTACTATGCGTTTCCCACTCAAAACCACATAAAATATGTTATCTTATTATTAATAATGCTTGATTACTGCTACCGAGATTTGATTCTATGGTCTCGCATAATCGCAAACCAACTTAGTCACAGAACCATATCCAATTTTATTTTTTATTTTTAACATTTTTGTTAAAAATCTCTTAAACTGTACAATGAATTGTATATGTTTTATTCATAAAACAAGTCAAATATTTCTTATTTTTTTGCTCAGTTTTGTCGCTATACAAATATTATATAAATATTTAAGCTCGTTTCCGTATGGGAGCTAGGGTCAAATATTTGGCAATTTGATTAAATTTCACATTTAAGTGACTTTTGACAGAAGTTTCAACAATCAGTCCACATTTGAACCATATGGCACTATGAGCTGGAACTAACTCTTAGAAGATATTCGTATGATAACAACATTGACCGTAGACTTTAAAATTTGTTGACCGGTCGAAAATAGTTTTGCAAGGCCCCGTTCTTTCTTCTAACCCCTTTCTTATATTTTAAAATCTGCGTTATTGTTTCTTAGTTTCTTTGATTTTAAAAGGAAGTAAGACATTCTTGACACCATCTGATTTCCTTACTATTTATGCCACTTATATCTGATTGAAAATAGAATACAATTTTTGTGTATGACCCCGTGCTTCAAATTCCAATTTGGATTTACTCAAACAATAACAGGAAAAAGCTAAGGTGCCTATTGGCGACAGTAGAGTAGGTAACTTTGTTATATCACTGTAGTACCTCAAGTGCCTTTTTGCCAAATCGGCCCAAAATAATGTGGGCACTCGGTGCTGTCACAAGAAAGGTAAAAGCTGTTTTTGTAGGCACTCCGTTATATAAATTTCTGTTTTAATCGCGCCTGATGTCTCAGATGCTTGGCTTCTTTTGATACAACTGCAAATAGCTTGCTACACGAGTAATTTCTTTGGGAATATTATTATTTTTTGTCCGGAAAATTCCTGAACATTGCCTCGTTCATCAGCAATGTAAACGTCTTCATCCATCACACAATATATATATATATATATACAATGATCAATGAGTCTATTTTTAGACTCATTGATCCGAACGGCAAATTTTAGAGAAGTTTAACATAGCATAATACTCAATAACCAGTGGCTAGCTTAGTTATGAGGTAAACCGCTTTTTTTTAATTTAGTTTTTCAAGTGGTTCTGGTCGGGGATCGAACTTGGGACCTCTGGTATGCTAGGCGGATGAGTAACCTGCTATACCACAACACAACAGGTTTTTGCTTCTAAGTTCTTTATCGAATTGCAATCTTTCTAAACTCAGTGGAAAAACTGTTAGAATATTTCACCATACGAGCTGCTAATCCAAGTGTTAGGGGCTCTTCGAAAGAGTTGCTCGACTTCATCTGACTTACTAATACTTTTTCTATTTCCTGATGCATGTTCTCTTTTAACGCTCAAGTCTTCCTTATACCGTTGGAAACAATTCGAGGGCCAACTTTAAAATGTTTTGCTATTTTTCCATGTAAATTCATAACATATTTTTATACCCACCATCAAAAAGAATAGGTGGAATATTGAGATTATGATTCCGTTTGCAATTCAATTATGAAATTCTAAAACCATTGAGCGATGTCATCTGTCTGTTGAAGGCATGATGGGGTCGAAACAAAGGGAGCTAGTATTGAGTAAGCACTAGGCAGTATATGAACATTTTAAATTCCACCTAAACAAGTAAGAAAATCTATAGTCGGTGAAGCCCGATTTTATAATACCCTTCACTACTAAGGTCAAATATGGACCAACAATTAAACAAGTTTTCCTTAAGTCTTAGAGACATACATACATAAATTATTTTTTCAAAATTTTTATAAAATTTTTTATATAATTTCCGGCTAAGGGCCAGATATGGGAGCTAGGGTCAATTGTAGACCGATTGTTACCAAATTTTGATTATTGGTTTACATTTACAAAATATTAATCTGTGCAAAGTTTAAATAATCAAATGCATTTATCTTTAGAGTTATTAACGTTTTTGTGCTTTTATGTGTATATTGAGAATGTGTCTTGTATAGGAGGTATGGTCAAATATGGGCCGATTTCTACAAAATTAGAAACATTGATTAAGGTTATGATAAGCAATATTTGTGCTGAATATTATTAAAATACAACTAAATTTGTGGCTATAAAGGACCAAAAACTCTTTTCCGGGAAGGCATCCCTATGTGAGGTATCCGAAATAGTAATCCGATTTCGCCCAAAAAGTATAGGGATCGTCCTTGGACTAAAATATGAACCTGTGCCAAATTATATTTAAAGTTACGACCTGTAGAGTGATAACAAACTTACATGGATAACCGGCCAGCCAGCCGGACGGACATCGTCTAAACCACTCAGGGAGTGATTCTAAGTCGATTGGTATACTAAAAGGTAAGTCTCAGACCAATATTTCTATGCTTTACAAAATACACTTAAATGCCAATAAATAGCTATATTTAGCACTAGAAAGATGTATGTCATAAAAAACTTACGGAAACACAAAAATATAAAAAATATAGGGGTTTCTGTCCTTCCAATAAAAGCGCGATAGAGCCTTAACGAAAAAAGCTAGAGGGGCAAAAGTTTACAAAAGTATTTTCGATATTGAAATATTAAAAATTGGCGAAATCGGGAATCACATTAATGCTTTCTTGAGCTCTTCTCTGAAAGATTACATAAAACCCGGAAGTTAAAAAAACTCTAATAACTTAAAAATTGTGTGTAATTCAAAATCTAATTGTTAAAATTTGCCAAATTATAAAATATTTGGTTACCTTAAAATATTTACTCAAACGTGTAAATAAGTCTAAAAATAATTGTAAACAAATCATATTTATTCATGTGTGTAAAACCTCCAAAAGTACGTAATTTGGGTACGAGTAAATTTTTTATTAAAATTTCTCATGAAATGTAAATGGCGTAAAATTGATGGCTTATTAAACGACTAATGAATGAAAATTATAAATTTTACTAAAACAAGTCACGTAAATAACAAACAAATTAAATGTTATAATAAATTTTACATGATATTTTTCAATATTTAAGGCCAAAAGTGTGCACAAAAAAAAGTACCAATGAAAATTTATTATTTCGAAAACAATTGAACAGACACATTTTAATGACATTGATATTAAAAGCGCCAGTTGTTGTTTCGAGTTTTATATATAAAGAGTGCTCTTAATAAAATTTGTAGTTGGATTTTCTTAAATGAAAATCAAACCTTTTAATATAAAAACTCTACAAAATACGCAAATATAATGACATATTATACAAAATCATTTAGCATTAAAATGTTTACTTAGTACTCGGGTTTTGCAAAATTATCGACTTTTTTTCGGAAACCCTCCCATTAAAGATTTTACAGTTGCTTCTGATACTTTTTTGGAGCATGTGTTCCACCTGCGCTTAAAATCGGACATGTTCTTGGAAATCTTTCCTGTGTTCTTCAATTCCTTTTTTACCAGAGCCCAATACCTTTCCACAGGCCGAAGTTCTGGACAGTTAGGTGAATTTGTCTCTCGTGGTAAAAAAATGACATTATTCTTTGAGTACCACTCAAGTGCCTTTTTTCCATAATGGCATGATGCCAAATCGGGCCAAAAAAATGTAGTCACTCTGTGCTCTCTTAAAAAGGGTTACAACCGTTTTTGTAGGCACTCCTTTATATAAATTTCTGTGTTTATTGTGCCAGATGCCACAAATACCTTACTTCTTTTGCCACAACTGCAAATAGCTTGCCACACGAGAAACTTCTTAGGGAATTTTGTTTGTTTTTTTGCGCGAAACTCTTGCCGAACATTGCCCCGTTTATCAAAAATCTTGACCAGGAAGTTGAGAAAAGTCTGCCAGTACGTATGTTTCATCATCCATCACACAACAGGTGTATTTTTTTATAAAATCAGACTTCAATATTTTCGCTCGTTTTTTTGCTTCTAAGTTCTTTATAGCATTGCGATCTGGAACCTTTTGGACTTTGTATGTCTTCATTCCAGCATAAGCTTTGACTCTATGTGCAAAATTCGTAGAACATTTCACCGTACGAGCTACTTTTCTTAAAGAAGTGTTAGGCGCTCTTCGAAAGAGTCGCTCGACTTCTTTTGCCTTACCAATATCTGTAGGACCTTTTTTCCTCCCTGATCCAGGTTTTCTTTCAGTGCTCAGGTTTTCCTTATTCCGTCTGATGGCATTAGAAACCGTTCGAGGGTCAACTTTCAAATTGTTAGCTATTTTTTTAAAAGTCCATGACGGATTTTTTTGAAAAGTTTTAATTATATTTCCACGAACTTTTTTTTCGCAGTTCATTTTGATTGAAATAACTATTGAAAATTAATAATTTCTAAAATAATAGTATCTGACATATCTATAGAAACTAACTTGATCAAAAAATAAATTATTTCTTGCACTATGGATAAATTTTGTCTAAAATAGTAAATGCATATTTTTTTTAGAACACTCTTTAAGTAATTTTTTTACTAATAGAAGTAAAAACAAAACGTTTTAAATCAATTTTCATTTTAATAATTTCAGAAAATTATTTCTTCATTCTGTATTACTTTCACTTCCCTTCCCTCCCTTTTCTTTATGAGATTCATAGAATAAAAATTTTTAAACTGAAATGTTTTTCGAAAAGCAAAAATAAAATTGCAAATTTGCATTGAAAAGTAATTTGTCAAACGCATTACAGACAACGACGTCGATGCCACAACAAACGACTGTGGCAGCAGCAGCGACAGCAAAAACAATAACGGCTACAGAACTAGTAGCAATAGCAGTATCATCTGTAAACCGTTCAATTGTAAAGAGTAAGTCTTATGTATGTGTGTCATTACACAGGAAGGGTGGTAGTAATGGGTGAGTGTGAGGAAGTTAGTGGGTAACGGATATACCGCCATTGACATGCCAATGTTTGTGTTACTTTCTGTCTTCCGTTTTTTGAATTTTTTCACTTTCTGTGCCATTTAAATTTAATTTTTACTCTTGTCATTGCAGCGTGTTCACTTTTGTTTCACACAGTCTTTGTCATCTCTTTTTTTTTTTTTTTCTTAACTCTATTTCATTGTAAAGTTTCTTTTTTTATTCGAAAGCCCAAATTTCTAGGCAGCAAAAATAATGTATAAAAAATACAAGCAACTGCTGCGGTTAATGTCTTTTGAATGCAAATTCAATTTTATCGCACTTTTGTTTTTAATAAGATTTTTAAGTGAAATATATTGGCTATAGTTTACACTCTTACCATCAGCTTACGAGTATGAGAATAGCCGATTTACTCCGAGATTCTTTATTTTACTTTAGTTTTTCGTTTTAAAAGACTTACTTTGAAAGTCAAGTAAATTTGAAGGTGTCTTTGTCGAATGGTTAGAAAGATTTTGTGTAATTTTAAACAAGTGACACGATAAAACTTATTCAAAGAAACATTATTGAGGATTTGGCAAAAAGTTTTACTGTTTTTAAAACAATAACTTTTGTTAAGCTGATGAAATGAAAGCAAATCCCAGGAATGTTTAAAATGGACTTTTTCTTCGAGGTAAGAGGGCTTGTATTAATTCTTGATATCAACTGCATAAAATAATTTCATGAGACAATTAAACTGTGTCTGTTGGTTGTAGCTTGATTTAAGATCTCTTAAATATACGATAAGAAACAAATTGCAGCCTGTTTTTCGGAAAAACTAGACCAGTCTCAATAGTACAATTAGTGGATAGGAAAATGTTCAATTTTAAATAGAATTGATCAATTGTGAACAGAAAACAACTATTTGCTTTTCAGAAGCCTTACACTTGCCAGTAGGCCATATATTTATTATTTATAACAGGAAATATATATGGGCAAATCCGAAAAAACATTAAACCAAGGACAATGTTTTAAAACTATCAAAATCACGTATTTGTATTTACGAAAAAATTGACCATATATTTATCCTTTAGAATATATAATGGATACAATTTTCGATTGCTCTCTTCGTAAATGGCAGGTCTTTATTTGCACCCATCTCGAATTTTTATAAATTTTTTAAAATAATAGGTTTTTTAAAAGTTCATAAAAATCGCAAAAACATTCATTTAGGTATCAAGTTTCAGTAGGGGCTCAAAGTCTGCTTAATTTTATACAATTAGTTGTAAAAGAACCCGTCAAAATTAATTGGAGTGATATAAATAACGTCCAGTGAAAAAGGGCTCACAGTGTGTAGCGTCCGAATAAAAAGCCAATTCTATTTTTTGTAGCGTCCGTCACAGCCCTTTAAAAGCCATCCATCACGGCACTTTAAAAGCCAATATTAACAAATGCCATTCGAGAGCACAATTGATGGGCTAATATTCTCCGAAATCTGTGCGAAAATATCTCGTGTAAAACGAAAATGGGATTCATTTAAGTACAACAAAATCCGTAAAAATGTATCGTCCGTCACGCAGAATTTGCCCATACATAGTTTATCAGAATCAAATGTTTATACCTTACACCACCATAAGTTGTAAGCAGATAACGCTTGAGGATTTTTAAGTTATCAAAATTCCTTTCAGAAAATGCTTCTTCCATTTTTAAGTTTGAGTCAGATTCTTGTGACTTAATTTGAAACCTAAACTTTCTATAGAAAAATTTTCGATAAAAATATTTTTCAGTAGAACAATTTTGTCGAAAATAGTTTTCCATGAAAAATTTTTCAATAAAAATATATTTTTCTAATAAAAAATTTTCGATAAAAATATTTTTCCATACAAAATATTTTTACGGAAAATTTGGAATACAAATTTTTTCTATAGAGAAATTAGCAATAAAAATATTTTTTTATAGAATAATTTTCTATAAAAATATTTTTCTGTAGAAAATTTTTTGATAAAAATATTTTCTATAAAAAGTTTTTCGATAAAAATATTTTTCTATAGAAAAAAAAATGTTTTCTTTGAAAATGTTTTGATAAAAATATTTCTCTATAGAAAATTTTTTGATAAAAATATTTTTCTATAAAAAAACTTTCAATAAAAATATTTTTCTATAAAAAATTTTTGGATAAAAATATTTTATGAAATTATTAAAACGAGCTCGAGGTCTGTTGTTTTTATTTTTAGTTTTTATTTATTACTAATGTCCAATATTTCGATATCCTTTGGATATCATCTTCAGGGACAGCGAGTTACAATATACAAACAACGTTGACATCTATAATTGCACATTTTTCTATAGAAAATTTTTTGATAAAATATTTTTATAAAGAAACATTTTCAATAAAAATATTTTTCTATTGAAAATTTTTTTGTAAAAATATTATTCTATAAAAAAATTTCTAGAAAAATATTTTTTATAGCTAATTTTTTGATAAAAATATTTTCTATAGAAAATTTTTTGATAAAAATATTTTTTTATAGTACATTTTTCAATAAAAATATTTTTCTATAGAAAATTTTTTAAAAAAAATATTTTTTAATAGAAAAATTTTTGAAAAAAATATTTTTCTATAGAAAAATTTTCGATAAAAATAATTTTCTATAGAAAATATTTCGATAAAAATATTTTTCTATAAAAACTTTTTCGATAAAAATATGTTTCTATAGAACATTTTTCTATAAAAATATTTTTTTATTTTATATTTTCTATAAAAGTTTTTTGATAAAAATATTTTTCTATATAATAATATTCGATAAAAATATTCTTTTATAGAAATTTTTTTGATACAAATATTTTTCTATAGAAAATTTTTCGAAAAAAATATTTTTCAATAGAAAATATTTCAATAAAAATATTTTTCTATAAAAAAGTTTTTGATAAAAATATTTTTCTGTAAAAATTTGTTTGATACAAATATGTTTCTATAGGACATTTTTCGATAAAAATATTTTTTTGTAGTACCTTTTTTGGCACAAATAAAAATATTTTTCTATATAATAATATTCGATAAAAATATTCTTTTACAGAAATTTTTTTGATAAAAATATTTTTCTATAGAAAATTTTTCGAAAAAAATATTTTTCAATAGAAAATATTTCAATAAAAATATTTTTCTATAAAAAATTTTTGATAAAAATATTTTTCTGTAAAAATTTGTTTGATAAAAATATGTTTCTATAGGACATTTTTCGATAAAAATATTTTTTTTGTAGTAGCTTTTTTGGCACAAATAAAAATATTTTTCTATATAATAATATTCGATAAAAATATTCTTTTATAGAAATTTTTTTGATAAAAATATTTTTCTATAGAAAATTTTTCGAAAAAAATATTTTTCAATAGAAAATATTTCAATAAAAATATTTTTCTATAAAAAATTTTTGATAAAAATATTTTTCTGTAAAAATTTGTTTGATAAAAATATGTTTCTATAGGACATTTTTCGATAAAAATATTTTTTTTGTAGTAGCTTTTTTGGCACAAATAAAAATATTTTTCTATATAATAATATTCGATAAAAATATTCTTTTATAGAAATTTTTTTGATAAAAATATTTTTCTATAGAAAATTTTTCGAAAAAAAATATTTTTCAATAGAAAATATTTCAATAAAAATATTTTTCTATAAAAAATTTTTGATAAAAATATTTTTCTGTAAAAATTTGTTTGATAAAAATATGTTTCTATAGGACATTTTTCGATAAAAATATTTTTTTTTTGTAGTAGCTTTTTTGGCACAAATATTTATCTATAGAAATTTTTTCGATAAAAATATTTTTCTACGGAAAAATCGTCGATTAAAATATTTTTCTATGGAAAAATTTCCGATAAAAATATTTTATTAAGTAGTTTTATTGTAGTATTTTACTATGATCCTAATTTTTTACAATTAATTATGATTCTAATATAAAGTCTTTTGATAAAACCAAAAAAACGATGGTTAGTTAGGCCACCTCTTCAAGAGCATTATCTCTAAGTCTAGATAGAGCAAAAACCACGCATATCTTATTTGCAGGACAGAATAAATACGAATTATTGTGTCCAACAAATATCAACATAAAGCGAAGATTATTATCTGAACAGAAACACACAACATTTTTCAGTTTTATCGTTTCTTTATTTTCTACACTTTTGTTGTTGCTTTGTTGGCGACCAAGACAAAATCGCTATAAAGGGGATTCAAAAAAGATTAAAATTAACAAAAGTTTAATTTAAAACTTGGCACAGATACAGCAGTATTTATTAAAAAGGTTTTTTTTTAAATTATGCGATATCATATTCTCCGAGTAATTGAGCAGTTCGTTGCGAGTAATCGGTGGCAATTTGATGGCATTGTAGCTTTATTGATGTTAAATTTTCTTTGCGCTTTCATTTGTATATTCCTCGACAAGATAATGATAGGAGTCGGAGATACCCGAATTGTACGCAAATCCAATACACTATTGGTCTATTTGATTTTTTGTTATTTGATCGGGAGACACCCATGTAGCTTTGTGTATATCACGGTGTTGAACCCTGGTGTTACTCGCTACCTTATTTCGAGCCGCCGTAAATGATATTAACCTCATACCATTGTATGATGTTATGTTGTGGAGGCTGAATTTACCAACAGTAGGCTCAAGGCAGCATTCCCGCCCAATCTTTGAGTTAAAATCAACCAGTGTTATTTTTGCATCATAATTGGTCAGCTATCGTAAACTTCCTCTAGTTTTTCATAAAACGCTTCTTTTAAATCTTCATCTTTCTCCTCTGTGGGAGGGTGATCACAAATTAAACTCAGATAGTGGCATTTTCAATTATTTTTGGGCGATCTTCAGAGTCGGCAATTCCGAATCTTGTGACTTAATTTTGTACCAAATTTACATTATTGGCAATTAAAAGCACCAACACATAGAGTGCGGAAAGAAGAAAATATAGCGGCTATATCGGGAAGTGTTGTCGATGTGCGTATTATCAATTCGGCACTGTTCAGAGAATGATATATAAACGCCTTTGGAAATTTTTTGGGAGTTAAGGCTCTTGTGCCGATGTACCAAAAATTTGCTCAGATTTTTAGTTTAATAGATAAATACGGTATTAAACGTGCTTTATCACTGCTGGCACTGGAACTGTTAACAAGTTGAATTATGTCTCTTAAATGTTCTAAACAACTTAAGTCAAACCATACCAAAAATAACCCATAAAATATAGATTCCCCTCAATATTTAGCAAAAACTTTAAATAAAATTTGTAATCAATACTGTCTAACAAAAAACTAAACGTCGCTGTCTTTAAACTATTAAAATTTCTGATTATGATTTATTGACTTGTCTGATTAGAGAACCACTACAAATAGTAATAAATGCCATGATATTTAATTTCCTCTTTAAAAAAGAACCATAAACCTTTGACAACAGCAAAAAATTAGACGTATCAGTTTACAAAGTCAGATCATACACAAACAAACACACACACAGTTATTCCCTTTCCTTTTTTAAGGTGTGAATTTACCACTACTTAAGGACTCATTTATGGATTTTCCAAGACAATGAGGACAATAAAACGGTGAAATTCTATTTCAGCAGATTTTAAACATGTACAAAAACACACAAATATACTCTTCATACACATAAATATTATTTTAAATTGTGATAAATGAATTGAAGATGAATATAGATGAGAGTTAGAAGTAGAATTACCCAGCAGTTATACCATATACGAAACTGGAGAAATGACTACACATTTTATCATATAATTTCCAAAGTAGATAGATATTTGTTCCTTTAAGTTAATGTAAAAAGTGTATACTAATAACCAAATTCTATGAGACTTCCCTAGTTTAAGAGACACTTTCACATCCTCAAACTGTTGGGAAAGAAACCAAAAATTTTAAAGGGGATGAATCTATTTATGTAAATCACTTTCACACACACACACACAAATATTCACAGTCATCATTTAACACTATACGAGTATGTTTAAATGAGCATAAAAAGTCAAATGAAAATTAGAATAAAATAGAAATGATATGGAAAAACAAATACTCGCAGTAAAAACCGTAAACCTTCTTGTTATAAATGATTGTTAAAATGATCCTTGTTTGTGTTGACTCTTCACTTGTAGTGCGGTCGTTTAAATGAATAAGCGTATGTTTGTGTATTTATGTTTGAGAAAAAAAAACAAACACATAAAACAAACGAAGGATTGTTCTGAAATCAAAGGTTGGATTTCCGTTTGTCATCGTTAAACCCCGTCACCAGAAATAAAAGAAAAATAAAGATTTGTAACAAAAACTACTCATATGAACTTGTATGATAAATATTTGCGTACGAGGTCTTGCTGTGTGGTTTAGTTTAACCCTTAGAGCAGCGGTTTACATTTAAATTTTTAAAACGGAGTGCCTACATTTCCGGAAAAGTACTTGAATGCTAACCAGTGTTAAATTCTACACGATATGGTTAACAAATTAAGTGTAAATTCGGTTTTTGAAAATACAAGCTCTCCACCATCACCAGAAGTCCTTTTATGGATGCCGTGGCCTAGTCGGTTAGCACTTCGATTACTAAGCATAACATATCATATTCAGCCTGGTTTCGATTCCCGGTCTCGGCAACATCAGTTTATGTAATAATAAATTACATACTATTAAAATTATTATTTACCACTGCACCCTTCATTAGCTGTAAGCCTGGAGCAATAACACGACATCTATGAAAAATAAATACGTAAAATTGGCTGTGAAACAAAAGTCATAAACACTGCATCTAAATAATAGCAAATGGCGCAATTTCGCTGTTCTAACAAGTAAGAAAGTGCTATAGTCGGTCAAGCCCGACCATACGATACCCTTCACCACTAAGGTCAAAGGTGTTCTTTTAATTGTGTAAATACAAATATTTGCTGAATTTTGCCATTATACAAACATTTTCTCAAAACTTATTTATTTAAGGTGTTTCCGTCATTTGGACTTATATGAGAGCTAGGGTCAAATATGAACCGATTATCTCAAAATTTGGCAAATTGATTACAGTTGTTACAAAAATTATCTATGCAAAAATTAAACTTAAAATTCTCATTATCTTTAGATTTACGAGCGTTTTAGTGATTTTTGTCTCATTTAGTGCGTTTTGATAAAAGAGTTTGTATGGAGCTATGGTCAAATGTGGACCGTCCCATTATCAAAAAAATGATCTGTGCCAAATTTATTCAAATTATCTTTAGAATTGCGACCTGTAGTTTGATTACACGGCTTAAATGGGGGTCCAGTCAGCCAGCAAGACGGACGGACGGACATCGCTAAATCGACTCAGAAAGTGATTCTAAGCCTATTGGTATACTAAAAAGTGGGTCTAAGACAAATATTTCCATGCGTTGCATACATCAGCTCAAACTTATAATACCCTTTCCACCTATGGTGGTGAATGGTATAAAAAGGCGGCATTCAAATCGCGCAATTGCGTCCATTAAATACCAACGTTATCGACAAACGCGAGTAGCATGGGTTTTCGCAATACGGTTTATCAAAAATTTTAAGTTTAATCGAAGCAAATTATTAAAGCAAGTTTTTTATTATTAATGTCCAGCTAATTTTTGGGTTGTCAAGCTTTTTTTTTCCTTATGTCCAGCTTTTTCAGGGTATGTGTCTGGTAACCCTACGTACATACCATATATGGACAGAGAGTATAGTGAACCACAATTTTGTTAAAAATCCAGTAGAAAATTAAATAATTTTGTCTATAGTTTAGGAGATATCAGGGAATAATAGTTTTCAAGAAAAAGTTATATTATGTGTTTTAAAAATCGAAAAGTGATGAAGTTTTTCATCAAACGCAGAAGCTCATGCATCGACTATAGTTTCACAGCTTTTATCTTGATATCGATTTAATTAAGACACAGAACCTTGGTTT
Source organism: Stomorhina lunata (assembly GCA_933228675.1). NCBI lineage: Eukaryota > Metazoa > Arthropoda > Insecta > Diptera > Rhiniidae > Stomorhina > Stomorhina lunata. The sequence goes on along the minus strand of OW121740.1, from coordinate 91,480,601 downwards.
TAGACTGCAGAAGAAAATAACTTATTCCCGTATATAGTTTACGAGATATCAGGAAATCGAAAAAGCTCCACAAAATTCAGTGTTTTCATTTTTCTTTGGACAAAAATTAAGTTGGCTCGGTTTTGCTCGGTGCTCTCACCATAAACACGTAAAAGACGAAGGTCTCTTTTTTTAATCGAGCGAAAAAAATTCGCCTTAATTTACCGATCGTAGAACAAAGTTAAATATTTTCCAAAAAAAAGTCACGTAAATTTGTATGCATAATTTAAGCAAAAAGTCTAGCAGTCGTTTAGGCTTAACTTTTTCTTTAAATTGCATTTCAGTGTAAGTCCAAGGCAGGTACTCCCTGGAGTTGACGGATTTCAACCAAAATTAGTAGAGCTCTTTGTTGGATAAACTAGTAGAAGTTGTAGGATCACACACTTCGATGTATGAAGAAATACCACTGTGCACCGTTTTGGCGCAAGTAAAGTGGATAAGTATTTCCAAGTCGTTTGGTAGACTGTGGCACGAAACACTACTTTCAAAACTTACGAGTATTGCTTTTGGGGTCTGCAATACCTTCTCTCGGTTTATATCAATCTTCCTCACAGATACAAATGAATTAATCTCTATACCTCGATTTAAAAATAATTTCAGAATGGGGTTGTGCGAAAAGTTGGTATGATTGCCGAAAAACATAATGTTGTATGCTAACGCATTAACGCTTTAACGCATTGCGAATTATTAGTAATTTGGAAGCTGTTCATGTTCTGGGCATGAGAATTCAATATGAAGTCCGTTGGACTATCCAAATTGTTTAAGTGTAGAAAGAAGCATTCAAGTGCCTCAGTTTTCAAAAACGTTGTAAGAGATTCTTCTCACTATCTGATCTCCTATTTACAGCATGTGTACCCGACCGAAATTGTTATACAATTCTCATGTATGTGCTTCGAAGTCCATTTTGAAGCTTCTCGAACGAGTGTAGAAAAGGGCGAATCTGGGTTGTGTCACACTATTCTACCGTTACTTCTGTGGAATGTGCTCTAACGAAATCAGAGAACTTGTTTCCGAAACTCGAACTTTTTAATGCAATACACGTCTATTTGTTGAAGCTTATCCCTTTGTAGTCAATTGGCCAGTAGACAAAAGCCAGTACCAGCCTAAGACGATATTTTATCGGATCATTGAGGCATTAAGTAAAGTTTCTACTTGAAATCGAGACAAAGTTCCAAAACTGAACTTTCGTCTGGAAGTGCAAACCACCATATATAAAGTATTGCGGTGAAACAATTTGTAAAAAATATTTTTTTCTCCATACATATGGGTCGTAAGAATACATTTTTCGTTATATCTTCGGCATTTACAGTCGGACCTTAAATGCTGTTAAAAATTTGTATTGTAGTTAAGCCCTTTTAGTTTGGTTTCAGAAAATATTTTGCTTGTATTTAAGTCCTTTGGTTTTTTCGCAATTACTTTAAAATTATTCGTTTTTGTCATTTAAGTTCTCAGAAATGTCTTTACTATTGCATTGTTGACCAAATTTAAAAATTTGGAATTAATATTTCATTTAGTTTAAAAGTTATTATGTTTTTTTTACTTATCATATAAAAAATTATTTTCCGAGACTACACCATTTTCAATTGTAATTGAGAAATTTTCAAATTGAATTGAGAAATTTTCAATTGAAATTGAGAATTTTCAATTGAAATTGAGAAATATTCAATTGGAATTGAGAATTTTCAATTGAAATTGAGAAATTTTCAATTGAAATTGAGACTTTTCAATTGAAATTGAGAAATATTCAATTGAAATTGAGAATTTTCAGTTGAAAATGAGAAATTTTCAATTTAAATTGAGAAATTTTCAATTGAAATTGAGAATTTTTCAATTGAAAGTGAGAATTTGTAAATTGAAATTGAGAAAATCCCAATTGGAAATGAGAAATTTTCAATTGAAATTGAGAATTTGTAAATTTAAATTGAGAATTTTTCAATTGAAATTGAGAAAAGCCCAATTGAAAATGAGGTTGGTTTTTCTAATTGAAATTGAGAAATTTTCAATTGGAATTGAGAAATTTTCAAATGAAAATGAGAAATTTTCAATTGAAAATGTGAAATTTTCAATTTAAAATGAGAAATTTTCAATTGAAATTGAGAATTTTAGAATTCAAATTGAGAAAACCTAAATTGAAAATGAGGTTGAAATTCCACTTGGGGTGTTCTCAATTTCAATTGAAAAATTCTCAATTTAAATTTAAAATTTCTCAATTTCAATTGAAAATTTCTCAATTTCAATTGAAAATTTCTCATTTTCAATTGAAAAATTCTCATTTTCAATTGAAAACTTCTCAATTTCAATTAAAAAATTCAACCTCATTTTCAATTGTGCTTTTTTCAATTTTAATTGAAAAATTCTCAATTTCAATTTAAAAATTCTCAATTTCAATTGAAAATTTTTCATTTTCAATTGGGCTTTTCTCAATTTCAATTCAAAAATTCCCAATTTCAATTGAAAATTTCTCAATTTGAACTGAATGTTTCTCATTTCCAATTAGGGTTTTCTCAATTTTAATTGAAAATTTCTCATTTTTAATTGAAAATTCTTAATTTCAATTGAAAATTTCTCAATTTCAAATGAAAATTCTCAATTTCAATTGAAAATTTCTCATTTTCAATTGAAAATTCTCAATTTCAATTGAAAATTTCTCAATTTCAATTGAATATTCTCAATTTCAATTGAATATTTCTCAATTTCAATAGAAAATGGTGTAGTATTTTTTTAAGTTAGCTCTCCGACCGTACATTATTGACCTGTTTGCCTACAGATCAACTCTAAAGCTCATCTGTTCTAACTATATGAAATTTCATTTATGTATTTTTAACTGTTCAAAAGTTACGGGGTTATTTCTAAAGTAGCTCTTAAAAAACCTCTGTGTAACCTATTTTAAATTATATTAAACTTATCATTTTATTTTGACAAAAAACTTTATGTATTTTGAATGGTTTTTTTCTTTGCTGATGGCTTGTTGAGCCAATTATAAAATTTGAATCTAGTGTTTCTTGTAGTTTAAAAGTTATAACGTTTTTTTTTTGCTTCTAATGTAAAAAAAACTAGAAGTGAAGTTAAGCCTTTTTGCATTTTAAGTGACGAAATATTTATTTAATTGCATATAATTCGTTAATTAATCAACATCACTCTCTTTAAGCAAAATATATTTAAGGAAACAGACCTTTCAAAAACCTGGGTGGGCTCAGCGCACCTGAAATATGCTACAAATGGGTAGACTTAAATGGATAGACTTATATTAAAAAAAACTTAACTTGTTTTGTATTGTATTTAAGATCAACCCTTATTTTGAATACAGTTTATTCAATTCAATTTTTGTTCAGTAAAAGATTCCAAAGAAACATCATAATATTGTAACTATCTTGCACCTTGAAGGGTTAATAATTTTATAATCAAAATGATTTAAATGAATATATTTAAATCTTGTTTTCTAAATGTTTGTTTTCAGTGAAAAACTAAACCAACAAACCTCAAGAATAACCTAAAAAAATCTATATCATATACACAGAAAAAAATTCAACGTCATCTCATACCCTTAAATAAAGGACGAACTACGAATGTATGTATGACTGTGTGTTAAGGATGAGCGCGGAAATAATAAACCTATAGCAACAAAAAAAAGTAAAAGGAAGACAGGATACTCGTGGTAGACACGTGATGCCAAAGACTATAAATTTTTACACAATTTTTAAGTATTTAAAGTTTTAACACTTATTCGAATTCGAAATCACTGAAGATTTATACTCGTGAGAATGAGTTGCAAAATCGCAATAGGAATAAAACAAAAAAACGTAGCAAATATTTAAGGTCGTTGAAAGATTTATAACCCCAAGATAGAAAAAACATATGTTTCAGGGAAAATATTTAGAAAAATATGCATTTCAAAAGCTATTCGTATGATAAGATAAGCTATGGCAACGGAAAAGGTAACAAAACGTATGTAAAACGTTTGTTTTTTACAATATGTTTAATTAGAAAGTTTCAAAAATGTTAGAAATAAATACAGGAAGTCAGCAGTTTTGATATGATTTAGGTGATAAAGTTCATGTAAGTAAATAAGAAGTTTGTATGTATTTGTTTGAAACATTTTAAAATTATGAAAATCATTTAACAAAAGTTTCAAAAGCAAAATTCCCCAACTTTTCTTAAATAAAAAGTTAGAAAAAAGTGTCTTGTATTCAACCGACAAAGCCAGACAATATTGATGTGTCTATATTAGTATGAATGTATGGGTAAGGGTTTGTTTGTATGTTTTAAATATTTTCTTCCTGATTTTGTTGATGTTTTTGTTCCACTTCTAAAAATACATACAAAAAATGCTGTAACAATGTCTCGTCAAGCGTTGACATAAAAGATCATCCATCATTTTGGACTTGACCTTTTTTCAAAGTATTTCTTGTTTTCGTTTTTTTTTTTTTTTTTGCTTTAACATCTAAAGCTTCCTCATATGTTAAACTGTTCAAATTCATTCCACTTTATCTTTTAACAGATTTAATTTTAAGAAGATACATACTCTTTTATGTATATATAAACCTAAATTTTGAATATATTCATTCTAAAGTATTTAAATGATGATATTTTCAACAAGTAAGAGTGTTATATTCGGCTGTGCCGAATCTTATATACCCACCATCAAGTTGTGTTAAATTTAGAAACATATCTCATACATCTACAAGGGTGCAGCTAATTCAAAATCTGCACCAAAACTGGAAAAATCGCTAAGCTATTTGGTATTGTTGGTAAAACCTTTGGACTAAATTAGGTTTTCGTAGCTTTATAGTTCAACATTCAAAAATATTTTAGTGGTTTCCCCAGTATTTACTTTGATCAAAATTCGGTCTCATAACCAGGTATAGTTTTACATTAATAAGTTGTTAAATACTTTTCGTTGTGATTAATATGTAGTTAGGCTAAACACGTTAATAGTAATACGACAGGTCCATATATTTCGTAATGAGTTCCTAATGCATTCATCATATATAAAGTCTGGGCTGAACATTGATTGATGCCTATATAATTTCATAGGTGCAATCTTAATATAATGAATGTACCTCCAAATCTTTTTGATTGTAGATATAAAAAGGGGATGTTATATATAATATATAAGAATTATAGAAAAATGTTGACCGATTTGTATGGGAGCTATGGCTAAATGTGAACCGATTTCGATGAAATTTTATATGCTGCCTAGTGCTTATCTAAAACTTCTAGATACCAAATTTTGTCATCATAACTGTCATAATTTGTCATTTATTAGCAAATAAGCGATTAGCCTAGACGAGGTTATACGGGAGCTATGGCCAAATGCTAACCGATTTTGCCCAATTTCAATACCAAAATTTTCTCATAGATAAAGAATGTTTTTGCTAAGGTTCAGTTAGCTAGCTCTTTTCGTTTAGACGTTATCGTGATTTCAACAGACAGACAGACAGACGGACAGACAGACGGACATAGCTCAATCGTCTTAGAATTTCATAAGGATTCAGAATATATATCGTTTTTGATTTTTGAACCAATATTAAGGAAATTACAAACGGAATGACAATCTCAATATACCCCCCATTCTTTTTGATGGTGGGTATAAAAATCAAAGCATGAAAAATGTGTCTACACATGTTGAGAATAAAGTTGTATTTATACCCTTCACCACCATAGGTGGAAAGGGTATTATAAGTTTGTGCTGATGTTTGTAACGCATAGAAATATTTGTCTTAGACCCATCTTTTAGTATACCAATAGGCTTAGAATCACTTTCTGAGTCGATTTAGCGATGTCCGTCCTTCCGTCCGTCCGTCCGTCTGGCTGGCTGGACCCCCATGTAAACCTTGTAATCAAACTACAGGTCGCAATTCTAAAGATAATTTGATGAAATTTGGCACAGATCATTTTTTTGATAATGGGACCATGGCTATTGAAATTGGTCAAAATCGGTCCATTATTTATGGTACCTCCCATAGGTCCCACTTCCCGGAATTGCTATATTGGCCACGAATTTCAATATTTTTTCATGAAATTTAATTACTGCTTATGTAAACTTAAATCCCTGTACCAAATTTCGTTGAAATCGGTCCACATTTGACCATAGCTCCCATACAAACTCTTCTTCAAAAACGCTCTAAATGAGACAAAAAATCACTAAAACGCTCGTAAATCTAAAGATAATGAAAATTTTGAGTTTATTTTTTGCATACATAATTTTTGTAACTACTGTAATCAATTTGCCAAATTTCGAGATAATCGGTTCACATTTGACCCTAGCTCTCATATAAGTCCAAATGACGGAAACAGGTTGAATATATACGTTTTGAGAAAATGTTTGTATGATGGCAAAATTTAGCAAATATTTGTCTTTATACAGGAAAAATAACACCTTTGACCTTAATGGTGAAGGGTATCGTATGGTCGGCTTGACCGACTATAGCGCTTTCTTACTTGTTTATAAATGAAGGTGTTGCAAATAGAAACAGTGAAATCTCGATAGAAGTTTCATAACAATAATGTTTAGGGTTTTATTAAACTTTTTTCTTATTCTTCAAATAAATTGTTTAAAATACAATTATTTTTTCATCTCAGAAATATTCAGGGGTGTCATAGAAATCAATTTCATTGGTATTGTTTTTTGTCGCGGTGTGTTATAATTAAATTTTGTTAAATTATAATTTCAAAACAGGTAATTTTATATTGGAAAATGAAACATTTTTATTATGACATTTTCAAAATTCCTTTTTTAGATTTTTTAGAACTTTTGTTTAACAAATATTACAAGTTTAAAAATTTTTCATCGGTGACTTAAAACATGTAAATGGTATAATAAAAACTAAAAAAATTGAGGTCGATATTTTGCACAACTTCGCCATACCTGCTACTTAAATTCGCAGAATTTCGCGAAAATTTAATTTTTGTCGTAATTTGAGGATAAATTTCAACTTCTGTTCAAATTTAACTAAACGGTTAATTCATATTATTGCTTAGTCTTCAGAGAATGTATGCCAAACTTATTTTCGAGATTGTATAAGATTAACCGACTCTTTCAAGTTTGGATTTTTTACTTTTTAATGGCGAAATTACGAAATATTAAGAATTCATAAGTGAATTTCAAATAAAACGCAATTTGTTTATACCAAGTTTTTACTAAAACAATAAAATATAAACCCTAAAAGAAGTGGAGCCTAAATTTTGACAAAAAAAATGAGCCATTTTAGTCCCCAAGTCAGTTTAACGTAGGGTTTGCAGTTCGGTTTTAACCGAAACCGAAACCTCGGTTTTTTATGCCTCAAACCCGAAACCGAAAACCGTAGAAAAAACCGAGGTTTTAGCTATTTATTTTTCATAATTTTTTGTTGGTATTATACAGAAATAACAATAGCTTATCATAAATTTACACGTAATTTTTTTATTTAATGAAGCAGAAGAATGAAACAAGCAAAAGTTTTTACAATGTACGAATGGACAGGTGTAAGGGGAAGACGGTATATGAACGTAAATATTCACGATTCTCATGGTAAATTTGATAACCTGGGCCGTATTTTAGGAACGTGTAATTCGAGAAAACGCAAGAAACCATTAGACAAAGGCTAATGGAGTTTGATATTTCACTTGATGCTAACATCGTAGCATGTACTATAGATGGAGCAGCAGCCAATATCAAATTTGTATCTGAAAATCAATTTTGAAGACGGCGGCGATGAAACTTTGACTCATTTAAAACCGATTTTCCATATACATTTGAACTTAGATGCTGTAAGAAAAACTGTTCTGTATTTCAAAAATTCGTCAGTTCGTTATAATATTTTACAAACAAGAGTTCAAAAGCATCATAATAGTGAATTAAGTTTACTCTTAGATTTCTGCTTCTAAACAAAGTATTCTTGAGAGTTTAGAAATGCTGTCGACCTTATATTGGCTTCATTCTATCGACTTTGAAATTGTAAATTCTTTAAAATCGTTGCTATTTGTAAAAATTACTATTGAAGCAATTTGTCGCTCAGATGCAAATATTATTCACGCTAAAGGGGCTCTGCAGTTTCTCCAAAAGAAACAAGACTTATTTAAGAAATCTCTCATATTAAAAAAACCTGAATTATTTTCCTGAATTTTAGTATTAAATTATAACATGTTTTAATGAAGTTATCTAAATTTTCCTACAAATTTAAGCTGAAATAGTTTTATTTAAAAAACCGAAAACCGAACCGAAACCGGCCGATTTTGGGTGTTTTAAAACCGAAACCGCAGTTTCTCATTTTCACGGTTTTTTGCAAACCCTAGTTTAACGTTAAATTCAAGTTTTTTTTAATAAATAACATAATTCAAGTTTAATAAAATTACTTTTAAACACTATGTCGAATTTCGTCGAAAGATGCAAAATTGAACCAGGGAAAAACGGGTTAAGATTTTCCACTTTTGAAAAAACAACTAAGTAAATTTTTTTTCATATGGACAAATCCTGAGTGACGAACGATACATTTGTACGAATTTTGTTGTACTTAAATGAATCCCATTGTCGTTTTACACGAGATATCTTTGCACAGAATTCGGAGAATATTAGGTCATCTATTGTGCTCTCTAATGCCAGTTGTTCATTTACATACTTTCTTTTGAGAATAAATACATTCGCTTTTTAAGTGTAGTGACGGACGCTACAAAAAATGGAAGTGACTTTTTTCAACACTTGTTTCTGTAATTTTCATCAAAACGGTCATAGTAATAAAAAAGTTGTAAATACATTGAAGATAGAGGAGAATCAGAGGATTGCAAAACCGCTTTTATAAAATATTTTGAAGTTTCCAGTTTCACCAAAAATCCACATATGATCTCTTGCGGACGCTATGTGACCGACGATACAGTTTTTACTTACACGTTTTTTATTAGAAAAAATGCATTTTTCACTTTTTTGTAAGGGTTCGTAAATAAAATAATGATGTTATTTGTTCCCGAATTTCATCTCCTTCATCTTCATTTTCGCGGTTAAAAACGCCATTTTTGGGCACAATCTAATATTTCGCCAAACGGCCACATACATATATTTATTTAAAGTTTAACACTTTTTGCAGCTTATTTTTCGTCCCAAGAATGCTGAGGCTGAATGTAAGAGTGTCCTAAAAATATATTTTTCTTTTCAAAAGCATCAAATTTGCCCCACTGTATGTTTTCTTTTTAACACATAATACCTTAAATTTAATCTGTGGATATAGATAGTGTTATTGCTTTATGAATAAGACAGACATGTGTTCGTAAATTTTGTATTTAATAAATATGATTTTGTAAAAAATATGTACTGTGACGGACGCTACACACTTTTCTATACAAATTATTCTGTAAAATGCTATATTAACATCTATATATTTTTAGCCTAATGTAAAGAGAACTTATAGTACTTTTGACGAACTTAGTTCAACTAGAGAAAAAAGAAAAATTGTACTAGTCAAATTAAAAAAGCTTTATTTCTGTGACGGACGCTACACACTGTGAGTCCTTTTTTACTTGACGTTTTTTATATCACTCCAATCACTTTTTATGCGTTCTTTAACATTTAATTGTATAAAATTTAGCAGACTTTGAGCAACTACTGAAACTTGAAACCTAAATGGATGTTTTTGCGATTTTTATGAACTTTTAAAAAACATATTATTTTAAAAAAATTATAAAAATTCGAGATGGGTGCAAATAAAGACCTGCCATTCACGAAGAGAGCAATCGAAAATTGTATCTATTATTTATTTTAAAGGATCAATATATGGTACATTTTTTCGTAAAAACAAATACGTGATTTAGGCAGTTATAAAAATTTTGTCCTTGGTTTAATGTTTTTCGGATTTGCCCATATACTATGTAATAATATTATTTAATAGCATTATCAAAATTGAACAAAAGTTTAATAATACTAGAATTTTTTAGAAACACCATCGGATTCGGTTTAACTATATCTGTCTGTTTGGATTATGTCTTTTTAAATCGCCTCATTATTTTGAGATTTCAATAAATTTATATCAAATAAAAAAGTTACATTCGTTTAAAGAGAAATCAGTAGACCTAATTTTGTTGCAGTCGGTGCATATTTGACAAACCTTTCCCCAAATAAAACTTTCACTTTATGTTACTACAAAAATTCAGTCCTTACTTTCTGTGCAGTTTCTAAGACAAATTTTATTTTAAAATATTAAAGTATTCAGTGTTAAGTGGAAGTATCTAATGATCAAACTGACAGTTAAATGTCATGTTTGTATTCAATGCCTGCGAAAAACTCATACAAATCGATAAAATAGAATTAGGAAGAAACTACAAAATAAATGCAAACCCTCGTTTTCAAAAATAAACTTAAATATTATTTTGAAAATGTAATTTGTCATTTCAATGCTAGAAACATGTAACCAAGTATATTTGTTCCTGTTCCTCTAGACACAAATAAGAACATATTGAGTATTACCCCCACATTGGAAAAAAATCAAAACAATACATCAAATTATTTTAAGACTTTATTTCAAACTGATTGATTTGTTTTAAAAACAACAACAACAACAAAAAATACAAAAGAAAATATTAGAAAAATTAAGTGACGTTTAGAGAATTGGCAAAAATTGCCCTCTGGTGTTGTCTATTTGTATTTTGTTTGATTTTTGCATTATTTAAAACAATAATTATGTCAAAATGATTTTATTGCCAGATGATCGATGATGTTGTGTAGAAATCATATACATAAGAATATACACGTTGTTTTTTTTTTAATATTGAAAATATGATTTAAAAGTTGCATTTAAAGTTTCTAATGTTATATGATTTTATATGATTTTCATATTCTTTAGCAAATTGAGTTTACAATTTTTTTTTGACAGCTTAAATTGAATAAAATTAATTGTTTTTGCTATTTTTAAAATATTAATTGATTGAACAAAGTATGTATGTAAGTAAATTTGAAGATAAATTAAGATCAGGGCCCTATTCCATGAAACAACTTATGAACTTTTCACTTTGCACTATCGAATTGTATTTTTTGGCAAAGTGATAACTGTTTCTGTTCCACAAAATTCTTTGCAAATCTCTCTTAGTACCAATAAAATTTTTGCTCTCATTGTAAAGTCTTTGCGCGCTCTTGCAAAGTTGAAAGTCTTGAAAAGTGAATGTGAAAAGTGTTCCACAAAGCATTTAACCTACTTTGCCCTATTCCACGAAACAACTTATAAACTTTTCACTTTGCACTATCAAACTGCATTTTCTGGCAAAGCGATAACTGTTTCTGTTCCACAAAATTCTTTGCAAATCTCTCTTAGTACCAATAAAATTTTTGCTCTCTTTGTAAAATCTTTGCACGCTCTTGCAAAGTTGAAAGTCTTGAAAAGTGAATGTGAAAAGTGTTCCACAAAGCATTTAACCTACTTTGCCCTATTCCACGAAACAACTTATGAACTTTTCACTTTGCACTATCAAATTGTATTTTTTGGCAAAGTGATAACTGTTTCTGTTCCACAAAATTCTTTGCAAATCTCTCTTAGTACCAATAAAATTTTTGTTCTCTTTGTAAAATCTCTGCAGGCTCTTGCAAAGTTGAAAGTCTTGAGAAGTGAATGTGAAAAGTGTTCCACAAAGCATATAACCTACTTTGCCTTATTCCACGAAACAACTTATGAACTTTTCACTTTCAAATTGTATTTTTTGGCAAAGTGATAACTGTTTCTGTTCCACAAAATTCTTTGCAAATCTCTCTTAGTACCAATAAAATTTTTGCTCTCTTTGTAAAATCTTTGCAGACTCTTGCAAAGTTGAAAGTCTTGAAAAGTGAATGTGAAAAGTGTTCCACAAAGCATTTAACCTACTTTGCCCTATTCCACGAAACAACTTATGAACTTTTCACTTTGCACTATCAAATTGTATTTTTTGGCAAAGTGATAACTGTTTCTGTTCCACAAAATTCTTTGCAAATCTCTCTTAGTACCAATAAAATTTTTGTTCTCTTTGTAAAATCTTTGCACGCTCTTGCAAAGTTGAAAGTCTTGAAAAGTGTTCCACAAAGCATATAACCTACTTTGCCCTATTCCACGAAACAACTTATGAACTTTTCACTTTGCACTATCGAATTGTATTTTTTGGCAAAGTGATAACTGTTTCTGTTCCACAAAATTCTTTGCAAATCTCTCTTAGTACCAATAAAATATTTGCTCTCATTGTAAAGTCTTTGCGCGCTCTTGCAAAGTTTTTGCGCTGTCTTGAAAAGTGAATGTGAAAAGTGTTCCACAAAACATTTAACCTACTTTGCCCTATTCCACGAAACAACTTATAAACTTTTCACTTTGCACTATCAAACTGCATTTTCTGGCAAAGCGATAACTGTTTCTGTTCCACAAAATTCTTTGCAAATCTCTCTTAGTACCAATCAAATTTTTGTTCTCTTTGCAAAATCTTTGCAGGCTCTTGCAAAGTTGAAAGTCTTGAAAAGTGAATGTGAAAAGTGTTCCACAAAGCATATAAACTACTTTGCCCTATTCCACGAAACAACTTATGAACTTTTCACTATCAAATTGTATTTTTTGGCAAAGTGATAACTGTTTCTGTTCCACAAAATTCTTTGCAAATCTCTCTTAGTACCAATAAAATTTTTGTTCTCTTTGTAAAATCTTTGCACGCTCTTGCAAAGTTGAAAGTCTTGAAAAGTGTTCCACAAAGCATATAACCTACTTTGCCCTATTCCACGAAACAACTTATGAACTTTTCACTTTGCACTATCGAATTGTATTTTTTGGCAAAGTGATAACTGTTTCTGTTCCACAAAATTCTTTGCAAATCTCTCTTAGTACCAATAAAATTTTTGCTCTCATTGTAAAGTCTTTGCGCGCTCTTGCAAAGTTTTTGCGCTGTCTTGAAAAGTGAATGTGAAAAGTGTTCCACAAAGCATTTAACCTACTTTGCCCTATTCCACGAAACAACTTATAAGCTTTTCACTTTGCACTATCAAACTGCATTTTCTGGCAAAGCGATAACTGTTTCTGTTCCACAAAATTCTTTGCAAATCTCTCTTAGTACCAATAAAATTTTTGCTCTCATTGTAAAGTCTTTGCGCGCTCTTGCAAAGTTTTTGCGTTGTCTTGAAAGGTGAATGTGAAAAGTGTTCCACAAAGCATATTACTTTGCATTTGCGTGTTATTACTTTTCACTTTGCGTTAAAGATTAATTGTTAAAATGACCCGCAAGAAAAAAATGATAAAAAAACTTGCAGTGCTCTCTTATGATCCATATTAATAAGGGTATCGTTCCCTTCTTCAGCATTTTCTAGATCTAATTCATCGATTTCACCGTCAGTGTCTTCAGTGGATGGCATGTTGTCACTACATCTTCCAATGCTACAGGTAATATTATGTAAGATGGCACAAACAGTAACTACTTTTCCTTCCAACTCAGGCCTTAGTCGCAGGTAATTTAGACACGGAAATCTTTCTTTAAGAATGACAAAACTATTTTCAATTATATATATATATATATATATATTTATATATATATATATATATATATATATATATATATATATATATATATATATATATATATATATATATATATATATATATATATATATATATATATATATATAATTCCCCGACAACATTCCAATTGGAACAAGGGGTACTTCTCTCAGACAATGAGCTGCATCCGATTCTATTTTAAGACTCATTGAAAGGGACCTACGTTTTAATGCCGGCTCCGAATGGCAAATGCATTAGTTAGAGAAGTTTTACATAGCCTAATACTCAATAACCAGTGGCTAGCTGAGTTATGAGGTGAACCACCGCTTTTTGAAAATTTATTTTTTCAAGTGAGTCTGGCCAGGGATCGAACTTGGGCCTCTGGTATGCTAGGCGGATGACTAACCTGCTATACCACGGCGATTCACAATTTTCAATTATGCGCCGTGTTTTTTTTTTTTGTGGCAACGGATGAAAGCCTCTTCAGCAGAGTTATCAACCAATTTTTCAATCCGTAACCACTATCACCCAAAACAACAGAATGCGGAAATGGTCTCCATCCATTGTCAAATCTTTGGCTTATAGCCGAATTTCGTAAAACTCTTGAATCATGAACACTACCCGGCCAACTTGCATTTACACCGTAAAATGTGAAGTCTGGCCTGCATATCATCATTACATTTAATAAGTGGTAACCATGCCGGTCCACATATGCTTCCTCGTGTCATCCACACAACCACATACACAGGGGAATCCACCCATCTCAAAAAACTTTTCAGCAATACCACTAACGTCATCGGGCTACCGCACAGTGCTTTTAAATAAAACGTCTATTAAAATGTCGACAACTTTATGAATGGTTCTGCAAACAGTTGATTTTGCATAGCTGAAACTCAATGATACTGGCAACCATTTCCAAGCCAATGAAAGCACAGTAGCAGTTGATTTTTAGCGGATAACGCATGGCTGTATTGTGTTTTGTGCTCTAATTTTTCTTTAATTTTAATTAAAATTAAATCAACGTGGATTTTATTCTAAATTCACTCTTTAAAATTAATGTTTTGTAGTCCCGAAAAATTAATTCTGTATCTGTAATTTCTTCTTATAACCACTTCTTCACGATCGTCGATCCAAAACTCACGTCCTAACATCTTAAAAGTTTCACTAGTTATAACAATATGAATTTGCAAAGAGATCGTTTACCTTGCAAATCTTTGATAAATTTATCGAAATTTGCTTTGCAAATATATAACTTACAGTTTTTGTGGAACGAAACAGCATAATTATTTGCAAAGTCTTTGCAAATTACATTTTTCAATTTTAGCTTTGCACTTTGCAAAAGAGGATGTACATGGAACCGAAATTGCAAAGAGAATAAAAAAAAATTGCGAAGAGTTTGCAAATTATACTTATCAGTTTTAACTTATAACTTATCAAATTTTGTATTTCTGAGAAACATAAAGTTTTGCTAATTGCCGAAAAATTTGATAAGTGCAAAGTGAAAAGTTGATAAGTTGTTTCGTGGAATAGGGCCCAGGTGCCTTTAAATTCTGATAAAATTGTGAAATTTAAAATTTTAAAGACCGAAATACTCGTAATTATTATAGCTAATACATTTTTTACTTGATACCGGATGTCTAATCTTATATTTAATGAAATAGTACCTTCAATAAAGTCTTCGGAATTGACCGCTTCACAGTTAAAATTCGACAAACTCATCATCTGTCAAACGGAATTAATATTAAAATTATTTCTTTAATTAAAAATTAAAATCAAATTTCGAAATTCATTAGAAAAAATTCCATTGCCTTGCCATGCCTTAAAATATTTTAATTTTTTCTTAAATGCAAAATAATAATTGTAATTTTACTTCAAATATATTTTTGTCGCAAAATGATGACTACAATTAAAATATTTAACTAAAAAAATCAAAACAGGAAAAATTAAAAAAAAAAAATAATAATATTTTTGTTAAAAATGATGCAATTTACCGGTAACGACAACAAAAGTCAACAACGAGTGATATTCAAATTAAAATTTTACCTTGAACTATGATATCACATTCACAGTGGGGTAGAATGTTACTTGTAAGAAAAAAAAAATGATATATAAAATTTTTATTTAAGAAACTCTTTTAATCAGGGACCGTAACTGTCATAACTTTTATCGTAAAAGACAGAAAATAAAAGTTATTTTTTGACTTTTACAAAAATGGTACAAAAATGTAGTCATCATCCTTGTGTCTTTAAAATTACAACCTGTGCTATGACATAAAGCTTACATTCAAATTCAGATATCATCTCAGTCATCCAGCCTCTGAAAACGAATCTGAGTCGATCTATATATTTAATCCTCTAAGACTGACATTGGTCTGGCAGACACCAGCAAAGTCGAAGTTTTAGACAGAAATTTTATGATATACCCAGCTTGCATTTTTGGAAAATTTTAATCACTGCACGATTAAAATGATCATTTATGATATCACTTATAAATCAAAAATCATCTTTCTGTGTGAGAAAATGGTACCCTTCATGCGACTCTTCATTTTGCTAGATTTGTTAAAAAAAAAGAATAAAGCTTTCTATTACTTAACACAGTATATCTTTTTTAAGAACACCTCATATCATATTTTCAGAACAGTAAAATTGCGTTAATAATTACAGAAATTGATGTTGCTGAGACCGCGGATCGAACCTAGGCTGCTGAATATGATATGTTATGCTTTGTAGTCGACGTGCTAACCAACTAAGCCACATCACCCATAATGAGATACGGGTATTTTTGTGGCATTTGTTTATCACCTAAAAATAGTTATATTACGCACATTTTACAAGATTTTTAACTAATCGCTTGGTAAGCGTCTTTGAGTTTTTTTGTACACTTTTTTGATCACCAAACTGATTGTACATATTGTGCTTTCAAATCGTCGCTATTTCTAAATCTTTTTGTGGTCTTCTGTTGATCACCGAACTGATTAAAATAGCATAAAAAACAGTCGTATTGGGATCGTTTGCATGTTAAGATTTTGACTGCACACATTATGGAAGAATCGTTTGTGCTTTTGTAAACTAGTCGTTTTCTAAGCATTTTAGGGAGTCTTTTTGTAATCTTTTTAAGATCACCAAGCTGATTAATCAGTTTTTGATCATCTATACGAATCCTAAAAGACTCATTTTGCTGATATTATCGTCAACAATCGCCAAGCTGCTAGCTGGGTGCCGATAAAAAACATTTAGTACGAATTTTGTCTTAAAATTAAAAAAATATATCTATATATCTGTGACAATAAAAAACAAGTGCTTAGCCATTTTCAAGTAAATGTGAAGAAAGGTTTGTTATTTGAAAAATAAACATATAATTTTTAAAGCTTTTATTCCGTATGAGTTTGCACATTGAAAAACGATAAGCAAAAAGCAATTATGGTATAACTTTCTGAAATATAGTACAAATAATTGAAACTTTGCTCATGGATACTTTTGAATATGAAGTCTTTAAAGCTGCCCTCAACTCAAATTTTAAAATTTAAAAATTTCGACTTAAGAACTTTTTCCTTATTGCCACAGATATATAATAACTTTAACATAAACAATAAATAAATGAGGTTCTGTAAGTTTTCCAAAATGAATATTGGAAGATATAAGCCATGCAAATGGTGTGGTCTACCAGGCCATTAAAATTGTTAGAATTATATCACGTCAGTCGCAAAGGGTTAGGGACACGTGTACCTTTTCCACTTATGTTGGTAAATTAATTCAATATCAACATTTTCGTTACCGTACTTAATAACTCTTAATAATATCGATGACAAATATTTTTTAGTTTTCTGTAACAGTACCTGGTTGACCGAGCCTTGCTTGGGGCTTTATGATAAGCATTTTGAGGCAAATTTTAAAGTTTTTATATATTTTATTTTATACAGTTACAGTTTAACTCATTTTAAATAATTTTGAAAATTGGTCATACCAACAGAAACCTCCGTCGACTCATGCGCAACAACTTTGCTAAAGATTATAGTCTGATCAAATGCACAGTTTACGATTTAATTCATTTTGAGTAGTTTTCAGTGGCGCCGCCTGAAGTCGTTCATACCACTAAGAAACCTTCATCTGCTTATGCGTAATAACTTTGCTTATGATCATAACATGATCAAATGCACAGTTTATGATTTAATTCACTTATAGTCTGATCAAATGCACAGTTTACGATTTAATTCATTTTGAGTAATTTTCAGTGGCGCCAACTGTCGGACTTTGGTCATTCCAATTAATAAACCTTCGTCGGATTATCCGCAATAACTTTGCTAAAAATTATAGCATGATTAACTGTACAGTTTACGATTAAATTGACTTTAAGTAAATTTCAGTGGCGCCACCTGTCGAAATTTCTTCATACCAACTAAGAAACCTTCGTCGGCTCATGTGCAACAACATTGCTAAAGATTATAGCATGATTATATGTACAGCTTACGATTAAATTGACTTTGAGTAATTTTCAGTAGCGCCACCTGTCGGAAATTATTCACACCAATTAAAAAGCATTCGCCGGCTCTTGCGCTACAACTTTGCAAAAGATCATAGTATGATCAAATGTACAGTTTACGATTTAATTAATTTTTAGTAATTTTCAGTGGCGCCACCTGTCGGAAATTCTGTTTACCAACTTAAAAACCTCCGCCGGCTTATCCGCAACATCTTTGCTAAAGAGCATAATATGATCAAATTCACAGTTTACTATTCTATAAAGAACATACATACAGACAAACATTCATTTGTTTTAAAGTTATAACATTACTAATTTTATCCCCTAATTTCAAAAAGTTCCATATGCATAATTGGTACTTCTTTGGTACCAATTGAATTCGGTACATTTTATTAGAAAGCAGTTAACATAATTTTCCTATTCATATTACTTTTGTAGATGTTAAGTTATCAGTTTATCCCTTTTTTACACATTTTGGCCACAAAATCAAAAAAGTACCAAATACGTGTTCAATATTTCTTTCACATCTATTGATTGCAGTACAAAGTTTCTTTCTATATTCCTTAGTTTAAAATATAAGAGTGGGTTAAAAAGGTACCAAAAAACTATTTTCACCCTTTTTTACCCCTTATCGGACATAGTTTCAAAAAAGTACCAAACACCTCTCCGTTTATTTTCATAGCTGTTTAAAACGTTTCTATACCTATTACTTAAGGAGATATAGCGTTTTCGATTTTTCCCCTTTTTACCCGTTTTTACCCACTTAGAGGCAAAGGTTCCAAAAGTCCCTTCTTCTTCGACCTCTACATCAAAAAAGATACCCACTGTTCAAATTTTATCAAAATTGTTAGAGCCGTTTTCGAGATAGTCATTCTATATATATATATATATATATATTAATAGAAAAAAAAACATACAATTATTGCTCGTTTAAGAATATAAGATTGAAACATAAGAGGCAACCCTTGTATTACATATTAAAAAATGTTTAATTTTGTCAATACCAAATATGTATTTACGTAGAAACTTTTTATTAGAAAATATTTTTTGTATTCCTACCCCACTGTGCACTGGACTTTAAAGCACAAATGAATAAAGGAATGCATTTTAAACGTAAAAAAATATTAAATTATTAAAATTAATGGCCGGACTACGAAATGTGATACAAGATCCCAAGTACAAACAATCATACGACAGAGTAAAATACGATAATAATAACTTAATGAGATGACATTATTATGACAACTTTTACAATTATTTTTAAACATTTTTCTCTTTCTCATAATGATTTGCAAATGTTTAGAAAAAAATTAGAAACAACAAAAAAAAAAAAAAAAGAATTCAATAATGATAATAATATTTAGTATTAAACAAGTGTTGTTGGTTTTTGTAATTTGTACTTTTTTCGATGGTTTTTTATTCAAAAACATTAAAACTTTAATTCATTCAAATGTTAACAAATTATGCGTATTTATGGACTTAAATAAACTGTTTCGCACATTTCATGATTTTTATTTCATTTTCGCTTTTATTTAAATATTCTAAGGCAAAAACATAAAAATAATAAATCGCGTACAAATTGAATATAATTTCAGTTTTGATTTTATTTGTTTTTTTTTTTCGTGTTTTATTTTTACGATTATTATGTAAAACGTTTTACTTAAATCTTAACGAAAAAATAAAGAACAACCCACACACAGACATAGTCTCTAAGACACACGTTTTTACAAGAATGTATAATCTTTACAGTCTCACTTACAAGTCCAGTGACTTGGCATCATCATCTCATAATCCCAAATGGGTGAATGTCAAAATTGTTGCCACCCTAAAATCGTGTCTGTCGTTCATTTTCAATTCAAGTCCTTTTAATAATTCAGTCGTCATAAAATATTGGCCAACAATCGCTGCTACATCCAGCGACAACCACAAGAATGACTATACAAATTTTTCAATACAACTACAGCAACACAAAATTTTGTATCCATGAGTAACAGAGCTTAACCGTTATTCAAATGCAGGACATCAGGGTTTGTTTTTCTTATTTAGTCATAACAGTTTTTTTTTTCTTCTTTTTCCCATTTTTTTCCAAAATTTCCTTCATTCATTTACCATTACTTCTACACTCGTTTCTATTTAACGCATAACTGAAATACTCGTATTTATAGAAAAGAAGGAAACTGAACCAAAACCCTGCAAATAACAAAAAAAAAATATTTATCGTCGCGTTTTTAACGCTATGTGATCCATGGCGATTAAATGCGGTTTTTGTGGTTTTCCTTTAAATTACCCCTCCTCCTTCTCTGCCATCCCATTTGAATAATTTTCAATGATGAAGTACTTTCAAGAGTAAATTTAAATGTTCAATTTTTTTCCTTTATACATTTTTATTATTCGTTAAAACTCTATTTGCGAAGGGTGACCCCAACGGCGTAAATTTGTGTAATGTTTAATTTTTTTTTGTGCCAAGGCGAGGCTGTTTGTTGGTTTTTTTATATTTTCTTAAAAAATTAATCCTGGACAAATATTTTCTTTATTAGTGTTTTTTTTTTTGTTAGAATTTTCATTGTCATTGCTTTTAGTTAAATGAGTGCCATTAAATTAAATCGATTTTTTTTTGTTCTCGAAATTTTATACAAGAAGTATTATCCTTGATAAACATTTAATATCCCTTGGTAAATATCCTTTTTTGAAAAATTTTGTAGGAAATTTTAAAAAGCTTTTAATTAATTTTTACTTTAAGCTGAGATAGGAATAACATACAAAAATACTAAATCTTATATAAGTCTACAGGGCTCAAGGTCAGGGTTAGACGAAGTGACTGATTAAAAAGTCAAAGAGAAGATTTTTATTTTAAAAAGAAACGATCGAAACGAATCTTAACCTATATATTTGTTGTATAGTATGACTTTTCAAATCGGTTGGGAAATGACAATTATATATCGTTTTAAGTCCTACTTTGGGAGCCGATTGTGCCGCCCCAGTACAATCTAGGTTTTTATTTAATCACTAGAAGTTAGACATTTACACAATGTTTATAAGCTTGTGCAGGCTGACAGATACTGATACAAACTAAAGTAAATAAGAACCTGTCGGAGAACTTCGTAACTAATCAAGGTGATAGTTTTCACAGCAAAATTGAGAGTTTTGATGCGTCACGAAATTTGAGATAATTCTTAGACAAACTTTGTATGCTAAATCCGAAAATGGTTTTAGTTTTTTAAGGTGACTCTAGCTTTCGAGATATAACTTTTATCAAAAAAGAGGTTTTGCACGACTAATATTAATATAACAAAAACGACTTGTCTTACCTAATAAGTCAAAAAATCAAAATTCGGGGATAGTATTGTCTTTTATTTGAAGTGACAATATTTTCTAATCTACTTAGCATCTACTTTTAAAAAAATCATAAAAAATATAAATAGCAACAATTTTTAAAAGAATAACTTTTCGGCGTAAATTGTAGATAACTCTAAAACTACTTAGTGGATTAAGAAAAATTTGAGAACGACTTAAACAAAAAATTGTTATATTTCCAGCTGTTTTGGAGTTATATTATAATATATATATATATATATATATATATATATATATATATATATATATATATATATAGATATATATATATATATATATATACCTGCTTATCGGAAAAAATTATGTCTCGAGGCAAATTGGGGAAAAAAAATCATTTTCGAATTAAGCCGACCAAAGCCATATCGATTCGGACAACAAATCTAGTGCCGCAAAATTTTGTTGACTTGTGTTACTATTTAAAGTTGAAAAAATCTACTCATTATTTTAGGATAGTTTTTGTGAAATAGCTTAGGATAGTTTTTGTGGAATATAAGCTTTCTTCTCCTATATTTAATGCTTGAGAAATTGAGAAATTTTTTTCTCTAAAAGTTTTATATATTGATTTAAGATATGTCGACAATTCTGTGATAATCGGTTCTCATTAGACCCGTATCAGACCCGCTGTCGGATATGGCATAACTATTATTTAATCACGAGAAAATGTTGATGTGATGAAAAAGTTAGGCACTGACATCTAAGCCAAGGCCTATCAACGAAAGAAAATTCTAAACATGTATGATTGATAATTTTTATAAAAGCGTAATATGACCCTACTTCAACGAAAAAGCAATACGGACTGAAAAATATATCCATTTACAAAAACAAAGTAGGAGGGCTTGAATGGAAAGAGTTAAGTCAACAAAATTTGACGAAATCGGTTTACAATTGACTTAGCACCCACATAAACAACTTTCGAAAACGGGAAACTACTAAAAAGAATAGGGGATTTCTTTCTGTCTGTCTGTCCGTTAGTTTAAAGCACAAAATTGGCAATAGTAATTCTGCAAAAGGTTTGGTATGGAAATTGGACAAAATTGGTCCACATTTGACCATATCTCCCATATAAATGAAACCTCGGAAACCAGTTAAATGTGATACAAGAATTTGTTACAGATCAATTTTTTTATTACTGTCAGGAAGCGTGTAAAATTATTTGAGAGTCGGTACACATTTGCCTATAGCTCCTATATAACTTCTTCATCGGAAACCAGATAAATACTAAAAAAAAAATATCAAGTTAGAGAACCTATGCACGGTGGTAAAAAGCGGCCAAAAATGTTCTTTTTTTTAATTTTAAAATTTTGATTAAATGTTAATGGTAGTTTATAGCCAACAATCAAAAGTATCCAATTTAATTTTATTTTTGACTACCGGATAACCGATTCTTTTTTTATACTAGCTTAAAGTTTATACTTTGTTGCTTTCAATTTGAAAATAAAAAATTTAATTTGTATATACTTTTGAATAAAGGAGATATGGGCAAATCCGAAAAATATTAAACCGAGGACAAAATTTTAAAACTATCAAAATCACATATTTATGTTTATAAAAAATTTACCATATATTGATCCTTTAGAATATATAATGGATACAATTTTTGGCCTCTTCGTGAATGATAGGTCTTTATTTGCACTTATCTCGAATTTGTATACATTTTTTAAAATAAAGGTTCTTTAAAAATTCATAAAAATCACAAAAACATCCATTTAGGTAAAAATTTTCAGTATGGGCCTTTGGGCCCATAAATTAATTAATTTTATACAATTAGATGTAAAAGACCCCATCAAAAGTAATTGGAGTGATATAAATAACGTCAAGTAAAAAAGAGGCTCACAGTGTGTAGAGTCCGTCACAGTATATATTTTTACAAAATGACATTTATTAAATACAATATTTACAAACACATATCTGTCTTATTCATAAAGCAATAACGCTGTCTATATCCACAGATTAAATTTAAGATATTAGGTGTTAAAAAAATATACAGTGGGGCAAAATTGATGTTTTTGAAATTTTTTTTTGTTTAATTATTGTGACACTCTTACAGCTGGCCGCAGCATTCTTTCGACAAAAAATAAGATGTAAAAAGTTATAAACTTAAAATAAATATATGTATGTAGCCGTTTTGTGAAATATTAAATTGTGTCCAAAAAACGCATTTTAACCGTGAACATGAAAAGGAAGGAGATGAATTCGGGAAGAAATAAAGCCATTATTTTCACTGATTAATAAATCCTTAAAAAAATATTAAGGTAGAAACATAATTGGGACAAACGACTATTTTCGTCCAGCACGACGAATTCGGTTTTAAAAATTCGTCTTCTACATTCGTCTATGGAACACATTTGGGACGAATAAACGTTGTTGACGCCATTTTTTTTTTTGAATTTTTGATTTGCGAATTCTAATCACCCTTTCGTTCTAATCGCGCACTTACACCATTTGTATTTTTTTATATTTTAATCTTTGATTATTTCACAAGATAAATATTTTTAAGTAATTTTATTTCCAATAAATATTTTTTGTTTACAAATTTAAAGGTGACCATATTTAACACGAACACATACAATATTTAATGTTTACAGCAAAAAGGAAATACAGCCACTCTATATTCGTCGTTCGTATGCGTATGAAATAGAAATAAACCTATCGCACTGTTCGATACGCACGACGAATTTCGTCGTACGCATCAATTGTGAGCACACTCATACAAACCCATATGTTATATTTCTAACGACGAATATTCGTTCCGAAAAATTGGTCGTTCGTTCCAATTGTGTTTCATACTTTATATATAAAATTTTTCCTAATTAAAAACATTCAAGTGAAAACTGTATCGTCCGTCACGTAGCGTCCGCAACAGTTCATTTATGGATTTTTGGTGAAACTGGAAACTTTAAAATATTTTATAAAAGCTGGTTTGCAATTCTCTGATTTTCCTCTATCTTTAATGTATGTAAAATTTTTTTATTACTATGACCGTTTGGATGAAAATTACAGAAATACGTGTTGAAAAAAAAGTCACTTCTATTTTTTGTAGCGTCCGTCCTAGCACTTTTTTCCTCCAAAAGAAGTATGTAAATTAACATATGCCTTTCGATAGCACAAACGATGTCCTAATATTCTGTGAAATCGGTGCAAAGATATCTAGTGTAGAACGGCAATGGGGTACATTTAAATACAACAAAATCCGTACAAATAAATCGTCCGTCACGCAGGATTTGCCCATATACTAAATTTGTATACCAAATATTTTGTTCTAACTTCTTTTTAAATATTGTTATTATTGAATCATTTTGTGCGGTTTTTGGGAATTTCTGTGGTTTGTTTTCTTTTTCGAAAATTGAAATGAAATTAAGATAGTTTAATAACTAGTGAAATCATGAAAATCAAGATTTTGAATGGTCATATCTAAGGAAAAGGAGCTAAAAGAGATTACACATAAATTGGATCTTCTACTCTTAAGTACTAGTAGTATATATTTTGAATTTCAGCATTCTCTTACCAGAATATTCATCTTTATATATTTGAGGATAACAAATAATATTGAGTTCAAATAAGATTAAATGACCTGTATAACGAAAATTTGGGCGTGGCGTTGCATTTTTCGGCCTTCTTTGTTAGTCGACATGTTTCTGGGTCAAAATCGGTTGCAGTGGTATAGTTACTATAGTTTAACATTTAAAAGTAAGTGGTTTCCCAAGTATTTACATTGGACGAATATAGTTTCACATTAAAAAGCTGTTTCGTTGTGCCATAAACATGTTGATAGCAACATAATAATAGTTCCTAATGCATCTACCGTGTATAAAGTCTGGACCAAACATTGATTGATAGCTATCTAATTTCGTAGATGCAATCTTAATATACTGAATGTACCTCCAAATCTGTTTGATTGTAGATATAAAAAGGGGATGTTATTTATATAAGAACTATAGCCAAATGTTGACCGATTGTTACAAAATTTTATATACTGGCTGACATAGCTTATAATTTAATAGCTTTTAACTGGCGTTTGTGGCATTTTAGTGGTTACCGGGAGCGGTTTTTTATGAAAGCTATGGTCAAAAATGGACCGATTCCTATAAAATTTGACATACTGACTGAAAGTTGCATAAAACTTCTCTGTTTTAAATTTATTAGTCATAGATTTTACAATTTTATTCAATTTATCAGCATAAATGTGATTCCCGAGCAGGGTTATATGGGAGCTCTAACTAAATGTCAACCGATTTTACCCATTTTCAGCACAGAATTTTTACAACATATTGAAAATACTTTTGCTAAATGTTGTCTCTCTAGCTCTTGTAGTTAAGGAACTATCGCGCCTTTCTCTGACGGAAAGACGGACATAAACCGTATTTTCTTTTTGTATTTTGATGTTTCCGTAAGTTTTTTATATGGGAGCTATTGTCAAATAGTAACCGATTATAACAAAATTTTGCAAACTGGCTGGCATTCACATAAGACTTCCTTTTGTAAAATTTTGTTGCTGTAGCCCTTTTCGTTAAGGCGCTATTCTGACAGAGGGACATAAACCCCGCTTTTCTTTTTGTATTTTTGTGTTTCCGTAAGTTTTTTATATTGCAGCTATGGTCAAATGGTGACCGATTGTGACAAAATTTTGCACACTGGTTGGCATTGATTTTGATGAAATTTTATATGCTGCCTAGATCTTATCCAAAACCTCTATATACCAAATTTTATCATCATAGCTATTATAGTTTGTTATTTATTAGCAAATAAGCGATTAGCGTAGGCGAGGTTATACGGGAGCTATGGTCAAATGTTAACCGATTTTGCCCAATTTCAATACCAACATTTTCTCAGAGATGAAGAATGTTTTTACTAAGTTTCAGTGAGCTAGCTCCTTTCGTTTAGGCGTTATCGTGATTTCAACAGACAGACGGACATCGCTCAATCGCCTTAGAATTTCAAAAGGATTCAGAATATATATCGTTTTTGAGCCAATATTAAGGAAATTACAAACGGAATGACAATCTCAATATATATCTCATTCTTTTTGATGGTGGGTATAAAAACGCACTAAATGAGACAAAAACTACTAAAACGCTCGTAAATCTAAAGATAATGAGAATTTTAAGTTTATTTTTTGCATACATATTTTTTGTAATCAATTTGCCAAATTTCGAGATAATCGGTCCACATTTCACCCTGACTCTCATTTAAATCCAAATGACGAAAACAGTTTATATATATAAGCTTTGAGAAAATGTTTGTATGAAGGCAAAATTTAGCTAATATTTGTCCTTATACAGAATAAAGACCACCTTTGACCTTGCAGGTGAAGGGTATCGTATGGTCGGGCTTGACAGACTATAGCAATTTCTTACTTGTTTTTATATCCCAGCAAAACTTTTCATTACCAAATAATGAGTTAAACAGCTAAACTATTGAACACGAACTACTTACTCATTTACTGTTTAAGTCATTACATTAACATGGGGATGTCATTGGAGACAAGTACTTACCAATTGCAGAAAAGTAATGAATTGGGTTAGCAATTGGAAAACAACAACAAAAACTTTTGTTGTTGTTGTTTATTTAAAAAAACATATTTTTAAACGAAATACAAATTTTTTTTGTATGCCCCATGGGGGCTCGAACCCAGACCCCTACGAGTGCTAGGCGGAGACTCTTCCACTGAGCTACTTTATATGTTGAAAACTTAGCAGCTTATAATTAATATATACAATTTTTATTTTTAGATCCAAAATCATGTGACAATAACTTTGTTTCCCCTGATTTTTTTGCTTTGTTATAATTTTTGGAAAAATATTTCTATATGATTTTTTGTAAACGTTTAATAATAGTAAACAATAAAGAAGTTTTTTTTAAATTAACTCATGATGGTGTTTTTTCATTACCGTGAGTTAGTTTTCCAAAATTTTTTTAAGAAGGTAATATTTAAATTCTTAAAATTAAAAAAACCTTTTAAAAAGACTTTTTTAATAAAAAAAAATTTAAAAAAATTGTTGGTCTTGGTGGGATTCGAACCTCAGCCATTCAGTCCAAATTACCATTTTAATTACAAATAAGTACTTCTGTAATAACTTATTAGTTATTTGGAGGGTATGTTGTAGACATTACAAGGAAACCAGTTACCAGAGTACTTGCCATTACCAAAGTTTTGCTGGGATATTTTTGATGTTAGGATAATAAACAATTATACAATTTTAGCTATTCCTCATATTTTAGGAAAAAAATAGATCTACCAAAAATGTCCTAAGAGTCATCTTAAATCTTTTCCAGAACGACTTATAGCAATTAAAGTTATCAATTTAATTTGTATATTTTTAAAAACTTTTTCCACAAAACAAATTCTCCCTTTTTCTCGTATATTTAAATAAATAAACAAAATTTATAAAATCCCATTAATTTTCATAATTTTTTTAACAAAAATAATTGTTCAAGTTTTTAATAATGTTTTTAAATAATGACAAATTACTTTGCAGATAAGCCGTTTATTCGTTCCTTTTTTCGTTTTTACAAAGAATAAAAAAATGAAATTTTAACTTAAAAGAAAATCCAAAGAGTGAAGCAAAACGTCGTTGGTGTATTCATTCCTTGGTTCACTTTTTCTTAGCCAGAACTAATTGTAACAGATTTTTTTTTTCGTACATACAAAATTATTAAAAGTTCTTTTAATATTTTTTAAGCAGCCACCGACTGACTGGCTGGATTAACTGCAATCATGACGCGAAAAAAATTGAAAAATTATGAAGAAAATAAGGTTAAAATAACCCTTAAACCCATAAAACCGCCGTTATTTCTTTTCGCTTTATTTTACTTCCTGCTTGTAATATTTTTCCATTTCAGTCTAGGTCTGAGAGCTTTGAGTGACTGTGTTGGTGGGTTCTTTCTGCCTCTGCCAATTATTTAAAACAAACATTTTCTTTTTTTAGTTTTTTAGAATGACTTCAGTTCTTTCTTTTGCAGAGTTTAATCTTTTAAGGAAATTGGTAAAATATTGTTAAAAATTGTTGGGCTTTCTTAAAGGCTGTTATCGCCATAATAGAGTCATCATAACAATTAAGTAATTGTGGGTTGAAACCCCGAAATACACTTAAACATACTTAGATTTTTTAAGGACTAATTTGAAAGTACGGGTGAGTAAAAGAATGAGTGAAGAAATTGCCTAAAACATATTTTTACTACTTGAAATTTTTGTTAACACTTAATTTTTATTATTATTTTTGTTGGGCATAGAAAAGAAAATTAACTTACCAAGGACAATAAAAATTTATCACATTTATAAGTTTTGTGGTTTACAATTCAGTTTAAACGGTTTATTCAAACTTTTTTATTTGTAAAGACCCACAAAGCTAGTAACTATGGTTTTATCAGTCCTTTTTATATACAATACAAGTGATCTTTTAAGACTTTTATTAGATCCCAGTTTTGCCAGATCATTTGTGGAAACATGTTTAGACTGTCCCGAGGTTGTATGGAGATTTTTTTCGATGTAAATACCTTCTAAATTTGCAATTGAATAACTTTTTCCCGTGCTTGAAGCCAAAGGTATACAATTTACAACCACCTTTTAATTTTACTTGAATCGTATATCATTATTTATTAAAACTTTGATTATATTCAGTATTTTTTGAAACCCTAAATTTAATCTTAGTTTACACTGAAAACTGGAGCATTAATATCAGGTCGTTTTCAAAACTCATTTTTATTTTTTTTAATTTTGTTTTAAATTAAAACAAGTAAGAAAGCGCTATAGTCGGTCAAGCCGACCATACGATACCCTTCACCACTAAGGTCAAAGGTGTTATTTTTCCTGTATAAAGACAAATATTTGCTAAATTTTGCCATCATACAAACATTTTCTCAAAACGTATATGTTCAACCTGTTTCCGTCATTTGGACTTATATGAGAGCTAGGGTCAAATGTGGACCGATTATCTCGAAATTTGGCAAATTGATTACAGTTATTACAAAAATTATGAGCGTTTTAGTGATTTTTTGTCTCATTTAGTGCGTTTTTGAAGAAGAGTTTGTATGGGAGCTATGGTCAAATGTGAACCGATTTCAACGAAACTTAGTACAGTGATTTATGTTTACATAAGCAGTATCTGTTTTAAATTTCATGAAAAAATATTGATATTTGTGGCCAATATAGCAATTCCGGGAAGTGGGACCTATGGGAGGTACCATAAATAATGGACCGATTTTGACCAATTTCAATAGCCATAGTCCCACTATCAAAAAAATTATCTGTGCCAAATTTCATCAAATTATCTTTAGAATTGCGACCTGTAGTTTGATTACAAGGTTTACATGGGGGTCCAGCCAGCCAGCCAGACGGACGGACGGATGGACATCGCTAAATCGACTCAGAAAGTGATTCTAAGTCTATTGGTATACTAAAAGTGTGGGTCTAAGACAAATATTTCTATGCGTTACAAACATCAGCACAAGCTTATAATACCCTTTCCACCTATGGAGGTGAAGGGTATAACAAGTTTTGGTACTTTTTGTCTTTTGTCTTTGGAATCAATGAACCGTATCGGCAAACATAAAAAATATCAAAAATGGGGAAAATTGTAAGCCTAGAATACTGGTACTGGCGAAACAAATGCATATCAACATATTTGTTTGCAATTTAATGAATATCGCATGTAAGTGACAATCGTCCTTTGATTGGTTGTGGTTTGTTTCTTGGTGTAGGTAGATTACATTTTTCCACTCCGCAATTTGGTCATTTTATGATGTTGGGGTACACAAGCTTTATTTGTCCAAATAGCAGCGTTTTCTTTATACCTATACCACAAACATCGCAAAAAATTTTTCTTCAAATAATTTTCTTCAATAATTTGTATTTTATTATTTTGTTTGATTTTTGGTGTTTCAAAAAAATTTCAAATGAAATAATAAACAATTGATTCGAACATTTTGTTTGATTTAAAACCAATAATAAGAAAACCGACTTGGTTTCATGACACCAAATATAACCGGTATTGGTTTTCAAAACCGAGAAATTTAAAAACTGACTTGGTTTCTATGACACCCCTGATTATTTGAGTTTTGGCAGTTCCCTTGAATCATGTTTCTTTTTTTTGGAACTAGAAACGAAATTTAAGTTTTCCTCGTTTATCATTTAATTAGTGATGTATATTCAAGTTTCAAATAAATTAATGATTTAAATCACTTTTTAACCAATAAAAACAGAAGCGTGTGTAAGTAAAGATAATGTTTCCAACAACGTCCATTTTCTAACGTCCATTTTATTTGCAAATTTATTAATATTTTTATGAAATTCTTTCTAAAGCAAATATGTACACACAAAAATAAAATAAACAAAAAACATCACAATTGTATAAAAGAGTAACAGCAGAGTTGTGAAAAAGTGGTACTTTTTGCATGTGCTTTACGAGTGAGTGTAGAAAATATAAGTTTTTTACATATTTTTGATGATAATATGTTATAGAAAGAACATGATGAATGTTAAAAAGTTGCACTTTTTCAAAATCAGTACACCATAACGAATAAAAAATATAGTTTTGATCACTTGTAACCTTAAAGGCTAGAAGTTAATTGTTATTCTGCGAACCACTCTTATGTAAAATATTCTGTTATCCTTGACTCCCAGTGGAGCATAGGGCCTCAAAAAAATATTAATAAATTTAAATACAAATTTCATACAAAACAAAGTTATTTAATTTTAAATAAATAACTTTTTATTAAAATAAAATTTTTACAAAATAGCAAAATGAAAAAAAAACTTGTCATTGAAAAATTCTTTGCAAGTTTAAAACTTTTTGCAATATTTTCAATCTTATTATCGTGTTGTTTTTCTAGCGAACGGATAGACAGCAGCGGCAGCAAAAAATATTTGTTGAATGAATTCATGTGTAAAAGGTTAAAATTTAATGTAAACGTGCAAATGACTCATCATAAATAAAAATTAATAAAAATGCAAAAAAAAAACAAGCATCAGGAGTAAGTAACAAAAACATTCATTCCACAGTTTAACCACAAACCATCTTCATCTCTAAATAAAGTGAAACTTCAAAAAACTAAATATTGAAATCATTCAAAACCAAAGTCATAAGTATCTTTAGCTCAAAAGGGGAGGATTTCCAGGGGGAAGAGGTTTAGTACAAAAACAAAATCAACCTTCATTGAGAAAAAGTACAAAAACTAAGAGCATCAACACGGCGGCACATAAACGCAAAAATTATGATAAATGATTTGTTATATTTTTACATAGAACAACCGAAATCATCATAAACTGCAGGGGGTAAGTTTCATTCGTGTCTTTATTTTTTTATTTTTTTCCTTCTTATTTCAAAAAGGACTTTCTCTCTTTAATATGTAATTTTTCGACTTTTTTCTATAGCCGACTTTATTAAAAGGGAGATTGATTTGAATTTATTTTTTATTTAGATTTAAAGCATATAAAGAGCAACATATGGTAAGTGGGTGGATCAGGCAGATGGCGCTTAGGTCGGTGGGTTTTTTTCTTCAGGATAAAACCATTCAATAAAGCTAAACGACTTTAAATAATTATTTATTGTCATATTTTTCAAATAAAATTTGTTAAGGTACAAGGCCAATACACGCGGCATGCGGCTGCGGGCGGTCGTAGTATTGCCAGTACATAAAATGTGCGTTTGTTTACAAAAATATTCACATAAAAATATATTTGAGTAGGATATAATTAAATCTGGCAGCACTGAAAAAATCTGCAGCGCGGAAAAGTAGAACAAAGTTCTACTTTTTTACATTGCCGCTTCAAATTTGACAAATCAAAAAACAGCTGATTGCCGCCCGCAGCCGCTTGCCGCGTACATTGGCCTTCTACCTTTAAATAGAAACCCAACTCATTAAAGATAATAAATTTAAAAATTGATATTATTGAAAATAATTTGTATGAACTCTTTTAATGCAATTCCCTTAGAACGATTTAAAGCGATATTTTTATACCCAGCATCAAAATGAATGGGAGGTATATTGAGATTGTCATTCCGTTTGTAATTTCCCTAATATTGGCTCGAAAACCAAAATTCTGAATCCTTATGAAATTCTAAGACAATGTCTGTCTGTCTGTCTGTCTGTCTATCCGTCTGTCTGTTGTCGGCACGATCAAACCTTAACGAAAGGATATAGGTCACTGAAATTTGGCACAAATATTCTTCATTTCTTGGAAAATTTTGGTATTGAAATCGGGCAAAATCGGTTCACATTTGACCATAGCTCCCGTATAACCACGTCTAGGCTAATCGCTTATTATAACAGCTATGATAACAAAATTTGGTATCTAGAAGTTACATAAGCACTAGGCAGCATATAAAATTTCACCGAAATCGGTTCACATTTAACCATAGCTCCCATACAAAAAACTTACGGAAACACAAAAATACAAAAAGAAAAGGGGGTTTATGTCCGTCTGTCCGTTAGATAAAAGCGCGATATCGCCATAAGGAAAAGGGCTACAGCAACGAAATTTTACAAAAGAAAGTCTTATGTGAATAACAGCCAGTGTGCAAAATTTTGTTACAATCGGTCACCATTTGATCATAGCTCCTATATAAAAAAACTTACGAAAATACAAAAAGAAAAGACGATTTATATCCACCAGATAAAAGTGCGATAGCTCCTTAACTAAAAGAGCTAGAACGACAAAATTGTACAAAATTATTTTTGATATATAACAGAAGTTGTGTACTTAAAATGGGAGAAATCGGTTTACATTTAGTTAGAGCTCCCATATAACCCCGCCCCGGGAAACACATGAATGCTGATAAATTGAATACAATTGTAATAGCTATGACGACTAAATTTAGAATAGAGAAGTTTTCTGCAACTATTGGTCAGAATGTCAAATTTCATAGGAATCGGTCCA
This sequence comes from Stomorhina lunata, assembly GCA_933228675.1. Classification (NCBI taxonomy): domain Eukaryota; kingdom Metazoa; phylum Arthropoda; class Insecta; order Diptera; family Rhiniidae; genus Stomorhina; species Stomorhina lunata. Next base: position 91,447,397 of record OW121740.1, on the reverse strand, counting down.
TATTTGACTATAGCTTTCATATAAAAAACACTACTGGAAACCAAAAAAAAAAATGTAGCAAAGGCCAGTTAAAGGCTATTAAATTAGAAACTATGACAGTTATGACCACTAAATTTTGCAAAAACGAGCTTTATTTTATTACAATCGGTCAATATTTGGCTATAATTTATATATATATAGCGTAACAACTTTTTTCGAATTTGGTCCACATTTTGAATTAGCTGCACCCTCGTAGATATATGAGAGATATTTCTAAATTTAACACAACTTGATGGTGGGTATATAAGATTCGGCACAGCCGAATATAACACTATTACTTGTAACATTTAAAGTTTTTATACAAATATTGGTCTGAAAATCCTTTAAGTATACCCGTCGACCCTAAATCGCTTTCTGAGTCGATTTAATGATACCATCCATGCAAACTTGCGCATTTTTAAAGACAATTTGACGAAATCAAAAAATAATTGACACCAAATCTAATCGTATCACGATTAAACGGAATTAAAATATGGTTACACTGAAAATTTAATAACACCGAATAATATTATTATTAGATCAATGTTTACATATCGTAGGAAATATAAATTCGTACATTCCTTAAAACTGAGGTACTTTTAACTACCCCCAACTTCATGTAAATGGGGGATGTGTATGTATAATATATTATTGTACAATTTATGACTATTGTAGCGTACGATATTCGAAACAAAAGATAAATAATTTTGGGGTAAATTAAACAGACATTTCTCTTGTAATAAACACATAATTGTACAATCTACATGGCTAATTGTTTTCATATATGAGTTTTATTGTTTAACAGCGTACGAGTATTTAATATTAACATTATTCAAGCCTTAGCTCGAAAATGGGTTTGAGTTTTGTAATTAATAGATAAATGGAATTGTTTTATTTGCCTAATTTGTCATTTCAATAAATTGCGAAGAAAACTTGTAGAAAACGGAGGAAAAATCAAGCGAATAATTGAAGTCTAGGTTAGTATTTTTTTGGACTACTAGTTCAGATGTGAGTAATGTAGGGGATGTTGGACGATTCTGATTGGTCTTAGCTCGGTAAGTCCAGACTTATCTTGGTTGTCCTTTAACTCAACTATGGACACTGACCTCCTCGTGGTATCACCCGTGGAACTACTTACGTTAACACCAGTTAATGTAGTGAGCTAACAAGTTCCTCAAGTTCTCCCATAAAAACTATAAAAATATCGTTTAGGACGTCGAGCTAGTAACTCCCTCCTGAAACAAAAAACAATTACTATGAAAAAGCTAAAATTTGAATAAAAACGGCCTTCTTTATGTTTGAAAAGGACGTTCAAAACTTCGATGGAAATGCCAAACAGATGAAAATCTTTCAAAGCTTGGCCTATGAAATTGGAGAATATACGCACAATATCAAAGGGCATGGAATTCTAAAATATGCTCGGCTTTTGACCTTAACAGGTTGTAAATATAGATCATTTAAGTAAGTAAGTAGTAAGTTTAGAAGTTGATTATGAAATCTTTAGACGATCGTAACATACGCAATTTAAATTTAGGCCTTTAACAGAATTCAGCAGAATTAACATTCAAAGAATTTGCTCTAATTCTAAAGTTTCAACGTTAGGTCTTTATGTTGGACCTAGGTCGTTCAATGGCCAAAAGTCAATCATTTTTTATTATTTAAAATTTTCAAATTCCTTTACAATTATTACAGATATAATTTATGACATTAAGAGTAAATCGTTTATGTTAATAATATAGTTTCCTCCGTCTAGTGAAATAAAGGTGGAAACATAATTGGGACGAACGACTATTTTCGTCCAGCACGACGAAATCGGTTTTAAAGATTCGTCTTGTACATTCGTCTATTGAACACATTTGAGACGAATAAACGTTGTTGACGCCATTTTTTTGAATTTTTGATTTGCGAATTTTAATCACTCTTTCGTACATATCGCTGACATATACCATTTGTATTTTTTTACATTTTATTCTTTGATTATTTCACACGATAAATATTTTTAGTTTATTTTATTTCAAATAAATAATTTTTGTTTACAAATTTAAAGGTGACCATATTTAACAAGAACTCATACAATATTTAATATTTACAGCAAAAATAAAATACAGCCACTCTACATTTGTCGTTCGTCTGCGTATGAAATAGAAATAAACCTATCGCACTGCTCCAAACGCACGACGAATTTCGTCGTACGCATCTACTGTGAGAACTTTCGTATAAGCCCATATGTTCTATTTCTAACGACAAATATTCGTTCCTAAAAATTGGTCGTTCGTTCCAGTTGTGTTTCATACTTAACATGCGAAAGACCCATTTGGCCATTTATCTATTAAGCAATAGCCATTAATCCCTATTGAAACAAAATATGATATTTTAAATTATCACAGATAAAATTTGGTCTACTTTTACATACATCAAGTTTTAAGTCAAGTTTCAAGTCTTGACTTTTTATGAGATAGAGGTAAATGAAATAGAACGGTGTATGTTTCCCGTTCTACGAAAAACGAAATTAAAATTTTCCTGGTGTATATTTTTGGTTTCAAATAAATAAACGATTTAAATCACTTTTTAACAAATAAAAACAGAAGCTTATGTAACACTGTTAAACTAAGATGATGTTTTCAACTATTTCCAAAATTTCTCTAGCATCCATTTTATTTGCGACTTCATTAATATTTTTAGGAAATTCTTTCTAAAGCAAATATGTACACACAAAAATAAAACGAAGAAATCAGCTCACATTTGTATAAAAGAGTAACAGCAGGGTTGTAAAAAAAAAGTACTTTTTGCATGTGCTGGTCGAATGAGTGTAGTAATTATAACATTTTCCCATGTTTTGATGCAACATATTATGAAAAGAACATGATGAATTTTAAAAATTTTAAAAAGGTTGCACTTTTTGTCAAAAAAAAACTCGAAGAATAAGTGAAATTTTTTTGTATGAAAAGAAATCTTCCACACATTTATGCACAGATAGAATCTCTACCTTTAAAGGGCAAAATATTAGGTAAGGAGCCAGTTTCGGAAGACAGTATAATATTTTTAAACCGGTTTTTGCAAAACTGTTTTCGACTGTTCCTGTATACAGTAGATTCAAATGAAAACCGCTTTGTTTCCTAGGTAATTCTATTCTATTTCTGGACTTTGTTTAAAGAGTCGATATATAATGAAGGTTATAAAAAATAATTTACTATAGAATCTAGGAAATTTCTTTGCCTAAACCAATTCACGTTTAATATAAGTGGTGTGGGACAGAGTCAGACTTTTTTAATAGTTTAACCCATCACCGAGCGAACCCCCGTGGTATAGCAGGTTAGTCATCCGCCTAGCATACCAGAGGTCCCAAGTTCAATCCCCGGCCCGACCCACTTGAAGAAATTGAATTTTCAAAAAAGCAGCGGTTCACCTCATAACTTAGCTAGCCACTGGTTATTAAGTATTAGGCTATGTTAAACTTCTCTAACTAATGCATTTGCCATTCGGAGTCGGCGTTAAAACGTAGTTCCCTTTCAATGAGTCTAAAAATAGAATCGGATGCATCTCATTGTCTGAGAGAAGTACCCCTTGTTCCAATTGGAATGTTGTCGGGAATCATATATATATAACCCATCACCGAAGATTTATTTTATTTATCAAGGATTACATCTTGATGGCCAGTACCAAAATAAATTCTGTACTCGGAAGCAGCTCTTTAACTGCTATTGCTAATTCACCTGCCTTACACCACACTCCACCCTCAAATGTTAACCAGATTGAATAGAAATTTAGCTATGTATTATAATATTAAAGCATTGTCCATCGTTAGCTACTACTTTTCCCTATCTTTCTGGTAGCATATGAATTCCGCTCCACAATAACTGCTTGGTTTTGAGGCAATCAATGAATTAAATCAATTTCGAATACCCTGTTCTAAAGTAAAGCGTATGCCAGTAAGAGCGTTCCGCATCGATCGAAACAAATGGCAATCAGAAGGGCTAGGATCTGGGCTATAAGGCATTAGAGGTTAAACTTCCCATCCAAAATTCTTCTTAGGTACTGCAGCCTTTAAATACAAAACATTTTCTTGCGCCATGAATATTTGGCTTAGGCGTTGATATGGTTGATTGATGTGCTTAGAGTTATCGAAATCCATTTCTTCATTATGAAATCTTCGACATTGTTATAGCGATAGAAACGATTTGGCGTCTATCGAAAACTGAATTATAATGACAGACTTTTACCCTTCAAAATACTAGATTTATTATTATCGATACAAATCATATGTGATAGTTATGCCATTACATTATTAAACGCTTATTTAAAGCACACTTTGTATATGAGTCGATTTAGCGATGTCAGTCCTTCCGTTCGTCTGGATGGCTGGCTGGACCCCCATATAAATCGCATAATCAAAGCACAGGTCGTAATTCTAAAGATAATTTGATGAAATTTGGCATAGATATATATATTTTTTTTTGATAGCGGGACCATTGCTATTGAATTTCGCAAAAATCGGTCCATTATTTGTGGTGCCACCCATAGTTCCCACTTCCCGGAATTGCTATTTTTTCCACAAATATCAATATTTTTTCATGAAACAATTACTGCTTATATAAACCAAAATCACTGCATCAAATTTGGTCCACATTTGACCATAGCTCTTATACAAACTCTTCTATTAAAACGCATTAAATGATACAAAAGTCAGTAAAACGCTCGTAAAATATAATAAGAATTTTAAGTTTATTATTTGCATATATAATTTTTGTAGAAACTGTAATCAATTTGCCAATCCACATTTGACCCTAGCTCTCATATAAGTCCAAATGACAGAAACAGCTTAAATCTATAAGTTTTGAGAAAATGTTTATATGAAGACAACATTTAGCAAACATTTGTATTTATACACGAAAAAGAACACCTTTGACCAAAGTGGTAAAGGGTAGGGATTGACCGACTATAGCACTTTCTTACTTGTTTTAATTGTTTAAGATTTAAAGCTTTTTTTAGCGGAAGAGGTTGGAGTGAAAAGAATATAGAATCTCTCTGGGTCTTGTCTTTGTTATTTCGAGTCATATTGAAGGATGTTATATAAAGTAGATCTAAATTTGTTTGCGACTATAGCATTTCCTTATTTGTTTTACTAACATTTATGTTCGAGAGATCTAATAAAAATTTCCAAAAAAAAAAAAAAAATTTGCTAGGGCTGGAAATTGACAGATAAGGTACGCAACCGACTCATCCAATTCAACATTATATTAATTCCTACTATAGTAGGATTAAGGCGCCTAGTATGCAACCCATTAACAGAGTGGCTTAAGAGGGCAACGTTTGTTTTGCTGTCTGCATAAAACTTCCCTATTTTAAATTTAGTCGTCATAGCTATTACAATTGTATTCAATTTATCAGCATTAATGTGTTTCCCGGAGCGGGGTTATATGGGAGCTTTAACTAAATTTGAACCGATTTTGTCCATTTTCAGTACACAACTTTTGTTAAATATCAAAAATACTTTTGTAAAATTTTGTCTCTCTAGCTTTTGTAGTTAAGGAGCTTTCGCGCTTTTATCTGACGGACAGACGGGCATAAATCTCCTTTTCTGTTTGTGTTTTTGTGTTTCTGTAAGTTTTTTATATGGGAGCTATGGTCAAATGGTGACCGATTGTAACAAAATTTTGCACACTGGCTGGCATTCACATAAGACTTCCTTTTGTAAAATTGTTGCTGTAGCCCTTTTAATTAAGGCGCTATCACGCTTTTATTTAACGGACACCCCCTTTCTTTTTGTATTTTTGTGTTGCCGTAAGTTTTTTATATGGGAGCTATGGTCAAATGGTGACCGATTGTGACAAAATTTTGCACACTGGCTGGCATTAAGACTTTCTTGCGCTAAATTTAGTGGCCAAAGCTATTACAGTTCATCATTTATTAGCATTTAAGTGAATTTCAGGTGAAATTTAGGTTGATTCCGTAAGTTTTTTATATGGGAGCTATGGTTAAATGTGAACCGATTTCGATGAAATTTTATATGCTGCCTAGTGCTTATGTAAACTTCTATATACCAAATTTTGTCATCATAGCTATTATAATTTGTCATTTATTAGCATATAAGCGATTGGTCTAGACGAGGTTATACGGGAGCTATGGTCAAATGTTAACCGATTTTGCCCAATTTCAATACCAACATTTTCTCATAGATCAAGAATGTTTCTACTAAGTTTCAGTGAGGAAAGGACCTAGTCCTTTCGTTTAGGCGTTACCGTGATTTCAACAGACAGACAGACGAACATCGCTCAATCGTCTTAGAATTTCATAAGGATTCTGAATATATATCGTTTTTGATTTTTGAGGCAATATTAAGGAAATTACAAACGGAATGAAAATCTTAATATACCCCCCATTCTTTTTGATGGTAGGTATACAAATATAAATCTTGAGATAAAAATATAAAATCACACAACAATTTCAATTCTCATAAAAACTAAAATTAGTAAAAACTTAAAGTAACTTAAACACCTTTAATCCACTTGTAATGAAATCCATTCCTAAATACCCCTTAAAAGTATGTAAATTTGTGTTGTCTGTTGGATTTATCCATAACAAATTTTTTTGTGAAGGGTCAATATATTTGTGCCAATACAAACAACAACGGAAAATGTTCACAGCTTAAAGGCATAAGAAAGAAAAATTAAGATTTATTTAGTGTGTGAATTCTCAATATAAAAATTGTACTAGTATTTTGAAATATATACTACCCACTCAAGGTACAAAACAGAAATCCAGACAAAGCAGCCGCCCTGCTGTGACGAGTGAAGTTGCCGCTGCTGATGGTGATGTTGCCGCTGCTGCTGCTGACTAAACAAATGAATTGTGGTAACCAATAGAAGGAAAAAATGTATGAGTGAATGAATTAGTTCGTTCATTCGTTTGGTTACATAGAGGACAGATTACAAATGATGTTGTTCACTTGGATAGATGGCTAAATATTGGGCTGGCTTGTAATACTTATGTTTTGTATATTGTAGAGATACATATTTAGTTTTAGTACTTATAAAGTTGTAACCACTTAACACTTACAATTCACATACTGACACTACTTGTATTTTGGTGGCATTTAACAGTTTAATTTGTTAATAGTGTCAAATGAAATCTTTGGGTTGCCAAAGGTTTATGACTTTTTTTCTTCTTTTCCAAATGCGTTGCTCTGATATAAAATCGGGGAATGAATATATATGTTACGTTAACAAATAGTATAAATGTTCAGATTTTTCTTTTCTATGTATAAAAAGTTGTATTTCTTTTCGGCTTTGCTGAAAACCTTTATTTTTTGTTGTTTACACTGGGTGATGATGTAAAATATGTATTATTGTTATCGTTATTGGTTTAGATGATTTTCCCATTTATTTCCCTGTATGGTTTTTCTTTTTTTTTTTTGGTTTTATAAATTTAAATGGTTTCCCCACAATTTATCTTTAGCTTGTTGAACATTTTGTAAATTGGCCTCTTCGTCCGTATCCTGCATATTAATGTTGGATCAATTGGTTGTTGTCTGTTATAATGTGTGCCCCATTTACATGTCGGATGTTGTGCCATTCGCCAATATGGTCATATTAAGTGAACGAATATCCTGTTGATTTTGGGGCTAAATAGATTGTATACAAGTATTTTCATGATGTGTGTAAATTAGGGTTCTCCAATAGAATATTTGTAATATATTCTTGTTCTAAAATAAAGTTATCTTCAATTGGACTGAAAAGTTTGATGACTGAAACATAGATAGTACCATGGCAAAAAAAAATTGTAAGTTATAACCGTTCTCTCTTACAAAAAAATTTTTTGAAGTAAATGCGAAATATCGGGTGTTTTTTATTGAGGTATAGAACTTTAAGTTGGCATCACTTTTTTAACTGGCGGCCATTTTGTCAGCTGTCAAGTGCTTAATATTTAGCTTGGTTTGCCATTTCATCACGAACAGGTTGACAAAAGAACAACGCTTGCAAATCGTGCAAATTTATTTCGAAAATAATGGTTCAGTTCGCGAAGTTTACCGCAAGCTCCGTCCATTTTATGGTCGACATAATCTTCCATCAGAGCAATTAATTCGGTTAACCATGGATCGTTTTCGCACTACGTTTACTCTATGTGATAATACGCATCCGCAGCGACGTCGAACAGTGCGCACCGAAGAAACAATTGCCGCTGTAGAGCAAAGTGTTGAAGAGGACCCGAATGAATCGATTCGCCACCGTGCACAGCAATTGGAGCTTTGTCCATCAATTTTATGGAAGATTTTGCGCAAAGATCTTGGCTTGCGACCTTACAAGATCCAGCTTGTGCAAGAATTAAAGCCGTGAGACCATGCAATGCGTCGTGATTTTGGTGTATGGGCCGAAAATGAGATTGATCTCGATGCTGATTTTCATCGCAAAATTTTGTTCAGTGATGAGGCTCATTTTTGGTTGAATGGCTACGTCAACAAGCAAAATTGCCGCATTTGGAGTGAAGAGAATCCACATGAGACCCTTGAGACGCCATTACATCCACAAAAACTGACTGTTTGGTGTGCTCTATGGGCTGGTGGAGTCATTGGGCCATACTTCTTCCGAAATAATGCTGGAGATTCAGTTACCATAAATGGAGACCGGTATAGAGCCATGATAACCGACTATTTTGTTCCCCAATTGGATGGCATGAATGTGGATGAGTTGTGGTTCCAACAAGACGGCGCTACATGCCACACAGTGCACGTCACAATTGATTTATTGAAGGAAACATTCGATGAGCGCATAATTTCGCGGAATGGACCTGTCAATTGGCCACCAAGATCGTGCGATTTGACACCACTGGATTATTTTCTTTGGGGATATGTGAAGTCGCTCGTCTACGCCAACAAACCAGAAACGTTAGGGGACTTGAAAGCCAACATTCGTGGCGTTATTGGCAACATACGGCCCCATATGCTCGAAAAAGTAGTTGAAAATTGGACCTGTAGAATTGGCTTTATTCGAGCCAGCCGCGACGGCCACATGCCCGAAATCATATTTAAACATCAATGGCATAAAATAATCCTTCCAATAAAGCCAAATTGATGGACATTAAAACGATTTTCTTGTGTTTTTTTTTTCAATTCGAAGTTCTATACCTCTAAAAAAAACACCCAATATTTGAAATATGTTTTTTGTAAACAATTATAAAAGTCGTTGCCACATGTAAGAAATTGGAATATTATTATCAGGAAATTTTGAACGTATAATGTGTAATGTGTTGTAAACTTATTTTATAAAGTTTAGCTGATCCTGCACAAGGAAAAAAAAGACTTGAGACAATTCAATTTTGTCATAATATATTTAAAGTATTTTTGTGTAACATATTTTTTTATAATTTATGTTACAGTTTCTTCAGCTTCTTTTTGGGATTGAAAATTTTATTTTTACCAAAATTTTATTTAAAAAACGTATCTTCAAATATGTTCTTATAGATAGATTTTGGTGTGATCTTTTATAGTATGAGAATTATGGGCTTTTTAAATTTCAAAAATTTTACGGCATAACTTTAGAAGTTTATATCCGATATAAACTGGTATATTAAACAAAATCTACTGAAAGTATCATTCAAATGATATACATTCTTCCGATTTATAAAGATTAAGAGCTCATATACTCAAAACTTATTTTTACAACCGACTTTGTTTATAAAAATGAGCATATCTTGAAATAATATAGACATAAGTATGGTCTTTTATATAATGAATTTTATACAGGATATACTGGGCTTTTATGTAACATAAACTACTTAGCTCTAGCATATGTAGTGTGTTAGTTATGACAGCGTAAAATTTTACTTTTATTGAGTTAGAGTTATATAAATATACATTTTTATATTATATATAAAATGTATATATATTTTTTTGTCTACATCTACAACGGTAGTCGTGTGTCTATGTCGACGCTTAAAAAAATGATTTCTATTTGAATGAATGTATTCTAATTTTAACAGGTTGTAGCCCGTAGCCTGCAGTCGTGATTGTGTTTATAGTATAATAGCAAACAGAAACTGGAATTTTCAAAATAATTTCATAATTTGAGAAAAGAAAATAATAATTCGATCAAACGTCAGAAAGTTAATATGGCTGACAAAAGAGAGAACGGTTATACCTTACTAATTTCTTTTATCATGGATAGTACTACCAATATTCCATCTAGTTTTTAGTTTGTCGTAACCTTCAAAAAATACCTACATAAATTGCATTTTAAAAATTAAGGCGAGATGTGCACTGAAGACGATGAATGCAGTGGAATCAGTAGTTTTGGAATCCGCTCCCACCTTATTTTACATATCTGGATCTGCTTAATTTGTATTTCTTAGACCTCAAGTGAACGCTTTTTATACAAGCTATGATCAAATATAGGTCGGCATTTTATACAGTAAAGTGCGTTTTTCGACAATGGTATGATACGAAATTTGGCCAGAAATATGTAGGCGTTGTGTGCTATTTAGAAACTTTAAAATCCGACACTCTGTTTTATTAATATCTGTGTTTATTGTGTCTGAGCCACAATTCCTTTGCTTCTTTTGCTACAACTGCAAATTTCTCGTCACACAATAAATTTCTTGGGTAGTTATACCCTTTACCACCATTGCACAGTAGAAAATTACGGCCAAAACCCCCAAAAATGTTTTTAATTTTTTTGAGAAATTTTAGTGTCAGATTGACATTTCAAAACATGTAATTTTTACCATACTGCATTGCCTACTAAGGCTGTAATAATTCCTCAAAGTTTGAATATTTGTTTATGTGTTCGTAATAAAATTTTTTGTATATTTGAACGCATATATAAAATTCGCTTAATTTTGGAATACGTGTAAAATTTTCACTTTTTCTTTCTAGAATTAAAAAGCAGATAGCTTTTACTAATCAACAGCGCTAATTTCAATATCTTTTGATCTATGCTTCATCTAGAAATCTAGCGGTTAAAACAACCAAAAAAAAAAATAAAAAAAAATGTTTAATACAAAGTTTGATAGACCGCGAATTTTTTTTTTAGAGATTTTTAGAGGTTGAAGCACAACACTCTCTAATAGCTGAAGTCAATCATTAATAATCCCTATGAATTTCATATCCATTTGCATCCCATTTCAAGAATTATAACGTTTTTAGTAACACCCCTTTTTCTCAATTTTTTGCAATTTATCGCTAAAAAATCACTACTTGAAGTGAAATATAGGCGTGATTTAATATTTTTGTGCCATTTTCTTTAGTTTCCTTTCTAATTCTATGCAAAATTTATATATAAAGATAAAAAACAACAAAATTTTTAATTTTGAATGACTTTTGTATAATTTATTTAAGTATATAGGTGATGGTCACATAATTGTGGACGCAATAAAAATTTTAAAATTCGCAAATTTAATATTATTCAAGAACTCGTAATTTTTGTTATAAAAATATTCAATGTTTAGAGTTTTTCTGTAGGTTTGTTAGAAGCATACAAAATCTGATTTTAAGCTCATAGTATAAACCCAATATCTCTGAAAGAACATATCCGATTTTGTAAAGTCATGTATCGTAGGATAAGTATTCTTTTCATATATTATTCTATTTAAGTAAATAATTTTTATAATCGGCAGCAAAGATTTTTTTAGCATGTTTAGTAGTCCAGTTTTATGTGACCACAGACTTTATCTTATATTCTTAAACGAGCAATAATTGTATGTATATATATATATATATATATATATATATATATATATATATATATATATAGAATGACTATCTCGAAAACGGCTCTAACGATTTTGATAAAATTTGGACAGTGGGTATCTTTTTTGATGTATAGGTCGAAGAAGAAGGGACTTTTGGAACCTTTGCCTCTAAGGGTAAAAACGGGTAAAAAGGGGAAAAAATCGAAAACGCTATATCTCCTTAAGTAATAGGTATAGAAACAAAATTTAAATTACGTTTTAAACAGCTATGAAAACAAACGGACAGGTGTTTGGTACTTTTTTGAAACTATGTCTGATAAGGGGTAAAAAAGGGTGAAAATAGTTTTTTGGTACCTTTTTAACCTACTCTTATATTTTAAACTAAGGAATATAGAAAGAAACTTTGTACTGCAATCAATAGATGTGAAAGAAACTTTAAACACGTATTTGGTGCTTTTTTGATTTTGGGGCCAAAATGGGTAAAAAAGGGATAAAATTATAACTTAACATCTCAAAAAGTAATATGAATAGAAACATTATGTTAACTGCGTTTTAATAAAATGTACCGAATTCAATTGGTACCACAGAAGTACCAAATATGCATATGGAACTTTTTTTAAATTAGGGGATAAAAAGGGAAAAAATTAGTAATGTTATACCTTTTAAACAAATGAATGTTTGTCTGTATGTATGTTCTTTATAGAATAGTAAACTGTGCATTTGATCATGTTATGCTCTTTAGCGAAGATGTTGCGAATAAGCCGGCGGTTTTAAAGTTGATAAGACTAATTTCCGATAGATGGCGTCACTGAAAATTACTAAACATTAATTAAATCGTAAACTGTACATTTGATCATGCTACAATCTTTAGCAAAGTTGTTGCACATGAGACGACGAAGGTTTCTTAGTTGGTATGAAGAAATTTCGACAGGTGGCGCTACTGAAATTTACTCAAAGTCAATTTAATCGTAAGCTGTACATTTAATCATGCTATAATCTTCAGCAAAGTTGTTGCGGATAAGCCGACGAAGGTTTATGAATTGGAATGAGCAACGTCCGACAGGTGGCGCCACAGAAAATTAATGAAAGTGAATTAAATCGTAACTGTGCATTGTGATCATGTTATAATCATATGCAAAGTTGTTATGCATAAGCAGCCAAAGGTTTTTTAGTTGGTTTGAACAACTTCAGGTGGCGCCACTGAAAACTACTCAAAATAATTTAAATCGTAAACTGTGCATTTGATCAGACTATAATCTTTAGCAAAGTTGTTGCGCATGAGTCGACGGAGGTTTCTGTTGGTATGACCAATATCCAAAATTATTAAAATGAGTTAAACTGTAAACTATGCAAGCTATGTGTTGGTCGGACAAAATAAATAAAATTATTCAAAATTAACTGAATATTTGTACAATGTCTTTCCTCTAAATTTATTTTAACATTTTATAAAATAAAATATATAAAAACTTTAAAATTTGCCTCAAAATGCTTATCATAAAGCTCCGAGCAAGACTCGGTCAACCAGGTACTTCTATAAAAAGACTTCAAAAGCCTAAGCCTTTTATAGTAGCCATCACAATACTTTTCTAAGCTTAATGCAAGCTTACTAAAATAAGTAAGCTTTCTATAGTACAAGTTATTTCTAAATCATTTTGGTTTATTGGGTACCTTAAAATTGGCATAGGATTTGTTTTAGATTCAAATCGACGTAACCGATTTACGGAAATAAGATATATGTATGCCAAGCGGAGGTACATCTAAAAATTTGTAAGTTATAGTTATAATTTAAATTAAATTTTCAAACATATTTTTTTTAATTTGCAAAACAGCTGAAAATTCTCAAGCTCTTGGCTAATACTGCACAACTTTTTTTCACAGACAGCTACAACATGTGTTCCTGAAAATCCATATAAAGCCAGAGTTTACATATATCTAAATAACATATAGTACTCGTATATAAATGTAAGAAAAATTTCCAGTCAAATTCAAAAACAAAATAACTAAAGGGGATGGCACCACAAATAGTGATTAATTGATTTCACCTTTAGTTGAATACACGAAAAAAGCAAAGACAGACAGACAAGCAGAAAGGTGGACTAAATGTTTAAAAGAAATGAAAAAAAGATAAAAATAATACAAAAAAAGAAAACATATTGGCCTAAAATTTTGCAAAATAATAGAAAATACAAGGCAAATTTAAGTTAAAAACAATATTTTCAAGAAAAGAAGCAAGATACTAAAATATTCCGAAGAAAGAAAACAGACTTTATATCTTAAGGATATGAAAATGAAATAAATGATACAAACTACCGACTGTCATTTTATTAAGTTTCTCATGTTTATGCAAGAAAAGAAAGAAACTCTGGCTTTAAGCTATTTTCAAATTTTGAATCCATTGCAAGACAAATAATTTTTAATTTTAAAAATTCTTTAGTATTTGTGAACTCATTCCTACTTGTAGATACGAGTATAAGTGTCATTGCAACATTGTAAGTCATTCCGTTCGAGCTGTCAGCCAGTTGGTGGTTGTCTTGTTGTGTGTGAGAGAGAGCAGGGAAAAGGAGGACTTGAGTTGAAATTGTGGAAATATTTTGACAAATGAACCTAAATAACAGGTTGCACTTTAACAAAACATTCGTTTGCTGTTTTAAGACATTTTTTTTTTCGTTTCTTCTTGTCTCTTTCGTTCTGTTCTTTTTCCTGTCGGTTTTCTTTGTGTGTGTCCGTTTTTTGCTTTAAAGATCTCAAAAGTCTTCATTTGATTGTTACCAGAAAATTTTCATTGAAGAATTAATGTTGGTCCAATTTAGGGTTTTGCGCTCTAAAACAATACTTACAATGAAAGAAGAGACCTAGACAACCTTGATAACTAATTTATTATAAAAATTTCCTATAGTGGCTACATATTGTATTTGCCCTAAAGGTATAAAAATAAACATTTTATTGTATTTCTTTATATTTGGAGGGTTTAACCAACAAAATTGACTTCGACATGCTTCCATCAAACTGATGATTTTTTTTTTTTTGTTTTATTTAAAATGATCTTGTATATAAGAAAGATGCGTAGACATGCATTTTTTAAATAAAGTTTGTGTTATTTTGAAAAAAAACCATATAAATACAACTCAAATATTGTACATATAAAGTGATATCATGGCTAAGGTATTGGCACAGTGGTATAATATTAAAAAATGATATCTAAATTTAACTCGGTGTCCCTATATTATGAATAAGGACAATATATGACATTCCATATGCCTGTTATTAAGCTTCTAATAGCTTTTGAGCGGCTAGATCTTTCCATCAGTCATAAAGTATATTCCAATATGATTTGCTTCAAGTTGCAGAGGTTAACAAAAACACTTATGCCCCTATTACCATTCTCAACTCAACTCAGTTTGGTCATCTCAACTTTCACTCAACCAAATTATTTTTTGATTTGGCGGAACTTAAAAACATTGTTTTCCGCAATATTAAAAAATAATTTGGTTGAATGAATGTTGGGTCGATTGGCAGACGACCGAACTGGCTTGAGTTGAGAACGGCAATAGGGGGATACATTTTACTTGATTTTAAATTATTTAATATTTCGAATATCAACTTAAAGCTACAGAAAGTCAAGTCAAGTTATTTCTAATTTGGCAATACTTATGTCATTATATTCTGTTACAAAATTCAGTTGTAAGCTCTGTTTCTTTACTTTTTGGCTAAGTTCGGACTAATGAGTGTAGCTTATAAATGTCTCTCCAAAATAACTAACTTTCCGAAAAGTGCAGAAACACAAAACACCAAAATTTTACTAAACAATTTAAATTGTTACCCAACCTTGCTCAAAGAAAAATTCTGTATCGTTTCTGGGTAAGTTCGGACAAATGAAAGTAACTTATGAATTTTTCTTTCAAATAACCAACTTCGCGAAAAGTACAGAAACGCAAAACACCAAAATTTTTGTCCACAACAATTTTTTGTTTTTGATTGGCTTTCATAAGAAAAAATTGTTACCCAAACTTAATCAAAGCAAAATTCTGTGTCGTTTTAAGTAAGAAGGAAAATAAAATTGCTAACATAATCAAGCGAAGACTACAACTTTTATTAGGAACTTAAACATAATTGGGTATGTTTTGGGTAACTTTGGACTAGTTTGGGTAGTTTCGTTAATGTACGGGAACAAAACTGTTATCTAAACTGAACGAACTGAAGTGATCTATCCTTGAGCAATTGATTTGTTGCATCAAATGCTTTATGACCCTTTAATTACTCGAAATGGTAACTTTAGTTGGCTTCCAACAAACTATTTTCTATGGGGCGCTCCTAAAGAGGGCACTATAAAAGTTATTATAGGTGAGATTTCACCAACGGAATTTAAGATTATGTAATTCACTTAAACCTCAAAGCTATGTTCTTTTTTTACCCTATTTTTATGCTCTAAAAATTGTTTCGTGAGTACGCAAGGGTTAAATTGTATAAAAATGTAATTAAAGGCTACCTTGAACGTTTTTTTTAAATTTTTATTCAAATATAACAATAGAAACATGTAATTTCTAGTAACTTTTTTGAAAAAAAAAATTTAATATTTCAAAAATTTTACTTTTGACCCTGGTAATAAAAGGGTTAATCACATCTGATTTCTACCAAATCTAATAAATATTTCTACCCTTTGAATAATTTCAGTTCTGCTTATAAAAACTGTTAATATTTAACAATCCGCGTGGTTTTTTATAACTTTGGTGAAAAATTGGGTTTTTGTTGAAATCCTTTGATTTTAAGTCGCAGGTACGACTAATTTTTTGTAGTAATCTGCAGGGTAACTATGTTCTAACACTATGGAACTTTTTTTTCTAATTAATTTAAACAAACTATTTAAAACAACATTTCTTTTTAGCCCTATTGCTGTGTAACAATAATCGGTATTTAAATATCTCAAGTTCACAAAAAAGTAAAACCATTCAAAATTTTTAAAACTTTTTATTAAATGTTTAATAAATGTTTTTATTGCATAGAGAAAGGTACCTAAGGGTATTTTGAGCAGATAGAAAAAAGGACCTATGGGTAAAAACGGCCATTTTAAAAATTTAAATATTTTTTTCCCTTATTTATTTTTTACCCTTGGGCCCCTTTCTCTATGCGCGCAAAATACCCTTAGGTGACTTTCTCTATGCGCTGTCACATATGCTCATCAAGGACATAAGATACCCTTAATAATTAGGAAAGCTTTTAATATCTATTAACGGTATATATCTCGTCGAAAAGCTTATTTAGTTATCTGTACCATGTATTTGAAAATATATTCTAAGTATAACATTTTTTTTAAAATCTGAAGAAGCCCTTAATTTTTCCCATCTAACTGGCATGTCCAAACTTTGGCGTGAAGTCGTCACACTTAACCGATATCCGATTGGAATGAAATTTTGTATTTGGGGTCAAGTGTAAAAAAGACTTTCAATTTTTTGGAACACTCTAATTACCACCCAACCAACACCTTACGCTGTAAAACGTAGTATCCGCTAAAAATCAGCATATAATCATCGTAACAGATGCCCATGTGAGTCAATATTTGATTTTCTTCATTGTAGCAACTTAGAAGTAGTTAACTCTGAGCTAGAGCTTGAGTCTGAAGTTGTTAGAAGACAATAGGTTAAATTAAAAGTTCAAGAATATATCTTGCTCTAATCATCGATAAGTGTATAACCTTATTACATTTCCCAAATAGAAAAAGTACGATCTGAGTCTTTGTATACCCTAAATCGTCTTTTACCTTCTATGCGAAATAATTATTAAAGAAGATATTGGCAGCACACGCTATCTAGCCTTTGATCAAACCTACTTTTAAATTTGCAAATAAAACAAACGGCAAAAAAAACTCACAGCAGGAAAAGGGACGAACTGGCTACGGCAAATAACCTCTAACCTTCTCTGCCAATAATCATCATGAGTATTAATTATTTGTACATATGGTAACCAGCAACTTTGATCAAGCTGCCTTTCAAGTTTGAAAATGCTCCACTAGATAATCGAATTTTACCTCCTATACCTATTATTAATACTCTTAGCGATATTGGCAACTCTGTAGAAATACTTACAAGCATTGATCAAACTATCTTTAAAGCTTGCAAATCTTCCATTGCGTTATATTGCGACAATATCAATGGAAAGTCCGAATGACCAACGAATACTTCCTCAGAATGCGAAAAGGCGTTTATGGAGAAACTTCTGTAGATGCGTGAAAGATTCATCCTATACTAGAACCACTTTGCAAAATACAGACAACTTTCCATTCTGTTGTATTCAACTCAACTGGAGCAACCGTTGGAAAACGTTCTTATGGAAACTGTAGGGGATGTTGGATGATTGGTCTTAACTTGATAAGCACAGATATATCTTAGTTATCCTTCATCTCAACTGTGGTATCACCTGTGGAACTACATTAACACATGTTAACGAAGTTTGCTAACATTTGCCACAAGTTCTCCCATAAAAAAGAAAAAATATGGGTTGGAACGTCGGGCTAGTAATCCATTCCTGGCAAAACAATCTCAATTAAAAAGCTAAAATTTGTATTAAAACGGCCTCTCTAATGTTAGAAGAGGAAATCCGAAACTTCGATGGAAAAACCAAGTAATAGAAAATCTTTCAAAGCTTGACCAACGAATTTGGAGAAAATGCGCATAAGATCGAAGCGCATGGAATTTTAAATTATGCTCGGCCTTTGACCTTAATAGATTGTAAATATAGGCCATTTTTGTAAGTAAGTTATGGAAACTTACTTCCCAGATTATATATATATATATAATTCCCCGACAACATTCCAATTGGAACAAGGGGTACTTCTCTCAGACAATGAGCTGCATCCGATTCTATTTTTAGACTCATTGAAAGGGACCTACGTTTTAACGCCGGCTCCGAACGGCAAATGCATTAGTTAGAGAAGTTTTACATAGCCTAATACTCAATAACCAGTGGCTAGCTGAGTTAGGAGGTGAACCGCCGCTTTTTGAAAATTTATTTTTTCAAGTGAGTCTGGCCAGGGATCGAATTTTGGGCCGCTGGTATGTTAGGCGGATGACTAACCTGCTATACCACGGCGGTTCACTTCCCAGATTGCAAAACTTTAAATAATGGGATAGCACCCCAAATTGTTATAAATCCACAGTCAACTCCATAACCAGAGAAGATTAAAATAAGATCCAGATAGTTTTTATCCAAATAAAGATGGAGGTCTTAATGACATTATTCCAGAATACCAACAAAACGATGGATATTTAATAAAGCTCTAGCTCATTTAGATCTATATGAGCTGCCGAAGGTTATTTCATAAAAATAAATCCTTGACCAGGTCAATATTTCTTTATAAGAAGGCAAAAATCTACAATACTGCAAATATATTTAAAGCAACGTTGGCCCTTATTTGCGTAGCTGGGGAATATCAATAATCTTATATCATTAAACGAGCAATAATTGTATGTATATATATATATATATATATATATATATATATATATATATATATATATATATATATATATATATATATATATATATATATATCTCGAAATTGGCTCTAACGGTTTTGACGAAATTAAGACACTGAGTACCTTTTTAGCCGCATAGATCGAATATGAAGGGACTTTTGGAACTTTTACCGCTAAGGGGGTAAAAACGGGAAAAAATCAAAAACGTTATATCTCCTAAAGTAATAGGTATAGAAACAAAATTAAAATTACGTTTTGAACAGCTATGAAAATAAGCGAACAAGTGTTTGGTACTTTTTTCAAACTATGTCCGATAGGAAGTAAAAAGGGTGAAAATTGTTTTTTTAACCCACTTTTATTTTTTTAAACCAAAGAAAATAAAAAGGAACTTTATACTGCAGTCAATAGATGTGAAAGAAATATTGAACACGTATTTGGTACTCTTTTGATTTTGGAGCCAAAATGGGGAAGAAAAAGGAAAAAAATGGTAACTTAACATCTCAAAAAGTAATATGAATAGGAACATTTTGTTAACTGCGTTTTAATAAAATGTACCGAATTTAATTGGTTCCAAAGAAGTGCCTAATATGCATATGGAACTTTTTTGAAATCAGGGGATAAAAAGGGGAAAAAAGTAGTAATGTTATAACTTTTAAACAAATAAATGTTTGTCTGTATGTATGTTCCTTATAGAATAGTAAACTATGCATTTGATCATGTTATGCTCTTTACGATGTTGCGGATAAACCGGCAAAAGTTTTTAAGTTGGTAAGACTAATTTCCAAAATATGGCGTAACTGAAAATTACTAAAAATGAATTAAATCGTAAACTGTGCATTTGATCATGCTATGATCTTTAGCAAAGTTGTAGCGCATGAGCCGGCGAAAGTTTCTTAGTTGGTGTGAACAATTTCCGACAGATGGCGCGACTGAAAATTACTCAAAATGAATTAAATCGCAAACAGTGCATTTGATCAGGCTATAATCTTTAGCAAAGCTGTTGCGCATGAGCCGACGGAGGTTTCTGTTGGTATGACCATTTTCTAAAATTATTCAAAAGGAATTAAACTGTAAACTATGCAAACTATGTAAAAAATAAATCAAATAATTCAAAATTAACTGAATATTTGTGTAATATCTTTCCTCTAAATTTATTTTAGTACTTTATAAATAAAATATAAAAAATATGAAAACTTTAAAATTTGCCTCAAAATGCTTATTATAAAGCTCCGAGCAAGGCTCGGTGAACCAGGTACTTTATATTAAACAAGAAAACTTTTACTTTACTTGTACTCAAGAAAACACAAACAAAAATGCATATAGTGCACTTTCTCATTTTAAAACGCTCTGCATTTGGCCAACGTTGATTTTAATCATACTAAAGCTTAGGTTAAAAACCACCGGTGAATGGTCTACTTCGTCTCTAGGCCACACCACTATTCTGGAGAAACTTAATCTCCCTGATAATATAGACTACTGCATTCCCTCACCCGCTTTCGAGCAATCCTTCACTGCGGATATCTCAGGGGCCCATAACGCTTTTAGTGAAGAGACCCTGGTTATCTATTCGGATGGATCCAAATCGTCACGTGGTGTGGGTGGGGGCTTCTTTATCCCATCATTTGGGATTAAAGTGAAATTCAAGCTCCCTAAACAATGCAGCATTCTTCAAGCTGAAATTTCAGCTATTTATAGGGCGAGCAAGTGGCTCACGTACCACCGAGTATATCCCAACGATATTCGTTTCTGTACAGATAGTCTTGCCGCCATTCATTCCCTTTCATCGGTCTACACGACATCCGTTCTTACCCGTGAATGCCGGGCGTCTCTAAATGAGATGGCGAGACATTCCAACATTGAACTTTTCTGGGTACGTAGTCATAGTAATGTACCAGGCAACATCATAGCGGATAACCTAGCAAAAGATGGTGCTCTTCTTAGTCAAGAAAACACTGATCAATTCATAGGTATTCCGCTCTCAGCATGCAAATTGCTCATAAAGCAGTTTATTTTTAGGTCCGCACAGACCAACTGGTCCACAGAAAGTACCTGTACGATCTCCAGACTTACATGGCCAACTTACGACAGTAAGCGCTCTGCAATCCTGGTCAGCTTTTCGCGCCATAGACTTCGCACCCTTATTTCAGTACTCACAGGACACTGTCTTATAGGTATACATGCTAGAAGACTTAATCTTCAAAGCAATGACTACTGCAGAAGTTGTCACAATGCAGAGGAGGAAGAAACAATATCCCACTTCCTCTGTCACTGCCCAGCACTTGCTGAACTTAGAACCCTCCATCTAGGATTCCCATTTCTGCACGATCTATCAGAGATCTCGAACATCAATATTCGTAAAATAGGCTCTTTTATCGATGCATCTGGCTGGCTCTAACTGAGCCTCTTACTCTCGGTAGTTTTAAGAATTTAATTCTCTCTATCCTTGCAGGAATTACAAAGGGACCTCTTTATGGACCCAAGTGAGGTGGACCTTACAGTCTGCATCCTGCCTAACCTAACCTAAAGCTTAAATCGTTTTTCATTTAGTATTTCAAAAGCTCGTTCAATTTAGGCTTAAATGTATCAGTCTTCTTTTCAGTAAATAACCAATAAGCCAAGTGTAGCTATTTTCTTTTTCAAAATATTATTAAACAAGTCTATACTCTGACGTTACAAAATAAAAGTAAATAAACAAAAAATCATTTTACACCTCCCGCCCCACTGTGCCATGTATACAAGTGTAAAAATGTATGTATATATATGATGTCCAATTTTAATGTCTGTTGATGGGTCTCTCCTCATGAAAATTATTACAAATGATCACAAATAACAGATCTGAACCGCATCTGAAAAAGACGGCACCAACGAATGTTGGTTGATATTTATTTCTGGACTTTTTGATGAATGTCTTTCACGGTCCATCAAAAGATACCGAATTTTGAGAGTATAGCAACAAGAACCAACACTTGTCTAAATACTTACACAAATGGATTGGTTGGTTAACAACTACATTTTTGATATTACATACTTTTATAGAGTTTTTTTCTTTTAATACAAGCGGATGCACTCCCATACACTTACGGTCAATCAAATTTAAGTTTGAAATTACAACAAAACTAAAATTGTTACAGAAATAGATCCGGCGCCGTCTGATTATCTGCTTCATTTGGTAGTTTTACACTTAGTTCTACCTCTTTGATTGTTGGTCCGTCCATCCGACCGTCCGTCCATCCATCTGTCTGTCAATAGGTTTGTATGTAAGTCTGTCCGTCCTCAAGAGTTTGAATCTTTCTTTTGTTATGTTTTCGGGGCAAATTGCACTGATTTATTTGATTAATGACATTTTTGCATTTATATGTGTCTGTTTGTTGATTGATACCAAATCTTCAACATGTTTTTTTTTTCATCTTTGAACACACATTTTTATTTTCGAAACTTAGGAGATTCGAACAAAATTTAATTGCAAGTTTGAACACTTACCTTGATTACTGTTATTATTATGATTATTTTTACGTGATGTTTTCTTTTCCTTCATCCAGGGATATTCTGGCACTGAATCCATGCCATCTGGTGTTTGAGGTGGTCCGCCAACACCTACCGGATATCCGCCGACTACTGGCGTTACACCTCCCTGACCCGGAACGCCAGCTACCAAGCCACCACTCATCATTTTAGGACTTTCGGGACTTAGATGATTGAGAAATTCCGCCATTGAGGGCTGAGAATTGATGAAACCCCCTTCGCTGGCCGTCATCCAGTAGGGGGCTTCATTGGCATTAACTCGTTTATCACAGTTTGGTCCCATTTTATTGATAAGCATTGCAGTGGCTGCTGTTACATTAGCTGTGGCCTGTTGCACCTGTTGTGATGTGGCTGTCACTCCAGGCACTACCGTCTGTCCGGTTTGCACTTGTAGTGCATTTAGTGGTGATTCTGATTTGATTTGTGCGCCCATTTGGCTTTCTAATGTTGTGCAGACTTCTTGCATTTTTGTTTCAAATTGGGTTGCAATTGGTTTCTGGAATTGTTATAATTTTTTTTCTAGTCTTGATTCAGTTGTAAAGTATTTTATTAGGCACACACATCCATTTAAATTTAGGTTGGTTATAAAGAATTTTTCTATGTCTTGTTGTTAGAAATTCACATAACTTTTTATTTTAAAATTTTCACTTGTAACTAGGACATCGCAGTTAATTTATTTGTTGCACTTGCGTATATTACATGTATCTAAAATAAAATGAAAATTTTATAAGTTTATTAATGACAAATTTGATTATTCAATTATGATAATAAAATAAAGGGAACAACTCAATTATTTGGTAACTCTTAACCCTTTAAATGTTTAAATCGAGTATATTCGTCAAAAAAAATGTTATATATTAATAAATCGGCTGTAAATGTATATCCAATGAATGCTTATAGGGTTTGCTCCTTAAACCTATATAATGTTTATAAGCCTTAAATCTGTCAGTTTTCGAGATAAGGACTTTTTTGTCAAAAAAAAACTCAGGAACAAAATTGCTTTAATGCTGAGGAAAGTATGGTACCATTTCTGAAAGTATGGTACCAGTTTTGAAACACTTGTCCCACTTCATAATGTAACCAGCTTCGATATTGCTATAGGTCGTATATACTACTCTTAGCAACGGAATACATGGTGTTAAAATTATCTCTCTACCTCATATGGGTTAGATTATACAGACTCCCAAAGTTCGACTTCTCGGGTATTTTTGTGAAAAATGGGCATGTTTACGACTCAATAACTTCTGAACGCAGAACATCAGATTTTAATAAATTTGACGTCTTTGGAAAGAATTGTCCTTCTTCTAGATTATCGAATAAAAGTTATCTATTATCCCTTATCAAGGACTTTTACCATGAAAAATTTCCTTTATCCTTGAATATCCTAAAAAAATTTCCTTCCCAGTAAAAAATATATAGATTAATCCATAATCGAGCAACAAAGGAGTAATGACTTGTTCATCCATTAGGAGTAATAAGCGAGCTTTCGAAACTTTTTATTTTGTTTTGTTGTTTATGCCTCGCTTATTCCTCCAAATGGATCAATAAGGGATGCACCAGTTAGTTTTTTTTTCTTTGACATAACAAAAAATATTTTGCTCAAATTAAATTGGAATGGATCAAAAAATAAACAAATACAAATTTGTTTACTTCTTTTATTTCGGTAATTGGTGAATTTTTAATTGCATGTTTTAAATAATATTCTTTTCTTTAATTTTTTTGTAGAAGCACTTAAAGACACGTTTCCAATATAAATAAAAATCAATATTTTCTTATTTTTGAAAAAAATATCCAAATTTGTATTTTATATGAATGATTCCCTTATGCTCCTTTAGGAGACAAAAACGATTACTCCCTCTGTCGTCATTTTCAAGACTAAAGGGAGTACTCCATAAGGAGCTTAAAAGGAGTACTCGTGTCTGCGGACATGCTGTGTTAAAAATCCTATGAGTTTCGGAGTTTTATGGAGTAATCCATTACTCGCAAAGGAGCGTTCCAAGAGTACTCTTTGGATGATCCTATTTTTTACTGGGTTATTATACCCTTCACCAATATAATTATATATTATAAGTTTGTCATTCATTCCCGCGACAGCCGGTTCTACGTATCGGAATGACCCGAGGTTTCTCGGCAAAGGGCTGTCAACTCAGCAAAAAAAAAAAAGCTGTTACAACAACAACATAAGCTTGTCATTTAGTTTGTAATTTTTCCATTATTCGTCTTAGACCCCATAAAAATTATACCGAATGACTCAGAATCGCCAGGAGAGTTGATTTATAAATGTCCGTCTGTCTGTCTGTCTGTTGAAATCAAGTTTGTGGAGCTCCTGGTGGGTGTACGCAGACGAATTATACTGCGGTTCCATGAGCCATCATCAATATTTAAGAGTATTGAATAAATATGCATTTCCCTCCGGCGATAAATTGATCGGAGAAGCATTCATTTTTCAACAGGATAACGCTCCATGTCATAAGAGCAAAATGATCACAAAATTTCTAACAGAGGCTGGTGTTCAAACTCTGGATTGGCTTCCCCAAAGTCCAGTTTTTTATGTAATAGGAAATTTGTAGTCATACAGAAAGCAAAACAGATCTGCAGATTTGAAAAGAACAAAAGATAAAACGGTTATTGAGGTCGCAAATGCTTGGAAAGAGACTTCAATGGAGTTTCTACAGTTCTTGGCGGGTTCTGTTCCGAACCTAAAGGAGGATACATTTTTGATTAATTTGAAATAATTATTATAATTTTTTGTTGACCTTAAAGCTCCCAATTTTTTTAAATACGCTCTGTAAAAATATGTCAAAATACTTATGCCACATCCTGAAATTTCCTTTTTAGTTTCAATAAAGAAAAAAATTATACAAAACATTTAAAATGTGAAGGGTCTTTTGTTTTCTAATAATTTACAATATTTTTTACTATTTTCAATATTTAAAATTTTTTTTTAATTGTATAGGACCGAAAATAAAAAAATAAGAAAAACAACTGGTATGTCAAAATAAATATGCCAATTAATGTAGAAATATAGGAGTTAATAATGGAATATGCCCATCAATAGCACGTCGGCAGACATCCGATGTTTTCACAAAAGGATGACAGCATAACTATTGACATTTCATAATTTTACAGCCTATTAACTTCGCAATCTCACCACCCTGTATATTAATTCACATTTTTGAGCTTTAAATGTTTATAATCCGAGCTTTGAGGGAAATTTTTGTTATTGTTTACGAAAATGATGTGGGAGAGATTCCAAAGTTCAAACACTGTGTTGAACTTTGTGATCGATCTATATTTATACATAGCATCTAAACAGAAAAGTATGGGTAACAAAAAAACTCTGGACCTACATTGCTCAGTGTAAGATTTAGCCATTCTAGGGAGACAGAATTAAATATCTTGGAAAAAATGATCTAGACTTATGAATTTTTGTACAAGGTGTCATTAGGTCAATATGTCACAAAAATGGGCGACATTGGACTACTGCCACGCCCATCTCCCATATAACTAAAAACTTTTATTTCTGATATTTTTGGATAATCAAAAAGTAAAAAATAAGTATAAGAATGTTAAAAATAATTAATAAAGAGGTAGATTTTTTTTTCTAATTTTTATAAATTTTAAAATAAGAATATAGCTCGCTTAACAAGCAAAGTTAATAACTAAGTAAAAGCGCTAAGTCCAATTTTTCACAAGAAACAGAAATAAGTCCAGATAAAAAAGGGGATATACATTAGGGTGGCAGTTATTTTTCAAATTGGTTTAACATTTCAGATTTGTTCGAATTGCTAAAAAAATAGTCCCTTTAAAATTTAAGCTCAATCGATTGAGGTGAGATGGTGGCTATGACCCGCCCAAAATTATACCTGAGTTTATATAATTGACCTTACAAATCTAATATTTAATTTCAAAAACAGAAATTTCAAACAGATTTAGAGTATAAATTTAACTAATTGGCAGAAAATTACATTAAAATAAAGTTTACTATATTGTAGACCTTCAGCTTTTATAAATAGAAATTTCTACACCAAATTTTCTTTTTGATAAATTAATCCCATACAAGACCTGCTGTTAGACCGAAAAGAAGCCAAAATAAAAATCTGAAAAAAGTCAGTTTGAAATATATAAGGATCTGCCATCGCCCTTTTGATGTAGGGTATCATATAGTCTTAATCATGATTTAATAATTCTGAAGGTTGTTCCATTCTCTCTTTTTGTCGCCATGATAACTTTCTGACGTTTGTTAGGATAGTGAAAGTTTGTGCTACCATATTTTTGTCGACAATCCCACTTTTCTGAAATGGTATGATGACAAAATTTATGTAAGCATATATGTCCTTATGCATAAAAAACTTACGAATATTTACGAAAAAGCTCAATAAATAATCATACAATTTGTTTCAACTATATTTCTTCAATATTAAATGTCTTCATTATATGCTTAACTTCAAAATTACACATTTTTGATAATTAATCCCAATGTATTATGTACACCTTTTCTTAATGTGGCAACGTTTTTCTTTCAATTGTTTATAAATATCAAACTTCAAAAACCCAATATTGAAGTATATTGGAAATTATTTTGAAGTATATTGGGTTTTTTGAAGTTTGATATTTGAAAACAATTGAAAAAAAAAACGTTGCCACATTAAGAAAAGGGGACGTAATACATTGGGATTGGATCTTACAAATGTGTATTTTTAAACTAAGAAGAATGTAAACTAAATAATTAGGACATACAATACACAAGTCAGAAACTGCTAGAAATTTGTATATTATCGGTTAAGCTTAATAGTGAGTTTTGGCTAAAGAGTTTATATGGGAGCTATGGTCAAATTTGCATCGATTTCAACAAAATTTGGTATAGTGATTGCCTTGTGAGTAAGCAGTATGTATTTGTTTAAAATTTCGGCATATATTTGCCGCCAAAATACCGATTCCGGGAAGTGAGACCAATAGCCTTGGTCCTACTACAAAAAGAATTGTATGTGCCAAATTTCATCAAATTATCTTTACAATTGCGACCTGTAGGTTTACATGGGGGTCCAGACGGAAGGACGGACTGACCTCATTAAATCGACTCAGAAGTGATTCTTAGTCGACTGGTCTAAAACCAATATTTCGTTACATCAGCACAATCTTAAGGCATAAAAATATATAAAAAAATATAACTATTTATTGAAAATTTTTGTAAATACATATACATAAAACTATATCCTTAAGTCTGAAACCAGAAAAACACGGGCAACATGAGCCCATTAATATTAATAACTATGACCCCCTAAATACATTTATATGACAATATTTAATTATTTGAGTTTTTATATAAAAGGAGTGATTCTGGGTATCCTTATACTTCATGGTGGGTCTCAAACCAATGATATTATATGGCATACAGGACCACCTTTGGTGCTACACTTTCCCATACTTATTGCAGCATATGCAAAACGCAAACTTTTGCAATGTCAAAGACAGTCATCGTGAGGATAATAATGATTCTGAGCGCCCTGTTATTCATGGTCGACATACATATATAATATATAATGAAGACAAGACGTACAGTGAAGAACATCTACATAATCTTTCGAGGATAATGCATATAAACTCAGAATTGCTATTGGTATTTTCTTGTGATAACAAGTTTGGGCTTTGTTAAAGTTATATTTTATTTAATCCTCAAAAATCTAAATGATAATAATTGCTGCAGTTTTGGGGCGAAGATGAGAAATGTATATAGATTTTTCCAATCAAGCTGTCACCTCTGCTCCTTGTGTTTTTTGTTTATTTCGGTGATATCATCAGTTATATAACCGCGTATTGTTCATGAATGAATGTTTTTCAAATAGATTTTAAAAATATTAAAAAAAGAAAAAACGATGAACAACACAATATTTTTTCTATTAGAAATTTAAATTTTTATTATTTAAAAAATCAAATGAAAAGAGAAAATGGGATTTTTATGAAAAATAAGGTAGCACAACTTTTGACTATCCTAACAAACGTCAGAAAGTTATCATGGCAACAAAAAGGGAGAATGGAACAACCTTCGGTATTATTAAATCATGGTCTTAATTAACTAATGAAAGGCTTTAAATTTACTTTTATTAAAATGGACTTGTTTTTCGGCATTTTTGGCAACTAAGAATTTTCATCTTTTTATTTTCATCAAGTTTGACTAACCGTCGGGATTTTTTTTGTTTAGAATACAAGTCGAATAGAAAATTTGGCTTCGCAATAACGATCGTTCCGATCGAATGAGTGCAAATTTATTAAAATCTTGAAAATTTTCAGGAAATTTGCTTAGAATGAAATATTCTAGCGAATATACAAATTTGCAAAGAAAAAGCCTAAAACTGAGGTTGAACCAAAGACCTACTGATTTATGGTCTTATACAATAGTAAAGATAACAATTTATAAATATCAGGTTTTTCTGCGAGACACACTGGGTTGAGTAGTGCCGATTTTGGCGCTTAATTAGATACAGTCAGAAAAAATATTTACGCAACTCAGAAAGCGTCAAAGTGTTGTAGATCGTATCTAAATGACGTTTCACTTTGTGAAAACCTTCTGGTATGTCTATAATGCTGTAGATGTTACCCAGCATTGTCAATTTATTTTATTATCTAAACGACTTTTTGAACGTTTTTTTTTTTTTTTTTTTGATAATAGCTCTTTTAAAAATGACCGTGAAACAAAATGTTTGGTCTGCTTTCATTTAGTTAGGGAGTTATGAACTTTTGATATTTCTTTTTTTACAACTATTAAAATTTACATTGTTAAATTTACACTGATATCAAACGTCATCGAACGAGGATTGAAATGCAAGGATGGAAGCTTTCAATTAGTTTCATTATTTGAAAGCTTAATTTAACTATTTATTTAGTGTTTTAATAACTTTGTAAAACTTGGAATAATTGTTAGAATGAATAAATAATCATAATAAACTATTTTAGCTGAAATTGGACCCAAAAGTTTTAAAAACATGTGCAAAAAATAAAACAAGTAAAATGAAACTAACATTATCAGCGCTAGTGTCTTGATACAACATTTCCAAAATATATGAACATTTTCCATAGAAGTTGAATCAGTTTTTGATATGAAAAATAACAACAATATTTGTACTACAGTTGTATTTTTCCATTTGTTATTCCGACATGCAACACATTTGACACTTTCTGAATTCGATAATTATGCCAGAATTCAACGCAAATTTGTTATAGTTTTCATTGATATAAGCTTTTTATATAAATTATCAAGATTTATATATGAATTAAGCACCAGTTTAGGCCGAGTGAGCGATAGAAGAGATGTATTCTCGGAGTTCTGAGACTTAAAAATTAATAATTTTTGCTAATATCGCCAAATCTCATTAAAAAGTTTTACACTATTGCACTGAGATCCCATTTTATTACAATTATATTTGGATTATATAAATTGTTCATATCTTTGTATTTGGTTATCCCAATGAAAGGCGTCACAATAACAAATTATATGTACGACAATAACAACTCCTACCTCAGGTGATAGGAAAACAGAAATTCTGTTCTTCATTGATGTAGACCAATGTTGGGCAAAGTTTCTCTGTACCCCTAGGGTTAGCAAAATTAAAAAATCAGAGATACTTTGCCCAACAATGATGTAGACTAATAAATTTTAAAGAATTTTGATATATGAGCTATTAGAATATAACAAAAAATTTAATCAGAATCGGTCTAAAACTCCTAGGCCCTACTTCACTAAACTACAATTCTACAAGTTTACAAGTTACAATTACAAGTCTAATTCTTACAAGTGCCGTTCAATTGTGTTTTATTAAAATTTTCATAACAATTGTAACTTTTTGGACTTGTAAACTTCAATTTCTACAATTACAATTTCTAAAATTACAATTTCTACAATTATAAAAAATAAAATATTTTGATAAATATATGGAGTCAAATAAAACATTTTTAAACTCGTACTGAACCACACCATCTACGACTTTCATGAAATTATATACATTCTCCTAGCCTAAGCAATTTATACACTTCTTCGAAATTTTTAATTTCGCTTAGGTTCGGATTTTATGGCGGTTAAAAGTTCGTTTTTTTCAAGATTTTTTCCGAAATATACCCACTTTATATGCCTATAACTTTTGATACGGTATCAGATTTTTATAAGACTAGGCTCACGTTTTATCATATGTCCTGTAGTTTTATGTCCTTTAATTAAAAAATTTAATCTTGTATTCAAATTCAAAATTTGTACTGAAATATTATGAATTGTTTTAGAAAAAGGTTTTTGTTTTCCGATCCACCATGGGCTCATTTTTTTTGGTTTTCATATTTTGTTATCTACACTATTATCCACATTTGAGAAAGTGATAAAGAAAATGGAAGATATGGTTTTTAAGGTATCCTTGAGTCAAGGACATCATTGATTTCCCTTGCTCTGAATACATGATTATATTTGCATACCCTTCACCACTATAGGTGGAAAGCGTATTATAAGTTTGGGCTGATGTATGTAACGCATAGAATATTAATCTTAGACCACCTTTAGAACACCAATGGACTTAGAATTCATTCCTGAGTCCATGTCAGTCCGTCTGAACCCCCATGTAAACCTTGTAATCAAACAAAATAAGCAAATGGTCATTAATATTGATTTGATTTTGTGTTAATTTTAACTAATTTTTATTAAAAGATAGTTAAAACCCAAATTTGAATTCAATTTATCATTCACTTGTAACTTGTAAAAAATTTTTTGAGAGTCTCAGTCGACCCTATGCTTTTTTTATACAATTTTACATGTGTACAAGTACAAATTTAGATTAGTGAAACAAAACCAATTGTAGAAGTGACTTGTAGACTTGTAAACTTGAGAATTGTAAAAATCACTTATAGCTCCAAACTTGTAATTGTATTGTAATGAAACACAATTTTTTACAAGTTCACAATTTTACAGGCAAAAACTCTTGTAATTGTAGACTTGTAGCTTAGTGAAATAGGGCCCTGTTTTTCGTTTAACTTGACACTATTAATTTACTCAAAATAAAGTTTTCGAGTTATGAGCACAAAGAAGCGGCGTATTTTTTGAAATTGAGGACCAGGCTATTAAGGAAATAATATTATATTTTCTCCAATCAAAAAAAAAATATAGTTTTCTACAAAAATTGTAAAAATTTTATTGAACTTACAACTTCAGTTTAATCAGCTAAATAATCCAACGATCTTGAAAGGGCGGCACAAATTGTTTGAAAATCACTTAATTTTATAAGGTTTCAATAAAATTATTAAAACTTTTTTGTATAATTATTTATTTTTTTTAATACACATGCAATATTTTTTGTTAATATTTATTAAGTTATCACTTTAATTTCAATTTTATAACTTGTTTTCTTTTTAATATTAAACGTATGTGTTTATTTTATTAAATTATGGTAATAGTAAAACTATTATTTTAAGTAGCTAATAATTAAACTTTTTTGTTGATGAAAATTTCTTAATTTCTATATTTTTTGTTAGTTTTTTTTCTTTTTCACTGTAAATGGAGATCAAACGGGAATTTTACAACAAATACAACGCGACGCGGCATAATAGAATGGCGTTTCTGGTTTCTGTTTACTCAAGCGCGACAATTTGAAATGGTTGAGCCCACAATGGCACCCATGGCGACGATGACATGGATAAGCGCCAAAACAATAAGACAAGAAAATACGTATACCAAAAACAACTACAACAGAGAAACCAATGACGACAACTTTAAGCGTTTGTCAGTTGGAATTCTACAATACTTGTAGTACGTAGAGACAACTGTGCGTATGAAGGTTGCTTTTGCTGTTCTACAAGGCAACTTTTAAAGTTGTTTGGGTGTGTGTTTGTGAGCACCCAATGTAGAGTTTTAAAGCCAACTGCAAAGCTACAAAAGTATTTTCTACACTATTTTTCTTATATGAACGAGCGAACAAGTCTAAATGGATGATCACTTATGTGGTTTTTCTGCTTCACTCACACAATTCCGTTACACACTTGTTTTCTGCTTCTCCTACTGTTTCTGCTGCTTTTGTTATTGCTTTTGTAGTTGCAATTTCTTGTTTATACTTCACTCTCTTTCTGGCCAATTGTATGAGTGAGTGTTTATATTGGTATTGATTGTGTAGTTTGCTTATTTATGGTTGGAGGGGTTTTTCAATGAAACCGGTTCAGAAAAAGTATTATGGTGGACTGTTGTTGTTTTAATTCAAATTTGTTTTTGTACACTTTTTATGTTTTTTTGTAAATATTTATTGCACTTTTGCGATACTTTTAATGTTATGAAGAAAACTAATAAAATTTCTTAAAGACAATCAAAATTTGTTTTCTATTTGAATTTAAAATTGACAAATTTCAGAAAACTTATTTTTAAATTTAGAAAAATTTCATAATTTCTTAATCTTTTATTTTCTGTTTTTAAATTTAAAGTTTTAAGTAGAATATTTAAGTTTTTTTTTTATTTTGAAAAAATTGTATATTTTGAAAAAATCTTATTTTTTTGAAAAATAACTTTTTAAAAAATCTTATTATTTGAAAAAGATCTTATTTTTTGACAAAATCTTATTTTTTAGTATCTCTTTAAATTGTTTCGAATTTTCATTTACACACAATTTTCGTAAAATTTCATTTCGACTTAATCCGTTTGAAATTTTCTATTGGAACAAATTGTACACACACAAATTTTCACTACCAATCTAAGCCGTTGTACCGCAAGTACTGACAAAATTGTGTAAACAACAAAAATTTTAGCTGCAGGAATAAGCAACAGCCCTCAAAAAATAACTTGGCAACACAATAACAACAAAACACTACAAAATAATAGAGAGGAGTGGCTTTTTGACAATGGCCATCCATCACAAATGCCACAAATGTTCATGGATAAAATATGATGGACTTGCGCACTCAGAAACAACCATCGCACACATGTCAGACAAAAAGTGGTAAAGGTGGAGTTTCTTTATTTTATTTTCATTCATTTAAAACGCACACGCATACAATAATTTCCAATACATTTGCAAAGTATACTCACACATATTCTATGATAAAACTCTCCACATTTGTGATTGGCTGAGAGGCGATACTTGTTTGTAGTTTTGTAGCTCTTACTGTAAATTTTATTTTGTTTTTCTATTTCCTTGTGTGTTTGTGTTGGTATTTGTTCAATTCAGTCATGAAGAATTTGATGTGTTGGTATTTTTGAAACTTTTTAACTTGTATTTTTTTGGTTTATTTTCTGTTGTATTTTTTTTCTACTTTATTTTGTAATTTGTTTTATTTATTTTTATTCATTATTTTTGTTAATTTGTTTTTTGTCCATTTTTGTTGTTATTTCTTTATTTGTGCATGTTATTTTTGCTTACTTTTAATTTCTTTTTCACTGACAGTTTTTGTTACTTTTTTGACGTTTTGTTATACATCGCATTCTTTTAGTTGGTTATTGGTTTTGATACCCTACATTACTGTCGATATATACTGAGCAATTCAATTCCATCTTTCACATAAAAGTGATATATACAGGGTATCCACCGGGAAGGTATACTATCGGGCTATCCATTTTGTGGTTTCAAAAGTATAGAACTGGAATTCGACATCTGCTTAACTAAGTTGTTAAACCATTTTTTTTTCTTTTCAGTTGAAAGTCTGACACTGACGAAAATGGATCGCTTAAGTATTACACAACGCATACAAAGTATAAAATCATACTACAAAAATGGTGATTCTACCACAGCTACATATCGTGTCTTAAGAGAAGATTATGGTTTACATAATCGTCGAACTACGCAAGCAATTGGCAAAATTGTAAAGAAATTTTAAAAGACTGGAGCGGTTACGCTGAAAATATCGCTGCTGTAAGTGAAAAAGTTGCCGAAGACCCGAATGTGTCGATTCCTTATCGTTCTCACGAATTAGAACTGCCTTACGGCACATTATTGATGAATACGACTTGGAGAATATGTGGTTTCAACAAGACGATGCCACATGCCACACAACTCAAACGAATATGGCTTTATTTCGAGAGACACTTCCTGGCAGCGTAAATTCTCGTGGCGACGACTCGTCGTGGCGATATCAACTGGCCACCAAGATCATGCGATTTAACTTTTTTTTGTGGGGCTACGCAAAAGACCGTATTTACGCAGATAAACCTTTAACTCTTTAGTACTTAAAAACCAAAATTCGTCAAGTTATGACTGAAATACCGCTCATTATGTGTCAAATAGTGGTCCAAAATTACCTTAAAAGAATCAATGCTTGCAACATTTCGCGTGGTGGTCATTTAAATGATGTAGTGTTTCACACATAATGTCAACGTTCAAACTTTATAATAAAAAAGCAATATCATGAAAAAAATATTTTATAGGTATTTGTGTCTGGCAACCCTAATTGTATTCCATACATAATAGGCGACATTAAATATTTAATAAAAAATTATAAGCAAAGTTAAGGGTTATCCATTTTGAGGTTTCAAAAGTGATCGTAAATAAAAGATCACTTTTGAAACCTCAAAATGGATAACCCTTAACTTTGCTTATAATTTTTTATTAAATATTTAATGTCGCCAATTATGTATGGAATACAATTAGTGTTGCCAGACACAAATACCGAAGAAGCTGGACAAAAAGCTTGACAACCCAAAAATAAGCTGGACATTAATAATAAAAAAAAAAATGCTTTAACAATTTGCTTCGCTAAATCTTTCAATTTTTGATAAACCGAATTGCGAATACCGTAATTAACCGCAACGATATCGGGAGAAATTGATTCGTCCGAGATCTGAAACATGTTTCAACAGAAAATACATGCTACTCGCATTTGTGTATGACATTGATATAATGGGACGCAAATTGCGCGATTTGACTGCCGCCTTTTCAAGTATCGAGAAGAGATCAAACAAAACTGATGGTTTCAACACCATATAATAACACGGGTAGTACAAGCGTTTATTAGAGCGTAGTTAAAGTTATTACAGAGAGATCTGTCTGCTCTGAGGATTGCCTCAAGAATTTGAACACATGTGATCGTTGAAAACTATAGCTTCGAGGTTGAAAAATAACACTCTGATACAGTGAAAATACACTCGGAACGAAACCAAGCTCAATCAGTAGAACTCGGTTAGAAGATCATTTTACCATTTTTAAAATTTTCGATATACCCTCAAAATCGAAAGTTATCGATAAAAAACGATTTTTTTGGACTTAGCGGAGAAAAGAAGGCTTAACTGAGTCATTTTTACATCGATTTTAAATTCTTAAATGTGTTTCGACAGAAAACAAAATAGGCTTTCAATTCATAAAGACTTTTTTTTAACATGAACAATTTATCATAAAAATATTTTCCGCTGAAGTTAAAATTTTATTTTTTTTTCGATTTTTTCCACTTCGGAAGCTTTTTTTTCGTAAAATTTATCAGAAGACCTAATATATTTTGACTTAAAAAAAATCATGGTTACCATTTTGTAAAACAAGAGTACTTTTATTAAAATCGGAAACATATTAACAGAGATATAACAATTTTAGTAAAAAAGGTGAATTCAGTATTATTTGTATATTAGAAAATTTTGTATACAATACCTTGGCACCGCTGTCAACATAAATAACAGACAGAGCTGACAGATCTCTCTGTAATAACTTAAACTACGCTCTACAAAACGCTTATACTATCCGTGTTATTATATGGTGTTGAATCATGGGAACTTGCAGAAGAAGCTATTCTTGGAGTTTTTGAGAGGAAGATTCTACGAAAAACCAGTTTGCATCAACAATGGATATCGATATTGAATGAATATACGTTGACATCGGCATAGTATAGCGCACCAAACAGCACCGGCTGCGTTGTAAATCAAGTTCAAATCATGCAGTTGTGGCGTTAAAAAGTTTTCAATATAAAAGAAGTAAGGTCCAATAATTCCTCCTGACCAAATCGCACACCAGACTGACACTTTTAATAAATGCAAAGGTAACTGATGAATAATGCAAAATTCACAGCACCACCACAGCATGAACGGCCATAAGCACTCAGGTGACACAAGGTTTAAACCAGCAGAGGCCTTGTGAAAGAAGCCTTTGACACGGTAAGCCATGCCACCCTCTTCCAGAACATTATGCTGTTCACAACGCCACCAAATTTGAAGAGATGGATAGTAAATTATCTAAATGGTAGTCGTAGATTTTTAGAGACCAGTGCTCAAAACACCGTAGAGTCAAACAGGGAATTTCTCAGGACGCAGTCCAGTTGCCTCTTCTTTTTAACTTCTATCTCTCTAAACTCCCAGCCATACAGCAAGGCGTTGAAGTGATATCATGTGCGGACAACTGCACGATAATGGCGACCGGCCATAATGTAGAAGACCTATACGGTAAGGTGAATCGTTATCTGAATCGTTAACTCACTATCATCCACAATTTCTTCACTAAACGTAGCCTGAAGATACAACCAACTAAATCCTCAGCGACCCTATTTA
Organism: Stomorhina lunata; assembly: GCA_933228675.1. Classification (NCBI taxonomy): domain Eukaryota; kingdom Metazoa; phylum Arthropoda; class Insecta; order Diptera; family Rhiniidae; genus Stomorhina; species Stomorhina lunata. The sequence continues at coordinate 91,410,230 of OW121740.1, read as the reverse complement.
CCACCTGGAAAAAAGAAATAAGCATACAACTTGGCGTCGAGATCGGTGGTGTACCAGTTCCAACAGTGAACCGCCTAAAAATCCTGGCCTTTTTACTTGGTCAGGACATGTCACAACTGTCACTGTAAATTGCGATGTAGAAACAAGGTCCTTAAAGCACTAGCCGGCAGTACTTGGGGAATGGACACAGAAACCTTGCTGTCTAACTATGAACCGATTGCTCCAGTGCGGTCAGCGTCGCTAAGTAATACTCAGTGAAGAAATATTCAATGCGTTAAAAATGCAGCCCTAAGAACTGCCTACAAATTGCTTCGCCACATCATCTTCATGAGGAAATGAAGATCCTTCCAGTAAAGGAACACAATATTATGCTATCTCAGCAGTTCCTTCTCCATATCAACTCCGGGAAGTGGGGCCTATGGGAGGCACCATAAATAATGGACCGATTTTGACGAATTTCAATAGCCATAGTCCCATTATCAAAAAAAAAAATGATCTGTGCCAAATTTCATCAAATTATTTTTAGAATTGTGAACTGTAGTTTGATTACATGGTTTACATGACATCGCTAAATCGACTCAGAAAGTGATTCTGAGCCTATTGGCATACTAAAAATATTTCTATGCGTTACATACATCAGCACAAACTTATAATACCCTTTCCACCTATACTGGTAAAGGATATAAAAACATATTTTCTTCTGGCAATTATGACAATAGCAACATTTTTATTCATTTAACCATAGGCAAAGTCTAGGGTTTGCAGTTCGGTTTTAACCGAAACCTCGGTTTTTTATGCCTCAAAACCGAAACCGAAAACCGTAGAAAAAACAGCGGTTTTAACTATTTATTTTTCAAATTTTTTTGTTATTATTCTTCAGAAATAACATTACCTTATCATAAATTTGCACGTAATTTGTCTATTTAATGAAGCAGAAGAATAAAACAAGCAAAAGGTGTTTACAATGAACGAATGGATAGGTGTAAGGGGAAGACGGTATGTGAACGCAAATATTCACGATTCTCATGGTAAATTTTATAACCTGGGCCGTATTTTAAGAACTTGTAATTTCAAGCAAATGCAAGGAACCATTAGACAAAGGCTATAGAGTTTGAAATTTCACTTAATACAAACATCGTAGCATGTACTACAGATGGAGCAGCAGCCAATATCAAATTTGTATCTGAAAATCAATTTTGAAGACGACGACGATGAAATTTTGACTCATTTAAAACCGATTGCCCATATACATTTGAACCTAGAGGCTTTAAGAAAAACTGTTCGGTCAGTTCGTTATAATATTTTACAAACAAGCATCATAATCGTGAATTAAGTTTACTCTTAGATTTCTGCTTCTAAAACAAAGTATTCATGAAAGTTTAGAAATGCTGTCGACCTTAGATTTGCTTCATTCTATCGACTTTGAAATTGTAAATTCTTGGAAATATTTGCTATTTGTAAAAATTACTATTCGTCGCTCGGATGCAAAAATTATTCACGCTAAAGGGGCTCTGCAGTTTCTCCAAAAGAAACAAGACTTATCTAAGAAATCCCTCATATTTAAAAAAACCTGAATTATTTTCTTGAATTTTAGTATTAAATTATAATATGTTTTAATGAAGCTATCTAAATTTTCCTACAAATTTAAACTGAAATAGTTTTATTTAAAAAACCGAAACCGGCCGGTTTTGGGTGTTTTAAAACCGAAACCGCGGTTTCTCATTTTCACGGTTTTTTGCAAACCCTAGGCAAAGTCTATCTAAGTTCAACCTTTCACTGTTTTATTGCTGCAGCGATGCCGACTTAGGCATGTATTGCAAAAAAATTCAAAATAAGAGATGCTTCTGTACATAAGAATTCAGTGTAGTTGGCCGTTTTTTCAAGTGTTGAAAGAAGCATTTAGTTGCTCGGTTTTCTTAATTTTTGACTTCTCGCAAAGTGCGAAAGAGCTTTTTGATGCCAGTAGGGTATCTTACTCTATTGATCTACTAACGGAATGAGGTAACTTATTCCGGAAACTAAATCTGTTTAATGTAGTATTTCCAAAGAAATGTGTAGCACTATGCCTATTAAAGTGAGTTAAATGTTCAATTATGTTATGTTGAAAGGGTGATAATAAATTTGTTTTTTACAATAACAAAATCCTTGCGTAGGGTACCATTCAGTCGAGCTTTACTGTCACTACATACCTTATTCTTAGTTATTTTTCCATGCAATTTCGTCTGTCAATGCTTTGACTTCTGCTTTTACACATTTCGATTTTTTCTTTGTTGCCACTTCTTCTGCCACTGTTGCTTTTGGCGTTTTTAGTTTTTTTTTAGGTTTTTGTAGCTGCTGCTACTAGCAATTTCAATGTTGGTGCGAACGTCTATCATTGTGTCAATCTTGGTGGCATTGTCGTTACTGTTTTTTGTCTTCACCGCTCATTTTCTTAGACATCTCCAGCCCCGTTTCTGCTTGTGTATTTGTATGACTGTATGCATTATATTTTATTACTTCCGTTGCACTTTTTTGCTCTCATTTTAAAAGCTTTTCTTTAAAGCCCGAGTATCTCATATTGCTGGAGGTGCAACCCACCTCGCTACTGTTTCGCTGGGATCGTCATAGGAGTTGGTGAAAACATTTATTTGTTTCATTTTATATTTTTTTTTATTGTATATTTCTTCACATTTCTACTTTGTCAATAAATTGACACATTTACAGCATAAAACGAAATGAGTGGCATAAAAAGTGCAGAAAATCGTTTCTTCTTTGAAACTTTCATTAATGTTTTTTTTTGTATACATGCAAGTTTTTTAATATATTTTATAAATATATTTATGTAGATGCAACCGATTTTAGATATGTAAGCATATATATACTTAAAGTTTTATGTGTTCATACATTTTTATATGTAAGTCATTGAAAATATTTCTAAGTCTTAAAAAATGTGAAGTTTTTTCCGAAAAAATTATTTTTGATTTCTTTTCCAAGACTGTAATACAATTTTATTTTCCAGCTGAGGTATGCCTAGACTGTTGAGGTTCATCAAGGTGAACTGCAGCTATTTTTTTTCTAAATTAAATTTTTTATAGTGGGTCTGGCCGAGGATCGAACTTGGGACCTCTGGTATGCTGGGCGGATGATTAATCTGAATACCACGGCCGTTCACGGCTTTGCTTGTTTGGGTTAAATAATAAGAAACTTCTAAGTTTGTACAATATGAGTTTTGATCTTACGATCCGCACTACGCAATGGTATATTTACAAAGTTCTTTTGGAACTCTCAGACAGGGTGTTATAGAATATTTATCAGATTTAATTATGAGGTGTTAGCTATCTACGAAATATAATGATTCGACTGGCTAGCTATGAACTTATAATCCAACAAGATAAATGCTTTAGCTCTCGGTTGGCTAACTACGTTTCTATGACGAGTACTTTGGCTACTATTGCTCTGATCGGCTATCTACGGAATTTAATCCGACGAGATAAATACTTCAGATCTCGGTCGGTTATTTACGGCTTTACCGGCTAACTACAGCATTCAATCCGACGAGATAAATACTACGGCTTTCGGTCGGCTAATTACAAAGCAAACATTACTCCGATGAGATAAAGACTTCAGCTCTCGATCGGCTAATTACAGCATTCAATCCGACAAGATAAATACTTCGGTTCTCGGTCGGCTAATTACAAAGCAAATAACACTCCGATGAGATGAAAACTTCGGCTCTCGATCGGCTAACTACAGCATTCAATCCGACGAGATAAATACTTCGGCTCTCGGTCGGCTAACTAAAAAGCAAAAAATACTCCGATGAAATAAAAGCTTCGGCTCTCAATCGGCTAACTACGGTATTATAATATAACAAGCCGATCAACTAACTACGATTTTAACTACTTGGAGGAATTCTAAGTTCAGCAGGGCTGCCAGATACTTCTAGGTCACCATCCCCAAATTTTAAAATTTTTAGCCCCAAAAATCTCCAATTCATAAAAAAACGTATTTGCTTACATTTTATTCAATTAACATAAAGATGAGAAAAACTATATATAAGTCTACTTTCAAACAAGTCAAGTTTGGCTCATCAAGTCTTAAGTTTGTATCAGAAAAAGTTGAAGGAATTGAAATTGATAACAAACCTGACCGTACTTTTAAGTTTACGAAAATTTTGAACATTTTTATGAAATTTGAGTGAACTAAAATGGAAGCTGATGAAGAAAATGTTTGTGTGTGAACGTGAATGCTTATTCAAAAGATATGCGAAAGAAAAACTGATCAAGAGAATTTGATGTGTGTGAACAGCACTAACTTTTTTGAATTAAATTTGCTAACATTTCAGTTATCGGTTAAAATTCTTGACAACAAATTTTGTTATATTATTATGTTTTGTTGTTTTTGTTAAACTCATAACTGAAAATATCCGCTAAACACAGATATTGCTTGTAGCAACCGCTAACATATTCAAAACTAATTGACCAAGTTCTTTATAGTGATGTGTATAGGCAAATATCTTAAAATTTATAAACTTTTGGCCAAAATTCAGTTAAGATTGACGAAATTTTTTTATTCAATTTGAGTTTCGTAGACATCAATTTTCGTATTCAATTGAGTTTCGTAGACATCAATTGGGAATATTCTCGTTTATAAAGTTGTTTAAAACTTCTTTATTAGCAACACTGAATTTTGGTTGGGATATTGGGTTTAAACATTTTTGCATGTCAAAGTATTTGTTGTTTGAAAATATTTTAATTATTCGGTTGACTTGACAAATTACAGTTTGTTAGTTCTTTTTCGAATTCTGACCCGTAATCGGATGCAATTTTTATATCAAGAATCGAATCATCCTTTATAGCAAAATATTTATTAATAAAATAAGTTTTAAATTCACAAGTTAAAATTTCCCCAAAAAATCCCCAACAAATTTGGGTGAATCCCCAATAAAATCCCCAAGACCCAAACCAAATTGAATATCCCCAACTTTGGGACCAAAACACCAAATCTGGCAGCTCTGGAGTTCAGCTTCCCTATATATTGAAAACAGAAATACTTATGCTGGTATGGTTATCGACTAAATGAGAATTATGTTTACATTCTTTTACTTTTATATTATATTAGTCTACTTTTACATTACTCAGGTTTGGCTTATCAAATCTTGAATTTGTATGAGAAAAAACTGACAGAATTAAAATTGAGCAAATCTGACCGTACTATCTATCAAGTTTACGAAAATTTTGAAAATTTGTATGAAATTTAAGGAAAATAAAATGAAAACTGATAAAGAAAATGTTCGTGTGTGAACGTGAATTCAAGTTTAAAAGAAATTTAAAGAAAAACTGATCAAGTGAACCTGATTCGTGTGAAACGGGACTTATTTGTTTACAGGTATATTAAAGAGGTAGCAAAAACGAAAAAAAGGTTGTGCAGAAAAAGAAGGTAGTGCTGTAGATAGATAAAAGTAGAAGAATTTAGTAATATTTGTAGAGGCACGTTACAATACTTGGGACCCATCTTTATCTTGAATAAACAGTATATTTTCTTCAATTCAAGTAATAATAAAGTATAACTGGAGTCATCGCGATACTTAGCATGTGGTAAATCAAAAAACTGTAAAGATCAAGCCGGATTCCGGCTACACTGATCATGCATCGACGATGTAAACACATTATACCTGTGATTCATAGACTTCGAGAAGCCTTAGCGATATCGACTAAGCGGAAGACGTTTGTCTCCTAGCCCACAAACTTTCATCCTTTACATTAATGACAGCAAGTATCCAGTATTCACTCCAACCAACACCGTGGAGCCAATCTGCTATCTTGGTGGTGCAATAACAACTTCAGGCGGTTCAGCTGAAGATATACGATATCGCATAATAACAGTACTATTCAGTGGTGCTACGCTAGCAAAACATAGAACGTATAAAGGAAGAGCTGCAACTATTTAAAGTAGAGGTAAAAAATATCCATTTATATGAGAGATGATTTCGTCATCTTTTTTCAATAAAAGTTTGGAAAAAAGAAATGGTCAATTGGGGCTAAATCTGGAGAATAGGACGAATAATTTAGAGTTCTTTTATACCAATTCACCCCGAAAATCCCACTGCTATGACTATAATAACGAACTCAAAACCTTGTCAATATTGCAGTTTAACATAGCCAAACATTTCTACGAAATTTCCACATGATTTCATCTGTAATCGAATGTGAGCAAAAGCTGCACCCATCTACTGGAAAGCTTTCAGCTTCCCAAGTGATCATTCAAATGATGCAGCATATTTAGACAGGCGTTAACTGGTGGTTGACAGGAGCGTAAGAGGCAGGAAATACAAAAAGTAGCACACTTATGCTAGAAACACAATCACGACAGCAGGCTACACGAACACCGACTATAAAAGTCCTTGGCTGCAACAGTCGCCTTGTAGTCAGCTTCTGAATTATTTTTAAGGCGGCAGCTGCATTGAAAACAGTTGATATAGATTTTTGACGTTTGGACCACTTCCTCTATTATCATTTCATCCAAGTCCATTCCAATAGCTGAAATATATTAAGAACTATTATTATTAATAAATAAATAATATGTTATAATGAACTTACCAAATAAATCAAAAGCCATAGAAAAATTAAAAAAATTAAATCAAAATGTCTACAATAGAAACAGCTGCTAATGAGTGATGCCAATATAGCATTTATAAGATGAGCAAAATAAAGATTTATATTTTGACAGAAATTACATAAATCTTTTTTAGTAATCAACCTCCGATATCAACGGTTTTCATATACGCGATAGTATATATAAATCAAAAAATTCTAATAGAAAGGTTTTAGTGGAATCAATTATAGTTTGATAGTTGTGAGCTTTTTAAATTTTAAGAATTATAGGGCATAACTTTAGAAGCTTATATCCCATATTAACTTTTTTGGTATCAGACAAAAGCTACTTAAAATACTTTTGAAATGATATATTCTTCCGATTTATAATGGATTTTGAATAGAACGTCTGACGCAATTTCTGAAACACTCCGCGAAAATCAGTTTGGGTTCCGAGAGAATAGATCTTGTGTTGATCTAATCAACACAGTAAGAATAGTACTGGAACAATGTAATGAATTCCGCACCCCCATTTACCTAGCGTTTATCGAATTTATGAAGGCCTTCGACAGTGTCAATAGGAGCTATCTATGGAGAATTTTAGAAAACCGTAACATGCCAACGAAAATTCTGAACTTAATTCAGGCAATGTACGTGGACTTTAAATGTCGGGTTCTACATAAAGGTAAATTGTCTAATCCGTTCGAAGTTACTACTGGAGTAAGACAAGGATGTATCTTATCACCCATACTTTTTATCCTTGTCATCGACAATATAATGCGCGCAGCACTGAATGGTAGACGTGGTATCCAATGGCCATCCTTTAAACAACTCGAGGACTTGGAATACGAAGATGACTTATGGCCACCTTCAAGAAAACACTAGCGCTATTACTGTTGAATCTCGGGCAGCTGTGCTGGAAATCAATATTTCAAGGATTATGCCTGGAGGCTATGGCGCAAACCCGTCGCCACACATCAATGTAGATAACGAGGTCATTGGATGTGTAGGTACCTTTAATTATCTTGGTAGTTTGGTATCTATGCGTATTAATAAGGCAAAATCTGCATACGGCATTCTCCGAGCTATTTGGAAATCTCGGCAAATATCAACAACAACTAAGTTATGAATACATAACTCGAATGTCAAGTCCATCTTGTATTATGGCTGCGAAACTTGGAAACGCATAAATGTCATCGATAAGCGCCTACAAACCTTTGCAAACAAATCCTTGCGGCAAATCCTTCATATATGGTGGCCAAATCGCATAAGAAATGAAGATCTACTAAACGCTACAAACCAAATCCCCTCTTCTATAGAGGTATGTCAACGGAAATGGCTACACACTTCGAAGGCCAAATACCAACATTGCTCGACAAGCGCTTCGTTGGAATCCACAAGGAAGCGGCCGTCATGTTGGTGCACCAGCTAGAACGTGGAGAAGGTCAATTGATGCGGAATTACGGGCAGCAAACTATTGATGGAATGAAGTATGCCTAACATCTCGCAATAGAGTTCGATACAAAAGGATGGTTGAGGCCCTATGCTCTACTGAGAGTCAAAGATAACAGAAGAAGAAGAACAATAATGGATTAAGAGTCCATATCCTTAAAACTTATTTTTACAACCGACATTTTTTATAAAAATACTCATATATTGAAACAACCTAGATATAAGTTCATATGCTCTTTTAAATTATAGATTTTATACAGGACATACTGAGCTTTTATATAACCTAAACTACGCAGCTCTAGCACATGAAGCGTGTGAGTTATGACAGTTTAAACATTAACTTCTTAAAATGTACTTTTATTGAGGTAGAGTTATATAAATATAAATTTTTATATCATATATTTATCAGACATTATTATATATATATATAATTGTTTATCTCAATTTCCTTCATAATTATTTTAAATAAAGTTAAGTTTATTTCAATATTCTATGATGTTGACAGCACTAAATCTATTATTGTCGCCAATAAAAATAGAAATTAGTTTAATCTTGGCTACAGCTACAACGGTGGTCGGTAGTCGTGTAGCTGTGCCGACGCCAACAAATTTATTCCCATTTCAATGCGTGTAACCTAATGTTGACAGGTTGTAGCCTGTAGCCGTGATTGTGTTTCGAGCATTATTGGGCCAATGTCGGTTATTACTCTACTTTCTGAACTGATCGGTATACTTAAAGGTAGGTATATAAATACAACAGATAAAACTTTTTAACTAAATATTTTTGCCAAACTTTAATAAGATTTTATTTAAAAATTCACAACAGATAACAATATAGGCAACACCTGGCAGTACATTACACATATCCATTTAAATATATTTTGTGCCCAGAATGAGAAAGAAACACCTTAACAAAAAATATTAACATATAACTGAAAAGAACAATCCAACAACTATAACAAGCAAAACTGAATATATAATCAGTATTTTTTTTTGTTTTTGCAAAATATACTAAAAAACTTTACTCATACGAGTATGATACTACTCATAGACCAAATAGCAAATACCCAAAAACAAACTCTAGTTTAAAGTAAAAAAAAAACTCAAGCTGAATATAAACCACCTTTACCTTAGGTCAAAGTAAAATGAAATAATAAATGACTAAAAAATAATTTTTTTTTTCATACAAACATTCAACCGAATGAGGCAGCAAACGAATGAAAACACCAACTGATTCACACTCATATTTAAATTGTACTTTCAACACATCCAACACGTTGCGCCAATATCCGGTAAAATGTATCTCAGCAATTGTTTTGTATTCCATAAAGTGTTTACGAAATGAAAGCGTGAAAAAATATTATTTAAGCGCATGAATGCCAATTGGCAAAAACTGAAACTTTTGCCGAAATATACAAAAAAAAAAAATTGCATAAACATTCACAAACGTAGCTGTTGGTACCTTTATCTATATTGGAGCACAGTGGAACTTATTACCTAGAATAATGTTATGATACATTTTGAAAATAATTTGTAGACGTCCGCATGAAAACGGAACATAAGTACTTTTTTCACTACCGAGATCAATGTAGAGAAATTTGATACCTCCCATACAAGACTAACTCTCAAAAGTCACCTTAATACCCCAAAAATCTCAAAAACGCTAATTAATCTGAGAGTTTGAGTTTCGATTTGAAATCGATTTTTTGACAGTCAGTCCACATTTTCATTATTTTGAATAAAAATTAAGCACTTATGTCTCTAAGAATTTAAAAAAATTTGTAGTTATATTGAATATTGGTCCGGTTTTTTACTACCGGTTTTTACTGATGTTTGTAATGCACTGTAATTTTTATCTGAGCCCACATTAATTAAACCCATCTACTTAAAATTGTTTCATAAGTTGTTTTAATGATTTTCGAACGTTCGTCTGGCTGGCTGTAAATGTAAAACTTGTATTGCAAGTCGAAATTTGGTTCATTCATTTTGATACTGAAACTGCACATTGACTTTCCAGAACTGAGGTTCAAAGCCATAAATTAAAATCTACATATCGCACTTCAAAAATTGATAATGATCTTGACGCTTTTCACAGTGAGAACAGGGAGGATTAATATTTCATACTTTGAAGTTAAATATAGGATTTGCAAATGGTAATAAACAGTTAATTCGATAAATTCAATATCTCACTGATCTTGCGTATTAATATTCACCGATTTAATTTCAACCGACTTTCCTGAACTAGGTACATACTTTGGAAACTAAATTTGTTAATGCTCTTTTTTCTTTCCTAAATGTAAAGCCCTGGATATCTGCCACTCAGTATATTCTTATTCTACGTGACAAATTCTAAAGTGAAGGCACAGGTCAACAAGATTTTGCGGTATAAAAATTGTTGATCAATCCTAAACTAATTTGGTCTGCCAAATCCGAAAAAGAATTGGTATTTCCAATTTTACTCTAGTTTTCGAGATATTTTTTTCAGAAAAACTTTTGAGGCTTGTTAGCATAGACCATTGACTTGACGTAGCCCTAGACAGAAATAGTCTAACGGCGTGAGATAACACGTTCTATAAGCTTGGTTTTCAATATTTTTATTGTGACATTCGCTGTGATGCTTGTGCAGCCGTTCTGTTGGAACTACATGTCTTTCAAGTCTATATCCTCCAATTGGGGCCAAAAATATACGGTTATTATTGAACGGTAGCGATTCACATTCACAGTGACGAGCCGGTCTTGATATTCACGGAAGAATTACTGTCTAATGACACCGTCGGCCCATAAACCGCACCAAACTGTAATTTGAAAAACCCGATATAGCAAAAAAATTAAAATTCGAGAACAACCAACTCTTCAGTTTTCATAATGCGTTCAGTCGTTTTAGAGAAATGGTAGACATTACACTAAAAAAAAAATCTAGGTCTAAGTTGATAGAATCAGGCAAGCTTAATTTTGAAACATTCAGCAACGCTGTAAGGTCCAGTTAGTTTTTAATATAATCAAGAGTATTGATCGATTTTAGTAAGATGTAGCTCGTTTATTTAAAAAGTTATGATATATATATGATAGACTATCTAGTCAAAGAGTAATTGTTAAGTTCAGAACCGGTAGTCGCTATAAAATGGAAAGAACAAAACATTCGAAAATTGTACAGTTTTGCGGATGAATGCAGTGTCCAGGCAGTGCCTTTGAAAAAGTTTTACATCCAAATTAGAAAGAAAATGCTGATTAGCTCTGATAGACTTATCATCTAGATTGAAGATAAGACTATGTTGGGTTCCTGGTCATTATGACATTAATGCCACAAGACAAGCTTCGAGTTAAGAATTGATGCAATCGGTGTCAGAGAAAGCGCCGCCTATCTTTCACTTCTACATGAGCATTAAGTCTTGAATCGCCGAGGAAGCAGTTTATATATAGGTTTAGATATAAGTAGATCCAAGTTTTGGGCTTAGTATTGTAGAACTAGTCTAAAGAAACCGGCTCTAGGTCAAACAGGAATGAAGCAATCCCAGCTAGCAAGTTTGGAAAATTTTACTCAAATATAAGTCTTTTTTAAATCCACTGCACGATTAAAATGATCATTTTGAGGCCCTATGCTCCACTGGGAGTCAAGGATAACAGAAGTCTAAAGAAACCGGCTCTAGGTCAAACAGGAATGAAGCAATCCCAGCTAGCAAGTTTGGAAAATTTTAATCAAATATAAGTCTTTTTTAAATCCACTGCACGATTAAAATGATCATTTATGATATCACTTATGAGTCAAAAATGACCTTTTTGTGTGAGAAAATGGTACCCCTCATGCGACTCTTCAAAACGAGTCTTTAATGACTCCTTTTGCTGATTAGAATATGAGTGCACACATTTTGCTAGATTTGTAAAAAAAAGGAAAATAAAGCTTTTTATTACTCAACACAGTATATCTATTTTTAGAACATCTATTTTTAGAACAGTGAAGTTGCGTTAATAATTACAGAAATTGATGTTGCCGAGACCGAGGGTCGAACCAAGGCTGCTGAAGATATGATATGTTAGGCTTAGTAGTCGACGTGCTAACCAACTAAGCCACATCACCCATCATGAGATACGAGTCTTTTTGTGGCATTTTTGTATCACCTAAAAATAGTTATATTACGCAAATTTTACAGGATTTTTTGTGCTGTTTTTAACTTGTCGCTTGCTAAGCGTATATGAGTCTTTTTGTACACTTTTTTGATCACAAAACTGATTGCACACATTTTGCTTTCAAATAGTCGCTTTCAAGGTATTTTCTGAGTCTTTTAGTGGTCTTTTTTGAACACCAAACTGATTAAAATAACATAAAAAACAATCGTATTAGAATCGTTTGCAGGATAAAGTTTTGATATAACAAGCCATTAAATGATTAATCATATCTAACTTTGAAATTTCTTTATTTACAATATACAATTTTTGGTGCATATTCTTAGGCGCGTTTTTAAGGACATGCATTTTCGGGGGAAAACTGCAATAACTTTAAAACTACCTCACGGATTTTCAGTTTTCGATTTGAAATAAAGCTTCTCTTTAATATTCTATTATTTTTTTTTTGTAAAAACTATTCATTTTTGGTCTAAATTTAGAAAAAACAAAAAAATAACCTATTTCCCCCATACAAATGGGCTCTTAAACTTTGGACTCGATGCGTGCCCATTGAACGTTGTCCGATTTGGCTCAAATTTTCAGATCTAAACTTTCAGACCTAGTGTCACAATATTCTGTAGAAAAATATTTGAAATCAAAGAAAAAAATCCTTTCCCCTTATGTCCATATAAATATAATGGAACACTTTTATTCGTCTATCTTCAAATTTATATTTTGATGTTGTAACGTGCCGTTACAAATAACATATTAAATTCTACTACTTTCATCTATGTACTGCACTACACTCTTTTTCTGAACACCCTGTTTTTCATTTTTGCTACCTCCTTAATATATCTAAATATATATTAATAAGTAAAAACCAGAACCTAAGCATAATTCTCATTTAGTTGATAACCATACCAGCATAATTATTCTTGTTTTTAACACAGAGGGAGGCAGAACTTAGAGTTCTTCCTAGTAGTTAATATCGTAGTTAGTTGATCCGATTGTTGTATTATAATACCGTAGTTAGCCGACTGAGAGCCGAAGTATTTATCTGGATTGAATGCTGTAGTCAGCGTTACCGTTGACAAATTTGAAAAAGTCGCAGAAAAAGTCGCTTTTTACAAAAAAAGTCGCACAAAAAGTCACTTTCAATAAAAAAAGTCGCACACTTTTTTATAACATTTTTTTTTTTTTTAACAATGAACAAAAGAAAAGATATTATATGTAGATATTATATGTAGGCAAAAATCAAACAGTTTTAATTCCTATAAAACCGACTTTCAACTCGAGTAACTTTTGATCTCGTAGGTGTTCGGAAAATCTAATTACAGATTTGAACTTCTAAGTCTACAGGTATATTGAACGCAAAATCTTTGTAGCGCAAGTTTTCACTTCTTAGCGTAATTGGCATGCAAATTTCAAAAACGTAAAAAAAATGAAGCATTTACGTTTTTTTTCATACTTCGTCTTCTTTTTTCGTTTCATTTGGACCCAGTCGTTATTTTATGAAATAGACACCATACTTGGGGGATGAATTCATTGCACTCTAAGTTTTAATTTCGTCATTCAAATACTACTTAATGGCTGCCAAAATTTAATCATGTTTTCGCCACTTTTACATTTTTTTCGCATATTTTTCGGCCCCCTCAATGAATTCCTAAAAAATGTATACGGATTGGTAGATCTTTCAGTTGTGCATCGTTTGATATATATCTCATTTATGTGCTGCATGTTGATATAACATACGACAAATATGTATAAAAATTCCAAACTACCTCGTAAGCTGAGTTTTTGCCATTTAACACCTAAAAGCAAAAGCGCGCCAAAAAATCATTTTTTGCTAAAATTGTATGAAGATTTTGAAAATCGTGCACAATATTAAATATTGCTTTTAATGGTTTTAGATAGCAAACTGAGACCAAAGTGATGGCATTTATACTTAAGTTACAATAATTTTTGGGAATTTTAGTTGAGATATTGAATATGGGCTAAAAATAAAAATTTTAAATAATTTTCTAAAAAGGTGTCAAAAGTCGCACAAAATTCGAAAAAGTGGCAAAAAAGGGCCATGGAAGAAAAGTCGTAGGTTGCGTCGCAGGCCACCTAAAAAGTCGCAAATTGCGACTTTAGTCGCATAACGGTAACGCTGGCTGTAGTTAGCTGATTGAGAGCCGAAGTTTTTATCTCATCGGAGTATTCTTTGCTTTGTAGTTAACCGACCGAGAGCCGAAGTATTTATCTCCTCGGATTGAATGCTGTAGTTAGCTGATTGAGGGCGGAAGTTTTATCTCATCGGAGTATTATTTGCTTTGTAGTTAACCGACCGAGAGCCGAAGTATTTATCTCGTCGGATTGAATGCTGTAGTTAGCCGATGGAGATCCGAAGTTTTATCTCATCGGAGTATTCTTTAATTCCGATAGCCTATCGGATCAATAGTAGCTGAAACACTTGCTATTAAAACGTAGTTAGCCAACCGAGAGCTGAAGCATTTATCTCGTTGGATAGTAATCTCATAGTTAATCAATTGGATTATTATTTCCTTATATCTCGTATATAGCTGAAACCCCATCCGATAAAACCCTGTAGGTAGTCATTAAGAAACGTTTGTACTTTAAATCGAGCCGAAGTTCCAAAAGAACTCGGTAAATATACCATTGTGTAGTGCGGATCGTAAGATCAAAACTCGTATTGTACAAACATAGAAGTTTCTTATTATTTAACCCATATAAGCATAGCTTTATGCCCAACGACTCACGAATATACCAAGCCGCCCTGTGGAAGCAAAATATATTAAAGGAAGCACCCCATTTGATGAACCTGGACAGACTAGGCATACTTCAGCTGGAAAATAAAACTGCATTACAATGTTATCATCCGATTAAACATTATGAAATTGACCAATATTTGTGGTTGTAAAGGCTACAAAGATATAAATTGTAACCACTGTACGGGTATATTGTTGCTTTATACGAACAATATCACCTACAATTTTTCACGTATCTTTGTATTTCTGGCATGAAGAAAAGATTGAAGTGATTTTGTATATGTTTTTCATATTTTGTGCTTTTTTAGTGTAAAGTTTTAAATTGAACTCATGAGGGTTGCTCGTGATGTTGTTTCATGCATCTGTTGCTGCAAGGATTATTTAAAAAAATTTTGCTATAACATTTGTATGGAAATAAAGGCTAAAAGCACATACACACATACATATATGACATACATGTTAAGGAAGGAAAAAATTGGCATATTTAATATTAAGTGAACTGATGGGCTTAAAGGTTAAAACGATGTGTGACACAAATTGAATATTTGATTTTTATGAAACTTCTTTTTTTTACAATTTTATGCCAAACAAAACCAGGAGAGGATGACTCTTATATGGCTTATACAATATTTTGGGGGTTATATATGTAAATAAGTAGGATTATTAGGATATAAAAGGAGTTTAAAAATACAAAATAAAATAAAAACTGAGATTGATATGATGATGACTGTTTGAGAATTTTCTAGTCTATAACATTTCATTATGATTAAATATCATTTCCTTTGACGGTTAGATTTTGGCTTAGATGGATTTTTATGAAGCCAATAACTTAATAAGATCATAAAAATTACTATTCGCTAGCATCCTATACATTCATAAAATGTATTTTCCTTGGTTTTGTTTTAAAGCAACAAACCTGCAATTAAATTACAACGGAAAATACATTTATAACAATTAGTCATTAAATAACTGAGAAGGAAGCCGCCATACATTCACGTCATCTGGACTCACAACTGATATATGGACACACACTTTCATATGTACAAATAATAATACGAGTATTTCGATATGTTTGTAGCTTTCCACCTCCTTTGACTGACAACTGACTGGTTACGACTGATTTTATGAACAAAAATAAAATTAAAGGTAAAAGAAAAAAAAAATACTCACATGGTAAAACCAATAGAAGTGAATTTTCCACAATCGTGTAACAACCGGTTCAAAATAATTATATCTTAAATTCATTGCTTCCTTTAACATATACATAACTACCGACATCTAGTAAAATTACAAGTAATCACAAAACCTCATATGTTTATATGTAGTTATACGTCCGAAAACTTTCCCCACAGTTCCAAATTAAAAGATATCCAGAATCTAAATTATAAACAATTGTAATTAAGAACTACTTTTGCACTGTTCAATCTTTTAAAGAAACCAAGGAACTAGTAGCAGATGTCCAATCTTTTGCACGGAGTACTTGAATCTCTTCAAGAATTTATTCGTTTGTGGCCGCTTTATAAACTAAAGAGAAAATTTCGTTTTTTGTATAACAAAATTTTTCACTTTTTCAGGAAATTTTGAAAACTTTCCCATTTTTCAGTGAACTTTTAATAATTTTTCCAATTTTTTAAGGAAAATTAGAAAATTTTCATAAGATATCTTGAGAATTTCCCATTTTTATCGGAAATTTTGAAAATTTCCCATTTTTATAGGAAATTTTGAAAATTTCCCATTTTTATAGGTAACTTTAAAAACTTCAAATTTTTTAAAATTTTCAAGTTGGATATTATTAAATTTTCACATTTTTAAAGGAAATTTTTAAAATTCCCTTTTTAAAGGAAATTTTGAAAATTCCCTTTTTAAATGATATTTTGAAAATTTACCTTTTTTAAAGGAAACTTTGAAAATTTTCCATTTTAAAGGATATTTTAAAAATTTGCATTTTTGAAAAATTCCCATTTTTACCGAAAATTTCAGAATTTCCCATTTTTAAAGAAAATTTTGTAAATTTTCCGTGTATAGAATAATTTTAAAAATTTTGCATTTTTATAGAAAATTTTAAAAATTTTCATTATTATAGAAAATTTTAAATTTCCTGTAAAATTGAAAATTTTTTTTTCTTAGAAAAAATTTTATTGGAAATTTTGAAAATTTTCTTTTTATAGGAAATTTTGAAAATTTCCTTTTTTTATAGGAAATCTAAAAATTTCCCATTTTTATAGGAAATTTTAAAAATTTCCAATTTTTTAAGGAAATTTAAAAATTTTCCCATCTTTTAAAAATTTCCAAAAAAAAGGAGAATATTCTATAAATAAAAGACATTTTTATACAAAAATTTCCTATATTATAGGAAATTTTAGTTACAGTTTTCCTTTATAATTTTATAATTCATAAACGAATAATAAAATTATCAAAGATTTATTGTAGGAGTTTTGTATTTTTTATTTATGAATTAGGGGGTGCTTATAATTGTCTGATATGTTCAAATACTGCGTGACGGACGATACATACATATGTACGGATTTTGTTGTACTTAAATGAAACCCATTGTCGTTTTCGACGAGATATCTTTGCACAGATTTAAGGGATATTAACCCATCGATTGTGCTATCGAATGGCATTTGTTAATTTAATTTTAAATTTTAAAGTGCTGTGACGGACGCTACAAAAAATTGATGTGGCTTTTTTTCAACACGTGTTTCTGTAATTTTCATCAAATCGGTCATAGTAATAAAAAAATTGTAAATATATAAAATAAATTGTAAATATATAAAAAACCCATAAATGAACTGTTGCAGACGCTACGTGACGGACGATACAGTTTTTACTTAAATGTTTTTTATTAAGATAAATTCATAGTACCTGGTTGGCCGAGCCTTGCTCGGTGCTTTATGATAAGCATTTTGAGGCAAATTTTAAAGTTTTTATATATTTTATTTTATACAGTTACAGTTTTTTTTTAAATTTCACAGAAAAGAAAATAACTACAATTAATAACTGTAATTGATTATCAATAATTTTGTGTAGTTTGTTTTTATAAATAAATAACTAAATCAGTTATTATTAGATTTTCATATATTTTCAAATGTTTATTCATTTAAAAACGATTCAACTGAAAAATTTTAAAACAAAATACAGTCAGTTACTGTTATAATTTTCTGAGTGTAGTACCTGGTTGGCCGAGCCTTGCTCGGAGCTTTATGATAAGCATTTTGTGCAAATATTCAGTTAATTTCGAATTATTTTATTTATTTTTTCCGATCAACTCATAGTTTGCATAGTTTACAGATTAACTCATTTTGAAAAATTTTGGAAATTGGTCATACCAACAGAAACCTCCGTCGACTCATGCGCAACACTTTGCTAAATATTATAGCCTGATCAAATGCACAGTTTACGATTTATTTCATTTTGAGTAATTTTCAGTGGCGCCACCTGAAGTTGTTCATACCAACTAAGAAACCTTAGTCTGCTTATGCGTAACAACTTTTCTAATGACTATAACATGATCAAATGCACAGTTTACGATTTAATTCATTTTGAGTAATTTTCAGTGGCGCCACCTGTTGGACTTTGGCCATTCCTATTAATAAACCTTCGTCGGCTTATCCGCAACAACTTTGCTGAAGATTATAGCATGATTAAATGTACAGCTTACGATTAAATTGACTTTGAGTAAATTTCAGTAGCGCCACCTGTCGAAATTTCTTCATACCACTTAGAAACCTTCGTCGGCTCATGTGCAACAACTTTGCTATAGATTATAGCCTGATCAAATGCACAGTTTACGATTTATTTCATTTTGAGTAATTTTCAGTAGCGCCACCTGTCGGAAATTATTCACACCAACGCTACAACTTTGCTAAAGATCATAGCATGATCAAATATACAGTTTACGATTTAATTAATTGTTAGCAATTTTTAGTGGCGCCACCTAACGGAAATTAGTCTTACCAACTTAAAAACCTTCGCCGGCTTATCCGCAACATCTTCGCTGTGATCAAATTCACAGTTTACTATTCTATAAAGAACATACATACAAACATTCATTTGTTTTAAAGTTATAACATTACTCATTTTTCCCCTTTTTATCCACTACTTTCAAAAAGTTCCATATGCTTATTTGGTACTTCTTTGGTACCAATTGAATTCGGTACATTATATAAAAACGCAGTTAACATAATTCCTATTCAAATTACTTTTAAGATGTTAAGTTATCATTTTATACCTTTTTTACCCTTTTGGCCCCAAAATCAAAAAAGTACCAAGTACGTGTTCAATATTTCTTTCACATCTATTGACTGCTGTACAAAGTTCCTTTCTTTATTCTTTTGTTTTAAATATAAGAGTGGGTTAAAAAAGTACCAAAAAAACTATTTTCACCCTTTTTTACCCCCTATCGGACATAGTTTCAAGAAAGTACCAAACACCTGTCCGCTTATTTTCATAGCTGTTTAAAACGTAATTTTAATTTTGTTTCTATACCTATTACTTTAGGAGATATAACGTTTTCGATTTTTTCCCCTTTTCACCCGTTTTTACCCTCTTAGAGGCAAACGTTCCAAAAGTCCCTTCTTCTTCGACCTATACATCAAAAAAGGTATCCACTGTCCAAATTTTATCAAAATCGTTAGAGCCGTTTTCGAGATAGCCATTCTATATATATATATATATACATACAATTATTGCTCGTTTAAGAATAAAAGAAAAAGATATCATATTTTTTAAGGGTTCGTAAATCAGTGAACCTAATGGTATTGTTTGTTACCGAATTTCATATTAGGATTATTTTTAGACACAGTATAGACCAAGAAATCAGAAATATGCGTTTTAGAACGGTTTCTGAAATTTTAAGTAACATTTTTGAATACAAAAGAGTACGCTTTTCGAAAATTTGAGTTTTTTAGAAAAACGGGCCGTGTGACCCCATTTAAAGCCAGGCCCTATCAGATTTTAGCACAGAACTTACGAACATTACACTTAGTAATTTAATTGAGCAAGATTTTAAAATTCATAATCAAATTTTTTTATAGACACATAAAAATTTCTAATTTTCAACCACCACCAATAAAATGTTTGGAGTCAAATATCTCTTAAACTTTAAGAGATAATGTAGAACATCAATCATTTTTTCCTAATTTTTTTTAAGTTTTCGAAAATGTTGAAATCTCTTGGGTCGGACCAAATTGGAGAAAGTTTTAAGCACCAAAAAGTTTTATATACCCGAGGTGAGCAAATTAGCTCTACTATAGAGCCCACTGTGCTACCCATAGATACGTTCTTAAATAATGCATCGAAAGCCTAACTCCTCCTCTACTGATGTTCCATATTTAAAATCCGGAAAAAAGCTTAGAAATTACTGAGTCAATACAAAAAAAAAACTCATTTACACTACTGTGCATTGACCAAAAAACCCCTTATTAATCTGTTCAGAATTAACCCAGCAAAACTTTGGTAATGGCAAGTATTTTGGTATCTGGTTACCTTGTAGTGACTACAACATACCCTCCGAATAACTAATAAGTTATTACAGAAGTACTTATTTGTAATTAAGATGGTAATTTGAACTGAATGGCCCCGGTTCAAATCCTATTAAGTCCAACAATTTTTTTTATACCCTTCACCACCATAGGTGGAAAGGGTATTATAAGTTTGTGCTGATGTTTGTAACGCATAAAAATATATATCTTAGACCCACCTTTTAGTATACCAATAGGCTTAGAATCACTTTCTAAGCCGATTTGGCGATGTCCGTCCGTTCGTCTGGCTGGACCCCCATGTAAACCTTGTAATCAAACTACAGGTCGCAGTTCTAAAGATAATTTGATGAAATTTGACACAGATCATTGTTTTGATAATGGGACCATGGCTATTGAAATTCGTCAAAATCGGTCCATTATTTATGGTACCTCCCTTAGGTCCAACTTCCCGGAATTGATATATTGGCCACAAATATCAATATTTTTCACGAAATTTAAAACAAATACTGATAATGTAAACCTTAATCTTTGTTCAAAATGAAATCGGTCCACATTTGACCATAGCTCCCATAAAAACTCTTCTTTAAAAGGGCATTAAATGAGACAAAAATGACTAAAACGCTCATAAATCAAAAGATAATCAGATTTATTAAATAATTAGAAAATATTTATCTTTGTACAAGAAAAATAACACCTTTGACCTTAGTGGAGATAAAATTACAATTAAAATGTACCACCACCTAATGTTACAAAAGGACGTCCGAAACTTCAATGTAAAGACCAAGTAGAGGAACATTTTTCGAAGCTTGGCCTATAAAATTGGAGAATATTCGCACAAAATCGAATGGAATTCTAAAATATGCTCGGACTTTGACCTTAACAGGTTGTAACTATAGGCCATTTAAGTAAGTAAGAGTCAATGTTATATAAGAACTTATACAAAAAGAAAGATTTAAATTGTTTAAGTTTTAAAATAATAAAAAAAACTTCTTTATTGTTTTTTTTTTTTATAGAAATATTATTCCAAAAATTACAACAAAGCCAAAAAAGCAAGGAAAAACAAAGTTATTGTCATATGATTTTGGATCTAAATATAAAAAATTAATTATAAGCTGCTAAGTTTTCAACATATGAAGTAGTTCAGTGGAAGAGTCTCCGCCTAGCAGTCATAGGGGTCTGGGTTCGAGCCACCATGGGTTGATTAAAAAAATTTGTATTTCATATAAAAATATATATTTTTTTTAAATAAAACAACTTAAACTAAAACTTAAATAAAACAACAACAAAAAAGTGTTTGTTGTTGTTTTCCAATTGTTAACTCAAGTCATTACTTTTCTGCAATTGGTACACTCAGGGAAAAAACGTGCTGATAATAAGATTTTCTGCTTGAAATCGAAACTTTTTCTGCTTGAAAGTAGAGTAAATACGAAAAATCTTATTTTGAGAATAAAATCTTATTTTTTTAAGATTCTTCGTAAGATCGCAATCTTAAAAAAAATCTAAGCACAGGATCGATAACTAAGAATGTGTTCTTATTAATTAAGATTAAATTCTTAATTTTTAAGAATGCACTCTTAATTAATAAGAACATAATCTTAAATAATAAGAACGCATTCTTAATTATCGATCTTGTTCTTAGAACTTTTTCAAGATTGCGATCTTACAAACAATCTTGAAAAATAAGATTTTATTCTTAAAATAAGATTTTTCGCATTTACTCTACTTTCAAGCAGAAAAAGTTTCGATTTCAAGCAGAAAATCTTATTTTAAGCACGTTTTTTCTTATTATAATATGCGTATTTGGTGATAAAATAAAACACATTTTTTATTATTTTTTCCCCTTTCGAGGAATGTAATAGTATTCCTATATTTTAAAATTTTGATTTATTTATTTTAGATTATAGGTAGTTAGTAAAAAATTTTATCCCAAAAATACCCTGACTTCATCTTCCGTTGGAAAAAGTGTGCATATTTCTGTCAATATATCTTGGAAATCGTGAGGATGAAGTGTGAGATCCTTTTTTAGAATTTGATGTACTATAATCTGGATCAGCTCATCACGATAGTTATTGTTTAAATCTTTGCGTGAAGCATAAAATTCTAGGATGTTTTTGCCACTTACTGATTTATTCAATAATGAAGCTAAATCCTATATAAATAAACGAAAATATTTTATGTTTTGTACACATTTTAATGTATTGAGTAATTATCTAATACTTTTACCTTATCAAACACTTTTTTGTTAACTTCCACATTTACAGAAGACGATGAAGTGGAAGTTACATCTGGACATTTTTGTAGCCACTGACCTACCTTCGACGGCATCGAAAGTGTATCTTCATCAAACTTCATCAAACTAAAGGACAAAACTATTAGTGGTTTAATTTACTTTCTAAATAAAATATTAAAACCTGTTTATTTTTCCAGACAAATAATTTTTCACTGCTTTCATATACTGCAGACTTCTAAAAGTTACATTTGAGACTGAAACAAATTAAATTAATATAATTTTTTATAAAGAAATTTACTTATGTATTTATAAATATGATGAAAAACTTACGCTGTAGGTACGGAAAAACGCATTCCAGATCGAATTCTTTCAAAAGATTTTTCAGCAACGCGTCATCATCCAAGAAATCTCATGAAATTTCTTGTGAAGGGCAGTTCATTTCATACTCCCCACCACACACCGGAACTAAATTGCCTTCTATTGGAATATTTAAAAGGATCACTTCATTCGGATTAAGGTTTTCCATTTATATTTCTTATTAAATTTATATTTTTTCTCAAAAAATTAGTTTTTCACTTTTTCGCAACTACTTTGGTCGGCGGATTACAATTTATGACAAAATACTGATAAATTTCCCTAAAACAAGCACACAAATCTACAAAATCAAGAATACGATCTTAAGATTAGAACTTACAATCTTCAAAATAAGAATAAAATCTTAAAATCAAGATCACAATCTTAAAATAAAGAATACGATATAAAATTAAGATTTAAAATCTTATAATAAGATTAAAATCTTAAAAGCAAACAAATTGCATGTTATTTTTAGATTGTATTCTCATAACTAAGAATTTATTCTTAAATTTAAGAATATAAATCTTACTGGCTATATTTTCAAGATTGAAAATTCAAGATTTCGCAATCTTATATTGTAGATTTTTTTTCTTGAAATCAGATTGTCATTTTTCTCTTAGTGTAAGTACTTGCCTCCAATAACATCCCCATGTTAATGTAATGACTTAAACAGTGAATGAGTAAGTAGTTCGTATTCAATAGTTTAGCAGTTTTTTGCTAGGAAGTTAAAGATTAGGTGTTGAATCCAAATAAAAGTGCCTAGGTAAAGCTTTGTAAGACAACTGATTTCCAAACTATTTGTACTACATATATCCGACCCAAAATATAACTCATACTATAGTGAAAACTAGTTTTTTAGCCGCAAACCACGAATTATGATATTCAATCGAATATCTATAGCACTTCTCTACATATCGTCCTTCCCACTACCTTTTTTTCTAGCTCCATCAAATTGCACATGTTGAGGTCATCCTCTGAGCGTTGGTTGGTCCAATACCAAAAAAAAATATTTGATTTTGCCTTTGAGGTATGTATGAGAGGTCGCAGAAGATTTCTGGGAAGGAAATGGTTTTTACCATTTACCTTTACGAAACTAGGTTTTGAGCGCACTTCTGTCACGATTGAACACAATAATCATTGATAAATTAACAATGCAATGTAATGTTTAATCGATAGAAATCGAATTAAGTTCATCAATTAACGATTTTATTTTAATTTTAAGTCGACATAAATTTTTTTAAAAACACAAATAATGTTTGGGGGGAAAGATTAAAAATAAAATCCAATTTCTGTGAAATATGAAAGCTCAAAGACAACATGTCAGAGAAAGGGACAACACAAAATAAAATATCTACATTTTGGTCTATAACTTCTAAAACGATTGAAATCTATTTTAGAATTCCAGTATAAATGAAATATGTACTTTTAAATAAAGCACACAACTACAAATAAAACACTATCTATAACATTAAATATGTAAAGATTTCTCACATTCCTTCAAATATTATTGTGATCGTGTATTCGACATATATAAGTACATCCGATATAAAGAATGGGCATTAAAATACACGTAACCTTTACATGCTTGTACTTATTTATTTTTGTATTTTATATATTTTTTTAAAGCATCCATTTTTATTCAGCTCTAGTACCAACTCGTATATACTTTCGTTTAATTACACAACAGCTGTATACACCCAATAGCGTACATTCATACATTTACATGTATCTACAGGATATGGCTGGTGTACTTTCATTTCACCACATTCTCTTACTTACTCTTTTAACAGGTAAATGTTGCACGGCTCTTAGTTATTATGGTGCATGCCACGTACGAGAAAACATAACCAAATGTCAGATGTATTGCAATTTGTTATCAAAATACATACATACATACATATGTATTTACATTTATTTATTAAATTCTATTTAAATCCGGCATGCTTCACGGACCCATTAGTATTTGCATTTCTTTTACAATTATTTATCAATTTATCTTAAAAATTTTTAACTATGGATGTAAGTTAAATCATTTAGTCATCTATATATATAAAACTCTAACCTGACTAACTGACATGATCGCCCAGCCCAAACGGCTAAAGCTTGGGAGCTGAAATTTTGACAGCGGGTACCTTTTTCGGAGTAAGAAGGGATTTTTTGAAATTCGGCCTCTAAAGGAGTAAAAAGGGGTAAGAGGGAAGTAAAAGTCATAGGACCAAAATTGAAATTGCGTTGGGATCAGCAATAAAAATAAATGGACAGGTGTTTGGTACTTTTCAGCAGTTGGGACAAATAGGGGTTAAAAAGGGTAAAAATAGAATGTTGGTACTTTTTTTAACCCATGTATGTCTTTTGAACCAATATAGTAACAAAATTCAAAACGAGGACGGTAAGCAAGAAAAAAATATTAGACACGTGCTTGGTACTTTTTTGATTCAGGGGGCAAAAAGGGGTAAAAGCGGGGAAAAAATTAGGGTAGGTCCATTTTTCTTTTTCTTTGTACAGTATGTCAATAATGACTTTACACACAAAAATTAATTAAAGAATTAATTTTTTTTTTGCAAAAAAACAAACATTTTTGTTCGATTTATATATTTAAAATATTTTATTATGAATATATATGATGTTAACAGAGGTATAATATAAAAAATGTTTAAATTTCATTTAAATAAACAAAAAAGTAAAGCAAAAACAAAAGATATTTAATTTTTTAAGTGTCAATTAACTCTTTTCACAACATATTTAGCCAATTCACTATGTCTACTAAAGTGCTAAATCTTAAAGTGCTATTTAGGGTCAAATAGCACTACTGTGAACAACTGTCGTATATTAACCATTGTATATTTTGATAGACGTCATACTACTACACAGAAAAAGAAAAACAACAAGAACTTACAACATTGTCAGATTCCACTTCCAAATTTGTATTATGTATTTGATTTCGATTTTTTTGTTAAAAAAAATTGTTTTTGTTTTAATTTTGGTGCGAAATTATCTGTCAACAGAAAAAATTTGATAAGATCAATTTTGCCAATTTTTTCAAACAAAAAACGCTGAAATATGAGCGTGGCATCACTGAATTAAATAGCACGGTGAGTAAACATAGGTTTCAAAGTGATATTGTCATATAATATTTTTTAATGGGAAATACCAACAAAATTTTTATGACAGTCATAAATATTTATGACAATAGGACAATAGCACACAATAGCAGAGACTGTGAATTGGTTAATTGTATTTTTGTTAATACTAGATTTATGTACTAAAAGCTAATTATTAAAAAACTTTTAATATTTCGTATGACCACCCTTGGCGTCAGCTACACACTGAAGACGTTTTTTCATTGAATAAATTAATTTTTTCAAGTCATAATTACTGGGAATCTTCCGCCATTCTTCCAAAATTTCAGTTTTCAAATCATTTTTGTTTTTTGGGCCCCTTTAGCGACTTGTTTTTTTTAAATGGACCCACAAATTTTCAATTTAGGTCCGGACTTTGGGTTGGTGTATCAATAACTTTTCCACAATTATAAAGCAGCCACATCCGAACCATATTCGATTTATGTTTCTGGTCATTATCTTGGTAGAACTTGAAAACAGGTTTATTATCTACAAAAAATCCAAATTTTTTAGCACTGTTTACCAAATTGGTCTTCAAGATATCTAGATATTGCTGCGCATCCATTGTTGTTTCTATAAAAGCTAATTCACCAACACCCTTGCTGGAAATACACCCCCAAATCATAATCGACATTTTTCCAAATTTCACTGTGGGGATTATGTTACGATTGTCTAGGGAAGGCTTTCGCCAGACTCTGGATGGACCATCGTTGTAATACAACATCATTTTCGTCTCGTCACAGAATATGACATCGTCCCAATAGTCCATCGGTTTCGAAACGAACGCTGTTGCAAAGGAAAGACGCTTACTAATATTAACTGCTGAAAGAAGTGTTTTTTTACGAGCTGACCTTGATTGTTCTTAATTAACGTTTTTCTGACAGTTTCGTGACAAACAACGATTCCACACTCTTCTACAAGCTCTCTAGCTAGGGCTCTTGTCGAGATTCGGGGGTTTTGATCAATTTTCCTAATTAAAAAACGCTCTGCACGTCCATTTATTTTTGTTTTGGGGCCTCCGGAATACTTTAACTCCAATCTTCCTTCGTTTTTAGCTCGATTTAAAACATTATAAATAGTTTTACGAGTCACTGAAAACATCTCCGACAGCTCCTGAACACTTTTACCCAACTGGTGGTTATAATAAATGAGTTGAATAATGTCGTATGATAATCTTTTTCCTGGCATCTTTTCGCAATAACTTTCCACCAACTTTTTATTATTTTATATACGAAAAACATAAAATGCATAGCCAACTAAGTTTAAAAATCAAATTAGTGCAACAAAAAATTTTAAATATTGAATCGTAGTAAGCTGAGTGCGAAATAGATTTAAAATAAATAGTTGTGAAAAGAGCTGATTGACACTTATATAATAATGTCATTATTAGTTTTCGTAAATTTTGTTGGTTTTTCTTGGGTTAGATCAAAATTCTTTCAGACCATATTATTTTATATATAATATTTATATATCCACAATATGTTACAAAAAAAACATTTGCTTTTAATAAATCTGCTTTTTTACAAATAAAAACTTAAAATTTCAAATTTTGACTTGGTGTGTAAAGTCATAATTGACATACTGTATTTCACTTGAACCAATAAAGCTAGAAAAAAAATTTAAAGGGAGGTCGATTGCCAAGTACTAAATATCTAATACGTAAAAAAGGGGAAAAATAGGTAACATTATAACTCCTAAACAAGAAGCGATAGAAGCGAAGATTAAATTTGTTTGAGATTCGCACTAAAAACTAAGGGACACATATTCGGTACATTTTTGAAATTCGGCCGCCTAAGGGGTAAAACAGGGTAGAAAAGGGAGAAATTAGTAACATCATATCTCCGAAACCAACATAGATAGAAACAAAGTTGAAATTAGATTTGATAGGAGGGGGGGGGAGTGATAGAAAAAAAAATTTAATTGGTCTATAATTAAGGGACACGGGTTCGGTAATTTTTTTTAAATTTTGCCGCTTATGGGTAAAACAGGTTAGAAAATGGATAAATTAGTATCATATCTCCGAAACCATAACAGATAAAATCAAAGTTGAAGTTGGTACTTTTTCGACAAATGGGGTAGAAAAGGACAAAAACGGGTCCAAAATTTAAAGATAGGGTTTTTTCTTTTAAAACTATGCATATTGTTTAAATCAATGATAATTTATGGACTGTTCGATTGGCATTGAAGAAATATGAGACAGGTGTTTGGTACTTTTTTCAATTCAGGAGTTAAAAAAAGAAAACCGGTAATATTATACGTCCTTAACAAAAATGGAGTTAAGATCATCAATAAAAATATCAGGACACGTATTCGGCATTATTTAAATTTGGCCGACTAGGGATGAAAAACTGATCAAAAAGTAAACTTTTGTAATATGTAAATTCAAAATCAAAAGCGACAAGAAAAAAATTTTAATTGGGTTAGCAATCAGAGACCGAATATTAATACTTTTAAAACAATATTTTCATATTTTAATCCATACAAAAACAATCATTGAAGTTTAAAAAATAATAAAAATCCCTAATGATTTTTAATTGTTCGAAAAATTTTGTATCGTTTTTCAATCCGATGAAAATAAAAAATAAAAAAATCGTTTGGGATATTTATCAGTTCAAAATAATTTTCATCTTTTTTCATCCGATGAAAAAAAATTTTGATAGAAAATATTCAAATTTTATTTCTGTTCAGGAAAAATTTTCCTGGTTTCATTCATCATAATGTTAATGCATAGATTAGGCAATTCTAAAATCCTTGATGATTACCCCTTGGAGTAGTATATTCTGTAATGTTGTTTCTGTCCATGCTTAAAACTTAAGTCGATGGGCGATGGGTCCAAAGAAACAAGACTCGTTTGTATAGCGATCCGCTCGATCCGAGACAGACAGACGAACAGACCCTGCATTTTCGTACTTTACCAAGTACAATTATCTTAGACCCTTAGACCAAATAGGCTGGAATGGCTCTAAGATAACTCCCTCTTATATTAGCCCTGACCTAGAATCCTACACGGGTTGTTTACCGCATCTAAAACTATTTTGTTCAGGTTTTCAAGATGTACCACGAGGAGGTTAGACTGGGAATTGGAAACAGTTCTTACCTGGTAACTGGAGATGCTAGGCAACTGTTGCATCCTCCCATGCCCTATACTCTACTGGGAGTCAAGGATGACAGAAGAAGAAGATTTGTCCTGGTATAAAAAGTCTTTAGAACGTTTAAATAACAATAAATTCTATTATTGTTGCAAATTTTACGTTGAAATGGTTTTGCGAATCGAAGAAATCACCATTAGTTCCATTAGGATTATTAGGTTTAACTTCGATGTCCTAAAACATTCCAATTAATTGGAAACATATTCATACATTCATTGTTGAAAATTTTAAAATTTCAAAAATATTTTATTTTTTCAAAGTCAAAACAGAAGTTCAAAAATAAAACAATCAATAAAATATTTTTCTGTTCGGATATTTATCGTCATAGTGTAATAATGAAAGTGGTATCAAGAGCCCAGCTGATGAATTCGCCTGGAAATTTAACGAACAAAAATTTGACAAAATGTAAGCAAACCTACAAAAACAACATGGGGTTTCATTTTGTCATGTTGTATTTGTTGTATTCTTGCCACCACCTGTAATGAATTCGCCTTGTTTATCGTTAAAGATATTTAAAATATTCATCATGAGGGATATTTATATTTCAAATATAAATCCCTCATTTTTATTCATCGATCGAAATGAAAATAAATTTTCATCGGCAATGATATTTATACTTGATTGATTTAAAAAATGGGATGTAAATGGAATGCAGTTGTTTCCTGGGTTTTCTGCTAACAGGTAAACAACTGTATTCAATTCCTACTCACACCTCCTAGTGGTACATCCTGGAAACCTGAGCAACCTAGTTGAAGACGCGGTAAACAAACCGAGTGGGATTCTAGGTCAGGGCCAACGTGAGAGGAAGTTATCTTGGAGCCATTCCGACGTATTTGGTCTAAGGGTCTAAGATAATTGTACTTGGTGAAGTACGAAACTGTAGCGTCTGTTCAACATGTTAGTTGCGGCTACAAGCGGGCGTCTGTCTCGGATCAAGCGGCTCGCTTTACAAACGTGGCTCTTGTCTTTGGACTCATCATCCATCGACTTAGCACTTATGATGTTTTAAGCATGGAAAGAAACAACATTACTGAATATACTACTCCAAGGGGTAATCATGCGAGAAATCCCCCTGCTACGGCAGCTGGCACAAGGATTTTGGAGGTGCCTAATCTATGCAAGAACATCCTGATGAATGGAACCAATTGAGGCCCTATGCTCCACTGGGAGTCAAGGATAACAGAAGAAGAAGATTTAAAAAATAAAACAATATTCGGTCTCTGTTAGCAATAAAAATTGGATCAGCTATGAAAATAAGGGAGGTGTGATAAGTACTTTTTTGAAAATGGCACCACTAGGTAGTAGGTACTTATTTTGACATACATATTAAATTAAATAAATATCGGAATCGATAAATAAGTGAAAAAATTATTTTGGTAAATTTTGTAACTTTGTAAATTAAAATTGTACCGCTACATACATATATTTTATTTAACTTATAACACAGTACGACAGTGGTTGGTACACATGAGATATCTTAACAGAATATAAAAAAGGCTTAAAATACAGAAATACGAAATACGATTTTAAAGATTAGAATGATTGTGGAGGTTCACTTGTAACGTAATACTATTATAAAAAGTTCTATAAAAATCGAATGGGTAAACCGATTTAAATGCTTAAGCCAGTTTTGAGGGAATTAAATTTGGATTTGTTTTTATTAAAAAAAAACATTTCTTCCGCTAGAGGACGCTTCAATTTTCATGTAAAACTAAAAAATATCCAAAAAATGTACGAAATTCATTAAAAATACAATACTGCAATTAGAAAAAATGAAAACAAGTCATCTGGGATTTTGAACTTGAGTTACGAACAAACATTCTACTTCTATAAAAATATAAAAGTTGTTTCTCATACTTTCATAAGTGGGTCCGTATGTTGTTTGTTCTCTATTATTATGGATCATTATATTTTATAGACCATAATTGGTCATTTCTGTTTTGTTTTAAAGTTTTTTTTTTTTTGTAAAAATACTACTTTTTATTTTGAAGTATTTTTTTTATGCGTGAAGTGCGAATATATTTGGTGTGCTTTTAAAATAGATTCCAATCTTTTAGTGTAATGCGAAGGACATTTTTATAATACGTAGAAGGTGTCGCAATGAAACCTTCACGCAGGAAATTGCAAGCTTATAATTATAGGGATATTTTCCATGTGTGTATTTAGGATTTCAAGTGCTTCAAAGAGTGCTAATGATACATGTATATTAGACTGGTCCTTATTTAAAAATTTTAATCAAGGAAGTAAAAAAATCACGATTGACGACATTAAGAACGGACTTATGATATGGGTGTACAGTAGGGTGACAATTTTTTGTATGAAGGAAAATGATTTTTCGAATTTTATAACTTTTTCTACGGAATATTATGATACTAGGTCTAAAAGTTTAGATCTAAAAATTTGAGCCAAATCGGACAACGTTCTATGGGCTCGCATTGAGTCCAAAGTTTAAGAGCCCATTTGTATGGGGAAAAATGGGTTATTATTTTGTTTTTGCAAAATTTAGACCAAAAATCAAAAATTTTTACAAGAAAAAATAATAGAATATTAAAGAGAACTACCACAGCTTTATTTCAAATCGTGAAAAACGAAAATCCATTAGGTAGTTTGAAAGTTATTGCAGTTTTTCCCCGAAAATTCATTTCTTTGAAAACGCGCCTAAGGATATGCACCAAAAATTGTACGTTGTAAATAAAGAAATTCCAAAGTTAGACATGATTTATCATTTAATGGCTTGTTACTAGTAAATAGTTCAGTTTTGTTCAAATATAATCAAATTTACTTAGTTTATTTCATGTTGGAAAAAGGTACATTTTTCTCAGGTCGGTTTCAAAAATCATTTTTTAAATTTTTGAAAATTTTGTTCAACAAATATTACAAATTTAGAAATGGGAGAATAAAACCAAAAAAAAATAGGTGTATATCTTGAACCGTTTCGCCGTACCTGCGATTTGACATTGAAGAATTTAGCGAAAATGTAAATTTTTGGGCCAAATTAGAGTAAATGCTCGGTAAATTTTACTTGTATTCAATTTTAACAAAAAATATAATTAATATTATTGCTTCGTTTATGGAAAACCTATGCTAAAGTGTTTTTTTAATATTGGACGAGATTAACCCTTTCTTCACCGCGGTCAAATGTCAAAATTTGAATCTTCTGAAAATTTTCATAGCGAGATTACGCTTTTTTATTAAAATTCGCTAATTATAACTTAATATTAATATTAATATTCCGTAATGTCGCTTTGAAAATTTTCAATAAATTCAAATTTTGACATTTGACCGCGCGCCCATAGAACGTTGTCCGATTCGGCTCAAATTTTCAGATCTAAACTATTAGACCTAGTGTCACAATATTCCGTTGAAAAACATTTGAAATCAAAGAAAAAAAATTTCCTGTTACCCTAGTGTACAGGGTTTGACCATGCTCAACAGCAAGATAATCAACTCCAATCTAGGGAACTGCTTCGTAAGGGGGTCACAAGAGGTACCCCACGGGGGGTGTTGTCCCCATTACTTTGGCTACTGACAGTCAACGTCATTCTCCAAAGATTTGACCAACTATGGAGGAAGATCGTCGCATACGCTGACGATGTAGTTATACTGGCATCAAGTAAATACCTGAATACGATCAGTGAAATTATGGAATCGGCACTAGGAGATCTCTCCTCCTGGGCCAGAGACAAAAGACCGAGTTAGTTTTTTTTCACCAGGATGTATAAGGTTGGCAACTTCAAACTTCCAGCACTTAATGGTGTAGAGTTATGACTATCATCAAAAGCTTAATTGGTAGGCATCATCTTCTAGATATAATTTTTTAAAATTCGATTCGTACCCACCCTAATCGAATCGAGTACAAATCTAGTTTTTAAAAGTTATGACTATAAATTGATGTGGTAGTAAAAAGCTATCAAAGACAGCAATATAGCCCTTACAGAGCCGCGAACACCGATATATAAAATGTTATAATCGCACTTTAAATGGTGACACAGTGAACAAAATACTTAAAGGGCGGTATTTGTAGGCGTAGTAAAAAAATTATGTTTAATCCTAGTGGGTGACTGACAACTTTTTTTGTATGGAAGGCAGTGGTTCGCCTATATTGTGGTATGAATCGATAAACAAGGTCTCCTTTCTAAGTCTTCAGAGCAAAGTTCAAAGATGTGCAAGCACTGGAATCACTGGTGCCATAAGGAGCACTCCTCAGGCGGCTGTCGCTATTCCCTTCGGATATATGCATAAAGGTTCCAAGGATCAAGTAGGATATTCCAGCACACTGAGCGTAACGAATGTCTCTAATTTCAGGTCAGGGTCTGACTACTTGGTCAAGGAACTTTTGTTCAGTTCCGTACCATAGGTAGTCCAGATAGAGCCAGCTGGGAGAATCTTCAATCGCTCTTTGAGGGGAACTCGATCTTCACAGAGGGCTTTGAAATGGATATCGGCACCGATATCCTAAAGAAACAAAATATTTGAAAATCTTTTAGTGATAAGTGTAGTGTCTTTCATGCTGAAATTTTTGTCATCTTAAAAGCCACTGAGCTTTTCTCATACGTGAAGACAGGCTGCACTAAGAGCCTTGAAAGGATGCAGTATCACCTCAAAATTAGTAAAGCCATCTAGATTAGCTATTAATAGTTTCCCAGCGAAGTATAAATTAAGACTTTGCTGGGTCATTGAGACATCGAAGGCAATGAAATTGCAGACGAAGTCGCAAGACAAGGGTCGAGCCAGGAACTATATGTCACCTTTTTATGGGCATCAAGTCTTGGATCGGTGAAGAAACAGCAAAATACTGGCATAACTTGGCCACTTGCACAATATCTAGGACCTTATGGCCCGATCTAAATATATGCTGTGTCTTAACAGGAATAGTCTTAGGAAATGCGTAGGTAATCTAACGCCCTGAATTCTAGGCTAAATAGGTGGAATGGAGCAATCCGTGACTATGCCTCTGCCACTGTCCTATGCTCCAAAACCAGTGGCTTAAATTTCTATATTACAGATTCCATGAAGAACTAGGTGACACATCAGTGCGAACTGATTGATGTTGTAGGTTTTATAGTGGGACTCTGATGGCTTAGATAGGTCTCTTTCCCTTCTTTTCTCTACTAAATACTCTAACACTATCTCTATCACAGCAGACCATGTTTTTCAGCTATTTCTCTCTTTTCTATTAGAAAAGATCACAATGGACCCAATGGTCTCCGATTGTAGATGTAGAGTTTAAAAGCCATTGCCTTTACGAGCAGCCGATAAATATCTTATCCATTAAACATAACAACAATAGCTCCCAACTACCACTTAATATTCGAAAAGTAGTCCAGTACGCAATTAACCTATAAGTATTATTTTTTAAACACTTTACTTTGGACTTTGCGTGTACGCAACGTATTATTATCTGTTTCACGCACTTCTATCTGTCAGCTGCATCTATAATGTTAATTGGAGCAACACTTGCCATTTTTTTGAAAACTTACAGTTTAAAGTTTTTCCTAATGCATTTTTAAGCATCAGGAGTCTAATTTATTTGCAGTTATTATTAAAATAGCGATTTGATGTAGTGTGCACATTAGGGTGGGTCGGGTTTTGACTTTTGTCTCTGATCGACTTCTAATAGTGAAATTATGTGGCCAAATTATGTCAATCCGAAGTGTGCAAAATATTATTGATTTATAGGCCTCATTTTTCTCAGCAGTGGCGTTGCGGCACTCCTCGTCGTATCAAGAGTTCTTAGCATGAGGAATTTTGTATCATATTACCGATCTTGCAGCAAACTTAATGGAGTTGGCAACATGTTGCCATAGCGTACAAGTATCTATTGAGTTATTCTCTCTTAGCAATTGAGTTGACCGTTTGGTGTAATCAGTGAGATTTAAGTTTTTTCACGTCATACTTCCTTTGGGCTTCTGCCTGTACGCACATTAAGACGTGTTCTCACCTTGGCTACAAAAAGGTAATGATCGGAGCCCATGTTAGCTCCTCGCATGGATCGCACATCCAACACACTTGATGAGTGTCTTCCATTAACTAAAATATGGTCCCATGTAGCTTTCTGGATATTAAGGTGTGGAAATCTGGTGCTACTCACGAACATATAGCAAGATGCCGCAAAGGAGATTAATCTCATACCAATGTCAGTGGTTACGCTGTGTAGACTAAGTTTACCAAGAGTAGGCTCAAAACAATTTTCATGCTCTAACTTTGCGTTAAAATCATCCAGTATTATTTTAACCTCGTGATTAGGGCAGCTATCGTAAACTTCCTCAAGTTGTTCATAAAAGGCTTCCTTTATATCATAATTTTTCTCCTCTATTGGAGCGTGAGCACAAATCAAACTCAGATGGAGCACAAATCAAACTCAGATTTATCGTTCTTATTGGAGAACGCGCGGCACTCGTTTGCTCACTACTTTGACGGCTGTTAAGGTAGCTAACCAGATGATACTACGAGGAGGTATCATCTCCACATAGGGTTGCCAGTCAGGCTGGATTCGACTGGATTGCCCAGTTTTTTTAGTGCTTGTCCAGTGTTAAGCTAAAATTAAATTTGTCCAGCTGAAAGGTGAAGAATTGAATTTTTTTTGAATATTTTTAAAGAAAAACTATTTTTATGAAGAAGAACGCAATAAGAACTTTTGCAAAAGTGTATTTTTTTACATAAGCGATTTATGCGTTGATTAGTTGATCGCTTGATCTAGTTCATTTTGTAATAAAATTTCCCTCTATCAAATTTCCCCATTATACTTAAATGATCTATATCAAAAACCTGTTAAGGTCAAAGGCCGATCATGTTTTAAAATTCCATGCGCTTCAATCATGTGCGCATATTCTCCAATTCGTAGGTCAAGCTTTGAATGATTTTCCTCTACTTGGCCTTTCCATCGAGTTTTCGGACGTCCTCTTTTACGAGTTCATTCGAGATCGCTTTCGAATACTTTTGTTGCTGGAGTATTTTCATATATTCGCACATGTCCCAGCCAACGCAGCCGTTGCTGTTTGATGCGTTCTATATCGAGCTCAACGTATAACTCAGACAGCTTATGGTTCATTCAATGACGATATTCATTGTTGGCCCAAAGATTTTTCGTAGAATCTTCCTCTCAAATCTCCAAGAATAGCTTCCTCTGCCTGTGCAAGTGTCCATGATTCAACACCATATAATAACACGGGTAATATAAGAGTTTTTTATGCCAAAAAAGAATCTGTTGGCAAGTATGATTCTACGTTTCATTTCGAAACTTATGTCGTTATTTATGTTGACGGCGGTACCTTCTTCTTCTGTTATCCTTGACTCCCAGTGGAGCATAGGGCCTCAAAAAAAAAGAAACGGCGGTACCAAGGTAAACAAATTCTTTTACAACATCGTAGCTATAGTTCTCAACGATCACATGTGGTCCAATTCTTGAGTCTGCTTGTAGATCATTGACAGCTAGACCCATTTTATAGGATTCCTTTTTGATACTTGAAGAGGCGGTAGTCAAATCGTCAATGTGCGTCCATGATATCAATGACATCGACAAATGCGAGTAGTATGTGTTTTCTGTTGAAAATTGTTTCAGACGTATTAGCTGCAGCAATTCTGAAGATTATTTTTTTCTCGATATCGATGCGGTTAATTACGGTATTCGATATTCGGTTTATCAAAAATTGAAAGATTCATCGAAGCAAATTGTTAAAACAAGTTTTTTATTATTAATGTCCAGCTAATTTTTGCGTTGTCAAGCTTTTTTTCCCTTATGTCCAGCTTTTTCAGGATTTGTGTCTGGTAACCCTATCTCCACAGTTGATATGAAGGATGTATCAAGATAAGCTTAGGTTTATCAGAACCGTTGCTTGGTATCCAACATCCCCCACATCATCCAATAGATATCCGAAATAATGGACAGATTTTGGCTAATTGCAATAGCGAACCACTACAAGTTTACATGGACAAACATACATGCAAGCCGTCAAAACATGTTACCATTGACTCAGGAAGTGGTTCTGAATCGATCGGGATATTTAATGGTAGGGTTGAAAAGTTAGTTTTATGCCTTGCTAAAATCAGCTCAAGCTTACAGTGTCATTCCCATTGTGTTGGATATAAACATACATAAATATTTGTCGATTAATTTAGTGACGATATTTTATGCAAGTGACCCTGAATAAGATAATTTATATCTTTGGTCACTGCTTGCAACATTTAGTTAAATTTCTGGTTACTTGTTAATGTCTAACTGTGGTCGATGAGGTCAAGTGGAGAAATTACTAGCCACAAAACAAAGGAAATTCTCTCAAGACTTATTTAATCCTTTTCAAATAGATTCATGGAAGTCTAAGAGAACCAACATTCCCATCTAAACTGTCAACCACACTAAAGGGTCAACCTTAAATGTCCCAAATTGAATTCAGGACATCTTAGAAATTTCAACAATGTGTGAATAGAGAATAGAAAAGTACAAAAATAAGTAAGAATTTGTTAACAAAATAAAAAAATTAGTCATGAAGAAGTTTTGGGTTTGATTTATGGATCTTTAACCGCACATAACGATGACCAACCGACTTTTAAATGTTCTGGTTGTATAGTGCTAATGTTGTTGCTGTTGTGTACATATTTAGTTCATCTATTATTGCCGTTCTTAAAATTTCATCTCATATAGACTTAAGTACCAACTATTTAACTTATACTCTACATTTAGGTTGACATTCATCCACATACCAAAAAGAAAGAAATATAAAAAGAAGCATGAAAATACTTTCTCCAAGCGACAAAGGAATGTGGCCAACCCCTTGTGGCAAATTGCTGTCCCCTGGGTAATAACAAACATTCATACTTTAGTTCCATATACACAACAAATACATTTAGTGTATGTTAATGTCTGGGAATCGTATCCTGCTACTCAATCGAAGTATAATTTTCAGTTGAAAATGAATTGAGTCTGCCGACTTAAGGAAGGAAGCGTTAGTGAATTTGCTACTAAATAATATTTAGGATAGTTGGAAGAAAATAAGAATTACCAGAAGAAGGGGTTACTGTTAAATGGGTGTGTGATGATGTGTATATGGATAGTATGATGGGGTTTACACTCTATGGAATTCATATGTTTACAATTGACATTTCCAAAACATGTGTTCTCTGGTATGAGAGTGGATAAAGTAACAAGAATCTTTACACCCACTTGTGTATGTGTGTTTAGGATAAATAAATATTTATAAGTATAGGAAATACTTAATAGTGTTTGTCATATCAAAAAGTCAGTAGCGCTTTAATGTGAGGGAATTGTTGCTGTTTAATAGAGAAACAAGAAAGAGTTGTCAGAATACCGCAAACCTGAGTAATGGTGATATTTTTATATGTCCAATCAATTATCATCCTAGAGAAGTGAACCTCAGGATTTCTAAAATTAAAGTAACAATCAATTGGTTAGCTTACTTGCTTAAATGACCTATATTACAACCTGTTTAGGTCAAACAAAGGCCGAGCATATTTTAGAATTCCATACTCTTCGATCTTGTGACTTATACCTTTATAGTTAGCGCATACGGATTTATCGCCTTTTTTGTGCACTAGGAAAAGAACACTGAGGCTCTAATAGGGTTGCCAGTCAGGCTGGATTCGACTAGATTGTCCATCTTTTTTAGTGCTTGTCCAGTGTCAAGATTAAATTAAATATGTCCAGCTGAAAGGTGAAAAGGTTAGGTTTTTACAGAGAGAGCTTTATTTTAAAATATGTCTGCTTATGATTCTACGTCTGATTTCGAAACTTATATTTATGTTGACGGCGGTACCATGGTAGACAAATTATTCTACAACCTCGTAGTTATAGAAAACAGCAGTTTTGTTTTGATTCATTGCCCCATTTTAATAGATTCCTTCTTGATACTTGAAAAGGCGGCAGTCAAATCGGGAAATGTGCGTCCCATGATATTAATGTCATCGACAAAAGCGAGTAGCATGTGATTTCTGTTGAAAATTGTTTTAGATCTCGGACTATTTCATTTTCTCTCGATATCGCTGCGATTAATTGCGATATTCGCAATTTGGTTTATCAAAAATTTAAAGATTCATCGAAACATATTATTAAAGCAACTTTTTTACTATTAATGCCCAGCCCTT
This sequence comes from Stomorhina lunata, assembly GCA_933228675.1. Classification (NCBI taxonomy): domain Eukaryota; kingdom Metazoa; phylum Arthropoda; class Insecta; order Diptera; family Rhiniidae; genus Stomorhina; species Stomorhina lunata. The sequence goes on along the minus strand of OW121740.1, from coordinate 91,370,902 downwards.
ATGTCCAGTTTTTTAGGATTTGTGTCTGACAAAACTAGGCTCCAATCGCCAGGCATACATTCTTCTAACACTATTAATTTATAACCTTAAAAAGCTCTGCTGGTAATCCAACTTATGTTGGGTTTTGGACATATGACGCTCTCAGTATCTGTCGCAAGGTTTCATTGATTGTCCTTACAGAGGAAAACACAATTGCTTAAAACCTTCAGTTTTGTGTTTGATTTTGGTTGCACTTCAATTCGGCTTTTTACATCTCAATTTCATCAAAAGCGCGATTCTCCATTTTCTTCTTTTTCCTTTGGAATATGCGTTTTTCTTCGCTACTTTTCTCGCTGTACCTTTCCAAAGTTTCTCGTGTAACTACATTCTCTCATGTAGGCTGCATTTTTTTGATTATATCATTACGGCATTCCTCATCATGCCAAGAGTTTTTAGAGCGAGGGGTTTGGAACCATAGTGCCGATTTTGCAGCAGTTTTTATAACGTTGGCAATATGTTACCACTACTATTTTATATTATTGGATGAAAGTTTCGAGACACACTCAAGTGTTCTTATCTTGGCTGCGATAAGGTAGTGATTGGAGTCCATATTAGCTCTACATATAGAACGCACATCCATTACACTTAATGCGTGTCTCGCGTCATTTAAAACATGGTCTATCTGATTTTTGTTATTTGGTCCGGTGGGACCCTTGTTGTCAAGGTTCAAAAACCTTGACATCCAAAAGGTTTTTGAACCTGGTGCTGCTCGCTATCATATTTCGAGCCGCCGCAAAGGATATTAACCTCATAACATTGTCGGTAGTTACGGTAATGAGAATGAACTTACCGATTATAGGTTCAAAGCAGCTTTATTTTCCAATCTTTGCATTAAAATCACCAAGGATTATTTTCACGTCATGACTTTGGCAGCTTTTGCATTATCGTCTTTCTCTTCTATGGAAGCGTGTGCACAAATTAAGCTTAGATTAAAGTATTTAGCTTTAATGCGAATTGTCGCTAACCTTTCGTTTAATGGAGTGAACCTTGAAACGAGATTTCGCAATCTTTGGCTTACCATGAAACCGCAATTATACTCATGCTTACTACTATGACAACTATAATACAGGTCACTTTTTGGTGTCTTGGCGATGCCGTGGTCATTTCATCTAATCTCCTGGACAGTAATCATATCACATTTGTATTTATCTAGAGTATCCATAAACTGGATCAGGGCACCTCCTCTGTGAAGAGTTCAGATGTTCCAGGTGCTAAGTTCATAACCGTTTATTCGTTTGCGATGGTCGTCAACATAGCTCATTCAAAGTAGGAGTTTTGTTTTCCAGGAGTGGGTTACTACCTCGACGTCCTAACCCATTCTTTTATAGTTCATACGGGACGAACGGGTGGCACTTGTTACCTCACTACTTTAACGGGTGTAAAGGTAGCTAACTAGGTGTTACCACGAGGATTTCAGTGTCCACAGTTGAGATAAAGGAGATCCAACTTCACCTACAGCACATAAAACAACTTATTTTAGTAGTCATCCCTACTAAGTACGATATCGGAAGTTAAACAATTCGAATATACCTAAAGTCTGTGTCGCAGTTGGTCTATATATATATATATATATATATATATATATATATACATATATATATATATATATATATATATATATATATATATATATATATATAATGGCTTTCTCGAAAACGGCTATAATGATTTTCATACAATTTGAACGGTGAGTACCTTTTTTGATGTATAGGTCGAGTAAGAAGGGACTTTTGGAAACTTTGCTCCTAAGGGGGTACAAATCGAAAATCTTAGATCTCCTAAAGTATTAGATATAGAAACAAAATTTAAATTACGCTTTGAACAACTATAAAAATAAGTAGACAGGTGTTTGGTACTTCATTGAAACTATGCCCGGTAACAAGTGGTAAAATTATTTTTTTCGTACTATTTTGAACCCACACTTATCTTTTAAACCAAAAAAATAGAGAAAGGAACTTTGCACTAGAATCAATGAATAGGAAAAACATATTGAATACGTATTTGGTACTTTTTTGATTTCGAGGGCCAAAATGGGTAAAAAAATGGATAAAATAATAACTTCAAATCTCAAAGAGTAATATAAATAGAAACAATATGTTAACTGCGTTTTTGTAAAATGTACTGAATTCAATTGGTACCAAAGAAGTACCAAATATGCAGATTGAACTTTTTTAAATTAGGGGATACAAATTGGAACAAACTGGTAATATTATAACTTTTAAACAAATGAATGTTTGTCTGTATGTGCTTTATAGAATAATAAATTATGCATTTGATCATGTTATACTCTTCAGCACAGTTGTTGCGCATGAGTCAGCGAAGGTTTCTTAGCTGGTATGACCAATTACCGACAGGTGGCGCCACTGAAAATTACTCAAAATGAATTAAATCGTTATCTGCACATTTGATCATGCTGTAGTCTTTAATAAAGTTGTTGCGGATGAGCCGACGAAGGTTTCTTAGATAGTATGACCAATTTCTAACAGATAGCGCTACTTAAAATTGCTCAATGTTAATTAAATCGTAAATTGTGCATTTGATCATGCTATGATCTTTAGCAAAGTTATTGCATATCAACCGATGAGAGTTTCTAAGTAAGTATTTATGACCAATTTCCAAAAATTATTCAAAATGTATTGAACTTTAAACTTCATGTGTTGATCGGACAAAATGAATAAAATGATTCAAAATTAATTGGATATTTGTGTGCGATGTCTTTCTTATAAATTAATTACTTTATGCAATAAAATATTATAAAACTTTAAAATTTGCTTTAAAATGCTTATCCTAAAGCACCGAGCAAGGCTCGGTCAACCAGGTACTAACATTTTATATTCGATCCTCAGTCACGGCATCATTACTTTCTGTAATTCATAATTTCTTGTAAAATTATTAATTACGACAGCGGTAAGTCCTACAGCAACAATACGACATCGATGTGAAAGATCAAAAACTGACTGAAGAACAAAAAATGCGTCTAAATAACAAAAAAATGGCGTAACTATTCTAAAAATATTTGTGAAGTGTAATTACAATAATATAAAGCTTTATCTCTAATTTTTAATAAAACAAATTAAATTAGCGATATCGGTAAGAAATATACTTACTTGTCGGCATCTAATTTTTTAATCGATATGGCTATTTATTAATCAAAACACTTACAAACTACATCGATTTTTAATCGCAAGCACTGTATATCTATAGCTAATTCTACACTTTAGCACTTTATTCAGTCTAATTACACACTGATACATTTTGAGGAAAAAGAAATACACTTTTAAGGAAACCTATATCAAACGATAGGCCTTATTGAGTATATCAGTTTGTCATTTTTAGAAATTTCGATATACCCTCAAAATCGAAAGTTATCGATAAAAAACGATTTTTTTACTTCTCGAACAAAAATAGGCCTAGCTAAGTCATTTGTTTATCGATTTGAAATTTTAACACGGTTTGAGACAGACAAGACATCAGGCTTTCTTCTTGTTAAAAAAGATTTTTTATTTCATCAAATTATCACAAAAATATTTTAAAACAAATTTAAATTTTTATTTTTTTTCGATTTTTTCACATTGGGACGCCGTTTTCCGCAGTATTTTGTTAGGAATGCCAAACTTTTTTATATTTACTTGAAAAGTGCATTAAATATTTTGTGAACCTAGATTATTTAAATTTAAATTAACAGCGAATTAAAAAAAATATAAGTTTTTTTTGTAAAAGGGCCAGTTTAATTAACGTACTATATACGTATAAGTACTTATATTTATACGCATTTATGAATGAAGTTAAAAAAAGGATAGAAACAAAGAAGTACGACATAATGTCCAAGCTCTATTTATGCCTCTATTGCCGTTCTCGGTTTGACTGTCTTGAAATCATACCCCCTTTTTTGGTATTGCGAAGCCCAACGGTTTTTAATTGAGATCGGTAATACAGCTTTCACACTACGAAACTAGTTGCATAGGGTTTTTTGTAGAAAATAGGGCGTGGGAAAGTTTTATTTCACTATGTAAGAATTTCACCATAGAATTGAAGATTATATTCAGGTGGTAAATGAATTCCTTGAATCTTATGCTGAAATGGAGTGCAGGATGTCAATAAAAATTCATTTCCTGCACGCCCATTTGGATTTTTTTCCAGAAAATCTTGGAAAACTCAGTGATGAGCAAGGTGAAAGATTCCACCAAGAAATTTTAACTATTGAAAAACGCTACCAGGGGAAAAGCCCAATAAAAATGCTGGCAAATTACTGCTGGTCACTCAAACGTGAAACGAGTGACAGTGTATATAGCCGTAAAAGACAAAAGAAGCATTTTTAGTTAACTTCTTAAGTCACTTTTTCGAATTTCAAGGAGTGCCGGCCAGAAAAATGTGCAATTTTTCGGTTTTTGCAAATTTTGACCTATAAGCTTAACTTTTTGACAAAATCTGAATGTTAATTTGTAATTTAGACCCAATTTGCTTTCCATCAACAAATATCATAAAATCAAATAGATGTCTTCAAGGACCCAAAATTTCTATGAAAATTTACGATAACTCAAAAAATCCTTAGTCGATTTATATGCTACTTACATAGATAGAAAGCTAATTGAGTCTACATTATGAATTAATATTTACACTTTGTTAAAATGTTTACTAAAAAAGTTAAATTTTGCAAGAACTAAAAAATTGGCCATATTTTTTCTTATAAACGCAATTTTCAACTTCATGGCCTGGGCGCCACGTGATAACGTAGTCCGATTTGGCTTAAATTTTGTTATTTGAAGTTTCTCACCGAATGCCATAATAATCCGACCGCCATTTCTCTACTTTCGAAAAAAGTTGAAAAAACACTAACGTAGTATTGTATAGAAAATTTTCTAATATACAAATAATACTGAATTCACCTTTTTTACTAAAATTGTTATATCTCTGTTAATATGTTTCCGATTTTAATTAAAGTACTCTTGTTTTACAAAATGGTAACCATGATTTTTTTTTAAGTCAAAATATATTAGGTCTTCTGATAAATTTTACGAAAAAAAAGCTTCCGAAGTTGATAAAATCAAAAAAAAAAAAAAATAAAATTTTAACTTCAGCGGAAAATATTTTTATGATAAATTGGTCATATTAAAAAAGGTCTTTACGAAGTGAAAGCCTATTTTGTTTTCTGTCGAAACACATTTTAAAATTTAAAATCGATGTAAAAATGACTCAGTTAAGCCTTCTTTTCTCCGCTAAGTCCAAAAAAATCGTTTTTTATCGATAACTTTCGATTTTGAGGGTATATCGAAAATTTAAAAAATGGTAAAATGATCTTCTAACCGAGTTCTACTGGTTGAGCTTGGTTTCGTTCCGAGTGTATTTTCACTGTATCAGAGTGTTATCACTAATCGTATTAGACTCTGTTAAATATACAAATATATTAAATATGGGTACTAGGGTGACAGGAAAATTTTTATACCCTTCACCACCATAGGTGGAAAGGGTATTATAAGTTTGTGCTGATGTTTGTAACGCATAGAAATATTTGTCTTAGACCCACCTTTTAGTATACCAATAGACTTAGAATCACTTTCTGAGTCGATTTAGCGATGTCCGTCCGTCCGTCTGGCTGGCTGGACGGCTGGCTGGCCGGCTGGCTGGACCCCCATGTAAACCTTGTAATCAAACTACAGGTCGCAATTCTAAAGATAATTTGATGAAATTTGGCACAGATCATTTTTTTGATAATGGGACCATGGCTATTGAAATTGGTCCATTATTTATGGTACCTCCCATAGGTCCCACTTCCCGGAATTGCTATATTGGCCACGAATATCAATATTTTTTCATGAAATTTAAAACAAATACTGCTTTTGTCAACTAAAATCACTGTACCAAATTTTGTTGAAATCGGTCCACATTTGACCATAGCTCCCATACAAACTCTTCTTTAAAAACGCACTAAATGAGACAAAAGATCACTAAAACGCTCGTAAATCTAAAGATAATGGAAATTTTGAGTCTATTTTTTGCATACATAATTTTTGTAACAACTGTAATTAATCTGCCAAATTTCGAGATAATCGGTCCACATTTGATCCTAGCTCTCATATAAGTCCAAATGACGGAAACAAGTTGAATATATAAGTTTTGAGAAAATGTTTGTATGATTTAGCAAATATTTGTCTTTACACACGAAAAATAACACCTTTGACCTTAGTGGTGAAGGGTATCGTATGGTCGGGCTTGACCGACTATAGCACTTTCTTACTTGTTTTTCTTTGATTTCAAATGTTTTTCAGCGGAATATTATGACACTATGTCTAAAAGTTTAGTTCTGAAAATTTGAGCCAAATCGAACAATGTGCTATGGGCACGCATCGGGTCCAAAGTTTAAGAGCCCATTTGTATGGGGAAATTTCGGTTATTTTTTTTTATTTTTAAGAAATTTTAACCAAAAATAAACAATTTTTACAAGAAAACATAGTGGAACCTTAAAAACAAAGTAGTCAAAAACAAAAATCTATGAAGTAGTTTTGGAGTTATTCCATTTTTCCCCTGAAAATTCATTCATTGAAAACGCGCCTAAGAATATGCACCAAAAATTTTATGTTGTAAATAAAGAAATTAAAAATTAGACATAATTTATCATTAAATGACCCGTAGGTATTTTCTTTCATACAAGAAATTGTCACCCTAATGGGTATAATAATGACAACAAACGAACAGAAACTTGAGCGTACCCATCTCTCTATACGCCACTGGAAACACACTCCTTCTCCTATAAATGTATGTAGAAATGAATATAGATGTGATTTTTTGTTTGAAGGGTGTGGTTTAATCGTTTGGCAATCAGCGCAGCTAATCAAATAAATACACAAATATTAAATAAAAAATAACTTTATCAAATATTTAATTTTACTGTTTTCGTTATTTGTGCAACACGTTTATTTAACAATCGCCAATTCAAATAACTAACGATCAATACTTAACATACTCGTACAATAGTTATATAAATTTTCAAATTACAAAATTAAACATTATTTAAATATATTCCAAGGGCGATTAGTTGAGAATTTCTGCATTTTAATTGACAAACTAAATTTTAATAATTTTAGCAATTACAATAAATTCCAACTGTGGGTGATTTTGTTATACCACAATTAACCAGCGCAATCTTCATCAGAAGCTCTTGCTGCTCATAAATAAAATCCTGATTTGTTTATGTTGCTTGCGGTTTGTTTGTGTTTTTTTTTTTCTCGGTTTCCTTAAGACAATTTAAATGGTTTCTTTGTTAATTAAATTAAATATTCACGGTACTCTTTTTTATCGAATTCAAGTAGATTTTCGAAATGTGTGACGTCGACGACTGCATTGTAGTAACAAGGTCTGTTGTCGCTTTGCAAGAAACTTTTGCTGTTAATTGTCTGTGTATCTTCTGTTGGTGGTGGTGTCCCGTTTAAGCCACGAAATAATTTAAACGTGTAACAAAATCCCGTTAAAGACCACAGTCGAGCAGAGTGTGAAAGGAATAAAATCGTACTAAATTTTGAATGCAGATGGACATTAATTATACCAGAGCCATCTGATATTTATTTAAAAAAATATAAGTAGAATATGATGTCAAGATAAAAAGAACCAGTTATTTATGACATCTTGAATATTACTGTAATTACTTACTTCAATGCCCTATATTTACCACTTGTTAAGGTCAAAGGCCGAGCAAATTTTAGAATTCCATGCTCTTCGATATTGTGCGAATATTTTCCAATTTCGCAGGACAAGCTTTGAAAGATCTTCTTCCAATTGGTCCTTCTATTAAAATTTCGGACATCCTTTCAAAAACTTTTTTTGCTGGAGCATTTTCCTCCATTCTAGCCATGATTCAACACCATATAGTAATACGGATAGTAAAATCGTTTTGTAGAACGTGATTTTATTTCTCACAGAGAGAGCTTTATCTCATAGTTGCCTGCTTAGGCAAAAATAGCAACTGTTGGTAAGTATGATTCTAAATTTAATTAATTTCGAAACGTTTGTCGTTATATAATTTAACGGCGCACAATGGCTCAAAATCAATTTTCATTGTCCAAAACCTAGTTTCTTTTCTTGTTATAGATTCTTAAAATTCTGATGCCATCAGAAAGGAAACGTATCGAAACTAAGGTAGCCTTCAAATGTTGTCAAAATATTTGAAACCTCCGTCGACTCATGCGCAACAACATTGCTAAAGATTATAGCTTGATCAAATGCACAGTTTACGATTTAATTAATTTTGAGTAATTTTCAGTGGCGCCACCTATCAGACTTTGGTCATTCCCAATAATAAACCTTCGTCGGCTTATTCGCAACAACTTTGCTAAAGATTATAGCATGATTACATGTACAGCTTACGATTAAATTGACTTTGAGTAATTTTCAGTAGCGCCACCTGTCGGAAATTATTTACACCAAATAAAAAGCCATCGCCGGCTCATGCGCTACAACTTTGCTAAAGATCATATCCTGATCAAATGTACAGTTTACAATTTAATTAATTTTTAGTAATTTTCAGTGGCGCCACCTAACGGAAATTAGTCTTACCAACTTTAAAACCTTCGCCGGCTTATCCGCAACATCTTCGGTAAAGAGCATAACATGATCAAATTCATAGTTTACTATTCTATAAAGAACATACATACAGACAAACATTCATTTGTTTCAAAGTTATAACATTAATAATTCCCCCCCCCCCTTTTTATCCCCTAATTTCAGAAAGTTCCATATGCATATTTGGTACTTCTTGGGTACCAAATGAATTCGGCACATTTTATTAAAACGCTGTTAACATAATGTTCCTATTCATATTACTTTTTGAGATGTTAAGTTATCAGTTTATCCCTTTTTTACCCATTTTGGCCCCAAAATCAAAAAAGTTCAATATTTCTTTCACATCTATTGACTGCAGTACAAAGTTCTTTTCTATATTCTTTGGTTTAAAAGGAAGAGTGTGTTAAAAAAGTACCAAAAAAAACTATTTTCACCCTTTTTTACCCCCTATCGGACATAGTTTCAAAAAAGTACCAAACACCTGTCCGCTTATTTTAATTTTGTTTCTATACCTATTACTTTAGGAGATATAAAGTTTTCGATTTTTTCCCCTTTTTACCCGTTTTTACCCTTTTAGAGGGAAAGGTTCCAAAAGTCCCTTCTTCTTCGACCTATACATCAAAAAAGGTACCCACTGTCAAAATTTTATCAAAATCGTTAGAGCTGTTTTCGAGATAGCCATTCTATATAAAAAAATTGTAAAATTTGGTTTTATATTAATTACGATTTCTTGAAAACTATTACTGATAATGGGCTGCGGTTCCGAACGGCAAATGCGTTAGTTAGATAAATTTTACATAGCCTAATACTTAATAACCAGTGGCTAGCTGGGTTATGAGGTGAACCGCCGCTTTTTGAAAATTTATTTTTCAAGCGGGTCTGGCCGGGAATCTGGTATGCTAGGCGGATGAATAACCTGCTATACCACAGCGGTTTACATAGAATTGCTAGTAAATTACCATCAATTCAAATTGCAAATAGCAAAACGTAGCACAGTGGGTTGGTGGACAAATAGAATGGAAATAAGTTCACAACTTCTAAACCGTTAGGCTGATTTCAAAATAATTGTTGGGGAGCTTAAGTTTTGAACCTGGAAAGCATAGTTTTGTTAGGGCGGCACTATCGGCCCCCAAAGTAGGGCACCTCAGACTCATAAATGACTTAAAACGATATATAATTGTCATTTCACAACTAGTTTGAAGAATCATACTATATAACAAATACGTAGGTCAAGATATATCCTATCTCTTCTGGTTTTAAAGATATTTGACTTCAAAAATTAAAATTTTTAATTTTTGTTCCATTTGGGTCATCCTAATGAATATATGGAAAATACCTCAATAAAAAAAGCGTAAGATGTAATCTATTGACTAAAAAAGAACTACTACAAAATCTTTATTAGTTAAAAAGTTACAGAGTTTTGGCCAATGAAAAACGATTCTGAACCACAGTTCGGCGATAACAAGGTAAACAAATTCTTTAACAACCTCGAAGCTATAGTTCTTAACGATCACATGTGACCCAATTCTTGTGGACTGTCTTACCATGAGTTTGTTTTTAATTCATTGACAATTAGACCCATTTTCATTGATTCCATCTCAATACTTGAAAAGACGGCAGTCACCTCGCGCAATTTGCGTCCCAGGATATCAATGTCATCTGCAAACGCTAGCACCATATGTTTTCTGTTGAAAATTGTTCAAGTTGTATTAACTGCAGCATCCAGTAAGATTTTCTCTTTTACAATATTGAAGAGATGGCATGAGCAACTATCGCCTTGCCTGAATCCCCGTTTAGTTATAAAGGATTCGATAGGCTCTTACCTATTTTAACTGTTAAGGTTGGATCAGTAAATGTCATCCTGCATAACCTTATTTACTTGGAGGGATGCCAAACTCAGACTTATGTACAATTGAAAGAAGGCTTATATCTCTGTAATTGTTACATACAGCTTTATCTCCTTATTTGTTCACTTTACAAAGAACATTAAGATTCCAATCATCGGGAAACGTTTGTCTAAACATATAGTTATAAGAAGCTGAAACATACACATTTTTAACTAATCGCCTTCGGCCTTAAAAAGCTCTGCTGGCAGACTATCTTCACCCGCAGCTTTGTTATCTTTCAGTCGAGTTATTGCAATTCTAACCTCATCATTAATTTGTTTAGGCGTGTCATCTTGGTTGCTTTCATTTGATACCAGCAATTTGGAAAAGTGCTCCTTGCAATAAAAAGTTTCAGTACATTTTCTGCATCTGTTATCAGGTTTCCATTTGTTTGGTGTTTAACTTTTTGGTAAAATTTACGCACTTCGTTTTGATACTTATAAATACATCTCTATTTACACGTCTCTCCATTTCTTTGTTATTTCTTCGAAATAACGAGAGAAAGGAGAGAAAATAAACCACTTCTTTTCTGTCGAAATCTTTCTAACGTTTGACGAGTAACTAATGACTACAGGGTTGCCCTGTATCATCATTGCGGTACCCCTCGTCATAAAAAGAGTTTTTGGGAAGAGGGTTTTGAAACTATAGTACAGATTTTGCAGCTATCCCTTGTAGCAGTGTTTGTTGCAAAACTCCTATGAAATCGCTTCAACGATCTTTTATACCGCTAAATGTTAAGGGTGACCCACCACAGGTATAATTTATGACTCCCCTAAATAATATATCAACTTTGATGAAATTTTAAACTTTGTTTTATAGGTGACAAAAAAAAGTGTAAGACAAAACAACGTTTCCTCTTTAACTTTGAAGGCAAAACAAAGTTTGTCTGGCCAGCTAATGGGTGTTTTTTTAGAACTTCGAATTGAAATAAAACACATGAAAATCGTTTTAATGTCCATCAATTTGGCTTTATTGGAAGGATAATTTTATGCCATTAATGTTTAAATACGATTTCGGGCATGTGGCCGCCGCGGCTGGCTCGAATAAAGCCAATTCTACAGGTCCAATTTTCAACTACTTTTTCGAGCATATGGGGCCGTATGTTGGCAATAACGCCACGAATGTTGGCTTCCAAGTCCTGGTTTGTTGGCGTAGACGAGCGATTTCACATATCCCCAAAGAAAATAATCCAGTGGTGTCAAATCGCACGATCTTGGTGGCCAATTGACAGGTCCATTCCGCGAAATTATGCGCTCATCGAATGTTTCCTTCAATAAATCAATTGTGACGTGCGCTGTGTGGCATGTAGCGTCGTCTTGTTGGAACCACAACTCATCCACATTCATGCCATCCAATTGGGGAACAAAATAGTCGGTTATCATGGCTCTATACCGGTCTCCATTTATGGTAACTGACTCTCCAGCATTATTTCGGAAGAAGTATGGCCCAATGACTCCACCAGCCCATAGAGCACACCAAACAGTCAGTTTTTGTGGATGTAATGGCGTCTCAAGGGTCTCATGTGGATTCTCTTCACTCCAAATGCGGCAATTTTGCTTGTTGACGTAGCCATTCAACCAATAATGAGCCTCATCACTGAACAAAATTTTGCGATGAAAATCAGCATCGAGATCAATCTCATTTTCGGCCCATACACCAAAATCACGACGCATTGCATGGTCTCGCGGCTTTAATTCTTGCACAAGCTGGATCTTGTAAGGTCGCAAGCCAAGATCTTTGCGCAAAATCTTCCATAAAGTTGATGGACAAAGCTCCAATTGCTGTGCACGGTGGCGAATCGATTCATTCGGGTCCTCTTCAACACTTTGCTCTACAGCGGCAATTGTTTCTTCGGTGCGCACTGTTCGACGTCGCTGCGGATGCGTATTATCACATAGAGTAAACGTAGTGCGAAAACGATCCATGGTTAACCGAATTAATTGCTCTGATGGACGATTATGTCGACCATAAAATGGACGGAGCTTACGGTAAACTTCGCGAACTGAACCATTATTTTCGAAATAAATTTGCACGATTTGCAAGCGTTGTTCTTTTGTCAACCTGTTCATGATGAAATGGCAAACCAAACTAAATATTAATCACTTGACAGCTGACAAAATGGCCGCCAGTTAAAAAAAGTGATGCCAACTTAAAGTTCTATACCTCAATAAAAAACACCCGATAGCAAAATATAAATAATACAAATTTCACCTCTGATCTCACTAACTGCAGTTCTAAATAAAGAAAAGTTAACCCAGAATGGTGCAGAGAATCATGGGCATGCCCATGAGTCTATAGAGTCTATAATCTAGACATTATTTGGCAAGAATGTATTAAGGCTGTTTCTCCATTCTGGTGTCAGTAGTGTCAGAATATACTCCTACATAAATAATTAATGGCTTGGCTTTGAAAATTTAAATGAGTTACGGTGGAGAATTAAATTTCCTCACAAATCCTCAACTAGAACTACCAACATTAGTTTTTCTGCTAAAGTTCATCAAACAAATTCATACACTTACACCTCTGCCCAAAATTTCTAATTAGATTGAATCTATAATTTTTATGGCATTGGCTAATCTCCGTTAGTGTCTTTCCAACTAGAACATCGGCAATGAGACCAATTCAAATGATACTCTTGTGTTGTTGGTAAAGTTTTCATTTCAATTATTTTCATTTTCAACTATTCGTCCCTTTTTCTTCTATCTACTTGGAAAATTAGTTTTCGAAGTAAAGGAAACTGCTAGAGAGAATAATAACGTTTTGTTTCTTGCGGAATGTTGATTAGATTTGTGCGGTTAATGAAAGTGTACGCGTATAAACAATAAATTGAATTTTTAATGGGATTTTGGTTTTGTTGCTTGAGAAAGGATTACGCGATTTTAATTGAGTACCATTTAAGTATCAGGCTGTGGTAGGTAATATTTTATGTTTTTTTTTTTTTAACTATCTTTAGCAATCTTTTTGTTATTCGGATTCAAAGGAAATATTATTGAACTCAAGTATTTGAAATCAAAAGAAATTATACTTCAATTTTTTATTATTGAAATAAATATATTGATTAGAATACTCTTTTAATAAATCTAAAATTGACTTATAAATAGATCCAATGTTAAAAGGAACTTTAATACATTTTAACTAATGTTCTTAGCAATACACAGTGATGCAAAATAGTTTTTTTTTTTTGGTATTAACTCTGCAGTTTCTAAGCTACTGGACAGGTTTTGATGAAATTTGCAACATCAGTAGAAGAGGAGTCAGTAGAGCTGCAAAACTATCGATAGTCGGCACTATCGATAGTTTCGATAGTTTGAGTAAAAACTATCGATACTATCGGATCTTTTTAAGTGCTTATTATGGCAGTAAAATAAGAACTTTAGGGAAATAGATTACAAATATTCCGCTCATTGACTTCAATTGTATAATAACTAGATTTAGATTTGAATTAAATAAAACATTTTGTTGCACTACGAGTACTTACTTCAAATTGCAGCGTCACTTGTAAAGAGAACGAAGTCTATTTGGTTAAAGTCGATACTTGGCCGCCGCTGGTTTAATGTGTCAGTATTCTAATTATTTATTTTTATTTTATTTTAAATTACATTAAACAATTTTTATAATAATTAACTTCTACGACACATTAAGCAAATACTAAAATACTTAACTTGTCTTGCTGAAATACAAAATATAAAAATTTTAATTTGCAGTCGTCTAAAAACCTGCGTTAAATTTGTCGAAAATTTGATCTTGGCTACATTTAATCCACTTCGTATATTTGCCGCTAGTATCGATAGTGAAAAAAAAACTATCGATAGTCAGTAAAAAATAAAACTATCGATAGTACTATCGATTGTTTTCCAGCTCTAGGAGTTAGCCTTTTAGAACAGCAATACATCTATCTGTAGCACAAAGGGCTATACAGTGGAGCAAAGTTCTCCAACTCGGGTAAATATAAATTTCGGAGAATATAACTTTCGCTAATTTAGTCCAATCCAAAGATTTTTAAATTTTCTAAACTTCTTAAAGAATTAAGACAAAAATGCTTACTGTACTACATTATCTCTTATAGTTTAAGAGTTATTTGACATCAAACATTATTTTTCGCATTTTTGTATATGGCTTGTGGAATTTATTTGCTTATTAATCATTTATGGTAAGACGGAAATTTTTTAAAAAATACTGTGAGATTGCTAATAAATTTATAAATAAACTAGAAGAACAATTTTTTAATTAGGTAAAGTTTATACAAACAAATTGTTCAAAGTTTGTGTACCGAAAAAAGGTTGAAAAATTACATTTCTTTAAAAAAAAGTATATTTTCTATATTTTAAAAAAATTTTTTCAAAAGACTAAATTTTTTTTAACATTTTCTAAAAGACTAGGCTTCAGGGATGCGTACAAATTATATTTAGAGTAATTTTGGACATGCACCCTACAACCAGCGGTGATCGCAATTTTTGGACAAGCTGTAAAAAAATTTGATTATGGATTTATAAATTTTTTTTAATAAAATTAAATTAAGTGTAATGTTCTTAAGGTCTGTAAAGAAACTTGATTTGTAAAGAAATCAAATTTTTGAAAAGCTTACTTACTCTTCAGTATTCAAAAATGTTAATTAATATTTCAGAACCCATTCTGAAATTTATTTTTCTGAATTTCTAAGATATTGGTTTATACTGTGTCCAAAAAAATTACATAATAATGTTAAAAAGTTATATAAATTTATTGCAAAAAGTGTACTTTTCTGTACTCAAAAATGCTCATAAAAATTTCAAAACTCGTTTTGAAATTAATATTTTTGAATTTCTAAAATATTAGTCTATACATTTTTTTAAAAATCATCCTAATAGCTTGTTTAGTTTTAGAGATTTATGCAAAAAATTACAAAGTGATATTCAAAAATTATGTAAATTTATTGTTGTTGCACTTTCTTAAATCAATTTTATATTTTGGCAAATCCTTACCCTGCTTTCGATTAAAAATCTCGCATAAGCACCCATAAACCATGGACGAAACTGTCAAGTACATTTAAGAGACGTCAAAGGTACATTTAAAAGACGTAATCTTCATATAAGAAATGTCATTATACATTTTTTTTTTGTTATTTTTTCTATTTTTTTTTGTGCTTAGTAGAACATATGATCGCACTCTATGCGGTACTCTATGTAAGCACCATCCAACTGAATTCCTGGAGCTTATGACAAGTGGTAAAAGACTTGTGAGATTCTAAGTCAATTGGTATACTTAAAGGTGTCAGACAAATTTTTCTATACGTTGCAAACATCAGCGAAACCAAACATAGTGCCAATGGTTTACCGGCAGAGCTTTTCAAGGCAGGAGGTGATGTACTGATAAGGAGTATGTTCCAGACTATAAAAACTATATGGTATGCCAGACGATTGGGGTATTGGTGTATTTTGTCCAGTACAAAAAAAAGAGATATAAGCCTAATTTCAATTGCATATAAGATTCTATCATGAAAACCTAAAGCACAATATTAAGGAATAATTGGCTTTAGACAGGTATATCTATCGCTGACCAGGGGCCAAACTACCGCATTCGATTTCGATCGAAGTCTTAGATATTTTCAAAACATTTGTATAGTATACTTTAAGGATAATCAAAATTATTTAAAAGATGCACAGTTTACTATATTTTTTTGAAATTATTTGCCAAAAGATGAACAATAGTAAAAGAATTTTAATTGGACTATATGTTCTTAAAAACGAATCAAAATGGATACCAAATTTCAATAAACTTTTTGCATCGAAGTAACTTTGAACATCCCTAAAGTATACTTCACAATATTTGCTTAAAAGTCTGAGTTTTCGATAGATATCGAATGCGGTAATTTGGCCCCAGATACGTTGACGTAGCTTGAAGATCCTGGAAAAGACCAAAATAAAACAATAGAGAGTGACAATGCAGCTTTTGACATCATAATACGAACAAAGATGATTAAAACAATGTCTGAGTTTGGCATCCCTACGAGGCTAATAAGGTTATGCAGGATGACATTAATCAGTTAAAATATGTAAGAACATATCGGAATTCCTTGTAACTTAACGGCGATTCAGGCAAGGAGATAGTTTATAATGCGATCTCTTCAATGTTGTGTTAGAGAAAATCCTGCATGATGCTGCAGTTAATACATCTAGAACAATTTTCAACAAAAAACACTTGCTACCGATGACATTGATATCATGGGACGCACATTGACCGAGAAGACTATCGCCTTTTCAAGTATCGAGAAGGAATCGAATAAAATGGATATAGTTGTCAAATTATTAAAAACAAAACTGCTACCAGCAGACAATTCACAAAAATTGGACTACATGTGATCATTGAAAACTATAGCTTCGAGGTTGTAAACGAATTTGTTTACCCTGGTACCGCCGCACAGTGGTTCACCGTTTTTCATTGGCCGAAACTATGTATCTTTTTAACTAATAAAGATTTTGTAGTCGTTCTTTTTATAGTTAATAGATAACATCTTTTATCGAGTTTAGGTTTTATTAATTTCTGTACAGCGGTTGTAAAGAAATTAAAGCTTAAAGTACAATTTTCGGTCTGTAATTTCGTTTCTCTTAAATGATTTGGCTCAAATTTAGACCACAAGCCAATCTTGGATCCTTAGGTGGGCTTCTATTTTCATTGAGGTGTTTTAAGTATTTTCATTAGGATGACCCAAATGGAACAAAAATTGAACATTTTAATTTTTGAAGTCGAATATCTGTAAAACCATAAGAGATAGGATATTGTAGATCTTGACCTGTGTATTTATTATATTGTATGATGCTTCAAATCGGTTTGGAAATTACAATTATATAAAACCCGCTCTATGGTTTTTACTTTTGCCTCTGATCGACTTCTAACAGTGAAATTATATGGCCAAATTATGTCAATCGAAAGTGTGCAAAATATTATTGATTTATTTTTAGGATACGAGCCTGCGCTACGGTTTTCAAGCCCATTTGTATGGGGACAAATGAGAGCATTTGCAGTTTTTGCTACATTTCGTCCAGTTACAATGTATTCTTAAGAGAAAAGATAATGGAATCTAAAAGTGAACTAATGCAGCTTTAATTGAAGTCATCAATATTTGAAATCTATGAAACAGTTTTGAAGTTATTGTAATTTTCCCCAAAAAATTCGTATTCTTGACAATACACCTAAGGATACACGGCTAGAAAAAACTACTTTGGACAAAAACTCACAAAGTAAGACATGATTTATCATTTTAAGACTTGTAAGTACTTCATAGTTTAATTTTGTTAAAATATAACAATATTTACTTAAACTTTTTTATAATCAAAAATGGGTCATTTTTCTCAGGTGGGTTTCCAAACGCATTTTTTAATTTTCTGAAAATTTTGTTAAATATTACAAATTTGAATTTCAATAAATAAAACTCAAAAAAATTGAGGTCGATATCTCAAACCATTTTCCCGTACCTTGTGTCCGAATTCGACGAATTTCGCAAAAAAGTATTTTTTTACTCATAATTTGAGTAAATGCTTCATAAATCTTATTTATGTTCAATTTTAATGTTTATATGGAATAGAATTATCCATACTATGGAAAATATAAACAGGTTCTTTGTTTTTAAAATTGGGTAAACTTAACCCTTTTTTCCGGAGGCAAAAATGACAAATTTGATCTTGTGTTTTTTTTTATTTTTTAAGCAAGTGATGTTATTAATTTATTACTGAATTTTAATAAATATACTTAAAAGTAATTATTCTACACTAAGACAAAGTCTTTTTTATAAAAAAAAAAATATTTTAACCCTTTTTAGACATGGGGTCAAAAGTGGCCCAAGTTTTTTTCTTGGACTTTTTTCAGCAAATTTTGATTAAAAACCATTAATGTTATTATTTGACACCACGATTGATTTTTTTATTATAAAAAATATTTTAACTCTTCAAACACATGGGAGCAAAAAATCGGTCCATTATTTATGGTACCTCCCATAGGTCCTACTTACCGGAATTGATATATTGGCCACAAGAATCAATATTTTTTCATGAAATTTAAAACAAATACTGCTTATGTAAATCAAAATCACAGTACCAAATTTCGTTGAAATCGGTCCACATTTGACCATAGCTCCCATACAAACTCTTTTCTCAAAACGCACTAAATGAGACAAAATTGACTAAAACGCTCGTAAATCCGAAGATAATGAGAATTTTAAGTTTTTTGCATAAATAATTGTTGTAGCAACTGTAATCAATTTGCCAAATTTCGAGATAATCGGTCCACATTTGACACTAGCTCTCACATAAGTCCAAATGACGGAAACAGTTAAAATGTATAAGTTTCTGTTTGTATGATGGCAAAATTTAGCAAATATTTGTCTTTATACAGAAAAAAGAACACCTTTGACCTTAGTGGTGAAGGGTATCGTATGGTCGGGCTTGACCGACTATAGCTTGTTTTGATATGTCTCCTTTCTGATGGCATACAAATTTTAAGAATCTATGTCATGAAAAAATATAGGTTTAGGCCATTGAAAATTGATTCTGACAACATAAATAACGGCATATATTTCGATATCAAACGTAGGCAGATAAGAAATAAAGCTCTCTCTGTAAGAACTAAAATTACGCTCTACAAAACGCTTATACTCTCCGTATTATTATATTCTGCTGAATCATGGGCACTTGCACAGGGCAATCTTTGAACCAAAATGTATCAACAATGAATATCAACATTGAATGAACCATGAGCTGTATAAGTTATACGCTGACATCGAGATAGTGAAACACATCAGGCAGCAGCGGCTGAGTTGGCTAGGACATGTTGTGCGGATGGATGAAAATACTCCAGCAAGAAAGGTATTCAAAAACGATCAAGAAGCAACTCGTAAAAGAGGACCTCCGAACATTGGATAAAAAGACCATGTAGAGGAAAATCTTTCAAAGATTGGCCTATGCAATTAAGGTCGATGTGAACAAGATCGAAGCACATGGAATTCTTAAATATACTCGACCTTTGACCTTAACATGTTGTAAATATAGGCCATTTATTTACGTTCCCAGTCAGCATTTTTATTATTTTTTTGATCATATTTGACTCTTTTTCGACTGCCATGGACGATAAAAATAATCGAATATGCCATCATTTTCGATTCGAAAAAGACTGTGCCTTCGGGAGAAAATGGTAAGCTAGCCGCGACTCTCTTGAGAGACGGAACACCTTTCTGAACCGTTTATGAGTCTTTTATGAGCCATTTTTGGCTCAATTTTGGTATTTTTTCAGTTGTTTACAAAAAAAGTAACATTACCTTTACAATTGTATGTACATATGAATTGAGTTATCTTAGAGAGAAATTAGAGAGATAAAGTGTGGTGAAAAGTCTATTTTTAGAACACTGAAGAAGTTATTACTTGTTATTTTATTTATTTTTTATCGACGACCGCGACCTGGGATCGAAAAATGATATTTTATGTTTCATAGTCGGCGTGCTAACCCTCCTAGCTACAGCACCCACTATCTATGCGCATTAAATAGTATTTCAAAAATAACACTATAGGAGTAACCTTTTTATCATCTAACTGTGCAAAATCTGTTTGCAAAAAAGCGTTACAAATCGAATTTCAATACCTTAAATATTTGATTTTTAATGGATATGCTTTTTGTTATTGTATTTTTAAACAGTAAGTTTTAAAGCATAAGCGCGAATCTCCTTCGACTAGTTTTTCAATCGTGCAGAAGACAAATCATTTATTGGTCTTCCAAACTGGTCGAAAAAGACTCTCTTTGTTGATTTTTCAAAAAATAATCTTCTTAATGCTGACTGGTTAGTACATATGATCATAAAAAGTATAAAAATTAAAGAATTCTGTTTTAGATCTCAGCATATTTTGTTGGTTATTAGTTAGTTCATAAAAGGTCTCTTTTACCTAAATTCACTATTTGTCACGATCGATCGAAAACAATTAAAAGTACATCGGAAAGTTTATACCCTTATTTAAATAAATACACATCAATCTCTGTATTCTGTTTGCAGTGGTACTTCATATTCAATCGCGCAGAAGACAAATCATTTATTGGTCTTCCAAACTGGTCGAAAAAGACTCTCTTTGTTGATTTTTCAAAAAATAATCTTCTTAATGCTGACTGGTTAGTACATATGATCATAAAAAGTATAAAAATTAAAGAATTCTGTTTTAGATCTCAGCATATTTTGTTGGTTATTAGTTAGTTCATAACCTAAATTCACTATTTGTCACGATCGATCGAAAACAATTAAAAGTACATCGGAAAGTTTATACCCTTATTTAAATAAATACACATCAATCTCTGTATTCTGTTTGCAGTGGTACTTCATATTCAATCGCGCAGAAGACAAATCATTTATTGGTCTTCCAAACTGGTCGAAAAAGACTCTCTTTGTTGATTTTTCAAAAAATAATCTTCTTAATGCTGACTGGTTAGTACATATGATCATAAAAAGTATAAAAATTAAAGAATTCTGTTTTAGATCTCAGCATATTTTGTTGGTTATTAGTTAGTTCATAACCTAAATTCACTATTTGTCACGATCGATCGAAAACAATTAAAAGTACATCGGAAAGTTTATACCCTTATTTAAATAAATACACATCAATCTCTGTATTCTGTTTGCAGTGGTACTTCAATTCAAGAGGCACTTTGTAAACTTGTAATAGAACCTTTTAAAGCCATGTTACAAAGTGTATTTCGTACATGTTGAAGTAAATGATATACTTTCGTTAATTTCTGTAAAGCAAAACAGCTAACAACACCATTGATGAACAAATATAACAACTGTTTTAACTCTTTCATTTCCTTTATTCTAGCACTATAAAGTAATGCAATTCAACTTAAAATCCACCCCAAAATATGGATAAACATGGAAGGGGAAAACAACAACAAAATCAACAAACACATCGACACACAAACATATTCTCATTCATCCATAAGGTTGAAGTAACAAGGACAATTCTATGGCGGTAATCAATCTTCTTCTATACGTTATAAAATGACAGCTCAGTGGTGTTGTACGAGTAGAGTCATTTGACAATTGCGAATTGTGTTCCCGGGCATTTTCTTTATATTATACTTGATGCATTCACCCATTTATTCATTCATACATACACAAATAATAAAAATTCGGAGCAGAAATCGAGTATAGAGAATTTTACTTTTTTTCTTTCCGGTTTTTCTTTTGACATTTATGTTTGTGTAATAGAATTCTTGCTTTTCTTTGTGGGGTGTGTTTGGGGAATATGTACAAAACTGTCTGTGTGCATGTATGTATGGGATATGTATGTGTTTTCATTTCCTGTCCCATTTATGCGGAAGGTTAAACATGTGTGTTGTAGTTGACATGACATACATTCCTTACTACACCACTAACAACACAATGTCACCATCATCTTTGTCGTCATCAAGTTAAGCTGCATTAAACTTATAAGATATAATAATGTTCTCTTTGTAGTTACCCAACAATTGCTAATAGTGGGAACCTAGCATACATGGGCATATTCAGTAAATTTTACTGATTACTGAAAAAATAAATCAGTATTCAGTAAATTTTACTGAATACTGAAAACTTTTTACAGTATTCAGTAAATTTTACTGATTACTGAAGAAAAATTTCAGTAATCAGTAAAATTTACTGATTACTGAAAAAAATGTTCAGTATTCAGTAAATTTTACTGATTACTGAAAAAAAATTTCAGTATTCAGTAAATTTTACTGATAATTGAAAAAAAAAATCAGTAATCAGTAAATTTTACTGATTACTGCAAATAAATTCAGTAATCAGTATATTTTACTGTTTAATGATTAGATTGCAGTATTTAGAGTTTTTCAGCAAAAATAAAAAAAAAAAAAACTTTTTTATTTAAACACAGAAATGTCATTATAGACAAGCACTTAGTAAGTAATGGTACTACAAAAAGCCCATCTATGGTACTTGCCTTATTAAATTACAAATAGAGTCTAAAATAACCCAGCAAAACTTTTGATTACCAAGTTATAAGATAGATAAACAGCTAAAATACTGAATAGGAACTACTTACTCATTAGCTGTTTAAATCGTTACATTAACATGGTGACGTCATTGGAGGTAAGTACTTACCAATTGCAGAAAATCAGGGACTTGAGTACATACATAGAAAATTCCCACGACATTACAATTGGAACAAGGGGTACTTCTCTCAGACAATAAGCTGCATCCGATTCTATTTTTAGACTCATTGAAAGGGAGCTACTTTTTAACTCCGGTTCCTAACGGCAAATGCTATAGTTAGAAAAGTTTAACATAGGCTAATACTGGTGTGGCCGGGGATCGAACTTGGGACCTCTGTTTGTTTGCACAAGGGAGTTTATGACCTTTTTTGGTATCTAAACACGTTCAGATTATGCTGGTGTGTTCACAAAAGTTGTTTAGTTCACGGTGGCTATAATTTTACAAAATATAGCGTGTGACAAATCTGGATTTCCAAAAAGTTATGATAAAAAAATTTTTTATTAAACATTTTTAAAAAAGACACCATAAAATTTTATTAAGAAATATTTTATATGCTCTTGGCTACATTTTTCCCAACATAAATAGTTAAGCGATTTTTTTAAGTGCTGATTAGCTATTTGGGAAAAACTGATTTTTTTGGCATCATGCTAATATTGGGAAACTTTGGTGGCCCATAAAAAAATACGGTCACTAAACTAGACAAACTGAGTGTAGGGCTTTACTACAATTCGATATTAGAATAGGACCCATATAGTCACGGCCTTGCATTTTTCATAATATGTTCATTTGTTGTGTAGTTTAGTTCTTGTTTTTTTAATTATATAATCAAAACCACCGGATACTGCATTCAATAATCAGTATTACTGATTTTTTTCAGTATTAAGTAAAATTTACTGATTACTGAAATTATTTAATTTAATTTAATTATTAATTATTGAATTTTTTTCCCAGTAATCAGTAAAATTTACTGAATACTGAAAATTTTTTTCAGTAATCAGTAAAATTTACTGAATACTGAAAATTGTTTTAAGTAATCAGTAAAAATTACTGAATACTGATTTTTTCTTTCAGTAATCAGTAAAAGAAAAAAAATACTGAAAAAGTACTGGTACTGCAAAGTGCCCATCTATGGAACCTAGGCCCTTTCGACTGTAACAAATTTGTATATAACTTATTTGGAACTTAATTTTGACGGACAAAATCTAAATTTTACTGATTACTGAAAATATTTTTCAGTAATCAGTAAAATTTACTGAATACTGAAATTTTTTTTCAGTAATCAGTAAAATTTACTGAATACTGAAAATTTTTTTAAGTAATCAGTAAAACTTACTGAATACTGTTTTTTTCTTTCAGTAATCAGTAAAAGAAAAAAAAATACTGAAAAAGTACTGGTACTGCAAAGTGCCCATCTATGGAACCTAGGCCCTTTCGACTGTAACAAATTTGTATATAACTTATTTGAAACTTAATTTTGACGAACAAAATCTAAGTAGTATCCCTAAATTCCCTAGATTTCTAGAAAAGACGGAAGTGGAAAGATATATTTTTAGAAAGTCATTTCAAAGACTGGAGAAACTAATTAACAGATGCAGTAGATATTGCAAAGAAACGTGTTAGTTTCGAGAACGAGTTTTAAAAATAGCTAAATGTCTATCTTATCTGGGAGGGGACATTACATTTAAAAATAATGTGTACATTAGGGGACAGGGAATTTTTTTTTCTTTGATTTCAAATATATTCAACGGAATATTATGACACAAGGTCTAAAAGTTTTGTTCTGAAAATTTGAGCCAAATCGGAAAACGTTCTATGGGCGCACATCGGTTTTTAAGAGCCCATTTGTATGGGGAAAATGGGTTATGTTTCTATTTTTGAGAAATTTAAACTAAAAATAAACAATTTTGACAAGGAAAAATAATGAAATATTAAATAAAACTAACACGACTTTATTTCAAATAGTCAAAAACAAAAATGCATGAAGTTGTTTTGGAGTTATTCCAATTTTCCCCCGAAAATTCATGTCCCTGAAAACGCGCCTAAGGATATGCACAAACATTTTTTTGTAAATGAAGAAATTCCGAAGTAAGACAGAATTTATCATTTAATCGCTTATTAGTATTAAATAATGTAGTTTTGTTGAAATTTAATTGAATTTATTTGTTTTTTTTTTCATGTTGAAAAATTATACATTTTCAGGTGGGTTTCGAAAATAATTTTTTAATTATTTGAAAGTTTTGTTTAACAAATATAACAAATTTAGAATTTGTTAACCAGTTTGTTAAAACAGACAAATGGGAGAATAAAACTCAAAAAATTGGGGTCGATATCTTGAACCATTTCACCGTACCTGCACTAAGAGAAAAATGACGATCTGATTTCAAGAAAAAAAAATCTACAATATAAGATTGCGAAATCTTGAATTTTCAATCTTGAAAATATAGCCAGTAAGATTTATATTCTTAAATTTAAGAATAAATTCTTATTTATGAGAATACAATCTAAAAATAAACATGTAATTTGTTTGCTTTTAAGATTTTAATCTTATTATAAGATTTTAAATCTTAATTTTAGATCGTATTCTTTATTTCAAGATTGTGATCTTGATTTCAAGATTTTATTCTTATTTTGAAGATTGTAAGTTCTAATCTTAAGAACGTATTCTTGATTTTGTAGATTTGTGTGCTTGTTTAAGGGAAATTTCTCAGTATTTTGTCATAAATTGTAATACGCCGACCAAAGTAGTTGCGAAAAAGTGAAAAACTAATTTTTTGATAAAAAAAATATAAATTTAATAAGAAATATAAATGGAAAACCTTAATCCGGATGAAGTGATCCTTTTAAATATTTCAATAGAATGCAATTTAGTTCCGGTATGTGATGGGGAGTATGAATTGAACTGCCCTTCACAAGAAATTTCATCAGATTTCTCGGACGATGACTCGTTGCTGAAAATTTTTTTGAAAGAATTCGATCTGGAATGCGTTTTTCCGTACTGCAGCGTAAGTTTTTAATCATATTTATAAATACATAAGTAAATTTCTTTATAAAAAATTATATTGATTTAATTTGTTTCAGGCTCAAATGTAACTTTTAGAAGTCTGCAGTATATGAAAGCAGATGATGTAAAGGAAGCCATTCCACCCTTAGGACTTCGAATGGAGTTTCGTGAAAAATTATTTGTCTGGAAAAAGAAACAGGTTTTAATATTTTATTTAGAAAGTAAATTAAACCACTAATAGTTTTGTCCTTTTGTTGAAATTGATGAAGATACACTTTCGATGCCGTCGAAGGTAGGTCAGTGGCTACAAAAATGTGCGGATGTAACTTCCACTCTATCGTCTCTGTAAATGTGGAAGTTAACAAAAAAGTGTTTGACAAGGTAAAAGTATTAGATAATTACTTAATACATTAAAATGTGTACAAAACATAAAATATTTTCGTTTATTTATATAGGATTTAGCTTCATTATTGAATGAATCAGTTAGTGGCAAAAACATCCTAGAATTTTATGCTTCACACAAAGATTTAAACAATAACTATCGTGATGAGCTGATCCAGATTATAGTACATCAAATTCTAAAAAAGGATCTCCCACTTCATCCTCACGATTTCCAAGATATATTGACAGAAATATGCACACTTTTTCCAACGGAAGATGAAGTCAAGGTATTTTTAGGATAAAATTTTTTACTAACTATAGGTAAAATAAATTTTAAAATATAGGAATACTATTACATTCCTCGAAGAGGAAAAAAATAATAAAAAATGTGTTTTATTTTATCTTTAAATACGAATATTATAATAAGAAAAAACGTGCTTAAAATAAGATTTTCTGCTTGAAATCGAAACTTTTTCTGCTTGAAAGTAGAGTAAATGCGAAAAATCTTATTTTAAGAATAAACTCTTATTTTTCAAGATTGTTTGTAAGATCGCAAGACGCATCATTCCTCAACACGAACATGCGAACTCCGGCAAAGAATTTTTTGCACTTCCCGTGTATATTTAATGAGTCATGTGCGGTATGGTAGTGATTTGGAACCTAATAACTCGTATTTAATTCTATAATAAAACATAAAAAATAAGTATGAAAGTGCTATAGTCGATTTAAGCCGTCCATATGATACCCTCCACAACTTATTTCAAATGCTTTTTCTGTTTCTTGCATAAATCCAGATATTTGCCAAAATTTTGTCATCAAAACAAAATTTTCTCAAGACGTATATATTTAAGTCATATCCATCATTGCCCCTTATATTGAGCAAGGGTCAAATGAAGGCCGATTTGCTGGAAACTTTGCAATTTCATTACAGTTTGTACAACAATTATGTGTACAACAAATACACATCAAATTTTAATTATCTTCAGAGCGTTTTTATATACACCATCGAAAAGAATGGGGGTATATTGAGATTGTTATTCCGTTTGTAATTTCCTTAATATTGGCTCAAAAACCAAAAGTATATTCTGAATCCTTATGAAATTCTAAGACGATTGAGAGATGTCCGTCTGTCTGTCTGTTGTCGGCACGATAAAACCTTAACGAAACGTTTGGTATTGAAATCGGGCAAAATCGGTTCACATTTGACCATAGCTCCCGCATAACCTTGTCTAGGCTAATCGCTTATTTGCTAATAAATGACAAATTATAACAGCTATGATAAATTTGGTATCTAGAAGTTTCATATAAGCACTAGGCAGCATATAAAATTTCATCGAAATCGGCTCCATAGCTCCCATGCAAAAAACTTACGGAAACAGCCTTAATTCCACCTGAAATACACTTAAATGGCAATATATGATAAACTGTAATAGCTTTGGCCACTAAATTTAGCGCAATTAAGTCTTATGTGAATACCAGCCAATGTGGAATTTTGTCACAATCGGTCACTATTTAACCATAGCTCCCATATAAAAACTTACGGAAACACAAAAATACAAAAAGAAAAGTCGGTTTATGTCCGTCTGTCCGTCAGATAAAAGTGCGATAGCTCCTTAACTACAAGAGCTAGAGGGACAAAATATGATATGTAATAGAATTTGTGTACTGAAAATGGCCGAAATCGGCCCCTTTTGTATATCTACAACCAAAAAGATTCGGAGGTACAAGCAGCATATTAAAATTGCAAAAAAGATTGCGAAATTTTGTTACAAGGTTCACCCCAGTAAATGAAAGGTTAGCGACAATTCGCGTCAAAGCTAATACTTTTATTTAAGCCTTATTTGTGCACACGCTCCCACAGAAGATAAAGACGACGATGTGAAAGAAGCTTTCTATGACCGGCTTGAAGAAGTCTATGATAGCTGCCCCAGTCATGATGTGAAGATAATCCTTGGTGATTTTAATGCAAAGATTGGAAAAGAAAGCATCTTTGAACCTACTATCGGTAAGTTCAGTCTCCATACTGCAACTACCGACAACGGTTTGAGGCTAATCGCCTTTGCGGCGGCCCGAAATATGATATTGAGCAGCACCAGGTTTAAACACCTTGACATCCACAAGGCAACATGGGTTTCACCAGACCAGAAAACGAAAAACCAGATTGACCTTATTTTAGTTGATGCGAGACACGCATCAAGTGTGATGGATGTGCGTTCTATACGTGGAGCTAATATGGACTCCGACCATTATCTAGTCGCATCAAAGGTAAGAACACGCTTGAGTGTCTCTCGAAAGTTAAAATCGGAAGCGCAAAGAAAGTTTAATGTTGCGAAGCTAAAGTCGCAACAAATTGCCATCGACTTCTCGCAAAGAGCAACTCAATTTCTCAGGGAAAATGCTCCGAGTTCCAATAATGTAAATGAGCAATGGCAACATATTGCCAACGCTCTAAAAACTGCTGCAAAATCGGCACTAAAAACTCGTGGTATGATGAGGAATGCCGTAATGCCACAGACGAAAAAAATTCGGCCTACATGGCAATTCTACAGAATGTAGTTACACGAGGAACTTTGGAAAGATACCGCGAGGGAAGAAAAACGCATATTCAGAAGGAAAAATAAAGAAATGGAGAATAGCGTTTTTTATGAAATTGAGATGTATAAGAGTCGAAATGAGATGAGATGAAAATTTTACTAAAAAATCAAACACCAAACTGAAGGTTTTAGCAATTGTGTTCTCTCATGTAAGGACAATGAAGGAAACCTGGTGACAGATACTGAGAGCGTCCTGTAATTATGGAATGAGCACTTCTGCAAACTGCTGGTATCAAGTGAAAGTGATCATGATATGCCTGAACAAATCAGTGATGACGGCATTATATGCCCACCAACCAACATAAGTGAGATAAGAGCTGCAATACCTCGTCTAAAAAATAACAAAGCTGCGGGTGCTGATGGATTACCAGCAGAGCTTTTTAAGACCGGAGGTGATGAATTAATAAAGTACATATTTCAATTCCTGAATTCCATATGGCTAGAAGAACGTATGCCTGACGATTGGAGCCTCAGTGTTCTTTGTCCAGTGCACAAAAAAGGTGATAAATCCGTAGGCGCTAACTATAGAGGCATAAGTCTCCTCTCAATTGCTTACAAAATTTTATCGAGCATCCTGTGTGAAAGGCTAAACCCAAAATGAACGAAATAATAGGGGCCTACCGATGTGGCTTTAGACCAGGTAAATCCACCACTGACCAGATCTTTACTCTGCGTCAAATCCTGGAAAAGACTCAAGAAAAGCAAATAGAAACTTACCACCTCTTCGTTGACTACAAAGCTGCCATTGACAGCTCAATACGAGCAAAGCTGTATAAAGCAATGTCAGAATTTGGCATTCCTACGAAGTTAATAAGGTTGTGCAGGATGACATTAACTGACACAACATCGTCAGTTAAAATAGGTAAAAGACTTTCAGAACCCTTTTTAACTAAGCGAGAATTTAGACAAGGCGACAGTTTATCATGTGATCTCTTTAACATTTTGTTAGAGAAAATCTTGCGTGGTGCTGCAGTTAATACAACTGGCACAATTTTTAGCAGAAAGCACATGTTACTCGCTTTTGCCGTTGTCATTGATATTATGGGTCGCACATTGCGTGAGGTGACTGCCGCATTTTCCAGTATTGAGAAGGAATCAATGAAAATGGGTCTCGTAGTCAATGAATCCAAAACAAAACTGATGGTCTCTACTAGCAAGCAATCCAATTCGACCACACGTAACCGTGGACAACTATAGCTTCGAGGTTGTTAAAGAATTTGTCTACCTTGGTACCGCAGTAAATATAAATAATGACATAAGTATCGAAATTAAAAGAAGAATCATACTTGCCAACAGATGCTATTTCGGCCTAAGCAAGCAGCTTAGGAATAAAATCCTCTCAACAAGAACTAAAATTACGCTCTACAAAACGCTTATACTACCAGTGTTATTATATGGTGCTGAATCATGGGCACTTGCACAAGCCGATGAAGCTGTTCTTGGAGTCTTTGAGAGGAAAATCCTACGAAAAATCTATGGTCCAATCAGCATTAACAATGAATTTCGGCATCGATTTAATCATGAGCTGTATGAGTTATTTGCTGACATTGACATAGTAAAATGCATCAAACAGCAGCGTTTGCGTTGGCTGGGACATGTGGTGCGAATGGATGAAAGTACTCCAGCAAGAAAAGTGTTTGAACATGATCCCGAGGGAACTCGAAAACGAGGACGACCGAAACTTCGATGGAAAGACCAAGTAGAAGAAAATTTATCCAAGCATGGCTTACGAAATTGGAGAATATGCGCACAAGATCGAAGCGTATGGAATTCTAAAATATGCTTGGTCTTTGACCTTAACAGGTTGTAATATAGGCCGTTTAAGTAAGTAAGTAAGATGTAAAAGTATCCATCAAAAGTAATTGGAGTGATAAAAAAACGTCAAGCAAAAAAGAGCTCACAGTGTGTAGCGTCCGCCACAGAAATAAAAGTTTTTTTTAATTGACTAGTGCAATTTTTCTTTTTTCTCCAATTGAACTTGGTTCGTAAAGAGAACTTATTGTATGTTTTGCATTATTCTAAAAATATATAAATATATTTACAAAATAATATGTATAGGAAAGTGTGTAGCGTCCGTCACAGTATATATTTTTTACAAAATAATATTTATTAAATACAAAATTTACGAACACATGCCTGTCTTTTTCATAAAGCATTAACACTGTCTATATCCGCAGATTAAATTTAAGATATTAGATGTAAAAAAAATATACAGTGAGGCAAATTTGATGCTTTTGAAATTTTTTATTTTTGGGACACTCTAACAGCTAGCCGCAGCATTCTTTTGACGAAAAAAAATATGTAAAAAGCGTAAAACTTTAAATAAATATATGTATTTAGCCCTTTTGTGAAATATTAAATTCTGCCCAAAAATCGCATTTAAACCGCTAAAATGAAAAGGAAGTAGATAAATTTAGGGAACAAATAAAATCGTTATTTTCACTGATTAACAAATCCTTTAAAAATATATGAATTTTTTCCTAATAAAAAACATTCACTTTAAAACTGTATCGTCCATCACGTAGCGTCCGCAACAGTACATTTATGGATTTTTGTTGAAATTATAAACTTAGAAATATTTTATAAAAGCCGTTTTGTAATCCTCTGATTTTCCCCTATCCTTAATGTATTTACAATTTTTTATTACTATGACCGATTTGATGAAAATTATAGGAACACGTGTTGAAAAAAAGTCACTTATATTTTTTGTAGCGTCCGTCACAGCACTTTAAAAGCGAATATCTTTTTCCTCCAAAAGAAGTATGTAAATTAACAAAAGCCATTTGATAGCACAATCGATGGGCTAATATTCCCTGACATCTGTGCAAAGATGTCTAGTGTAGAACAACAATGGGATACATTGAAGTACAGCAAAATCCGTACAAATGTATCGTCCGTAACGCAGGATTTGCCCATATATGTAAGCATGTGTACAACAATTATTTGTCAGTTCACTAGTGTTGAGGACTTTCGTTTTTGAACTACTGGGTATGATTTTGCAAACAATGTAGACAGAAGTGGAGTAGCATACCTTGTATGATTTTTGCCTGTCAATCTTGTGGTCAAAAACTGTACTTTCTTCACATTTTACACACTTTCTAATATTTTTTAATTCTATTTGTCTCAACAAAACTAATGTTACGAAGGCATTGAATCAATTTCAAAGTGATTTGATATTTTTAGTATATGACATAATATTTCCTTAAGTACGACTATATTGACAAATTTCTTTTTCACTTTGTTTCCGAAAATGAATATTGAAAGATTTCAAGTTGTAATGAAAGAACATGAATATTTTGAATAAAATATTGCCAACAAATGTTACCAAATGTTATATCCATGCAATGAATTGGCAATGATTACATGTGTTTTATAATGTTACAATGAAGAGCACAATAGAAGCAGAGCTTTCTGATGATCTAAGGTTTTGATAATGTTTAGCGAATTGAAAATTTTACAACAATTTTGATTTTAGAAATACTTAATTTTTATAACTAATATTAACTGAATTTGTCTTTGGAATAGTGCTCAAATTAAAATGTGATATGAGTGTAAAACTAACAAACGTATATTTTACTGAATTTTTCACCCGAATTCGAAGTAGATTTATTTATATTATTCAAGCTCTTCAAGTCCCGAAATTGTAACATTTTAAAAAAACTGATACATTTTATTCCACTTCTGTTTGTTATAAACTTAAGATTTTTCGCCATAAATAATATATATTTTCTTTGCATACTTTCACAAGATTAATCGCCGCCATAATGTCATTTCTTTATGAAAAAAAATATTTTCAACATTTCTTTATGAATTTATTTAATATAAAAAAGTAAAAATATTGTTTTTCATTAATAAAGTATTGACAAATTCTTTAGAAATATTCATGGGTTTATGGAACCATATGTTACAATATTAATTCGATTTGTTATCCTGACCACGAATACTAAAAATAGTTGTATGTATGTAGTATGTACGTATGTGTATTATGCTAGAATTTAAATACTTAAATATTTGTGTGATAATATTATATAACATTATTAATAAAGTTTTGACTTGTATGAAAGTATCATGTTGCTTGCAATGCTTTTCAGTTAACTATTTTTATTAGATAATGTTTAATATGGGTAAATTAAAATATATTAAATACGGTTCTATGCAGAGTTTATTATGCTATCAAGGAATTTAGTTAATAGCTTGGCTCACAAGGCAGAACCATACAGATCACTAAAGTCGGTGAATAACAACATACAGATACAGATCGCCATGTCTCCGAAGAAATATTTCCTTGCCAGAGTGGCTTCCCTTCCCATTGACTTTTACCTGTTCCCAAATCTAAAAAAATTCCTTGCTGGCAAGCGTTTTACCTCAAATGAAGATGCAATTACAGCTGTAGACCACTATTTTGAAGACCTTGAGGAAAACTATTTTAATCAAGGGATAGAATTGCTAGAAAAGCGTTGGACTAAGTGTATTGAAGTTTCAGGAGACTATATTGAAAAATAAAAATATTTTTGAAAAACTAACTATTCTCTTTCCTTGGTAGGCTAAGAAGTTTCCGAACCGCCTCGTAGATACCAAATTTTGTCATCATAGCTGTTATAATTTGTCATTTATTAGCAAATAAGCGATTAGTCTAGACGAGTTTATACGGGAGCTATGGTCAAATGTTAACCGATTTTGCCCAATTTCAATTTCCAAAATTTTCTTATAGATGGCGAATATTTCTACTAAGTTTCAGTGAGCTAGCTCCTTTCGTTTAGGCGTTATCATGATTTCAACAGTCAGACAGACAGACGGACATCGCTCAATTTCATAAGGATTCAGAAGATACTTCAATTTTAGTTTTTGAGGCAATATTAAGGAAATTGCAAACGGAATGACAATCTCAATATACTCTCCATTCTTTTTGATGGTGGTTATAAAAACATAAAAATATTGGCGCATATTCACAAATCATTACTAAGTGCTAACTTTTTTAAATGCCTATTTAAGTTATTCACAGACGAATACTAAAGTTAAGACTTAATTATGGGTGAAGCTTTAACTAAATGTTAACTAACTTATACATTCAAACAACAGCTGATTGATTTCATAAATTATTTGAAAGGAAAACATTTTAAGAAAAAATAAAAAATAAAGAAATGAAAACAATTTTAAGAGATTTCCAAACATTATTAGACGATAACATAATGAGAAATGTAAGGACGTAAAGGAAACGCTGCAATTTCTTTGAACTTTTCTTCCATTTTTTGTGTCCAAAAAACATCAACACAAAATAAAATAAACAAGAGATGTGTTTTCGGGCGATAACAATTTATTGAATAATTTTATTTGTGTAAGACTTTTTTTAATTGGATTTTATTCGATCTGTAATTAAAAAAAATACTTTTTGTGAATTTCTATAAATTTTTAACATGTCAAAAATTGTTTTTTGATAGTTTAAAAAGTATTTTGTTTAATTGCAGTTTATATCGATCAAGGTATTATCCAAGGTATATTATAATGAAGGTAATTTCACTTTACGTTACTAAATTTAATTTCACTTTCTGACAATTCTAAGGGTTCTGACATTTCAATAGAAATAAAGCTACCATATTATGTTAAGTCTTTCCTTTTTTTTTGTTCCTGCGCCGACAATATGAGTTAAGTGTTAAAATTTGAACACTCTTTTATTACAGAATTTAAAACTTTTTTTGCTTATGCATCTGTAAACGTAACCGTTTACCTATATTTTACTTGTTCTAGGAGAAAAGAGCTGGATAGCTTTAAACATATAATAGAATTTTATTGATTTTTTAAATTTCCTGAATACTTAGAAAAAAACACATAACTAAAATGGTTGTCTCAGCGGCGATTTGAAGTAATAGAAATTAAATTGTTTTTCAAAATAGAATTCTTATTTCAAATCAAAAAATTTTTTAAATTATAAAAATACTAAAATAAAACGTTATGTTTTTGTTAGTTGATTCCGGTACGAAAAGATCATTATCATATCATTCTCGTTGTCAGCGAAGGAGAGTTTGACGTTTCGGTAGAAGAAGAGAATCACATAATTCTTTTTATTCATAATCAGGAAGAATTTATCTTAATACAAAGTCTGTTCTTATTATAGTTTCAGAAGTCTCAATGGCTAATTTAACTAACGGCTAATATATTTGTTAATTAGTTTGTCACTGTAAGTTCCTTTTCTTCGCTGACGGATGTTGCATGATCCTCTTATGAGAGGAAATGCTCCTATTGTTGATGCTGTATTGCTGTCACCGTAGACTTTGGTTAATGTTGCTGATAATATTTATTAAGTTGATAAATTTACAAGTTTTTATCTGTATTTTTCTTTTTTGTTGTAGCCATGAAATGGATAGGGTCACTTCCTCCTCCGACGAAGTATTTTCTCATTTCTGTATGAGGCAAATAAAAATCCAAATCCAAAATAATACAAGACTACTATGGGTACTATTGGAATCTGATCCGCTACCATTATTTGGGAATCGGCAAATATGAAACACATACCAAAAGGCGTAAATTTCCACATCATTTGAATTCTTTGATGTTAACCTATATAAAATCATATAAACTCTATCCATATTGTAGGTGTTGAAAAATATTATATATTCCATTTTATATTCCAGTTTTCTGAAACATATTAATGAAAGCTTTAACGGGTGCGCTTAAAAATCGTAACTAATATATGTATTGAGGATTTCAGTGGGTTTCAGTACTGTAGTACTGAAAACTACAGTACATGCTATTTACATTGCTCATAAAGAAAAGGTACTTTAAAAACCTAAACCTGAAATAAAAGAGCATAATATGCCAAAGTGGATGTACGCAAGGCTAAATATTTTTGCATTAATTCTTCAGTATAAAGGAATTCACGCCAGGAGTATCTATATTACATGATCGTATATTTCCAAAATCCTATCGTATGAAAAATAAAGCAGCATGCAAATTTTAATCGTTTGAAATTTTTATTTTAGTTTTTACAATAAGAAAACAATTTTTTTCGGTTTTTTATGTGTTTATACCGCCTTTTCCAAGCTGGATGTTAATTTGGCTTTTATATATAAAATATATATTACACATAATATTTAAGAATTTCCAAATTGTACTAAATAATGTGGCAACGCTATACTTCATATGCCATAAAAAATAAACTTCAAAAACCCTTATTAAAATTTAGTAAAAGCCAGTGAAACTACCTTCATTATATCTTCCTTGGTATTATCGACATTTTATCTTCTCCACAGTGTTGCCACCAACCAATTGTTAAATTACACATGGATCGTGCCAAAATTACACATGAAATTAGGAATTACACATGATTTTTTTTTTGGCAAAATAACATGTTTTGAATTTAATTTTATTAATTTTTTTTTTTTTGTTAAAAATTAAAAAAAAAATGATTTGTAGTTTTTTAAATTAATATTCATCTTTTTTTTATTTCATAACGCTTGAAAAGAAAACAATTAATGTATACTATTTCTATATTGAAAATCTTCCACTTCTTGTTTAACATTTTTTGTGTAGGTTCAAAAATTGGTCCACCATTAATAAATTTTTGCAAAGTAGGAAACAATCTATCTCCAAGGAATTCTTTAAATAAAAAACTTTTATCTAATAATCTTCTGGCTCCAAAGCCCAAAGGTTTCAAAATCGAAAGGTGTATGTCAAGAGTTTGCAAATCAATATTGAAGAATGAACATCTTTTTGTTAAACATATATGTCACCTTCTCCGAGAAAAGGGACCTAGTGTATGAAGATAAAGTTTTGAGAAAACTAAAAAAATTAAATTTTAATGTTATTTTAATTTTTATCGATTTTCGCAAGTTCGTTTTGTATGTTTTTATGGCAAATACATTTTTATCAGAAATCTAACTCATTTCATTCTATTCTATATCCTTTTAGGTACTAGAATCCACTGCTAACTCTAAACCCGTTTTTTGACACACTAGGTTCCTTTTCTCGGAAAAGGTGACATATAATGATTGAAAAGTTATGCGCCATTGTAATTGAATACTTTTCATTGCAAGATTGATAAGACAGTTCGATAATGCAGTTCTTTGTAACCAATAAAACAGCAACATTTAATTCCTCCTAATGATATGCTACAATTTTTCATTTTATTTAATTTTGCTTGCTATAAATTGTTTTTACTATCATGATAAATGAAAGTTTATCAAACCATAATAATACAAAAATATTTATAATTTTAAAAAATTTAGTTATATTTTATTTTTTAAGAAATATTTATGATTTATTAATACTAATAAATGTTAAATTAAATAAAATAAATTAAAAATAAACTGAGAAAATATTTACATGGTAACACTTAAAACGAAAGACTTTGCTATAAATTACATATTTAGTAGATTTTGTACAAAATCAAAATCCATATCGAATTCTAAAGAACTTAAACTTGAAGATGAAGATAATGAGGATGACGATGTTGAATTGGTGCTAGTGGTGGAATTACACATGACATCCATTGATGTCATCTGATTGTTTGGCACATGATCTGACATTAGGAATTCCAAAATATCTTTTTGATCGTTGAAGCAAGGAATCGAGGGGAAATCATCAAACAATGATGAAGTTGTTTGGAAAAAGGAATCATTATGAGCTAAAGATTCTGATGATGATCCCAAATATTCCATAGATTCTGATGACGAACTGAATGAAGTTTGGTATTGATTTTCCATTTTCACATATGCCGATTCATTGAGGCTATTGGGAGACGCCATGGGAGATGTTTGGTACTGTTGATTAAGACTGGTTGTCATTACAGTATCCAAAGGTTCTTCTTTGATTTTGGGGGTTTCAGGTGCGGCTAAAAATATGGGTATATTATCGGAAGTCTGTTGGTTTGCTGAGGCAGAGCTTCTTAATTTGCTATAATCTTTTGGTCCTTTTGAGGCATCTTTCTTGCTCTTCATGCGACGATTTTGAAACCAAATCTTTACTTGACGTTCGGTCAAATCTAAACGATCGGCAATTTCAATGCGACGAGGACGACATAAATATTTGTTAATATGAAATTCACGTTCCAATTCAATCAGTTGTTTGCTGGTGAATGCTGTACGTATGCGTTTGGTCTTGCAGGTGCCCTTGGACTCGATGGAGGATGAGGGAGAAACAGGAGATGTTGTTGTGGCATAACTATGAGTTGGAGACATTGATGTTATAGGCGAGTGAAAAAAGTTGTCCATAATCTGTAAGGTATTAAATAAGAAATTTAGTATTCAGTTTACAAAACAAATTTTGTTATATTTTTAACTTACATTAAGTTCACTTTGATATTGAAAAGTTTGGGCTAGATATTCTTCGAAATTGACGTTATTCAAAAATTCCATTTTAGCTTTTAATATTTAAAAATTCCAATATTTGCTAATGAGACAATGATGATGATGATTGCGATGTTGTTTGTTTGATTAGCTGTGGCTGAGTGTGCTCTGTAGTTGCCTAACCAAAGTATTTATATGAATCTCGGCATTTGATACCTGTTTGAGTTTAGGACTATTTGCTTGTTGGATTTATTGCCAAGGACTTGTGTTTGCAAATCGGAATTATTTACCTGGCTACCTGCTTAGGTTTTGCTTGTGTCTCTCCTGCTAGAGGATCGTGGCAATAAGCCTAAGCAGCCAGACCGGCGTTTCAATATGCGTAATAGCATTTTGACTAGTCTTATATGCTTTGCTTACTGGCTCACCCAGTGATTGCCAATGTTTTTACTCGAATTTTCCTAAATAAGACTAGCAATTTACTTATTTAGTTGGTTCTCAATCTTAATATTTTAGTTTATGGGCAATTGGCTTGTCACCAAGAGATTGTGTTTTTGATAATTGAAATGATACAAAATATTTCTAACTCAAAATTTTTATTACTTATTCTTAAGTATATTTTACACATGGACATTTTTATGTGATGAGTCATTAGAAAATAACTAGAAAAGTAAGATGGTTTGAAAAACGGAAGTAAAATATTTAAGGAATTTCCTTAAAATTTATTTTGGCAGGAAGAATTGTTTTAATCTAAAAGTGAAAATTAACCAAAGGTTTACTATTGATTAGATTAATTTAATTGACGTAAATTTAGAGTTTTACAAAATTTAGTCTTCTTTATCAGTTTAATACATTACCTTCAACATTTAAATTGAAACTTACTCACATTTTCTCAAAAAAAAAAAAACATTTTCTTAGTATCTTTCAGACCAATGAATGGATCCAAAAACAAATTATATAAACATTCCAATTTGAAAACATGACAAAAGTCATAGTTCTTACTTCTCCCTGGGTCAGTTAAAACTTTTTATCATTCGTTAAAATATTGGCTAAACGATTTGTAAGTAATTAACTCTTGCCGGAAAGCATATAATGAGCATAAAAATAAGCAACAAAACATATTTTGGTACCGTGTATTTAAAATAGTTTTTGTCGAGCTTCACATAATTTAGTTTCTATTTAGAGCTTCTCGACATCGTTTACGAAATATGCTCGTCGAAGACAGTGGGGGGTATCCAACCTTATCGACTCTCTAGAACATCGTTGTATTACAGTGTGGAGATAGTATTACATTGTTCTATTACTTTTAAAAATGACTTAAGTATGGCCCAGGGCATATATGTTGGCAATGCCGAAAAAAGTAAATTAAATGATAACTACTCTTTCAGATGAAGATGCGATGACTATATAACAATAGTCTTAAAGAATTTTTCCACTTCAGCATAGTTGATTCTTCGATTATCGGGAAGAGTTAATTGTTATAAAACTGGGGTATGTGCTGGTCTTAGTATTTTCACAATAAAGTCAAATATCGAAAACTTTTACCAACATCAGTGGAGCAAAGGGCCTCAACCATCCTTGTATATCGAACTCTATTCCGAGATGTTAGTCATACGTCATTAAATGAATAGTTTGCTTCTTGCAACTTTGCATAAATTGACCTTCTCCACGTTCAGATGCATCAACACGACGACCGTTTCCCTGTGGATTGCAACGAAGCGCATGTCGAGCAATGTTGGTATTTGGCCTTCGAAGTGTGTGGCCATTTTTTTTTGACATACCTCTATAGAAGAAGGGATTTGGTTTGTAGCGTTTAGTAGATCTTCATTTCTTATGCGATTTGGCCACCATATATTAAGCATTTGCCGCAAGCATTTGTTTGCAAAGGTTTGTAGGCGCTTATCGATGGCATTTGTGCGTTTCCAAGTTTCGCAGCCGTAATACAGGATGGACTTGACATTCGAGTTATATATTCGTAACTTAGTTGTTGTTGATATTTGCCGAGATTTCCATATAGTTCGGAGAATGCCGAATACAGATTTTGCCTTATTAATACGCGATTCAATATTCTCGTCGGCGCCACCTTTTGTAGATACCAAACTAACAAGATAATCAATAACCTCTTTTGCCACATGTATATCAACGGGTTTACGCCATAGCCTCCAGGCACAATCTTTGTCTTGAAAATATTGATTTCCAGCCAAGCTATTCGAGATTCAAATATTAGCACTAGTGTTTTCTTGAAGGTAATCTGAGCTTTGGCTTAGAAGACACACGATATCAGCGTATTCCAAATCCTCGAGTTGTTTAAACGGTGTCCATTGAATACTGCGTCTACCATTCAGTGCCGTTCGCATTATATTGTCAATGACAAGGATAAAAAGTGTAGGTGACAAAATACATCCTTGTTTTACTCCAGTAGTAACTTCGAGCGTATTAGACAATTTAGCTTTATGTAGAACACGAAATTTAAAGTCCACATACATTGCCCGAATTAAGTTCGGAATTTTCGTTGGCATTTTACGATTTCTAAAATTTTTCATAGATTGCTCCTATTGACACTATCGAAGGAATTCATAAAGTCGATAAACGCTAGGTAAATGGGGGTGCGGAATTCATTACATCGCTCCAGTACTATTCTTAATGTGTTCATTAGGTCAACACAAGATCAATTCTCTCTTAACCCAAACTGATTTTCGCGGAGTGTAGCGGAAACTGCGTCGGATGTTCCATTTAAAATTACTTGACTTTGTATTTTTCTCTGTAGTTTTCACAATTTTTTGGTATTTCGACCAGTAAACTTTCATTCCAGGTGGTTGGTAGAGCTTCTTTTTCCAATATTTTACGCACAAATGGGTGTCACAGGCTCGCTGATCCTTCAACATCACATAAAAGCATCTCCGCTGAGATATTGTCATTGCCCGGGGCCTTGTTGCTCTTAAGGCTTTTGATGACGTTCTTCACTTCTTGTATTGTTGGTGGATTATCTAAAATTCCATTAAATATACAGTCATGGTTGGTTTCATTATGCACTTCCGTCAGTGCTTCTAGTCCAAAAGGATTGTTTAATGTTGACTTGAAGTGTTGCATCCAGCGCATTAATGGTTCATTCCAATCAATTAGACTGCCAACTAAATGTTCGAATGATTTGGCTAGTCGTCGTGTGACCAGACATTTCCTCAAGATGTTAAATTGGGAAAGCAAAATTGCAATTCAAAATTCAGGTGTACAAGGACATTTTATCCAGACGATTTAAATACTCAAACAAATGTTTAGAAAATTAGCGTAAATGCTAATTGGTATAAACAACTGCATTAGTGTAGCACTATCATGACGAGTCGTTTATTTTATTGATATATCTCGTATTCTATCTACATCTCTTTCTTTGTCACTTTCTCTCAGGTTTAAATGATTCTCAGCGTCAATATTTAAAGCAAATAAAAGGATAATGCGATATTTTGAACACAAAACAATATAATTGCGAATGTCTTCTGGAATATGTGATTTTGGTGACATACTTGTCGATTGGCTTGATCAATGTGTTTGCCCATTGGTTTTGGCTTTGACAATGTTTTGTTCTTCTAATATGACTCTGTTGTTTTGCATAATGAAGTTTTCAGGAGGTTTTAATGTTTTAGGGATCAGATAACCACAACTTACAGAAGCCATCCTTAAGGTCACAGTATGGGGTAAGAGCCAGTCTATAGAATGAGTTGAGACATTTTGTTTTAATTTGAATTATATATACACTCATTTCCACTTGAATAGGTGCACTTATTTAGTAATAAATTTATGCTTGCTGCTCTTTAGATACTTCATGAATAGAATAGTGGTATACTTTTTGTGAACGGCTGAACAGTTAAGAATAAAAGTGTAAGCAAAGAAAGCTCGAAAAAGATTTGATAGTTTAAATATGGGCCTCTTTTCGAAATTGGTGCAGAAAAATATGCGTTTTTTTTTGCGTCACTTGAATAGGTGCACCACATTAATTTCAGTTTTGTAGCCATTTGTTGAAGTTTTGACCACAAAATAGTTTAGCATTTACTAAAGTAGAACCCTAGAAAAATTTTCGATCGGTTTTTATTAAATTTGGTCCAAGGTAATTCATAGGATTTGGAAGAGAAATCAAACATTAATGCCAGCGGAGATTAAGGCCTCTACTTCCGTGAAATTTCTACACAAAATTAAAAAAGTAATTGCGTTGTAATGATTCGCTCAAGAAGTAACAAAAAATGAGGAAAAAATTCTAAGTGAAGGCAAACTTTGGCCCCAAGAGTCATCAAACGGCAAAATGATAGTGATTTTCGTGGAAAAATCTCAGTAAAAATTGGTTTCCGTTGTAGTATTTCTGCAGATAGAAACTAATAAACACCTAATACCACTTAAACTTCGGAAAAAAACATAATTAGTCCAAAAAGACAAGGATTTACGGTTGAATTTTTGCAAAAAACATTTCGGTAAAAAATGTTTAGGAGCAAGGTAGTGTAGCAATGAAAAAAAAAAGATTTTTAAGGATGCGATGGTTTGAACTACCATTTTTATTATTTGAGATGGGGATAATATTTTTTAATTCTGCTCTTTAAACTTAAAACTAACGGGTTTATAAAAATCGAACCTTTTTCACATGAAATGACAGCTTTGCTCCTAACCATTTTTTTTACCACATGTTCTTTGCAAAAATTTGACCGTAAATCCGTATTTTTTGGACTAATAATGATTTTTTTCCAAAGTTTAGGTGGTATTAGGGGTTTAGGTCCATTCATTAGTTTCTATCTATAAAAATACTACCACCTACGCCAATTTTTTCTAATACTTTTACAAGAAAATCACTATATTTTTGCCGTTTGGTGACACTTGGGGCCAAAGTTTGCCTTCGCATAGAATTTTTTTCCTCAAATTTTGTTATTCCTTGAGTGAATTATTAAAACGCAATCACTTTTTTATTTTTTTGTAGAAATTTCACGCAAGTAGAGGCCTTAATCTCCACTGGCATCAATGTTTGATTTCTCTTCCAAATCCTATGAATAACCTTGGACCAAATTTAATAAAAACCGATGGAAAATTCTTCTAGGGTTCTATTTTAGTAAATGCTAAACTATTTTGTGGTCAAAACTTCTACAAATGTCTACAAAATTGAAATTAATGTGGTACAAATAATTCAAGTGACGCAAAAAAACGCATATTTTTCTGCACCAATTTCGTAAAGAGGCCCATATTTAAACTATCAAATCTTTTTCGAGCTTTCTTTGCTTACACTTTTATTCTTAACTGTTCAGCCTTTCACAAAAAGTATATCACTATTCTATTCATGATGTATCTTAAGAGCAGCAAGCTTAAATTTATTACTAAATAAGTGCACCTATTCAAGTGGAAATGAGTGTAAATAGATTTTACTACTACGGCTCATTACCACAGTTTCTGTGAAAGTCGGTATCCACAAACATAAGTCTAATCAAATACTCTATAATACAGAAGAGTTATATACATTGATTTGCAATATGGTCGTTTTGAAAACTCCTTAAAGAAGAGTGTATAAAGCTTTTACTCGGAAAAAAACTAACGGATTATTCAATGAGAGAAAGCTTAAGCACACACACATATTTGCTCATGGAATGTAGTTACAGTTATCTATCAAAAAGGCACCACATTTGTCTGAAATTTATACATTCTCATCCACTTGCTGACACACTCTTTAATGAATATTGATCAACATTTTTTTTAATCCAATAAAATTACAAAGTTTTCATTGTTTTCTTTTCCCAATTTTAATGTCTTATTGATGGACAATATTTTCATATTTATTGAAAGATAGGACAGTTTTTAATTAGACCGTTAGTCTTTGAAGTTCATCTAGAACAGCACTCAATGGTAACACTCTAAGCTGTACTTAGAATCCGATGGAGTACATAGTTTCTAAATAATGAAAATTCTGGAAATTTTCACAATTTATTTTAAGACAAAATTCTATTTAAATACAAGAAATTCGAAAGAAATTATAAACTTTTTTCCCATCTTTAGCTTACCTCTTTCAGTATCTTTCTTGAAAAAATTCTTAAACATTTAACGCGGATTTATTTTATAGTGGATCTTAGGTAATATTCAAATGCAAACAAGCTTCAGAGAAAAAATTTGGTTTTCCCTGGGGTTTTCCAACTGAATTATGAATACTTTTAAGTCGCTACCTGGAAATTGGTGGCAGTTTAAAAAATTTAAATTTACATGTACCTAATAAAAGTTGCGACCCTATAATAAATATATGTATGTATGTAATTTGTTAGTTCGTCTAGTTTGAAATAATCACACCTAACAAAATTAAGTTGCCTAAAATATTAAGTTTAGTGCATTATCATATAAATTAAATACGCATAGTAAAATTGCAAACGTTAGTATCTATGAGTTCTGTTCTGGATTTTCCCACTTGTTCAATCGTTCACAAATTCTTTTGTATTTCTTTGAAATGCAAAGCATCCCAAACTTATATTGTAGCTTAAATTAATGGGAATTGTTAAAGCTTGTTTTATCAAATCCTTTGATTAAAAATTAAGATTTTAATAACAAATATAGTTTTAAAGAAAGTTTTTTTTATTTTTTTGAAAGATTAGATAATTTTGAATTTTCAAGAATTAAGAACCGGTAGATCATCTATATTATTATTTTAAATTTATATTTGTAAATCCAATTGCCCGACCATATGGCGAGACTTAAGGAAATAATATACACACAAGCTTGTATATCATACAAACAACTAGGAACTCTTATAAACCTACAAACAAATGGACAAACTAACTAAATGTCCATATGATTTGGCTAGTCGTCGCGTGACCAGACAAAAGTCAAATTCAAATAGCAAAATTGCAATGCAAAATTCAGATGTACAAGGACATTTGTCCAACCGACTTAAAAACTCAGCCAAATTAACTAAAGCGTTTGTTGGTATAAACGACTACATTAGTGTAGCGATATCATGGCGATTCGTTTAAGGTAGAAGGCCAATGCACGCGGCAAGCGGCTGCGGGAGGCCATCAGCTGTTTTTTGATTTGTCAAATTTGAAGCGGCAATGGAAAAAAGTAGA
Organism: Stomorhina lunata; assembly: GCA_933228675.1. Classification (NCBI taxonomy): domain Eukaryota; kingdom Metazoa; phylum Arthropoda; class Insecta; order Diptera; family Rhiniidae; genus Stomorhina; species Stomorhina lunata. The sequence continues at coordinate 91,326,096 of OW121740.1, read as the reverse complement.
ACTTTGCTCTACTTTTACGCGCGGCAGATTTTTTCCGTGCTGTCAGATTAATTTTTAATACTCAAATATATTTTTTATGTACTGGCAATACTACGACCGCCCGCATGCCGCGTGTATTGGCCTTGTACCATTATTCTGTTGAAATATCTCGTACTCTATCTACGTCTCTTTCATTGCCACTTTCTCTTAGGTTTAAATGATTCTCAGCGTAAATGTTTAAAATAAATTAAAGGGATAATGCGATATTTTGGACACATAACAATAGAAGTGTGAAAAGAATGTCTTTTGAAATATGACAGACTTTGGTGACATAATGAAATGACAGACTGCTGACTGATGTTCGCCTACAGGTTTTGGCTTCGGCAATGTTTTGTTCGTTTAATATGACTCTGTTGTTTTACATCATGAAGTTTTTAGAAGGTTTTAATGTTTTAGAAATCAGATAACCACAACTTACAGAAGTCATCCTTAAGGCCACAGTATGGGGTGAGAGTCAGTCTATAGAATTAGTTGAGACATTTTTTAATGTTTATTATTTCATAATTTTATAATTAAATTATAGAGAAAGGCTTTGAAATTGACGTTGAAATTAAGTGGCCAAGTGGTTCAAAATATTTAAGTATAAATCAGTTTGTTTAGTGAGGCAATCTGGTAAAGTTATCACGGAAGCTAAGAATAAGTGTATTACTGGCTACACTGTTAAACCCTTCGTATGGCTTTGAAATGCTTCTAAATCGGCCAAAGTCAGTTCCGTACCGTACAGCAGGATATCACTAGTGCAGAGAAAATGTTTGATGTACCCGTGTTTATCAGCTTCAGCAAGTCACTTGCCACAATCTTTCGTCCAAACGAGTGCCTTCCGATCAGACCTTGTTCCGTCGTGGCGAACTCATGTTATCGTACTTTCGGTCTTGACAGTGACAGCAATTTATAAGAAAATCTCTGTGTCTGTTGCTGAATGGAAATACACTCTTTTACTGTGAGATTTTGCAATTATATAGAAGGAGGAAATGTGTCAATCCAGGTTGATGATGTTGAAGCTTGAAAATATATCTCAGCCAATGAGCTACATCTTTAACTGGCAGAATTGCGGACTGAAAACACTACAGTGAACCGGAAGTCTAGCGAATGATATATGCTTGTCATTCGCTGAATCTTTTCGAGTAAACTATAATTCGTGGATTTCTGAAGGGGTCTGTTATTTAGTCTTGCTTAGATTTACCACAAAACTATTATCGTATACCCATTTCGACATAAGAAGTGCCCTCTGTAAGAGAAATTTATCTAAACATTAGGGTATTCAATTATTCGGGGTCTGGATTTATACGATTAATCTTGCCTATAATTATTCGGTGTTTAAACTTGATCGATTAATAATCGAATAATGACAAATTATTTGATTAACCGATTAGAATTGTGATAAATCAAAAATTGTTTATTTATACAAATATTAAAGAAAAATTTTGTGAACCGCCGTTGTATAGCAGGTTAGTCATCCGACTAGAACACCAGAGGTCCCAAGTTTGGTTATTGAGTATTCTAACTAATGTATTTGCCGTTCGGTGCCGGAGTTAAAAAGTAGGTCCCTTTCAATTGGTCTAAAAATAAAATCTAAAGAAAAAATTTTTGATATGACAATTTTTCTAAAGAAAACATTTTTGATATGATAATTTTTCTTAAGAAAAAATTTTTGATATGAAAATTTTTCTATAGAAAAATTTTTGATATGAACATTTTTCTACAGAAAAATTTTTGATATGAAAATTTTTCTATAGAAAAATTTTTGATATGAAATTTTTTCTATAGAAAAATTTTTGATATGAAATTTTTTCTATAGAAAAATTTTTGATATGAAATTTTTTCTATAGAAAAATTTTTGATATGAAAATTTTTCTATAGAAAAATTTTTGATATGAAAATTTTTCTATAGAAAAATTTTTGATATGAAAATTTTTCTATAGAAAAATTTTTGATATGAAAATGAAAATTTTTGATATGAAAATTTTTCTATAGAAAAATTTTTGATATGGAAATTTTTCTATAGAAAAATTTTTGATATGTAAATTTTTCTATAGAAAAATTTTTGATATGAAAATGAAAATTTTTTATATGAAAATTTTTCTATAGAAAAATTTTTGATATGAAAATTTTTCTAAAGACAAATTTTTGATATGAAAATTTTTATATAGAAAATTTTTTGATATGAAAATTTTTCTATAGAAAAATTTTTGATATGAAAATTTTTCTAAAGACAAATTTTTGATATGAAAATTTTTCTATAGAAAAATTTTTGATATGAAAATTTTTCTATAGAAAAATTTTTGATATGAAAATTTTTCTATAGAAAAATTTTTGATATGAAAATTTTTCTATAGAAAAATTTTTGATATGAAAAATTTTTGATATGAAAATTTTTCTATAGAAAAATTTTTGATATGAAAATTTTTCTATAGAAAAATTTTTGATATGAAAATTTTTCTATAGAAAAATTTTTGATATGTAAATTTTTCTATAGAAAAATTTTTGATATGAAAATTTTTCTATAGAAAAATCTTTGATATGAAAATTTTTCTATAGAAAAATTTTTGATATGAAAATTTTTCTATAGAAAAATTTTTGATATGAAAATTTTTCTATAGAAAAATTTTTGATATGAAAATTTTTCTATAGAAAAATTTTTGATATGAAAATTTTTGTATAGAAAAATTTTTGATATGAAAATTTTTCTATAGAAAAATTTTTGATATGAAAATGTTTCTATAGAAAAATTTTTGATCTGAAAATTTTTCTATAGAAAAATTTTTGATATGAAAATGTTTCTATAGAAAAATTTTTGATCTGAAAATTTTTCTATAGAAAAAAAATTTTTGATATGAAAATTTTTCTATAGAAAAAAAATTTTTGATATGAAAATTTTTCTATAGAAAAAAAATTTTTGATATGAAAATTTTTCTATAGAAAAAAAATTTTTGATATGAAAATTTTTCTATAGAAAAAAAAATTTTTGATATGAAAATTTTTCTATTGAGAAAATTTTTGATATGAAATTTTTTCTATCGAAAAATTTTTGATATGAAAATTTTTCTATCGAAAAATTTTTGATATGACAATTTTTCTATAGAAAAACTTTTGATATGGAAATTTTTCTGTAGAAAAATATTTTTCTATAGAAAAATATATGATACTACGTTATGCTTGTTAAACAATTTTACGTTAAATGTTTGCAAATGATGTAATATCAGAGCTCGGTACATTTAAATAAGATATATATCAATATATAAAAACACTATTTTCTTTAATCTATTAATCGACACTAATTATTCGGTTCTTTGAATTATGTAAATTTTCATACAATCGATCAAATAAATATAGAAATTAATCGGTTAATCGATTGAATACCCTACTAAACATTCAGTTGTAAATAAATTTACGGTATAGATTTAGATAACTTAGTACATAATTTTTTGAATTTGAAATTTATAAAGTATCAGGATATTTTTGAGAGTTTTTGGTATGAGACTTAAGACTCGCTAGTTATATCTAATATAATATTTTAATATCATTTATCACCATTAAAAATTTTAAGAAATCATTTATTTTTTCCAAAGACTCACAAAATGATTTTTAAAAATTCGTCAATTTCATTACAAGCTTAAGTTGTCTTTAGTTAAATTCCCTCATTTAAAATAACCATGGAAATACAAAGAAATTCGTATATAGTCAACAAACAATCAAATGTCTAAGTAAAATAACTAACTCATTCACCATAAATAATAACTTTGGTAAATGATGGCCCCTGTTATTTGTGGTAAAATATTAATTCAACAAAAACTTCATTATGTAAAGCAACAGAGATGTATTAGTTACATAAAACATTGTCGAAGCCAAAATCAGTCAGGAGTCTACCCTATTTGCCATGTTGCACATCAGCTCATCTGATCGGCTGGCTTGTCACCAAAATCAAATTTTCAAAACTACAGTCCTTTCACACCCGTATTGTATTCGGTTTTTACTCAAAATATCTCGCTATTCTTTTAACTCCACAGAGAAGCTACATATAATATCGATAGAATACGAGTAAAAGGCTCGCCATGATTTCGTAACACTAATGCGTCAATGTTATATACCAACAACAATCACTCGAGTCAATTTTGTATACATTTGGTTGAGTCTTTGGGTTTTAATGTCCTTGTAAGCACATTTGTTAAGGGAAGTCTGAGCACGCGATGACTAGCCAAATTATTTAAATTGATGTCTATTGGATTGGGTGTTTCAAATATGGAAATGCTTCAAATTCTCACTTCTAAGCGGTACTTGTAATCCGACAGAGTTAGACAATATATGTAAATAATTTGTAGTATCAAGTTCCAAACGGTGTCAGCAAATAAGGGATATTAAGAATCGTTCTTCTATATAATGAATATTCTGGAAATTTTCACAATTTTATTTTCTGTCACTTAGCGCCCTCGACCACAGTCGAGTTATCAAATTGCAGAGATAATCATCAATTTAACTCATTGAGTTTGATCGAACATCACTACGTTTAATTGATTGTGTATTCTCCTATTACTTGTTTTGCTCGATCTTTTCACTTGCCGTTGGCATGTAGAAAAGAACAAGACTTTTTGAGTTGATTCTATTTATAGAATAGTAACAGTGTTCACATATGAGGGTAAATTACATGAATGTATGTGTATGTAAGTGTATGTAAGTGCATTCCCAAATGAAAGAAGTTCTAAAGAAAAAATATAAACTTTTTTTTCCATTTTTACCTTTTTTAGTATCTTTCTTCAAAAAAATGTTAAAATAAAACGTGGATTTATTTTACAGTGGATCTTAGGTAATATTAAAATTTATACAAGCTTTACACCAAAAATTTGGTTTTTCCTGGGGTTTTCCAACAGAATTCTGAATACTTTTAAATCGCTACCTGGAAATTGGTGGCAGTTTTAAAAATTAAAATTTTTACCTAAATTTGTCGAATATAAGATTCTACTTATGTGATTTGTTAGTACGTTAAGTTTGAAATAATCACACCCTAAGATATTAAGTTTAGTGCATTGTTATATAAATTTATAATTTATCTCATAGTAAAATTACATACGTTAGTATCTATGAGTTTTACCCTGGATTTTCCCCAGTTGTTCAATCGTTCACAATTTCTATTGTCACTTATATCATAGCTTACATTTATGGCAATTGTTAAGGCTTATTAGTATTAAAAATACTATATATCTTGTGATAAAGATTAAATAAAAAATATAATTCTTATAATTTTTGTTCAAAAGATTAGATAATTTTAAATTTTCAAGAATTAAGAACAAGCAGATCTGGTATATTATTTCAAATACATATTTATAAATCCAATTGTCCGACCATATGTTGAAACTTGATTAAATAACAAGTAAAAGTGTTATATTCGGCTGTGCCGAATCTTATATACCCACCATCAAGTTGTGTTAAATTTAGAAACATATCTCATATATCTACAAGGGTGCAGTTAATTCAAAATGTGGACCAAAATTGAAAAAATCGCTAAGCTAATTGGTATTGTTGGTAAAATCTTTGGACGTAATTCGGTTGCAGTAGCTTTATAGTTCAACATTTAAAAATATCTTTGTGGTATCCCCAGTATTTACTTTGATCAAAATTCGGTCTCATTATCGGGCATAGTTTTACATTAAAAAGCTGTTAAACACTTTTCGTTGGGCTTAATATTAAGTAGGGTTAAATACGTTAATAGTAATACGGCAGGTCCATACATTTCGTTAGAAGTTCCTAATGCATCCATCATCTATAAAGTCTGGGCTGAACATTGATTAATGCCTATCTAATTTCATAGGTGCAATCTTAATATAATGAATGTATCTCCAAATCTTTTTAATTGTAGATATAAAAAGGGGATGTTATATATATAAGAATTATAGCCAAATGTTGACCGATTGTAACAAAATTACACACTGGCTGGTATATATATAGAGCTTATTCTTGAAGAATTAAGTGGTTATAGCTATCATAGTTTCTAATTTAATAGCTTTTAAGTGGCTTTTGCTACAATTTTTGGTTTCCGGGAGTGTTTTTTATGTGAAAGCTATAGTCAAATATGGACTGATTCCTATAAAATTGAATAAACTGATCAAAAGTTGCATAAAACTTTCCTATTTTAAATTTAGTCGTCATAGCAATTACAATTTTATTCAATTTATCAGCATTAATATATTTCTCGGCGCGGGGTTACATGGGAGCTCTAACTAAATGTGAACCGATTTTGTAAATTTTTAATATACAACTTTTTAAACTTTAGCTCTTTTCGTTAAGGCACTTTTATCTGACGGACAGACGGACATAAACCTTCTTTTCTTTATGTATTTTTGTGTTTCCATAAGTTTTTTTTATACGGGAGCAATGGTCAAATGGTGACCGATTGAAACAAAATTTTGCACACTGGCTGCAATTGACATATGACTTTCTTGTGACAAATTTAGTGGTTATATCTGCTTTAGATTTATTGTCATTTAAGTGTATTTTAAGTTTAATTTAGGCTGTTTCCGTAAGTTTTTTGTATGGGAGCTATGGCTAAATGTGAACCGATGAAATTTTACATGCTGCCTAGGGCTTATGTAAAACTTCTATATACTAAATTTTATCATCATAGCTGTTATAATTTGTCATTTATTAACAAATAAGCGATTAGCATAGACGATTTTATACGGGAGCTATGGTCAAATGTGAACCGATTTTGCCCATTTTCAATACCAAAATGAGGAATATTTTTAATAAGTTTCAGTGAGCTGGCTCCTTTCATTTAGGCGTTATCGTGATTTCAACAGACAGACGGACGGACATCGCTCAATTGTCTTAGAATTTCATAACGATTCAGAATATATATCGTTTTGGTTTTTGAAATTACAAACGGAATGACAATCTCAATATACCCCCATTCTTTTTGATGGTGGATATAAAAACGAACTAATACGAGGGCGGTTCGGAAACTTCTTAGCCTACCAATGAAAGAGAATAGTTAGTTTTTCAAAAATATTTTTATTTTTCAATATAGTCCTGAAACTTCAATACACTTAGTCCAACGCTTTTCTAGCAATTCTACCCCTTGATTAAAATAGTTTTCCTCAAGGTCTTCAAAATAGTGGTTTACAGCTGTAATTGCATCTTCATCTGAGGTAAAACACTTGCCAGCAAGGAATTTTTTTAGATTTGGGAACAGGTAAAAGTCACTGGGAGCTAAATCAGGAGAATAAGGTGGGTGGTCAAGCAACTCGTACTTTAATTCGTTGATTTTAGCCATCGTTAAAACACTATTTTGCGCTAATGCGTTATCTTGATGAAAAGTTATTTTTTTGTGTTGTAAGCCAGGACGTTTTTCTCGAATTTGTACATTTAATTGATCCAAAAGATTGCAATATTACTGTGAATTTATTTTTTTACCCTTTTGCAGATAGTCAATCAATAAAATACCTTTGAAGTCCCAAAAAACCGTTGCCATAACCTTACCAGCCAATTGAGTTGCTTTTGCCTTCTTTGGGGCACTTCCTCCAGCTTCGGTCCATTGTTTGTATTGTTCCTTTGTCTCTGGAGTATAGTGGTGGATCCATGTCTCATCAGCAGTTATAAAACTACGCTTAAAATCCATTTTATTTCGCTTAAAACGATCCAAACAAGCTTGAGAAATGTTCATTCTTATGCGTTTTTGGTCGACCGTTAGCAAATGCGGCACCCATCTTGCAGAAAGCTTTTTCATCTGTAGTTCTTCATGCGAAATGAAATGGACTCGATCATTTGAGATGCCCATGTTATTAGCTATTTCACGCACTTTTATTCGTCGATCATTTAATACTATATCATGCACTTTGGCTACAATTTCTGTTGTTGTTGCTGTTTTTGGAGGTCCTCTAAGTGGTTTATCTTCAATGCTTGTACGATCACGTTTAAATTCAGCAACCCAATTTTTTACTGTTGCATATGAAGGAGCACTTCACCTAACACATTTACCATATCATTATGAATTTCTTGTCCCGATAAACCTTTTTTATGTAAATATTTAATGACACCACGTATTTCTAATTTTTCCATTGTAAAAAAATAGCGGATGCGTCTTTTGTAAACACCTGTTTCTATATGAAGGAGTTACCAGATCGAAACAAAACTTAACATGTGTTTATATCGGGTGTTTTTTATTGAGGTATAGAACTTTAAGTTGGCATCACTTTTTTAACTGGCGGCCATTTTGTCAGCTGTCAAGTGATTAATATTTAGTTTGTTACCATAAATGGAGACCGGTATAGAGCCATGATAACCGACTATTTTGTTCCCCAATTGAATGGCATGAATGTGGATGAGTTGTGGTTCCAACAAGACGACGCTACATGCCACACAGCGCACGTCACAATTGATTTATTGAAGGAAACATTCGATTAGCGCATAATTTCGCGGAATGGACCTGTCAATTGACCACCAAGATCGTGCGATTTGACACCACTGGATTATTTTCTTTGGGGATATGTGAAGTCGCTCGTCTACGCCAACAAACCAGGAACGTTAGGAGACTTGGAAACAAACATTCGTGGCGTTATTGCTAACATACGGCCCCATATGCTCGAAAAGTAGTTGAAAATTGGACCTGTAGAATTGGCTTTATTCGAGCCAGCCGCGGCGGCCACATGCCCGAAATCATATTTAAACATTAATGGCATAAAATTATCCTTCCAATAAAGCCAAATTGATGGACATTAAAACGATTTTCTTGTGTTTTATTTCAATTCAAAGTTCTATACCTCTAAAAAAAACACCCATTAGCAGAGATGGAAGTTTCCAAAACACTTAACTTTTTTCTGTTTGTACCACGCTTTTTGTGCTAGGCTAGGGAGTTTCCGAACCGCCCTAGTATTTCAATGAACAAATATTCAAATCAAATGGACAAACTAACTACATAAATGTCCATATGATATGCAGAAATCGTCTTTACTAAAATTCTCTCATATGAAATACCCCTGGAAAGTGCAAAAAATCGTTATATCTTCAACCAGCAAATTAATGTAAAAAAAATATATCGTAACTCATTCGTCGCACTAACTTCAGTGACGGCCGGCCTAGTCATTTGTGGTTATCTAAATGTCAAATCAGCAAAAACTCTCGGAAAACTATATTATGTAAAGTAGCATAGACATATTAGTTGGACAAAGCATTGTCAAGCCAAAATCAGTCAGGAGCCTACGATATTTACGGTACTGCTCATCTGACGTGTCATCAAAGTCAAATTTTCAAAAACACAGTCCTTTCACACCTGTATTGTTCGGTTTTAGCTCAAAATATCTTCGTTATTCTCTTAATTTGATGTATACGGTAAGAGTAAGCTTTATATAATATCCACAGAATAAAAGGCTCGCCATGATATCGCTACACTAATGCGTCAATGTTTAATACCAACAACAATCTCTGTAGTCAATTTTGTAGCCATTTGGTTGAGTTTCAATGTCCTTGTATGCGCATTTGTGAAGAAAGGTCTGTGCACGCGACGACTAGCCAAATTATTTAAACCAAATACATACATAGATGATGTCTATTGGATTGGAATTATCAATATGGAAACGGAAGTGCATTGTTTGATTTTTAAAGTTTTTTCTTTTGTAGTTATAACTATAATTTGAACTGTATTTGCGAATATAGGAAAATTGGCACCAGTTATTCAAACTTTAAATAACCTAAAATTTGACTTGTATTAGTTAGAAATTTATTTATATATATGTTGCATAGATTTGAAGAAAAAATTAGAGTCTATTTGGTTATGTTAAGTAAATGGGATCATAGTAAAGAATTCAATGTATTTGTTATCACTTGTTACACAGTATGACAAAATCAAAATTTTTTGTTTACACATGAGTAATGTTAACAGAATATGAAAATAGGTTTAAAATAAAGAAATACGTGTCTCGGCGTTTTGTGTAGCACGTCAGAATTTTAAGAAAATCGATTTTAAAAATTCAAAGGACCGCACAGTGAGATTTCTTTATACATCTAACTGCAAAAAATAGAAGGAGTTATCCTACGACGATGAAATTTGGCACACTTATTTAGTTTTATATAGATAAGAAAAATTAAAAAAAACTTTGAAATCCGACGACTCCTTGAGGTACCTCCCTTGGACCCCATTTTTTTACTTATTTTTCTTCTCAATGTATAACCCGCAATTTTCAACAGAATTTCATGAAAATCGGCATAACTCTATTATTTGACCAAGAATAGAGCTCCATTAGTTTTGGTTGAAATCTGACGACTCTTTGAGGTACCTCCCTTGGACCCCCATTTTTTCACTTATTTTTCTTCTCAATGTATAAACCCCAATTTTCAATAGAATTTGATAAAATTTGGCACACTTCTATTCTTTGATCCAGAAAAAAGCCCTACTAATTTTGGTTGAAATCCGACGACTCTTTGAGGTACCTCCCTTGGACCCCAATTTTTTCACTTATTTTTCTTCTCAATGTATAAACCCCAATTTTCAATAGAATTTGATCAAATTTGGCACACTTCTATTTTTTGATCCAGAAAAGAGCCCTACTAATTTTGGTTGAAATCTGACGACTCCTTGAGGTACCTCCCTTGGACCCCCATTTTTTCACTTATTTTTCTTCTCAATGTATAAACCCCAATTTTCAATAGAATTTGATAAAATTTGGCACACTTCTATTTTTTTATCCTGAAAAAAGCCCTACTAATTTTGGTTGAAATCCGACGACTCCTTGAGGTACCTCCCTTGGACCCCCATTTTTTCACATTTCAATGTATAACCCACAATTTGATAAAATTCGGCGCACTTTTATTTTCTGATCTAAAAAAGAGTTCTAAAAAAATTTACAATATCCAAATCGAATTATTTTAAAAAAAATTTATTCAGTATATATTTACTTTCTAACCAAGTCGAATTTTTCTTAAAAAAATAAGATTTAATTCTATGAGCTTCCACCCAACGATTTAAAAAATGACAAAAAAACCGCTTTTGAACTGCCTTTTTCACTATTTCAACTTCATCAGTAGTAAGCTTCGAATTTTTTTCTTTTATAAAATTTGTTAACAAATCGACATTATTACCACAATAAACAAGTTCATGACACAATTCACTACAGAAAAAAAACTCAATTTAATAATTATATTTTAAATTTTATAACAAGATTTATTTATGTGAACAATTTTATTTTTTTAATTTTATTTGTTTTTACATTAATTTTCTTATTAAAACATATGGTTTTGTTTTTTTTTTTTTAATTTCTTATGCACTTTTTCCAAATAGCTGTCAATAAATTATTAATAAATTGTTGTTATAAAAGAGCTAATGTTAGGATTAATAACTGCAATTTGATTAAAAACTTAAGCCTGAAGGTATGCAATGGTTTTTTATTATAAGCAATATTCCTGACTTTTTTTACTAAATTTTGATTTTTTCAAAAGTTTGAAAAAATTGCTAAATTTTTTTAGCTAATTCGAAAGAAAAGCCTTTTGTCTTTCATTTCATTATACTAAGAGCACGGAGGTAAACCGAGCCAACTGACTTTTTCTCCAACGAAAACTGCCAATGCTAAATTTTATAGGACAATCTTGATGCGCTCATATCTCCCAAACTATGTATGCAGTAAACTTTTTTTTTTCTTTAAAACAAACACAAGATATCAGACTTCAATAAAACTCACACCTACATTTTGCCACTTGAAATATCTTCGATACATAAGCCTTTAAATTTCAATAATTTTACCATAAATTTTTGTTTCACAACATTTTGCTGACTTCAACCGATTTTTTCTATATATATGTATATATATCTTAGGAAAAAAATATAGATTTTTCATTGCCAGATTCTTCTCTATCAAATGGCATTATTAGATTTTTAAAAATTGATAGTCAAAAAATGCCTTTTTTGCAGCAGAAATACCATAGTGGACCGTGGAGGTTCACTTATAACGTAATACTATTATAAAAAGTTCTATAAAAATAGAATGGGTAAACCGATTTAAATTAAATTTGGATTTGTTTTTATTAAAAAAAAAACAAATTTGTTTCCGCTAGAGGACGCTTTAATTTTCATGTAAAATTAAAAAATATCCAAAAAATGTACGAGATTCGACTACCAACACTTTTAACACAAAATAACAGTTAAGATATCATATTAATTTTTGTATTTTTACATTACATTTACATTTCATTGAATTACATCACATTTTTTGGATATTTTTAAATTTTACATGAAAATTGAAGCGCCATCTAGCGGATTGGACTTGTTTTTTAAACAAAAACAAATCCAAATTTAATTCTATTTTCAAAACTGGCTCAAGCATTTACATCGGTTCACCCATTCTATTTTTATAGAACTTTTTATAATAGTATTACGTTACAAGTGAACCTCCACGGACCTTCGAATCTTTAAAATTGATTTTCTTACAATTTTGACGTGCTACAGCAAAACGCCGGGACACGTATTTCTTTATTTTAAGCCTATTTTCATTTTCTGTTAAAATTTATGTGTGTATTGCTACCACACAAGAATTTTAATCAAATTAAAAATTTTTTTACGGTCCAGCTTTTTTACAAACTTCCCAACAAATTCAATTATTCGCTAAAAAACTCTCTTGATTATTCGAGAAAACACTAACAATTTTTTTTAATTTTTTGCTGCTACCAGTACAATCACAATGACTTTTTATCGGGTTCTTAAACTGGTACATTCGTATTTATTCAGTCTGATTATGCGGCAGGGTCATGTAAAATTTTTAATTTAAAGTGCCAATATGACCCATGTCACCGGTCAGCTTAGCCTGATTATGCATTATTTTTTATTTGTTAGTCCTTTAATTCCTGGTGGAACATAGGGCCTTAATAAATGTTTTCCATAGATAGTCATAATTTCATCCCGTTCCATGATACACCAAACTCCCTCAGCTCGTTTTCAATTTTTCGTCTCCACGTATTTTCGGGTCTAAAAGGCCTCCTGGAACCTCGACAGTTTGCCGAGTAATATCAGGGCTGCCTTTCTCAATGTGTGTCCTAGCCAACCATATTTTCTAGTGCGTGTACTTGTTTGAAGCGGTTCTTGAGCAGTGCGCAACCATGGGTCTTGATTAGAGATTGTACAGGGACAGAAAATTGTGAGTATACGTCTAAGACACCGAATAACAAAGGCTTGTAGACTGTTTATCTCACGACTCGAAATATTCCAAATTTCAAAGCCGTATAAAAGCACGGCTTTAACATTGGTGTTAAAAACTTTAATTTTGGTAGTGGTTGATATATTTTGAGATCTCTAGAATTTGTTTAAAATTCCAAAAGCTTGCTCTGCTTTGCTGCCTCCGCTTTTTGAAATAATACTCTCAAAGTAGCAGAAAGTTTCAACTTCATCAATGATAAAATTTGGTGTCATTTATTGAGTTTATTTGCATTGACTTTTTTTTTGATGTCAATATGAATAAACTCACTAAATGACACCTGATTATGCATTAGTGTCATGCAAAATACAACATTTCGGATACTCTTCACAGAAGTCTTAACGATAATAATCAATTTATGGAATCAAGCCAGCCAGATTGGGGTCCCTTATGGTTATTATGGTAACTCTGATAATTCAAACGAGTTTTAAACCAAAAATTACACTTGCAAGAAAACAGTTAAAGTAGAAACTTTAATTTTAATTAATTTTTAGAACAAAAGGTATACTACACTGCTCGGCATAATTATTTTGACATACCAGTTGTTTTTCTTCTTTTTTTATTTCCGGTCCTATGTAATTAAAAAAATTATTTAAAAATATTGAAAATAGTATAAAATATTGTAATTTATTAGAAAACAAAAGAACTTTCACATTTTAAATGTTCTGTATAATTTTTTTTTAATTGAAACTAAAAAAGGAAATTTCAGGATGTGGCATAAGTATTTTGACATGTTTTTACAGAGCGTATTTAAAAAAAATTGGGAGCTTCAAGATTAATAAAAATTAATAATAATTATTTAAATTAATCAAAAATTTATCCTCCTTTAGCATTTAAAACTTTTTGGGGGTGGTTCGGAACAAAATCCACCAAGAATCTCTTTCCAAGCATTTGCGACCTCAATGACAGTTTTATCTTTTGTTCTTGCCAAATCCGCAGATCTGTTTTGCTTTTCTGTATGGCTACACATTATCTATTACATTAAAATCTTGACTTTGGGGAAGCCAATCCAGAGTTTGAGAACCAGCCTCTGTTAGAAATTTTTTGATCATTTTGCTCTTATCTTGTTGGAAAATTAATGCTTCTCCGATCAATTTATCGCCGGAGGGAAATTCATTTCCATTCAATACTTATAAATATTTATGATGATTCATGGAACCATCAACAGGTACTTCAAGAGGCCATATAATGAAATTCGAGCTAACTTTTCAAAACCTTTTGGCAGTTCTGTTTACTAAACAGTGTACTTTCATTTGCCATTGGAATTGTTCAGGCTGACGGCGATGACTCGTAATTCGGAAAAAATAAAATCCTTAATGAGTTTCATTTTCTGACGGAAAAATAAAACTCCCTTTTTAACAGTTTAAAACCAGCTTTTATTTTTGCGTTAAAAAAAACCGTTAACTTTTGAATTGGGATCGTTTTTCGAAGATCACTCAATATTCTTCATAAGCTCGTCAATACGAATCTATTGTAATATGACACTATAGGTGTTCCATGCCTCTAACATGATGATTTTTTGGGGTCTCATTTTCAAAAATAACTGTTATTTACGGTCCCTGTTATAAATTATTGCGAAGAGCAGGAAGTTCCAGTTGTGGATATATTAAAGTTTACAGCATCAAAGATATTGTCAATAAAAAGAAAATTAAACTTACTCCTCCAAATGAAAATCTTAAACAATTTAGAATTTGGCGCAGAAACAAAAACAACACCACTGATTTACTTCGCAAAAAAGCTAGATCCGCATGTGCCAAAGTACTGAGCCGCGAAAAGGCTCTCTACGAGCAACGTTTTCGCAGTAAAGTTCTTACTGCTCCGAGGGGCAGTAAAAGTTTTTGGTCATTCGTTAAGAGAGTAAAAGTTCATAGCAGTTCATCAATTCCTACTCTCTTAAAAGACGACCAAATCTTTACTGACCCGACTGACAAAGCTAATATTTTGGCCGAATTGTTTGCAAAAAATTCGCACCTACCTGATACCAATCAACTACTACCAGAACTGCAGAGAGTATCGGTATCTATGCCAGCAATTTTCTTTCGAGTCCGCGCAGTCAAAAGTGTTTTATCAAGTTTAAATACAAATAAATCTCCTAGTCCAGATGGCATTCCAGCATTGGTCTTAAAACATTGCTCTTCATCTCTAGCGCGCCCATTAGCCAAACTTTTTAGTATATTATACCATTCTGGAAAATTTCCCATGTGCTGGAAAGTTGCTAATGTAACTCCCATTCCCAAAAAGGGTGACTCAAACAACCCTGAAAACTACCGCCCAATAGCAATTTGTTCCGCACTCTCTAAGGTAATGGAGAGTATGGTTAACTACCATTTGGTTAACTATTTGGAGTCAAACAATCTACTAAGCGACCGCCAGTATGGGTTTCGTAGCGGACGCTCTACGGGAGACTTACTAGCTTTTCTATCAGAAAAATGGTGCCGTTCAATTCACCGTTTCGGCGAAAGTAAAGTTGTGGCTTTAGATATTTCCAAAGCGTTCGATAGAGTGTGGCATGATGCACTTTTATCCAAACTCAATGCTTTTGGTGTCGGTAATAAATTCTGCCGATTTATAGGGAGCTTCCTCAGAGATCGCTCTATAAGAGTGATGATAGATGGGATATCGTCCAAAGAGTTCATAATTAACTCAGGGGCACCGCAAGGCTCAGTTCTTTCTCCTACACTTTTTCTTATATTTCTAAATGACCTTCTATGTCAAACTTCAAATCCTATCTACTCTTTTGCAGATGACAGCAACATATGTCATTCGTACTCATTCAGTCATAGACCAAGTCTCTCTGAGATTGCAGTCAATAGACAAAACATGAACGATACGTTAAATGCGGACCTTATTTCAATATCTGAATGGTGTCGTCTAAACAGGGTGGATTTCAATGCAAATAAAACCCAATGTTGTATGTTAAAACATAAACGCACAACTGATAATGTTGCTTCATCTGTAACCATGGGTGGTATAAATATCGAGGAATCAGAAGCTCTTGATGTTCTTGGCATGAAAATACAGTGCGATGTCCGCTGGACTCAACACATCTTTCATGTGTCAAAAGAAGCACTCAAGTGCCTTGGTTTCTTGAAACGGTGTAAGAAATACTTCACTCCATCTGATCTCCTTAATATTTATACCACTTACATTCGGCCCAAAATGGAATACAACTCTCATGTATGGGCCGGTGCTTCAAAGTCTATTTTGGAGCTTCTCGACCGCGTACAGGAGAGAGCGAAGGTGCTTATCGGTGATAGTAGGGTAGCCAATTCTATTGATTCACTGGAGCATCGTCGCAATGTGGGTTGCGTTTCACTGTTCTATCGTTATTATAATGGTAAATGCTCTAATGAAATTAGGGAACTTGTTCCTGAAACACGCTCATTTTTACGTAATACTCGCACCTCAACTAGAGCTCATCCATTTGTAGTCGACTGTCCAATGAATCGCACAACACACTACAGGGAAAACTCATTTTTTAGTCGAACACTTCGTATATGGAATAAACTCCCAGCAGAAATATTTCCCCCCAGTTATAATATAAAAAAGTTTAAATCAAATATCCACAAACACTACTCCCTCTATCCTCCTTCCCATAACCTATTTTCCTAATTCCAACACAATGCGTTGCATATGTAGGGGCCATCCCCTAAGTGCTGGTCTTATAAATAAAAAAAAAAAAAAAAAACATATTATAACTTTCTTAAATAAGTCTTATTTCTTTTGGAGAAACTGCAGAGCCCCTTTAGCGTGAATAACTTTTGCATCCGAGCGACAAATTGCTTCAATAGTAATTTTTACAAATAGCAAATATTTTCAAGAATTTACAATTTCAAAGTCGATAGAATGAAGCAAATCTAAGGTCGACAGCATTTCTAAACTTTCATGAATACTTAATTTTAGAAGCAGAAATCTAAGAGTAAACTTAATTCACGATTATCTATGATGCTTTGATGCTTGTTTGTAAAATATTATAACGAACTGACGAGTTTTTTAAATACTGAACAGTTTCTCTTAAAGCCTCTAGGTTCAAATGTATATGGGCAATCGGTTTTAAATGAGTCAAAATTTCATCGACGCCGTCTTCAAAATTGATTTTCAGATACAAATTTCATATTGGCTGCTGCTCCATCTATAGTACATGCTACGATCTTTGTATTAAGTGAAATATCAAACTCCATTAGCCTTTGTCTAATGGTTCCTTGCGTTTGCTTGAAATTACACGTTCCTAAAATACGGTCCAGGTTATAAAATTAACCATGAGAATCGTAAATATTTACGTTCACATACCGTCTTCCCCTTACACCTATCCATTCGTTCATTGTAAACACCTTTTGCTTGTTTCATTCTTCTGCTTCATTAAATAGACAAATTATGTGCAAATTTGTGATAAGCTAATGTTATTTCTGAATAATACCAACAAAAAATTTTTTAAAATAATAGGCTAAAACCGCGGTTTTTTCTACGGTTTTCGGTTTTGAGTCATAAAACCGAACTGCAAACCCTATACTATACGTACTAATTTTTGTGAATATTGGTCGATATTTAACAATAGCTTTCATTTTAACCCAACTTCGAAATTTATTTAAATCTAATTTTTGTAATTCTGTTTTTATGAGAGCTAGGGTCAAATGTGGACCGATTGTCCTGAAATTTTGCAATTTGATTACAGTTTATACAAAAATTATGCGTGCCACAAATAAACATACATTTTCATTATCTTCAGTTTAACGAGTATTTTAGTAATTTTCGTCTTATTTGTTGACTTTTGACAAGAGTCAATAATATTTATGGCCAAAATCTCAATTTCGGGTAGTGAGACCTATAGGAGGTACCAGAAATAATGGAACGATTTTGAAAAATTTGAATAGCAATGATTCTTCAATCAAAAAACTGTGTGTATCAAATTCATCAAATTAACTTTAGAATTGTTGCCTTTACTTTGATTACAAGATTTGGGGGGCCGTTCAGACGGGAGGACCGCGGGCATCGTTAAATCGACTCAGAAAGTGATTCTAAGTCTATTGATATACTTAAGATCTCTCTATGCGTTACATACATCAGTATTTAACTTTTAATACCCTGGTGAAGGTTTGTAATCATAAAACCTGTTTGTTAGGACCACTATAAAAAAGCGGTAGAATCTTCCCAATGTATTTCTTGCACTCCAAAAATGTTAAAATTGTACTTCTGAAGCTTTAGGTGGGGCTCTGATATTGCACCAGTTTTCTGCATTATTCTAACGTTCCAAGTTAAGAGTATCAAATCATTAATCCCTTTATGATGCAAAGGTCCGTTAACATTTGATTCCATTATAAAAGGCCGTTGTGTAGAGTTCATTACAGTTTTTTCCAGGGTGTGTTATAAACCCAACGACTTACCTCCGTATAGACCAATATCTCCATGTCGTTAGTTATTTTCCGCTGGGGTAGGCTACCCAATCTTTTGCCAAGTTTCTCAGGATGACAGAGTCACCACGAGAAGGTGACGAAAATGTAAAAGAGTCAATTGTAATTAACTAATAATGATAATTAACTAAATTAAAAATGAATGAATGACAAATGTGGATGCTCATGCGCCTGCTTATGTTGAAGTTTAGTTTAGTCGTGCGCATGAGGAAATGATTTTTAAATTTTATTCACTCTTCACGCGCGAGAGTTGTATAAGTTAATCTTTAATCATAATTGAGTGTAACAAAACAAAAAAACATTACTCACAACTCTTGAGAAAGTGCTGAATTTAGACAAATGAGCTTCACACTCGTGAATATTTTCTTACCCTGCTTAATACTAAAATTCAGGAAAATAATTCAGTTTTTTTAAATATGAGGATTTCTTAAATAAGTCTTGTTTCTTTTGGAGAAACTGCAGAGCCCCTTTAGCGTGAATAATTTTTGCATCCGAGCGACAAATTGCTTCAATAGTAATTTTTACAAATAGCAAATATTTTCAAGAATTTACAATTTCAAAGTCGATAGAATGAAGCAAATCTAAGGTCGACAGCATTTCTAAACTTTCATGAATACTTAATTTTAGAAGCAGAAATCTAAGAGTAAACTTAATTCACGATTATCTATGATGCTTTGATGCTTGTTTGTAAAATATTATAACGAACTGACGAGTTTTTTAAATACTGAACAGTTTCTCTTAAAGCCTCTAGGTTCAAATGTATATGGGCAATCGGTCTTAAATGAGTCAAAATTTCATCGACGCCGTCTTCAAAATTGATTTTCAGATACAAATTTCATATTGGCTGCTGCTCCATCTATAGTACATGCTACGATCTTTGTATTAAGTGAAATATCAAACTCCATTAGCCTTTGTTAATGGTTCCTTGCGTTTGCTTGATATTACACGTTCCTAAAATACGGTCCAGGTTATAAAATTGACCATGAGAATCGTAAATATTTACGTTCACATACCGTCTTCCCCTTATATCTATCCATTCGTTCATTGTAAACACCTTTTGCTTGTTTCATTCTTCTGCTTCATTAAATAGACAAATTACGTGCAAAATTGTGATAAGCTAATGTTATTTCTGAATAATACCAACAAAAAAATTTGAAAAATAATAGGCTAAAACCGCGGTTTTTTCTACGGTTTTCGGTTTCGGTTTCGGTTTTGAGTCATAAAACCGAACTGCAAACCCTATACTATACGTACTAATTTTTGTGAATATTGGTCGATATTTAACAATAGCTTTCATTTTAACCCAACTTCGAAATTTATTTAAATCTAATTTTTGTAATTCTGTTTTTATGAGAGCTAGGGTCAAATGTGGACCGATTGTCCTGAAATTTTGCAATTTGATTACAGTTTATACAAAAATTATGCGTGCCACAAATAAACATACATTTTCATTATCTTCAGTTTAACGAGTATTTTAGTAATTTTCGTCTTATTTATTGACTTTTGACAATTAAGTTTGCATCAAATATCAAAATATGTACCGACTTAAACGAAATTTAGGGCATTAGTTTCAGTTTATATTAACGGTATTTGTTATAAATTTTATTGAAATATAATAAAATGTATGGCCAAAATCTCTATTTCGGGTAGTGAGACCTATAGGAGGTACCAGAAATAATGGAACGATTTTGAAAAATTTGAATAGCAATGATTCTTCAATCAAAAAACTGTCAGTACCAAATTTATCAAATTATCTTTAGAATTCTTGCCTTTACTTTGATTACTAGGTTTGGGGGGCGTTCAGACGAGCGGACCGCGGGGGGTCGTTAAATCGACTCAGGAAGTGTTTCTAAGTCTCTTGATATACTTAAGATCTCTCTATGCGTTACATACATCAGTATTTTACTTTTAATATCCTGGTGAAGGTTTGTAATCATAAAACCTGTTTGTTAGGACCACTATAAAAAAGCGGTAGAATCTTCCCAACGTATTTCTTGCACTCCAAAAATGTTTAAATTGTACTTCTGAAGCTTTAGGTGGGGCTCTGATATTGCACCAGTTTTCTGCATTATTCTAACGTTCCAAGTTAAGAGTATCAAATCATTAATCCCTTTATGATGCAAAGGTCCGATAACATTTGATTCCATTATAAAAGGCCGTTGTGTAGAGTTCATTACAGTTTTTTCCAGGGTGTGTTATAAACCCAACGACTTACCTCCGTATAGACCAATATCTCCATGTCGTTAGTTATTTTCCGCTGGGGTAGGCTACCCAATCTTTTGCCAAGTTTCTCAGGATGACAGAGTCACCACGAGAAGGTGACGCTAGGAATTCAATGGGAACTGCTATGTGAAGCCGCATTCGCCACCCACTTTCGACCCAAGACTATTGAGGTCTATAAAAATATACGTATTAAAATTGCTTCAATTTAGAGATGTTTGTCTTCAAATGACTTTAAATGTTGTTACCTATTTTTACGCGATAAAGTTTTCTTCAATGACAGGTTATTGGAGTTAGTAGAGGTTTCACTTTATTCATTTTGAAAACTGACAATTTTGGATTATGTCGCCGTTGCGAAGAATATACGATATAAAGAATCGTTTACAAAATAATACATATTTTGGAAATTTTTTCGTATTATTTTTTTAGACAATTTTCTTAAGTTTCTGTTTAAAATCGAAGAAATTCAAAAGAAAAATTTACAATTTTATATCATAAAACATAACAAAATTTAAACATATGAACTTTTTCATATCTACCTCTTTCACGATCCTTTGTGCAAAACTATTGAAACCATCGTATATGTACCTGTTTTTCATGGTATACTCAAAAGAAAATATTTTAACGCGAATTTATTTTATAGTGGATCTTAGGTCACACTTAAATTCAAAGAAGCTTCGCAAAGATTTTTTTTTGGTTTTCCCTGGGGTTTTCCAACCGAATTATGAATACTCTTAAGCCGCTACCTGGAAAAATTGTTTTAAGTTATACCTAAATTCGGCGAAGATAAGTTTGACCCTATAATAAATAATTGTATGTTATTTGTTAGTTCGTTTTGGTTGAAATAATCACACCCAATAAAGTTTAGACGCCTTAAATATTGAGTTTAGTGCATTATCTTATAAATTCAATCCTCACATGAAAAATTACAAACGTTAGTATCTATGAGATTTCTTCTGGATTGTTTAATCTTTTATATATATTTTGTATTCGTTCGAAATGTAAAGTATCCTAAAATAATATTGAAGCTTAAGTTGATCGCAATTGTTAAGGCTTCATTATATCAAATCCTTTGATTAAAAGTACAGTATATCTTGTGATAAAGATTTTATAACAAATTTAGTTCTAAAAATATTTTAAAAAGATTAAATAATTCCAAATTCTCAAGTATTTTCTTTTAAATAGGCAATACGTACTCGAAAAATATGGACATTTCTGTTTAAAATTTAACGCTTTTTGAAGTTTTGAGAATTTCTTAGATTAGGATTAAGGTTGGAAAAGTTTTGTATTTGATATAGATCATACATACAATACATATAAACCGCCGTGGTATAGCTGGTTAGTCATCTGCCTAGCATACCAGATGTCCCAAGTTTGATCTCCGGACAGACTTACTTGAAAAAAATAAATTTTCAGAAAAGCGGCAGTTCAGCTCATAACTCAGCTAGCCACTAGTTATTAAGTATTAGGCTATGTAAAACTTCTCTAACTAATGCATTTGCCTATAGGAGCCGGAGTTTAAACGTCCCTTTCAATGGGTCTAAAAATAGAATCGGATGCAGCTCATTGTCTAAAAGAAGTACCCCTAGTTCCAATTGGAATGTTGTCGGGGAATTTTATATATATACAATAAATTTTAGTAGGTCTGTTTCTTTACCTTCTGGGTGAGCTCCTGCAACTGAGAGTCATTTATCAGTTACTCTCCAAAACAGCAGAACTTACACAAAAGTACGAGAACACAAAACACCAAAATTGAAGTCCACAATTGATAAAGGTTAAAAATATCGAATCAAACGTTCTTAAAACCGTTAAACACATTTTAGTTTTCCTGAATTTAATTTTTAATAACAATTTTTCTAATTTTTTGTTTGTTTTTAATTGATAAATATTTTTTTGAAAATTTGTAAATGTTTGCCAGGAAAAATTGTTCTGGCAAAAACATGTAAGTTATTGTAAAGAGAAAATTTTTAAATTTTCTCAAATTCGTTCTCAATTACAATTTTTTCAAGTACAGGAACACTTAATTGTAATTTCTGATTGAAACTTGTACAATATTGTACAGTACTGGTAGTTCTGGACACAGCTAGTATAGAGACCAGCTATAGCTCTCATATAAATTGTACTTAAATGATAGAATAGCTTCCATACGAATACCTTAAATACCACAAAAAAATAAATAAATTTTAATAAGTCTACAATAGTTGTCAGAACTAAATTTAGTACCTACTAAGAAGTTACCATCAACGCTAACTAATGTATTGTTGTTTCAAATATTGGAGTCGAAATCAGTTCATTATTTATTTAAATAATTGAAGGAACCATATTCAATAGAAATGTATTAATTAGACAACATATGGGCATTTCCTGGGGTCCTGAACTTAAGTTCGTACTGTTTTGATGTACAAACAAGTAAGAGTGTTATATTCGGCTATGCCGAATCTTGTATACCCACCATCAAGTTGTACGAGAGTGCAGCTAGTTCAAAATGTTGACCAAATGTGGTATTGTTGGTAATATAAAGGGTGGTTAAATTGTAAGGGCAGATTTTGAATGTGAACCACATCTAAAGGCCAAGCTTTTTTCCGAATTTTATTTGACATTTCTCTATTTCAGACTTACTCAATTTGAACCATGGAGAGATACATAATCTAACAACGTGTTAAAGTTATCCAGACTTATTATGAAAATGGGCGTTCAAATCAAAATGCATATCGTGCACTTCGTGATTTTTTGGTCAATTTGATCGTCCAAATGTGCGTACAATCGTAAAAATCCTGGAAAAATTCGAGCAAACCGGGTCTGTGGAAGATGTGAGAATACCAGTGTATGCTCGTACAGCTCGTACTGCAGAAAATATTGCTGCTGTTCGAGATAGTGTGGCTGAAGAGCCGACCACCTCAACTCGTCGTCGTGCCCAACAATTGCACCTCTCACGCTCGTCGTTGATGAACATTATGCATAAAGAGTTGCATTTACACGCTAACAAGGTGCAAGTGGCTTAAGAACTAAAGCCTCTTGACCATTCCAAACGTCGTGAGTGGGCAGAATGGTTTCAAGAAATGGCAACAGTGGATGATCAATTTTCAAAGAAAATCATCTTCTGTGATGAGGCACATTTTAACCTCAGTGGATTCGTCAATAAACAGAATTGCCGCATTTAAGCGAATGAGAATTCAAAAGTGATTGTCGAAAAACCAATGCACCCACAAAGAGTGACTGTTTGGTGCGGTTTATGGGCTGGTGGCATCATCGGGCCGTATTTTTTTTCAAAATGAGGCCGGTCAGGCAGTTACTGTGAATGATGTTCGCTATCTTGAGATGATAACGAACTTTTTATGGCCCGAATTGGAAGATATGGATGTGGACGATATGTGGTTTCAGCAGGACGGTGCCACTTGTCACACAGCTAACGAAACAATGGCTCTTTTGCGCAACAAATTCAATGGCCGTGTTATCTCACGTAATGGCGATGTCAATTGGCCGCCAAGATCATGTGATTTGACACCGTTGGACTTCTTTCTTTGGGATTATTTGAAAGAAAAGGTGTACGTCGATAAGCCAGCAACAATTCAAGAGCTAAAGGATGAGATAATTCGGCACATTAACGGCATAGAACCTCCATTATGCCTCAGGGTCATCGAAAATTTGGACCATCGAATGGAGGTGTGCCGACGTGTTTGGCCGATATTTTGATCCATACATAATTGAGTAATACCAATATATCATAGTAAAATAAAATTAAAATAATTTCCTAAATAGTTTGTGTTTTATTCAAAATCAACATCGGCCCTTGAAATTTAACCACCCGATATTTGGACTAAATTCGGTTGCAGTGGTATAGTTACTATAGTTCAACATTTAGAAGTATCTAAGTGGTTTCCCAAGCATTTACCTTGGACAAAATGATGTTCCATAACCGAATATAGTTTTACATTAACAAGCTGTTTCGTTGTGCCATAAACATGTTGATAGCAACATGGTAGGTTCATATATTTTGTTAGGAGTTCCTAATGCATCTACCGTGTATAAAGTCTGGACCTAACATTGATTGATAGCTATCAAATTTCGTAGATGCAATCTTAATATACTGAATGTACCTCCAAATCTTTTTGATTGTAGATATAAAAAGGGAATGTTATACATATATAAGAACTATAGCCAAATGTTGACCGATTGTTACAAAATTTAATATACTGGCTGGTATTAATATAAAGTTTATTTGTGCAAAATTTAGTGGCCATAGCTAACATAGTTTATAATTTAATAGCTTTTAACTGGCGTTTGCGGCATTTTAGTGGTTACCGGAAGCGTTTTTTATATGAAAGCTATGGTCAAAAATGGACCGATTCCTATAAAAATTGACATACTGACAGAAAGTTGCATAAAACTTCTCTGTTCTAAATTTAGTAGTAGATATAGATTTTACAATTTTATTCAATTTACCAGCATAAATGTGATTCCCGTGACAGGGTTATATGGAAGCTCTAACTAAATGTGAACCGATTTTACCCATTTTCAGCATACAATTTCTATAACATATCGAAAATACTTTTGTTTAATTTTGTCTCTCTAGGCTTTTGTAGTTAAGGAGCTATTGCGCTTTTATCTGACAGAAAGAAGGACATAAACCGTCTTTTCTTTTTGTATTTTTGTGTTTCCGTAAGTTTTTTATATGGGAGCTATGGTCAAATGGTGACCGATTGTGACAAAATTTTGCACACTGGTTGACACCTCCTCGTGCTAAATTTAGTGGTTGTATCTGTTAAAGTTTTAGATTTATTGGCATTTAAGTGTATTTTAGGTGAAATTTTGGCTGTTTCCGTAAGTTTTTTGTATGGGAGCTATGACTAAATGTGAACCGATTTTGATGAAATTTTATATGCTGCCTAGGGCTTATGCTTCTATATACCAAATTTTATCATCATAGCTATTATAGTTTGTTATTTATTAGCAAATAAGCGATGAGCTTAGGCGAGGTTATACGGGAGCTATGGTCAAATGTTAACCGATTTTCAATACCAAAATTTTCTCAGAGATGGAGAATGTTTTTACGATGTTTCAGTGAGCTAGCTCCTTTCGTTTGGACGTTATCGTGATTTCAACAGACTTAGAGCTTAGGCGAGGTTATACGGGAGCTATGGTCAAATGTTAACCGATTTTCAATACCAAAATTTTCTCAGAGATGAAGAATGTTTTTACGATGTTTCAGTGAGCTAGCTCCTTTCGTTTGGACGTTATCGTGATTTCGTCTTAGAATTTCAGAAGGATTCGGAAATTCGGAATTTTTGATTTTTGAGCCAATATTAAGGAAATTACAAACGGAATGACAATCTCAATATACCCCCCATTCTTTTTGATGGTGGGTATAAAAATTTTGAAAACAAAACTTTTCCTAGTATTTTTTCCCCGATTCGATAGCATTTTGGTAGCTCTATGTTTAGTGTAAAAGATGAATTTCATTGAGTTTTCATGATAATAGTAATAAACATGTGGTTTCGAACGTTCGCAAAATAGAAGTCAACTTTGGCTGTCAGTAGTGAAACATATTGATTTATTTTAAGAGTGTATAAATGTCGCGAACGTACGATTTTTCCATATTAAAATTTTCTTAACAAAAAACTTAATACTCATATTTAAGCATGTAAATTTATCTATAAAATGGCTTTTGAAGTTTATAATTTAAAGTTTTCCAGTTTCCGCCTCAATTTCCTCTAGTGCAACAGCTGAGATATGAAACCATATTCTATTATAAAAAAAAATACTTTTTTTACAATTATAAGCAGGAAAACATGATTTTTATCAACACTTAATTTTTCGATCCTGGTTGACCATCCAGAGGAAAAGCCCATATTCCAACTTAACATTCGCTTTGTTGTCCATTTATATAGGTTTAATTTTAACTACACCATTTTCAATTGAAATTGAGAAATATTCAATTGAAATTGAGAATATTAATTTGAAATTGAGAAATTTTCAATTGAAATTGAGAATTTTCAATTAAAAATGAGAATTTTAAATTGAGAAAACCCTAATTGGAAATGAGAAACATTCAGTTGAAATTGAGAAATTTTCAATTGAAATTGGGAATTTTTGAATTGAAATTGAGAAAAACCCAATTAGAAATATTGAGAATATTTAAATTTAAATTGAGAATTTTTCAATTGAAATTGAGAAAAGCACAATTGAAAATGAGGTTGAATTTTTTAATTGAAATTGATAAGTTTTCAATTGAAAATGAGAAATTTTCAATTGAAAACGAGAAATTTTCAATTGAAATTGAGAAATTTTCAATTGAAAATGAGAAATTTTCAATTGAAAATGAGAAATTTTCAATTGAAATTGAGAAATTTTCAATTGAAATTGAGAAATTTTAAATTTAAATTGAGAACTTTTCAATTGAAATTGAGAACTTTTCAATTGAAATTGAGAACACCCCAAGTGGAATTTCAACCTCATTTTCAATTTAGGTTTTCTCAATTTCATTTCTAAAATTCTCAATTTCAATTGCAAATTTATCATTTTCAATTGAAAATTTCTCAATTCCAATTGAAAATTTCTCAATTTCAATTAAAAAATCAACCTCATTTTCAATTGGGCTTTTCTCAATTTCAATAGAAAAATTCTCAATTTAAATTTCTCAAATTAAATTTCTCATTTTAAATTGAAAATTCTCAATTTCAATTGAATATTTCTCAATTTCAATAGAAAAGTCTCAATTTCAATTGAAAATTTCTCAATTTCAAATGGAAATTCTCAATTCCAATTGAATATTTCTCAAGTTTAATTCAAAATTCTCAATTTCAATTGAAAATTTCTCAATTCAATTTGAAAATTTCTCAATTACAATTGAAAGTGGTGTAGTGCATTTACAATAAATTTAAAAACCTACAAAACGTTACAAATTACAACATTTTTATCGACACTAATACAACTTACAAATTAAGTGAACCGTTTTACCGTAACTAATATTTTAACCTGGCAACATTTTACTGTTACATGTACTCTATTGCCGACATGGAAACTGCATTCACACAATCCCATTCTCAAGTAAACAAACACACTCGACAAATACATATCGTATCTTAAAAAATTTGTATAATATAATTAATTTTAATATCCCAGCAAAACTTTGGTAATGGCAAGTACTCCGATAACTGGTTACCTTGTAACAACTACAACATACCATCCGAATAAATAATAAGTTATTACAGAAGTACTTATTTGTAATTAAGATGGTAATTTAAACTGAATGGCCCGGTTCAAATCCCACCAAGGGCAACAATTTTTTTTAGTTTTTTTTTTTATTAAAAGAGTCTTTTTAAATGATTTTTGAATTTAAAGAACCTAAATATTATCTTCTGTAAAAAAAAAAATTGTAAAACTAACTCACGTTAATGAAAAAATACCTTCATGAGTCAATTTTGATTATATAGGGGATGTTGAATACCAAACACGATTCTAATTGGTCTTAACTTGGTAAGCCCAACTTATCTGGGTCATCCTTCATCTCAACTGTGGACACACACCTCCTCATGGTATCACCCGGGGAGCTAGTTTAACACCCATTAATATTGTGAGTTAACATGTTCCGAGAGTTGTCCCATAAGATCGATAAAAATGGGTTAGGATTACGGGCTAGTAATCCTCTCTTTAAAAAAATACAATGAAGAGGATAAAATTAGAATTGAAATATCCCACTACCTAATGTTAGAGGAGGATGTCCGAAACTTCGATAGAAAGACCAAGTAGAGGAACATTTTTCAAAGCTTGGCCTATAAAATTGGAGAATATTCGCACAAGATCGAAATCCATGGAATTCTAAAATATGCTCGGACTTTGACCTTAACAGGTTGTAACATTTAAGTAAGTAAGAGTCAATCTTATGTAAAAACTTATACAAAAAAGAAGATTTAAATTGTTTAAGTTTTAAAATAAAATAATTTTAAAAAAGTTTTAAAATAATTACAAAAAATAGTATAAAAATATTTTTCCAAAAATTACAACAAAGCAAAAAAAGCAGGGAAAAACAAAGTTATTTTCACATGATTTTGGATCTAAAAATAAAAATTGTTTATATTAATTATAAGCTGCTAAGTTTTTAACACATGAAGGAGCTCAGTGGAAGAGTCTCTGCCTAGCAGTCGGAGGGTCTGGGTTCGAGCCCCCATGGGATCATAAAAAAAATTATGTATTTCGTTTAAAAATATATGTTTTTAATAAAACAACAACAAAAAAGTTGTTGCTGTTGTTGTTGTTGTTGCTTTCAAATTGCTTACCCAAGTCATTACTTTTCTGCAATTGGTAAGTACTTGCCTCCAATGACATCCCCATGTTAATGTAATGACTTAAACAGCGAATGAGTAAGTAGTTCGTGTTCAATAGTTTAACTGTTTAACTCATTATTTGGTAATGAAAAGTTTTACTGGGATAATATACATATTAGAATGTGTAGTTTAAAACTATTAAAAAAACATTTTTATGCCAATATTCTAACATTTATATTATAAATATATGATATTTATTTATTCAACAAATTTTTAAGAACTGAATATCTTGGATTATAAAGTCTTGTTCTTTTTATATTAATGAACTACACCATTTTCAATTGAAATTGAGTAATTTTCAGTTTAGAATTTTCATTTTAAATTGAGAAATTTTCAATTGAAATTGAGAATTTTCAATTGAAAATGAGAAACTTTTAATTAAAATTGAGAAAACCCTAGTTGGAAATAAGAAACAATCAACTGAAATTGAGAAATTTTTAATTGAAAATGAGAAGTTTTTAATTGAAAATGTGAAATTTTCAATTGAAATTGAGAATTTTAGAATTGAAATTGAGCAAACCCCAAATGAAATTTCAACCTCATTTTCAATTTTGGTTTTCTCAATTTCAATTGAAAATTTCTCATTTTCAATTGAAAATTTCTCATTTTCAACTGAAAATTTCTCATTTTTAATTGAAAATTTCTCAATTTCAATTAAAAAATTCAACCTCATTTTCAATTTGGCTTTTCTCAATTTCAGTTGAAAATTTTCAATTTAAATTTAAAAATTCTCAATTTCATTTGAAAATTTCTAATTTCCAGTTGGGATTTTCTCAATTTCCTCTGAAATTTTCAGAGGAACGAGCGAAACATGGATGTACAGGCCTAAAAATATTTGTAACAGCTCCAGTCTCTTCCAATCTCTTTACAATTTTGCCAATTGCTTGCGTAGTTGGACGATTATGTAAACCACTATCTCCGCTTAAAGCACGATATGTGGCTGCTGCAAAATCACCATTTTTGTATTATGTTTTGATAATTTTTATGTGTGATACTTAAGCGATCCATCTTCGTCAATGTCAGACTTTCAACCGAAAAGAAAATAATTGGTTTTACAACCTTGTTTGATATATCATCGTGAGGGAGTTTATGTGGTCTATACGCCAAAAAATAGATTTTGAGAAAATCGATCTTGAAGTTTTATCTCAATTTTTCTAAAAAACATTTTGAGATTTTTGCACCATATATTTGGCGTGTAGAGCAAATATCACAAAAAAAACAGTTTTGAAGGATATAGAACAAAACAGACACTATTTATCCCAAAAACTAGATAAAAAGAGATAGCTGAAAACGGATTACAGATTTGAAAAATTTAGGGCCGTAAACCTAAACTGGCATCATTAACTCAAAATGTGTAAAATGGCGGATAGAGCACATAAACTCCCGCAAGACGAAATTTCGAATTCCTGTGAAATCACGAAATGGATAACCCGACATATTTGCAAATTTTTCACGCACGTATTTATGTATCGCATAGGGTGCAACATTTTTTGAATAAAATTTTCAGCTATGTCACAGAACTCAATTTAGTTCGGAGTGCAATGAACACCGTATTTTGCTTTTATAAAAAAACGAAAAATATCTTAGAAGATATAAAATTTTTCAGAGACTATATAAGAAAAAATTTGTTTCCTAAACGACTGCTCGGATTACTTACTTAGTTCAAAAAAAAATAAGCAGTTTTCGTGTTATGTGAATATTTATTGTACAACCTCCTTCATTTTTTAAATAACGCTATATCTCGAAAACTAGAGCACCATTGAATTCAGCGTACTCGAATTATCTTTACCTACTATGTCCCCCTTTTGTCGGTTGTAAATTTTAAAATCAAATTTAGAATCATATTTGCTAACCGATGCTATTTCGGCTTTAGCAGTCAGTTTCGGAATAAAATCCTCTCTATAAGAACGCTTATGATACCAATACCGCACAAGCAGATGAAGCTATTCTTGCAATTTTTGAAAGGAAAAATATATGTAACAATCAACGTTAACAATAAATATCGACACCGATTTAATCATGAGCTGGATGAGTTATACGCTGACACTGACACAGTAAAACGCATTAAACAACAGCTAGGATTGATGAAAATACTCCAGCAAAAAAGTTTTCGAAATTGATCCCAAAGAAACTCGTAAAGGAGGACTGCCGAAACTTTGATGGAAGGACCAAGTAGAATAAAATCTATCAACGCTTGGCCAACGCAATTGGAGAATTTTGTTAAAAATATTTTGTGGATAGTATCCACTGGATACATTGAGACATTATTTTTGATGAAGAAAGTAAAATTTTTAAATTGAATAATATACAACATGTTATTTATTAAATTAAAAATATACGATTTATGTACTGCAATTCATATATCCAAAAAATATTTGGATACATATTTTTGCTATTGAGTGTATGTATTTAATAATTGTAGCGCCATATATGTGTGATACTTCTTATACCTCCCAACTGTTATATAATAGAAGTTTTCTATTACATAATATTTGGATATATATTTCTTCCTGACTTGAAATAAAAACCATATTTACATTTATATATATTTTATATTTATTTTATTTGTGACTAAATACTTCAATATCGTCTCTATTAAATATAACATAATAATACTTATTATAATTTATAATTATTTATCTAATAAAATATTAAATGTAATCAACTTAAACTCTAAGACGCCTTCAGAGGCTAATTCACATGCAAAGGAGGGAGTTATAAAATAACTTAAATTAATTATCGTCAATTAAAGTGACGGATCAGATTAATACTATTTAGTTTTTTATAAATATAAATCGTAAATTTAGTTGTTGTAGTTATTATAATATATTGTTGAGGGATTCACGTGAGAACGGTTAAGTTTCACCGCCTTGGCAACTGGTTCACCCCAAGACAAATTCATAGAAGGCATGGGAGTAGTACTGGGAACATTATGAGCCCATTGTGAACGCTGCTGAGGTTGTTGGTTAGGCAAATCGCTGCTAGTTTGAGCTGGCACGTTCATTTGATTATTGCCATTGTGTGTATTTCCTACAGCACTTCTGCTCCAGGCTTGAGCCGATAGTTCCAAATCTTGTTTAATCGACTGCAAGACCATATCTAAATTGTAGGAAGAATATGTTGATGTATTCAAAGAAGATGAAGAAGAATTTTGACTACTAGAAGGAGAACTTTCCGAAAGATGGTCCAAAATTTCACTTAGATCGGGTGTAAATGATTGATTAGGACTTGGTGTAATTTTGGCAGCAGGTTCTTCTTTGGGAGCTATAACTTCAGCATGATGAATTTTGGCAGGATTTGTAGAAGAAACTGCAGCTGGGAAGGCTGTACTAAAAGAACGCTTTTCAGCTGCTTGTATTGATGGATCTTGAGAATACGACATCAAACGCTGAACAATGCCCTTGTGAACATTTTGTTCTGTCATGGGCTGTGTGGTTTTGACAGTTGCTTTCGTTTCCTGAGGTCCCTGTATATCTTTCTTGTATTTCATGCGACGATTTTGAAACCAAATTTTCACTTGTCTCTCGCAAAGTGATAGACGTTGAGCAATTTCAATGCGACGAGTACGATACAAATACATATTCCGTTTAAATTCACTTTCCAGTTGTACCAACTGGGAACTGGTAAATGCTGTACGGGAGCGTTTTAACTTAGTGCGAGCCGGTTCAGATTGTGGTATGCTTTCATCGGATGAGTTACGTTGCATTTCGACATCATTATTAGAGGCCGCAGCAGCTGTAGTTGGCTGATAAGATTGATCCATGGGTGTAGGGTATATTTGTTGGTTTGGTGGATAAACAATCTGTAAAAGAAAAAATATTACAAATTAGTATAAAAAATCCCAATCATATTGATTGTAAAATAACTTACATTATTGTAATTAACCACTGGTGCTTGATATACCGATACTTTGGTTGATTGATGCATTGGATAGTAATGCATGACTGAGGACATTATTTTTCAAATATAAGTTGAGTTGTTCTTTGCTGAAGATCTTCAGAGATACTGATGGTCTGTTGCAGAAATAAGAACTCTTATATAGTTCATCTACCATTTGCCACGAGTACCTGTCGCGCACTTTGCAAAATTTGCCTAAATACTCGCGCTCAGTGCAATAAATCCTTTTGGTGACGAGCTGCTTTGGCACCGTCAAGACGAGTCGTCAGCGTAACGTGAGCATTTTGGTACTAATTAACAGGTAGATAGACATCGCAGAACATCAGACCATAATACAAAAAAAAAAAATATTATTTTCTACAGATTTTAAAGATTGTGTTACCAATTGTTAGAAATAATTTGTGTGAGTCTTATAAGTGAAACAAATATTCTTATGTCTTGTTATAGAGTCGTCTCTTAAATCGATATAAAATATTGGCCTAGAAATATGGAAACTTAGAGAAATTAAATTTTTCTATAACAAATGGTCATGAAATTTATACATGATCTCTTGGGTCAATTCAGGACATGAATATGGTCATTATATTATAACGCTAGTCAAAATTCGCCTCCTTTATAAGAAAATGCTTAGCTTAATTTGTAGTGCGTGACGTAAGAATTTTACAACTTATTCAGCAGTTTGCTAACACTTTTGTATCCATATGGATACACTTAATTTGAAATGCTTCTGACAATCTCGAAGCCAACAAATTGAGACCTTATAATCGCAATAAAAATCTTTTTGGTTTTTACAAAACTGAAAAATATGTATACACCATTTAAAAACGTTTTATTTTATTTTTCTTTTTGTTTTGAAAAAGGGTTTTATATTTTAAAAATAACATACATATGTATATCAATATGTAACCATGTTTAAGAAACTACATCAAGAATATAGAAACTGTTTAATTCAACACTTTAGATCAGTAGTTTTTTTGTTGTAAACTTTTCTTACCCTGTATCCATATGGATACTAACACAATTGTGGTTGTAAATGATATACACACAATGCAAATAGCCTAATTTTAAGTTTGAAGCTTCTATGATATAAAAGTTCTTTTTTAGCTGTAAATTTAAATTTTATTAAAAACAAGCAAGAAAGTGCGATAGTCGGCCAAGCCCGACCATATGATACCCTTCACCATTGAGGTCACATATCAGTTTTTGTTTATAAAAAGACAAATATCTGCTAAATTTTGTCATCATACAAACATTTTCTCAAGACTTATATATTAAAGCTTTTTTCGTCACTGTTACTGATATGAGAGCTAGGGTCAATGTGGACCGATTATCTCGAAATTTAGCAAATGGATTACAGTTTTTACAAAAAATTGTCATTATCATACTATTTAAAGCATTTTAGTGATTTTTGTCTCATTTAGTGCGTTTTGTTAGAAGAGTTTGTATGGGGTCTATGGTCAAATGTAGACCGATTTCAACAAAATTTGATACAGGCCGATGGGAGGTATCATAAATAATGGACTGATTTTGACGAATTTCAATAGCCATGGTCCACTATCAAAAAATCATCTGTGCCAAATTTTATTAAATTCCCTTTAGAATTGCGACCTGTACATTGGTTACAAGGTTAACATGGGGGTAAAGCCAGACGGACGGACATCGCTAAATAGACTCAGAAAGTGATACTTAGTCTATTGGTATACTAAAAGGTGGGTCTAAGACAAATATTTTTATGCATTACATACATCAGCACAAATTATAAAAAACTTAAAAATGCCTAGAAAATCAAAGGAAAATTTTACCAATTTTGTCGATTCCGATGTTTCTGACTTGGATGAATCTTAAGAATGTGAGGTTACAATAATTTATTTGGTACTTTCGATAGAAATATCAGCTTTTTATTAGAAGAACTTTCAAGAGAATGTCCGTATGAAATCAATATACAAGATAGGGTAAATGATAAACTAGGGATTGTTGTTGGAACTGTTCAAAAACTGCTCAGGTTCTAATCCTAACTATCGAAGAACTTTTGAAATATCTGCCGGATCTCTATATAAATAAGTCTCTAGGGCCGAATGGCATTCCAGCACTGGTCTTGAAGCAGTGCTCTTCGACGCTTGCGCGTTTATTAGCTAACCTTTTCAGCACTTATACCAGAACCTTCCAGCACTTTCCTCGGTGCTGGAATATTGCCAATGTTACGCCAATTTCAAAAAAGGGTGAGGCTAACAACCCTGAAAATTAGGAGTAGTGTTCTGTCATCCATTGTGTCTGCATGCATTTTTTAATTAGTCCGAGAAATCTATATCGTGCTTCGTTTTAAACGTCTAAATAAAATACATGAATGAATCATTAAACCGCGATTTAGATACAATATCTGAATGGGGCTGCGCGAATAAAGTTGATTTTAATCCTCGAAAAACTCAATGTTGTTTGCTTACACACAAGCGCACGGCAGTTCGTGTTACTTCATCTGTTTTCATGGATGGTGTAAATATTCAGGAATCAGACGCTCTTGATGTTCTGGGCATGAGGATTCAGTGTGACGTTCGTTGGACGAACCACATTTTTCAAGTGTCGAAAGAAGCATTCAAGTGCCTTGGTTTTCTAAAACGGTGTAAGAGATACTTCACTTCATCTGATCTTCGAACTATTTACACCGCCTATATCCGACCGAAAGTGGAATACAACTCTCATATATGGGCCGGTGCTTCAAAGTCTATTTTGGATCTTCTCGACCGAGTACAGGAGAGGGCAAATGTGCTTATTGGTGACAGTAGGGTATCCAACTCTATTGACTCACTTGAACACCGTCGTAGTTGGGGTTGTGTTTCACTGTTCTATCGTTACTTCTTTGGAATGTGCTCCAACGAAATCAGAGAACTTGTTCTCGAAACTCGAATTTTCATGCGCAACACTCGTTTATCTGTTAGAGCTCATCCCTTCGTGGTCGATTGGCCAGTAGACCGAACAACGCATTACAGAGAAAATTCGTTCTTCAGCCGTACTGTTCGTATGTGGAATTTACTTCCCGCAAAAGTTTTCCCTTCCACTTACAATATAGGAAAATTCAAATCAAATGTCCACAAACACTACTCCTTCTATCGTCCTTTCTATAACCTATTTTCCTAGTTCCAACACAATGCGTTGCATTAGTAGGGGTCATCCCCTGAGTGCTGGTCCTAAATTAAAAAAAAAAAAATTGAACCACACTATAATAGGATTTGAAAAAAGAAGGCCTTAGAAGTTTTGACTGTACCATGGAAAGAGGAGACAATATTTTTCTTCTCAGATTGTTTGATTGGCGAATTGTGCAACTATTCCCGTCATCGACAACATAATACGTTCGGCTCTGAATGGAAGACGCTTTATCGCAGAATATACCGATGATGTGTGTCTTCTAAGCCAAAGCTCAGGCAAAATCTGCATTCGGAATTCTCCGAGCTAATTGGAAATCACGGTAAATATCAACAAAAACTAATTTACGAATGCGAAATTTGAAAACGCGCAAATGCTACCGATATACGGCAAATACTTAATATATATATAATAAAGATATACTACACGCGACCTGCTAGATCGTGGAGAAGGTCATTTGATGCGGAGTTGCAAGCAGTAAACTTTTCATGGAATGACGTATGCATAACATCGCGCAATAGAGTCCAATATAAAATAATGTTTGAGGCCAAGGATAGCAGAAGAAAAAGAAGAATTATTTAATATGGAAATACAAAAATGAAAAGCAATGGAGCAGGGAAACTTTCTCCCCCAAAGTGTAGTAGGATCGGTGTAGGAGGAATACTTAACGGAGGAAACCTTTAAAGGGGATGTTTAATACTTTGTACAAACATATTCGAACGTAGAAAAAGAAACTACTGAACTTTTCACATCTGACGTTTTATCATTCTTATCGTAGTTTGTTAGAAAAAAGCTAGACTAAAGCAGGGGAGTTTTCTTCGAATACAAACACAAAATTAAGCATTAACATTGTCGCTAATACTTCAAAATAATACATTTTATATATTCAAGTATTCTTTATAATATTCAAAATGTGAGTAGGATCGGTGTGGAGCTAGAGAGCGTTTGTAGAAACTGCATCTTATGTAGAAACTGGAATCGTTGGAAATAGTTGCCCGTGTTTCTCGGATCTTTACATCTTGCATTTTATTTGGACAGAGACTGCTAATAATTGGTCAAAATTTTTAAGCCAGTTAAGAATGGCTAAGACTTTTCGATAAAAACTAGTCACTTTGCGTATTCGGATATGTGATTTTGGTGCTAACGACTATAATTCAAATACAAAAGGCTGATTATATCCAAAATAAAAAGATATTTAGTCTGGAAATTGATGCCAAAGAACACCATTTAAATAACACCAACTTTTTGTTGATCTCAAAAGTGCTTCAATACTGTTTAAGATTTTTAGTTTTGTATTGGCTTCCAACTAGCTTCAGCGACTAGTGCACACACTTTTCTATAAATACAAAAAATTTCAGCTAAAACCTGTAACCGATCTTATAAAACGTCTCTGTTATACCATACCAAATGATCTTAAATGCCATCTAATAGTTACAAATAATTCTAGAGGTATTAGAGTCTGCTCTTTTTCAGTCTAGCCTCTGTGCGAAGATCGATTCTTCTTAACGCTGTATCTCTATATGAATTTAATAGTTGATGTTACCAAATAATTTGTTAACGATAAAATATAGGAAAATAATACATACAACCAAGATAAGAATGTAGCCTTCTAAGAACGAAGTCTCCTCCGACAACAGTATCCAGAGTCGCCACAATGTTAAGACGAAAAAAAATTCTTAAAAAAAAATAAAAATACAGCTAGCGACGACCGTAATCACAAGAGACGAACTGTAAAACGAAGTCCCGACATAATTCTTTCAACGCCTCGGAAACCCAAGTACTTCTCTCAACGTCTTGTTAGTCGTCATATCCCGTTTCGTTGCCGTCATCCTACAGCTACGTAGCAAATTCCAAACAAGTCTAGTCAAAAGATTTCCAGCAACTACTGCACTAATTCAAGGCAGAACTCAGGAAAAAAACTCTATTGTTGCAAGGCATAGACAACGCACCAATGCCATGGGGCATTGTTTATAATCCGACTATATTTTGGTGATCATAGCTATGGCAAAATTTGTTTACACCTGTTACAGCAGGATACAAAATACGACGACACCGCAAAATCCAGCCAAACGAAATAAACAAATCCTAAAGAAATCTCTTTCTGCTCTTCGATGAAAGTGAAATGAGAAAAATTCCTCAAGACTCTCATGGTCGATGTCCTTCATAGAGAACGTCTTAGCTAAGAACTTATACTCTCTGCATAATAATTCTGGCTAGTATTTGTTGCAATTATTTTTATATCCTTGCTAAAGCTGCGAAAAAGGATATTTACTATTGTCTATGTATCTATGCTAGTTAATACGTATTTTTTTGTAAAATTTTAAGGTTTTGTGCTCATTTTCACAGTTTATGACTTTGTATAAATATTTTTCTGTTTGTCTTGCTTTGTTCTACTTCATTTAAGTCCTTCAGAGGCGCCTTGTTCGTTTTGTTGTCTTCAGCCTAAGATTCCTTCGAACTGTAGGTATTTACTTTTACAAAACAGTAAACTAATACGTGTCCTAAACGGTCTTTACGCGTATGTGCCTATAAATATTATAATATTTAGTATCTTTGGCTATTGTTCGAAGATTTCTTTATGTGAAAACAAAAATATTGAATTTTATGACAGGCGCTAGATCGGATTCAGAGTTTTGTTTCTTCTTCTACGAATTGAGTTTTTAACAAAAGAAAAGTCAAGTGGAAAGAACAATAGTTTTAAAATTTGAAAAAGAGATTTTCCATTTGTTATGGTAGATTTGAGTTAAGAAATGTTTTTACAATCGCGCAATAAATATTAGCTGAAGTATAAGGGTCTTAATTAAATTATACATATTTTTGCAAGTGTTATTAAAGAGTTAGTAATGATATAAAGATATTTTTTGAATATACCAACTCAGTTTTCATAACCTAGAGGCATTTAACCAAATCTTCAAAGAATAAAGCTTTTTACATTTTCTTTTTCAACTGCATTTAAGAGTTCCGATACCTTTCTGGATTATGACCTCGTGGACCAACACAGTTCCATTGCATTCTTTTGGTTTCTTGCTCGATTGGTGTTTAAGTCCGTAATGGAGAATGATATCTACACATTTGTCAGTCTTTGTGGTTCTAAATATACACTGTACACTGAGGACTCACTAAGTTATTTAGATACTGCCAAACTAGGTGACACTATTTTCCTCATAAGCTCCACCACAAAATAACTTGGATATCGTCGAACGGCGTTACTAAGAACCAAATTCATCATATTTTGATCAATTTGGCGATCATCTTTACTTGATGTACGCTCGAGCCGCGGAGCTGATATATATAGCAACCATTATTTAGTTATTTAGAAATGGCAAAAGCCGATCGAAAAATTGATGTTCAAAAATTTGAATCTAAAAGACATCGAAATGCTTTTATTACTTCCATAAAAAATCGGCTTCCAGATGTTGCTAACAACAACGACGCTAGTATTAACGAATTTTCAATATATCTCATTTAAACGTGCAATGAGGTCAACAATCGTTAGGATTCAACAGAATAAAAAGGTTAGGAAGGTGGGACCAGAGAATGTGGATAGATGAATAAGCTGCATGGAAAGGCTACATGAGAACCTTATACAATATATCAAGGGCGCTGTGTGGCAAGCCTACATACACCAACAGTCCTATCTTGAGTGGTAGCGGAACACTTCTCTCAACCCCGGATGAAGAATTAATATTCTAGATGGAACACTTCAAGTCAGCATTTAACGATCCTATTGGATTAGAACTACTGAAGGAATTGCATAATGAAACCAACCATGGCAGTACCTTAATGGAATTTCAGACAATCCACCAACAATACAAGAAGTGAAGAACGCTATTAAATGCCTTAAGCACTATAAGGCCCGGGCAATGACAATATTTTAGCGGAGATGCTTTTCTGAGATGTTGAAGGATCGGCGAGACTGTGGCATCCATTTGTGCCTAAAATATGGGAAGAAGAAGCTCTACCAACCTCCTGGAATGAAGGTATATTAGTCAAAAATACCATAAAAGGTGACTCCAAAGACTGCAATAACTCGACTTAGTATTTTGCCCGGTATTGGAAGAAGTGTTATACCCCTGTAACACTTCTTCCAATACCGGGCAAAATACTAAGTCGAGTAATTTTGAAAGAACATCCAATACAGTTTCCGCATCTTGTATCTTGTCACCTATACTTTTTATGATTGAAATCCACGCATGGCACTGAATGGTAGACGCGGTATCCAATGGGCACCCTTAAAACAACTCGAGGACTTGGAATACGCTGATTACTAAGCCAAAATATCAATAGGGAAAGTCTCTCTGATTTTGAATTTTGCTAGCTCTTCTTCTTCTTCTACTTCTTGTGTTACCCTTGACTCCCAAAGGAGCATAGGGCCTCAACCATCCTTTTATATAGAACGCTATTGCGAGATGTTATGCTTCTTGCAACTCCGCATCAATTGACTTCTCGTTCTAGCCGGTGCACCAAAACTAAGGCCACTTCCCTGTGGATTCCAACGAAGCTCTTGTCGAGCAATATTGGTATTTGGCCTTCGAAGTATGTTTCCCATCCATCGCCATTTCCGTTGACATACCTCTAAAGACGCAAGGATTTGGTTTGTAGCGTTTAGTAGATCTTCGTTTCATATGCGATTCGGCCGCCATATATACAGGATTTGCCCCAAGCATTTGTTTGCAAAGGTTTGTAGGCGCTTATCGATGGCATTCGTGCGTTTTCAAGTTTCACAACCGCAATACAATGCAATGCAGTATAAATTACTAGCATTTGCAAAGACTTACTTACTAAAATGGCCTATATTTACAACCTGTTAAGGTTAAAAGCTGAGAATATTTTAGAATTTCATGTGCTTTTGTCCAATTTCATACGCTAAGTCTTGAAAGGTTTTCTTCTACTTGGCTTTCCATTGAAATTTCGTTCTCTTTAAACATAAGGGGGCCGTTTTCACTCTGATGTTACCTTTTTTATAGTAGTTGTTTTTTTATGGAGTCCTAACCCATAGTTTTTACCGTTCTTATTGGATAACTCGAGGCATATGTTAGCGCACTTCATAAACGGGTGTTAACGTAGTTCTCCAGGTGATACCACGAGGACGCCAGTGTCCACAGTTGAGATGAGAGAAAACCAAGATAAGTCTGGGCTTACCAAGTTAAGACCAATCAGAACCCAAATTCTGTAGACTATTTCACAAGTATTCTTAGTTCTTGTTTTAGTTTCCCAGATATACTATTCGTTGTGATCTGCGAGTTAATTTTGATAGAGACATTGAGCATTATCAGCTTTTTAATAATATATTCTTTAAGTTAAGCTTAATGGTTTCAATATACATCGGAACTGTCCTACAATGATTCTGATATGAGGGGAACAGCTACATATTGCTTCTTCAGCAACACTATTAGTTCCGAGCTCGACGCTTTACAGAATAATCAAAGCAAGGTTGGCCAAATTTGAATTTTTAAATGAAAGTGCTTAATCTTAAGTCTAAAGAAACATTGTTATCAGCACTATCTCGAAATGAATCTTCTTTAGAATAATCGCGTCTTTTTCATTTTTGGCCATAAAAGGTCATATTTAGCTTTGAATTAAGTAATTACCCCAGAACGTTTGGTTAAAAATCATAATTAGTAGATATCTATGCATCACATATGATTCATAATTAAATTGTATATAATAATAAAAGAAGCAACAGGCTTCAACAGCAACAGGGACTATCAAAGGGTTAATAAACACTTTTAACACTCAAGGAGGACCCCTACTCATGCAATGAATTATGTTGAAACTAGAAATAGGTTATGTAAAGGAAGACAAAAGAAGTAGCGTTTATGTCATCAGATTTGAACTTTCCTACATTGCACATAAAGTTTATTCCAAAACGTGCACTGAATTCTCATACCCAGAACATCAAGAGCATTGGATTCCTTTATATTTACCCTTGTGAATGACTCTACATATTTGAGAGGGACATTTGCCCGAAATAAAATTCCTATATTTCTACTTTACATTTATATTAATAAAAAAGGTGTATTTTATACAAAAAAAAGTGTTTTTTATCCAATTTATTTCCTAACCTCAAATTTTCCGAAACTGTTAGATTTTTTAGGTGCGTCAATTTGATCGCTTTTATCTCCGAAGTTCAGTTTTATGTTACTCACATTAGACATATTGCTATTGTCCATTCCTATCTGAGCAGGTGGGAGATTACATATATAATGTCCCACCTATTCCCAAATGCTTAGCGATCTCCAATATTTTTTACCAAACCTAATAAGCTGGAAACTTTGTGAAAATTGTTATTGGAAAGGTCTTTTTGAGGAGGATTTAGCAACGTAACAAGAAGAACTAATTTTAACAACGAAAAAATTGATAATCTTTCTCCACGTTTCAGTTATTGATACATATGTCTAAAAGCAAACATTTTGAAAAATCACCAGGGCTTAACATATTTTCGAAAATTGAATCAGGGGGTATAGTTATTATAATTCCTGAACA
This sequence comes from Stomorhina lunata, assembly GCA_933228675.1. NCBI lineage: Eukaryota > Metazoa > Arthropoda > Insecta > Diptera > Rhiniidae > Stomorhina > Stomorhina lunata. Next base: position 91,283,418 of record OW121740.1, on the reverse strand, counting down.
ACTTATATTTAAAAATTTGAAAGTAATTTCGATTAGATATTAATTTTTCGAATTGAACTGTTCGTGTCAACTTGAAGGGCGTTTGATTTTAGTGATTCGCTTCTGGAACATAAGGAACATTGTATTTAGAGATTTGCTTAAACGATATTGCTTGTTGAGGTATCACATTGCGATCTCTAAAGAAAAACTCGATATGCTAACGTTTTTATACAAAATCCAAACTTTTGGGGTTATTTCAGAAATTGTCGTTACCACTAAAATCTTGGAATGCCAAAAAATTGATGGATTTTTGTGGAATTTGCTCATTGTATTTTAGGCAATTTAATGACATCCTTTTCCGGCCATATTATTTCCAAAAGGGTTAGATAGTAAAAACGGAAAAGTCAAGTAAGGCGTTTGCAACTTCCAATTTTTAGTTATTGTTACTAAAACCGAAAGTTATTTGGATTATCATCATAAATATTCCACATCATTTCTATTCACATTGATTTTGGAAATTCCCAATTTTATATCAAAGAAGAAAAACTGGAAATTCCGAAAACATTGAAATCGAACAATGTCAAATTTGGCGAAAACCTTAAACGTGCCTACCTAACTAGAACATAATTTGTGTACTCTTAAAATTTAACTATTTCAACAGGTAAGCGAAAAAGAAAACTTAAAATAACTGAAGATCATATGTGATCATAAAATCCTATAGCGAGATTAAGATTAACAGGAATATTTTAGTGGTATTATAAAACGATTTTACGAAATTCGCGGAAAATGCTTGCTAAAACAGGTAGATTAAATGGCATAAAAGATAGAAATTTTTAAATTCATAAGATTTTCGGAAAACCCAAACTGTATATGAAAGAATCATGGAATATTGCAAAAAGTATGTAAAATATTTTAAGTTTTATTGCGGCGATTTTATGATGATAAGCGAAGTATACGAAAAACACACGTGTTTCATGGTTGATTTACAAGAAAAAAAAACACGTATGTATATACGAATTATAATCAGGTATGTACTTTAAAATTGTGCACGAATTCTACTATACTCGACTGAAGAAAATTTATCGTTTGAAAAGTACAGTTAAATAATTTGCATATGATTATATGGATATAAGGAATACATTTTTGTTTCATACTTCTGATAAAGAGTGGTTAAATTGTAAGAGCCGATGTTGAATGTGAACCTAAACGCCAAGTTTTTTTTTCCGAATTTTATTTCACATTTCTCTATTTCAGACTTATTCAATTTGAGCCATGGAGAGATACACAATCCAACAACGTGTTAAAGTTATCCAAACTTATTATGAAAATGGGCGTTTAAATCAAAATGCTTATCGTGCATTTCGTGCATTTCGTGATTTTTTTGGTAAATTTGATCGTCCAAATGTGCGTACAATCGCAAAAATCTTGAAAAAATTCGAGCAAACCGGGTCTGTAGAAGATGTGAGAACACCAGTCCATGCTCGTGCAGCTCGTACTGCAGAAAATATTGCTGCTGTTAGCGATAGTGTGGCTGAAGAGCCGTCCACCTCAACTCTTTGTCGTGCCCAACAATTGCACCTCTCACGCTCGTCGCTGATGAACATTATGCATAAAGACTTGCATTTACACGCTTGACCATTCCAAACGTCGTGAATGGGCAGAAATGGCAACAGTATATGATCAATTTTCGAAGAAAATCATCTTCAGTGATGAGGCATATTTTCACCTCAGTGGATTCGTCAATAAACAGAATTGCCGCATTTGGGCGAATGAGAATCCAAGAGTGATTGTCGAAAAACCAATGCACCCACAAAGAGTGACTGTTTGGTGCGGTTTATGGGCTGGCGGCATCATCGCACCGTATTTTTTCCAAAATGAGGCCGGTCAGGCAGTTACTGTGAATGGCGTTCGCTATCGTGAGATGATAACGAACTTTTTATGGCCCGAATTGGAAGATATGGATATGGACGATATGTGGTTTCAGCAGGACGTTGCCACTTGCCACACAGCTAACGAAACAATGGCTCTTTTGCGCAACAAATTCAATGGCTGTGTTATCTCACGTAATGGCGATGTCAATTGGCCGCCAAGATCATGAGATTTGACACCGTTGGACTTTTTTCTTTGGGGTTATTTGAAAGAAAAGGTGTACGTCGATAAGCCAGCAACAATTCAAGAGCTAAAGGATGAGATAATTCGACACATTAACGGCATAGAACCTCCATTATGCCTCAGGAGGTGTGCCGCCGTGGTCGCGGAGCCCATTTGGCCGATATTTTGTTCCATACATAATGTTTGTTCTAACGAAACTACCCAAAACAGTCCAAAGTTGTCAGAAACTACCCAAAAAAAAACAATTTGAATTGAAAAATTTGTACGGGAACACGTTTTTCGTTAAAGTACGGGAACAAACATATAATTGAGTAATACCAATATATCATAATAAAATAAAATTACAATAATTTTCTAAATAGTTTATCAGGTATGTGATGGAAATCGATCGTTTTCAAATCCATCGATTTCTGATACATTTTTAAGGTAATTTTCGGTTATTTCCCCAAAACATTTAAACCAAATGGAAGATAATATATCAGTCAAAAGGATCAAAACCCAATTTTTCATCATTTTTGGAGAAATAACCGAAAATGATCTCAAAAATACATCTGAAATCGATCGATTTGAAAACCATCACATACCTGTATGTTTTATTCAAAATCAACATCGGCCCTTGAAATTTAACCACCCGATATATACATTTTTAGAAGCATTGCAATTTTACATTTTCGAGATAATGATATACATTTTCCAAATATTAAAAGAATTCAAATTAAAACAACTAGTATTCAATTATTACAAACAAAAAGATTTTTGAATTTTATTATTATTTTTTTTGGTTAAGCGAATTTAGAAATCATTGAAAACAAAATCAAAAATCGGGAACTATAATAATTGAAAAAAAAAACAAATTTTAATACAAATTTAACTAAATTTTCCTAAAACTGTTAATATCTATGAATATCACAATGTCATTAGGGTTTCTGTACTTATTAGTTTAAATTATACAATATTTCGAAACTTAATTAAAATATATTTTGTCACAATGCATTTTGTTAAGAATAATCGTATATAAATTTTACTTTAATGATAGTACAAGATGTTTTACATTTAGAATTGATGATCAGCTATAATTTGAACATAATTAACACCCTTTAAGAGGACAAAGTTTGAATTCTTCATGGGTTACCTATTTGTTCTTAAAAAAAGATTTCAAAAAGGAAACAAAGAATTCAATTTGCCCCTTTGGCTCAGAAAAGATAATGAGGTGTTGAAAGAATAGTCTTTTTATTGAAAAATACTCTTGACGAATATTTATTGTTGAAATGTTCACTCTGTCATTAAAAACCTTTTCGAATCGTTAAGATATTGAGTTTTTAATAAGAGTAACATTTTACATTTTGTTTTGAATGACAGTTTTAAGATTTTCCCAATTATGTTGCCAATCATTGTCCGACCATCGAGAACATCTTGCAGTAGCACTAAAATATATTAAAACTTAAAACTAATAGAAAACACATTAAAACTAGAGTTAAACTGCAGTAAAATACACTCGAGCCCATACATTCCCCTCAGGCAACGCTACCAATTCATGGGCTCTGAAATTGGTGACGTCGCTGGGTGAATAACGAACATAAATTAGTGCAGTTTGGTCTAAAACTTATTAACTAAAATATTAAATTAACATTTAAAATCTTAAATTAAAACTTATAATTATAACTTAAACCTAGTAAAAATTTAAAAGACGATTATATTTTAAACAAAATGCAAATGGTTCAAAATTATTCTAAATATGTTTCATATACTTTTTTTTGTAAATTTTTTTAAAGCAAATTTCTTAAATTTAAAATTAGTTTAGAATTTATAATAATAATGATAATTATAATATTTATGAGAAAAACAAAAAAAAAATCTATATAACAATTTATAATTTTTACTTTTTACAATCAAGGAACAACATGGGTAATTTTTTTTTTTGGTTAGTACAATAAAATACAATAGTTTTGGGTTAAACATCACAGCATGCAAATCTATCAGTTGAAGCAATAGGTGGCAAATTGTTGTGGATTTGCTGGGGGGTTACGATGATTATTATACGCGTGCATTAGCGTATCCATCGTACACTGATAGTTGGGATCGCTTGTATCCGATGACATTTTTTGAAATTTTGAAAATGCGCCATTGCAATCCTCCATAACGTTAATGGCGGGTGTACCAGAACTCCCACTGCCAATTGGATTACCATTGCTACAAGTGTCGTCATTACCATTGGCATTGTTGGTTACAAGTACCTTCAAGTAAAAAAAAAATAAAATATTATTACATTTCTAATAAAAGATAAGCCAGAAAATTGTATAGTAGTTCAATCTCGAATTACACCGCTGTGGACTTATTGTCTGTTGCTTAGAAAAGTAGGTGTGTTTAATTTTAAGAACATACAAGCATTTCTGCTGTCATGCAAGGTGACAGTTCATGTTGTGACCTCTTCAATATTGTGTTAGAGAAAATCTTGCGAGATGCAGCAGTTAATACAACAGGAACAATTTTCAATAGAAAACATATGCTACTCGCGTTTGCCGATGACATTTCTATTATAGGACGCACTCTACGCGAGGTAACTGCCGCCTTTTCCAATATCGAGAAGGAATCAAACAAAATGGATCTAGCTGTAAATGAATCAAACACAAAACTGATGGTTTCTACAGGCAGACAGACCACTAGAATTGGATCACATGTGTCCTTTGAGAACTATAGCTTCGAGGTTGTAAAAGAATTTGTATACCTTGGTACCTCTGTGAACATCAACAACGATATAAGCTTCGAAATCAAACGCAGAATCATACTTGCCAATCGATGCTATTTTGGACTAAGCAAACAGCTAAGAAATAAAGTCCTCTCCGTAAGAACTAAAATCACGCTCTATAAAACGCTCATACTACCCGTGCTATTGTATGGTGCTGAATCATGGGCACTTGCACAGACAGATGAAGCTTTCCTTGGAGTGTTTGAGAGGAAAATTGTACGAAGAATCTTTAGACTAGCCTGCGTCAACAATGAGTATCGACCTCGAATGAACCATGAGCTGTATGAGTTATACGCTGACATAGACATAGTAAAACGCATTAAGCAACAGCGTCTGCGTTGGCTAGGACATGTTGTGCGAATGGATGAAAATACTCCGGCAAGAAAAGTCTTCGAATATGATCCAGAGGGAACGCGTAGAAGACGGCGTCCAAAACTTCGTTGGAAAGACCAAGTAGAAGAAAATCTTTTGAAACTTGGTATATGAAATTGGAGGATATGCGCACAAGATAGAGGTGCATGGAATTCTAAAATATGCTCGGCCTTTGACCTAAACAGATTGTAATTACAGGCCATTTAAGTAAGTAAGTACAAGCATTTCTGCATTTGTCTAACTAAGTCTAACATTTTCCATTACCATTTTTTTAGCACAATTTATTTTTGTTAATCTCAATTTAAATTATTATAAGCAATCTCTTTTGGCAGTAAATTATAAAGCATTAAAAAGCCATCGCACAGTGATATTTCTTCATACATCTAACTGCAATTTAGTCCCCCATTTTTTCACTTATTTTTCTTCTCAATGTATAATCCGCAATTTTCACCAGAATTTCACGAAATTCGGCACAACTCTATTATTTGACCCAAAAAAGAGATCCACTAGTTTTGTTTGAAATCCATCAACTCCTTGGATTGCCTCCCTTGGACCGCCATTTTTTCACTTATTTGGAACCCAATTTTTTACTTATTTTCCTTCTCAATGTATAAACCGCTATTTTCAACAGAATTTGATAAAAATTTAGGATACTTATATTTTTTTGAACCAAAAAAGAGCCCAGTTAATTTTGATTGAAATCCGATGACTCCTTGGGGTACCTCCCTTGGAACCGCATTTTTACTTATTTACCTTATCAATGTATTACCCGCAATCTTCAATAGAATTTTATAAAACTCGGCACACTTTTATTTTTTGATCCAAGAAAGAGCTCTACTAATTTTGGTTGAAATCCGTCGACTTCTTAGGGTACCTGCCTTGGACCACTATTTTTACATGTGTTTTTATTCTCAATGAATAAGGCGAACTTCTTAATAAAATTTAATGAAATTCGTCACATGCCTATTAGTTGATCCAAGAAAAAACTCTACTAATTTTTATTTAAATCCATAAACTTCTAGAGGTACTTCGGAAATCTCAAGATAATGTAATTTGAATTAATGTAAGGATTAATAACTGCAATTTGATTAAAAATTTAAGCCTTAAGTATGCAATGCTTTTTATTATAAGCAATATTCCTGACTTTTTTTTATTAAATTTTGATTTTTTGAAAAGTTTGACAAAAGATGCTGATTTTTGTTTAGCTAATTCGAAGGAAAAGCCTTTTGCATTTCATTTCATTATACTGAGAGCACGGAGGTAAACCGAGCTAACTGACTTTTTCTCCAACGAAAACAGCCAATACTGAATTTTATAGGACAATTTTGATGTGCTTATATCTCCCAAACTACTTATCCAATAAACTTTTTTTTTCATTGCCAGATTCTTTTCTATAAACTGGCATTATTAGATTTTTGAAAGGTGATAGTCAAAAATGCCTTTTTTGCAGCAGAAATACCATAGTGCGCCGGTGTACATTACAAAACTAAAACTGTTAAGCTAACCACAGATGGCGCAACTTCACTGTTCTTAAAAAAGAAACAATGTGCTATTATAGTGTTAAATATAATAAATCTTTAAATATCATATTTAACCCCTTTCACCTCACTACTATCCAACCCATTTGTCTTATATAGAAAGGCCGTAACTCACACTTTTTTAGAAATATTTTTTTTGTGATTCCAATGCATTTAGCGCAAAAACACCTCCTCAAAAAAATTTGAGGCAATTTTATCAAAACTAGCGGTTAAGTAATTTTTTAAAAGTCCTTATTTCTACAAAAAATATATTTTTTCAAATAATAGAAAACTTTCGAATCTTAAAGCTATCAGTTGGATGTATAAAGGAGCCGTTCAGCTCCACAGTGCAATATGCAAACTTTTACAAAAGAGCTTTTGAGCTTTCACACCGACACACTATGTATAAGCGAGAAACAACGATGTTTGTCCCGCTCACACTTACGTAAAATTGTCTTTGCAAAGTTAGTGGTCTTTTCAATTTTGTGCTCGATTATATCGTCTCCTACAATGCAAAAGGGCGTAACTATACTTTTAGTTTTTTTTTTTGCAGAAGAAGAAAAAAGCTCTATAACTTTTAAACTACAAGGATCATTAAATTCAAATTTTGGAATTGGGTCAACAAGCAAACTCTAAAAACTAAAATGGTAAAAAACGTTTGGTTTTTGTGCACTTGCGAAAAGCCAAAGAGCTTAACTACAAGTTGAATATTTTCTGAAACCAAAAGAGCCATACAATTTTTAAGCAAAAATTTAAACTTTTCAAAATGCAGTTTGTCAATAATATAGAGACGTGTCTTAAAAATTGTATCAGTTTTTTTTTCGAAACATAATTTAATGTTATTTCAAAAATAACCTCGTAACTTTTAAACGGTTAAAGATACTCAAATGAAATCTGTGGACTTTTGACAAAACGTCTTCTTTCTAAATCCACAACTTTTCAGTAGAGCGAAAAAACAGTTACAAAGGCTAATAGAAGTTATTGCTAAGAAAATTAAAGAAATTTCGAACTTGGATATTATACACAAATACTCAATAAACAATATGCGACCTTTTTTTTCTTCTAAAAGCAATCGTTTTCTTTAAAACGACAAAAATTAAAATTAAGATGTTTTGTCAAATGGATTTTAATAAAAAAAAAATAACTTCTATCATACAAGTCGTTTTGTCAAAATTTTTTTGATTAAATTATAAAATGTTTTTAATCGCTTAAGTCAAGAGAAGTTGTTTTGTTAAAATGGAACATGAAAATAAAGTTGAAAGAAGTTGATCTGGAAAAAATATTTCGGTTTTATTTAAAAAAAAATTATTCACTTTTTCGTTACAATATGGAAATTATACAAAAACATGGTTAAAAATAATACATTTTTCATTAAATTTGATTAAAACATTAAAATTCACTTCCAAATAAAAGAATAAAATAATTCAAGGAAACAGTAAAAATCCATATTTTGTGTTTTTTACACTTAGTTTATTGTTGAGTTTCTTCTTCTTCAAGATCCGGATCAATTTCAAAAGAACGTTCTCCTTCGGCCTTTATGTTTTCATAAAAACTATGTAGATGAGTACTAATCAGTGGCAGCATATCCAATAAATCTCGTTTTTTGTTCTGCGATATGGCCAATGGAGACGTGTAACTTGCGATCAATTGTGGAGCCGGGACCTTTTGACGACGAGAAAATATAATTGAGTCGTGTGACGGCGACTATAGTGGCTTTCGTACTTGGGAATACTATTTATGTGTTCAATTACTTCATTATACTTTTGCATCGGCAGCTTGTGGTGTGGCTCGTGTCGGCCACGTTGGTCATCCGGTATGAGTGCACCAAATAATTGATTTATTTTATACCTATTTATGGTTTTGATGCTCGAATCCGTTTCTCCAAATATTTTTAAGAAGCATGTTTTGCACACGCGATTTTTCTGTCCGCACATCTCAAAATGGTACAAATAAACAAATTGCCGATTCCGGGGATTGGATGATTTCACCAAAGTCTCGGTTTTCTTTGTTTGGATCTCAATCATGTTCGAAATGTAATGACGAGGCTTATTATAATCACCCAGTTGCAGTATTCTTTAAATATCTCTTCATTCTGCTGAGCATTAATTTTGTTGTGACACATTTTTTTGCACTGTCCTATTGGATCAAATGTATTTTTAGGTACTTTTTTATTCCGAGATGTATAATATTCTTTTCCTAAATTTTTGTTTAATTTATTCAAGGCCATTGATGTTGTAGGTATATCGATACGTTGTTTTTTGCTATATTGTGGCAAGTCCGACTCGCTAAGATTAGATTCTAATATAGCAGCCATATCTCTAACACTCTCCGATGTTGTACCCAGATGAGATCCTTCTGATGGAATATAATCAGAATCATCAAAATCGGTTTCGTGAAAAACGTCTTCATCACTTTCGACATTTTCAAGGCTCTTAGCCTCGTTACCTGCTTCAAAATCGGCCATAGTTTTACTTTTTTGTCTTTGATCAATTTACACGAGTTTTAATTTATTCTTACATAAATAGCTTCTTTTTTTCTTTTTCGTTTTTCTTAAAACACTTGTGTTGAGATAAGACTAAAATTTTTTAAGACTTTCGTTTTTTTTAACTAACTTCTTTTGATACAAGACGTTTTGTCGCAAGTAATCCTGGCGACCAATTGATCAAAACATCAACTTGTTTGAGACAAGTGGCAATTTTGCAAAATTTGCTTTTTACGAAAACTCTTCTTTCGAAAGAAGCTGTTTTGTCAAAAATAGTTTAGCAAAAATTGGTAAAACTAAATGAAGACAAGCTGTTTTGTCAAACTATTTTTGCCAGTTTTTTTTTGTATGAGTTTTCAAATTAATCATAATTCTCTGAAACAAGTCGTTTTATCAAATTGAAATTGGGGAAAAATCTGAAAGAGGTCGATTAGTCGACTACATATCTTCCGATCCAAAAGTCGTAGAAATACGAGGATTAGACCAAAAGAAGGGCATTAAAATTCCATATTTACTATAAAAATCTTGGAAAATTGTCTTATTTCGAGAGAAGACGTTATGTCAAAATTCCACAGAAATTTCATATATACGATCAATATACGATCGGAAAGCTTACTTATAGCCTTTCAAAAATCTTAGTCTTGGATAATAATTTTGTATACGATAAGCAAAAAAAAAAAAAAAAACATTATAACTTTTAAACTAAATGAAATATTAATTCCAAGTTTTGAAATTTGGTCAACAATACAGCAGCTATTTTTGACCGCATGCTTTAAAAAATTTTGTAGCTAGATGTATTTTTGGTTGCTCTGTCATAATAAATCAAAAAATCAATTGTAATTTTCGTGTTAGTTACGCCCTTTTGCATTTCAGGTGACGATATGAAGAATGCTCGAATATATAAAGAAAAATATAAATCTGGCAGTACTGACCATAAGAGCTTTCAAAACTGTTTACCACAAATGCAAAGATTAATATATGTGTTTTTGGATAAATTTGATGTATAATAATTTCTTATATTAAACTTTTGTCGACAACATTTTTCGGATAGAAAACTCTCAATATCAAAAGCTTTCCTATAGGTAATTTTAATAGCTAAAGCTTTTTACTACAAACATTCCATATCGAAAGCTTTCCAATTAAAAACTGCTATTACTTATCAGTAGTTTTCTTATATAAAACTTTCGATGTGGAAAGGATTTCTATTATAAACTTTCGATGTGGAAAGGATTTCTGTTATAAACTTTCGATATTGAAAGGTTTTCTATTATAAACTTTCGATATCGAAAGATTTCTTATATAAAACATTATTTGTCTTTTAAATATTTTAGATAGAAAACTTTCCTAAAGAAAAACTTAAATATGAAAAGCTTTCCTTAAGATAACTTTAATATCTAAAGCTTTTAAAAAAACTGTTTATATTAAAAACTAATATATAAAACTATGGATGTCGAAAGGATTCCTATAATAACCAAAGATTTTTTATATAAAACTTTCCTATAAAAAAACATTCAACATCAAAAGCTTTCCTATAGTTGACTTTTTCTATAAAAAGCTTTCAACTAAAAACACTTCTTATCGAAAGCTTTCAAAAAAAAGAAAAAAAATATTTTCTATATAAAACTTTCGATGTCGAAAGGTTTCCAATAATAAACTTTCGATATCAAAAGATTTTTTATATAAAATTTTTATCGCCAAGATATTTTGTATTACTGTTATAAATCTGTTTTTATCTTCCCCTGTAAAGTTTTAAATATACGAGTTAAGGCTTTTCTACATGAGACCAACGATATACAATTGTCACATTTTCATATTTTGTACCTTAAACGCTTCAATAATTCAAGATAGTCGATAAATATAATACCATGCGCAAAGTACTGATACCATAACCTTGTCTAAGTCTATCCATGCATTAAGTCGGTTCATGTAGTTCTCAGTTGACCATCCATTGGGCTTTGTGCTGAAATGTTAGAGTCAGGATTCATGCATTATGTTATACCGACGCAAAAATTCGGACTTATTACGATTAAATCATAATTTCTTCGTTATTTTTTGTTGATTGTGAGCTCACATTGCACCCACTTTGAATTGAGCTTTTGCATACCCAAATAGTATTTCACTATATGTTCAAAATGTTTCATTGGTATCCTTAGAGCTAAGAGCTTAACGGTCATCCAAAATAATATTAGACTATTAAATGTTTTCGTCGGAAAAAGCCTCCTTTGGGGTATCCAGAGTTGGAAAGGCTATGTTACGGAACTGACTGTCTTTAACTTAACAAAGTCCAGAACTAATCTTTGATTATGCAACCAACTAAGAAGACTCACAATCTCCGATCTCTTAGAATACCTTAACTTAACTACTTTACCTTCTAGGTTTAAGCAAATGTGAACAACATTTGCTAAAACCTGTTATAGCAGGTTAGTCATCCGCCTAGCATACCAGAGGTTCCAAGTTCGGTTCACCTCATAACTCAGCTAGCCACTGGTTATTGAGTATAAGTCCATGTAAAAGTTCTCTAACTAATGTCATTGTCTGAGAAAAATACCCCTTGTTCCAAAATGATAAAAAAAAGAAGCGTCTATTGCATAAATTGGTACTCATTAAAAATATAGGGTAAATGTGGACCATTCAAAAAATTTTTATACAATGATTTTAGTTTGTTCTACCTGTAAGAGTCCTAAATCTAAATTCCGAGTGGTCGGCCCTGTAAATAGGTGACTTAAATAATAGCCTGATTTTGGCTAACTTTAGTTGTATGTCCCCAAAGTATATATTTTTAAACGCTACATTTTTAATCAATTTTATACTAAACAATTTCTCTAAAAAATTTTCTAACTTACCCGCAATTTGGTTTTGGTCTCATTTAGATTTTCGGGACCATCAACATTTCCGCCTACGCCATTACATAAACTAGAGCTTTCGTCATTTTTTGGAGTTAAGGGTTCATAGACGTCAGAATTGGGGGACATTGCAGAGGATGGTTGTCCTGCTGTTGCAGCTGCACTGCCAGCCAATGCAGTTGGCATTCTCATGTAATACGGATTGTTATAGTTATAATCGGGATCTTCTTTAATCGATGTCGCTTGAGGCTTGTGCTGCATAGAAAACTGATGTGGATGAGGTGGAGTAGCATGATACTGCCCCTGATGTTGATGGTGCTGTAGGCTACCAGGAGGCGGCGGTGGTGGATAGTATTGAGATGCGGCTGCAGCATACGGATGAGTCAATGAGGCATGCGTATGATGATGAGCTTGATGATGGTGATGTGGTGGATGAGAAGCATGATGATTATTATAATAGTAGGGATTGAAGGCAGACTCTCCATAATGTTCCATGAGATTTGCGGTCGGTGTCGTTGGTGTTGGAGAGGGAGTTAATGCATTTGGTGTTGATCCACCACTACCATTCAAGCTCAGGGACTGCAAGCTCGGTGGTCCGCCAGATGAAGCCGATGAGCCACTGCTACTGCTGTTGCAGCTACCAGAACTTCCATGTGGTTCAGATTTTACAGAATTCGATACAGTCGGCGACAATGGCATACCATCACATGAGAAATCCTTTTGTTGGTCTGATTGAATTTTATGACGTCGTCTACGATTTTTAAACCAAATTTTTACTTGGGCTGTGCCAAGTGCAAGTTTTGCCGAAAGTTCAGCAAGTCTGGAAGACGTTAGATATCTACCTTGTAAGAAATGTTGTTCCAATTCAGCAATTTGTGAACTAGTAAATGTTGTTCTCGTCCGCCGGGGTCGGCGCATAACCAATGAATCGGAGAGGTCATCTAAAAAAATATTATCTTATTTTTATTATTGGTAAAAAAAAGTTTTGCTTTTACTTCTATTCTAACCTGGTTTTGGTATTTGGTTCGGAATATATGGTCGGATATAATTATAGTTGATTGCACCAGTACGTTCGTCAAAAAGCTGTAATGAAAGTTTAGTTCTTTAATATGTAGAGATTTTTCAAAAACTATGTCAGAATTCCCACAAATCCTTTAACTTAAAACATTTTAATTTTAATAAACATAAAGTCTGACAATCTTATTAAAATTAAATAATTAAATTTTTTCCAATTTTTAGCTAATTTTTCGAAATTGTGATTTTACCTTTTCGTTTTTCATAGACCGGGTCACATATATCGTAAAGTGAAATGGAAAATGTCAAAAATGTAATATAAAATTTCCATATTTTATGAGAAACACTCAAAAAATTTCCCGTCTTTTTTTTTTGGAAATTTTCAAAATTTCCCTTTTTATAGGAAATTTTCAAAACTTCCCGTTTAGCATGGGTAATTTTCAAAATTTCCCATTTTTAAGGGAAATTTTCAAAATTTTTTGAGAAATTTTTAAAATTTCCCGTTTTTATGGGAAATTTTTCAAAATCCCTTTTTTATGGGTAATGTTTCAAAATTTACCTTTTTAAGGATATTTTTCAAAATTTTCCTTTTAAAGAAAATTTTTCAAAATTTCCCTTTTTATGGGAAATTTTAAATATTTTCCTTTTTATGGGAAATTTTCAAAATTTCCCATTTATATGGGAAAAAAATTTTCCGTTTTCTTATGCGACATTTTCAAAATTTCCCATTTTTTATGGGAATTTTTCAAAATTTCCCTTTTTTATTGGTAATTTTTAAAAATTTACCTTTTTAAGGAAAATTTTCAAAATTTCCTTTTTTATGGGAAATTTTCAAAATTTCCCTGTTTATGGGAAATTTTCAAAATTTTCCTTTTTATGGGAAATTTTCAAAATTTTCCTTTTTATGGGAAATTTTCAAAATTTCCCGTTTTCTTATGTGACATTTTCAAAATTTCTTTTTTAGGGGTAATTTTTAAAAATTTACCTTTTTAAGAAAATTTTCAAAATTTCCTTTTTTATGGGAAATTTTCAACATTTCACTTTTTATGGAAAATTTTCAAAATTTTCCTTTTTATGGGAAATTTTCAAAATTTGCCATTTTATTGGAAATTTTTTTAGATGAAATTTTCAAAAATTCCTATTTATATGGGAAATTTTCAAAATATCCTATTTTTCTGGTAAATTTTCAAAATATCCCATTTTTGTGGGAAATTTTCAAAATTTCCCATTTTATGAGAAATTTTCTAAATATCCCATTTTTATGGGAAATTTTCAAAATTTCCCATTTTATGAGAAATTTTCTTAATTTCCCACTTTTATAAAAAAATTTTCAAAATTTTCTATTTAAAAAAAAATTAAATTTTCCTCATTTTACAAGAAATTTTTAAAATTTCCCATTTTTGACGGGAAATTTCAAATATTCCGTTTTATGGGAATATTTGAATTTTTTTTTTTTGAAAATTTTTTTAAATCGGTATTGATTTTGTTATTTTTGGATTTTTTATTTGACAAATATTTTTGACAAAAAAATTAAAATCTTAATACAACAATTATTTCTGTTAAAAATAAATAAAAATCAGATCTTGACAAATATTTTTGCAAAAAAAAATATTTGTCAGACCTTGACAAATATTTTTGCCAAAAAAATAAAAATCAATATTTGACAAATATTTTTGCAAAACAAAAAAAAATTTGACAGATCTTGACAAATATTTTCCCACAAGTAAAATTTACAAAATCCATTATGAATTTTAAAAAATAGCAAATAACAGTAGAAAAAGTAGAAGGACGTAACTATATAGGTTCGATTCTACTATCCAATTTTAGTAAAACCATTTTTTTCAAATTTTTTATTATAACTTTTTGGAAATCCTAATTTTTCCTGCACTATATTGTAGCCACGGCAAAGCTAAACAACTTATGTGAAAATACCAATATAGTCTGATACAAATTTAAATTTGTAACCCAAATTTTATAATATAGGGTTATCCATTTCGTGGTTTCAAAAGTATAGAACTGGAATTCGACATCTGTCAAATTAAGTTGTTAAACAAATTTGTTTCTTTTCACGAAAGACCGTATTTATACAGATAATTCTTTAACTCTTGAGCACTTCAAAACCAACATTTGTCAAGTTATGGCTGAAATACCGAACAATATGTGTCAAAAAGTGGTGGAAAATTACCTCAAAAGAATCAATACTTGCAACATTTCGCGTGGTGGTCATTTAAATAATGTAGTGTTTCACATATAATGTCAATGTTTATAATAAACAAGTAAGAAAGTGCTATAGTCGGTCAAGCCCGACTATACGATACCCTTCACCACATAAAGATACATTTTTGCTAAATTCTGCCATCATACAAACATTTTCTCAAAACTTATATATTTAAGCTGTTTTCGTCATTTGGACTTATATAAAAGCTAGGGTCAAATGTGGACCGATTATCTCGAAATTTGGCATATTTATTACAGTTTTTACAAAAATTTTGTATGTAAAAATGTATGGTCTATAAAAATGTTTAAAATCGGTGCAGTTCAATTAAACTAGACTTTAAAAATGAAAGATAAAAAAAATCAACTTTAAACCCCAATATCTTTGTTATCTTAAAAGATATCAGTTAATTATTAGTCGACTACTTAAGTCTATACATCATTGAATTTCGTTATATCGGTCAGTTTTCAAGATATGGACATTTTCGCTAAAAAAAAACCAAGGGTAAAATTTAACATTTGTTGATTAGTTCCTTAATGGGTCAATGAAAGGTAAAAATGTTATATCATTTAAAAGATATTTTGGAGCACTTTTGCGTAACATATATATCGTAAATATTACACAGTGAGAGAATACGGCCAAAACTCAATAACTTGGTCATTTCTTGACTTTTGTTCTTGAAATCTTTAGTATATATAAATAATATACCTTTAGTTAAACTGAAATAGTTTTTTAAGAAAATATAAAGTCTGTGGTCACATAAAACTTGACTACTAAACATACTGAAAAAATTATTGCTGGCGATTATAAAAATTATTTACTTAAATAGGATAATATATAAAAAGAATACCTATCCTACGATACATGACTTGACAAAATCGGACATGTCCTTTCAGAGATATTGATATTGCTTCTAACAAACCTACAGAAAAACTGTAAACATTGAATATTTTTATAAAAAAGATTACGAGTTCTTGAATAATATAAAATTTGCAGATTTTACAATTTTTATTGCGTCCACAATTATGTGACCACTACCTATATATTTAAATAAATTATATTAAGGTCATTCAAAATTAAAAATTTTGTTATGTTTTTATCTTTATACATAAATTTTGCATAGAATTAGAAAGGATACTAAAGAACATGGCATACAAACATTACATCACGCCCATATTTCACTTCAAGTGGTGATTTTTCGCGATAAATTGCAAAAAATTGTGAAATAGGGGTGTTACTAAAAACGTTATAATTCTTAAAATGGGATGTAAATGGATATGAAATTCATAGAGCTTATTAATGATTCAATTCAGCTATTAGAGAGTGTTGTGCTTCAACCTCTAAAAAATCTCTAAAAAAAAAATTCGCGGTCTATCAAACTTTGTATTTAATTTTTTTTTTTAATTTTGTTGATGGTTGTTTTAACTGCTATAATTCTAGATGAAGCATAGGTCAAAAAATATTGAAATTGGCGCGGTTGATTAGTAAAAGTTATCTACTTTTTAATCTAAAAAAGAAGAAGTTAAAATTTTACACGTATTTCAATATAAAGCGAATTGTATATATGGTTTCATATATACAAATAATTTTATTAAAACTATATAAACAAATATTCCAACTTTGAGGAATTATTACAGCCTTAGTAGGGAATTGGTAAAAATTTGGGATTACATGTTTTGAAATGTCAGCTCTAATCTGACACTAAAATTTCTTAAAAAAAAATAAAAACATTTATGGGGGTTTTGGCCGTAATTTCCTACTGTGTATTGGTTCAAATTAAGAGTAATAAATCGATTTATATTTCGGAACTTTAAAGCACTGTATCTCCTAAACTAAAAGGTTCTTGCCAAAAATGTGTACACTAGTGTTCTTAAAATTAAAAGTTCTTTATGGGCTATAAAAGTTTTTAAGATCGGTGCGGTTCACCTGAACGAGACTTAGGCCAGAAGAGTTTGTATGGAAGCTATGGTCAAATGTGGACCGATTTTAACGAAATTTGGTACAGTGATTTTAGGTTACATAAGCAGTTTTTGTTTTAAATTTCATGAACAAATATTTATATATGTGGCCAATATATCAATTCCGGGAAGTGGGACCTATGGGAGGTACCATAAATAATTGACCAATTTTGACGAATTTTAATAGCCATGGTTTCATTATCAAATGATCTGTGACAAATTTTATCAAATTATAAATTAAAGATAATTATCTTTAGAATTGCGACCTGTAGTTTGATTACAAGGTTTACATGGGGGTCCAGCCAGCCGTCCAGCCAGACGAACGGACGGACAGGCTGACATCGCTAAAAGGTAGGTCTAAGACAAATATTTCTTTGCGTTACATTCATCAGCACAAACTTATAATACCCTTTCCACCTTTGGTGGTGAAGGGTATAAATATTTAAACCATTTCTGTTATTGGTCCTAAATGAATTTCGATATGATATACTTAATAATTTTGTTGAAAACAAAAAAATAATAGGAAAAAAATTGGTCTTTCGCTAATTTTTTTATTTTTACATTTATTTTTAAACAAAAAAAAAATTAAGGAATTATTATTTCGGTGTAAATCCTATGATATCTCTAAAACGACTTAGCGAATTAAGAAAAATGTGGAGACGACTTAATAATTAAATTGTTCTTGAATTTCGGTTTTTCTTATTAGCTCAATAGCGCCAGCCTGTTTGGAGTTAAGTTAAAAATTTATTCAAAAAGAAGTGTATTCGCATCTGTTAAATTTATTTATTAATGTAACAGACCAATTTCCTGAAGAGATGGCTTAACCAACCATCGAAACGCGTCGAGGAATTTGGTTTCTCCGCAAACATTTTTTTGGCTTTTTATCAATAAATTGGTCTGTTACATTAATAAATAAATTTAACAGATTTGGGATCAAATACGAATATACTTCTTTTTGAATAATATTTACATCCCGACTATTTTGTTATTTTTTGATAAAAATTTATATCTCGAAAACTAAATCCAACTTGAAGAATCAAAAGTCATTTTCGGAGTTAGCAGACCAACGCCATCTAGATTTGGTCAACAAATCTGGTGCCGCAAAATCTTGTTGACATGTGTTACTGAATTCATTAGAATTAATATTTGGTGATGTTATATATTGAAGAAATTACAAATTTTTATATAGTCCAAAGGTGGATTATATCTAGGTTTGTTTATAGTTCAAAGGTGGATTATATCCAGGTCGCCAATAGTCCATAAAGTGGCTTATAAAAAAAAAATCGTCTGTAATCCAAATTAGCTTATAGTCCCCAAAAGTTGTGCAGCTTAGCTGTGTCTATAGCCGAAAATGACTGTATATTGTATAAAAATGTTGCTGATAAACGAGACAATGTTCAGGAAGCCTACCGAAGAAAGTATAAAATTACCCGAATGAGAGTGCCTATGATAGCACAGGCCCGATTTGGCATAATACATCTATGGAATAAAGGCACTTGAGTGGTGTTTAAAAAGTAATGCCATTTTTGTACCACGAGAGCCAAATCCATCAAACTACACAGAATTGGTATTGTGCTCTTGCAAAAATTAAATTGAAGAACTTTAAAAAAATGTTCCAGATTATGTATAAGTAAGTAGACAATCTCCAAAAAAAAAAAACAAGTAAGAAAGCGCTATAGTCGGTCAAGCCGACCATACGATACCCTTCACCACTAAGATCAAAGGTGTTATTTTTCCTGTATAAAGACAAATATTTGCTAAATTTTGCCATCATACAAACATTTTCTCAAAACGTATATATTCAACCTGTTTCCGTCATTTGGACTTATATGAGAGCTAGGGTCAAATTTGGACCGATTTCAACGAAATTTGGTACAGTGATTTAAGTCTACATTAGCAGTATCTGTTTTAAATTTCATGAAGAAATATTGATATATGTGGCCAATATAGCAATTCCGGGAAGTGGGACGTATGGGAGGTACCATAAATAATGGACCGATTTTGACCAATTTCAATAGCTATGGTCCCATTATCAAAAAAATTATCTGTGCCAAATTTCATCAAATTATCTTTAGAATTGCGACCTGTAGTTTGATTACAAGGTTTACATGGGGGTCCAGCCAGCCAGCCAGCCGTCCAGCCAGCCAGACGGACGGACATCGCTAAATCGACTCAGATAGTGATTCTAAGTCTATTGATATACTAAAAGGTGGGTCTAAGACAAATATTTCTATGCGTTCCAAACATCAGCACAAACTTATAATACCCTTTCCACCTATGGTGGTGAAGGGTATAAATACTTCCGAAAAAGTCAATAAGTTTTTAAATACTGAATATGTCAATATTTTAATGTCAGATGTATTTGTACAATAGTTCAATAAATTTAAGTATTTTTTAAATTTTTAGATTGTTTTATTTAGCTTAATACAACTACAAGTTTTTCTACGACTCTTTATTGATCACTTTTACATGTTTTTAAAAAAACCAAAATTTTTATTTGTAAAAAATATGAATTTAATTAGCAAATGCTAATAATACTTACAATGAAAATTTTAAAATTTTGTTTATAATTATCACTGATAAATTATTACCCCCTAATTCATAAACAAATTATAAAATTATAAAATTCTTATAATGTGAAATTTGTATGGAAAATTTAATTTATAAGCTTTCTATAGCCTTATTTTTTGATTATGAATTAGGGGGTTAGTATTTATTAGAAAATTTTTAATAAAATCTGGCTCTAATTTAAATATAATTTTGTTTATATAGAATTTCTTGGGGCTACATACCAAATCAAAGGGATTCCGAAACTGCGGTGGCAATTGCAACTGTGGATGTGGATGAGCATGAGGATGCGGGTGTGGATGATAGAAGTTTTGTTCTGGCGGCGGCTGCGCCATTTTCATATAAAACGTCGAAATTTTCTCTCTTTGTTTCGTCTGTTTTTTTCGATTTTGTTTTAAAAAAAATTTAATCGATTACATTTAACTTTCGGCAAAAAGAATTACACGAAGCAACGAATAAATAACTAATAGAATAGTTTAAGTCTTATAAAGCAGATTTAAATAAAACACAAAAAAAAAAACAAAAAATTTAAATTTATTACTTTCTTTTGTATTTACATTTTGTTTATTTCAGCACTAGTTTTGTATTTCGAATTTTACAAAAGCGGATTGCATTTTCACTGAACAATTTGTAATTTGTTTCAACAAAGTTTATTTTTTATTATATGTTTTCTCATTTATCACTTCTTTTTTTGATATTTTCATTATCATTTCTCAAGAAAAGATCTTTCTCTGAGTATATTTTTCTATTTTTATCGTTTAGGTTAGAATGAAAAGCTGCCGTTACAAGAGAATGAGAGAGACAACAATGATAAAGTTTAGTGTCAAAGCAAAGTTATCAAAACTTAACGAATGATATTTCATTTAGGTGGCTAGGGTTGCCAGAAATACATTATATAAGGCCTTATATTAAGATCTTATTTTAAAAGTGGCAATAGTTCTTTTGTTTTAAAATTGAGATATAAATAGTTTTGTATACCACTTTTGAAAAAAAATAAGTTTGATAGTAAAAATTTTATTCCAATTTGTTTTTACATTTGACTTGGATCAAATGTTGTTGAGATCGATGGACTCAGTTTAAATTTTGCAATTAAGCAAGGACCAGAGCTTGTAGTTGCTTTCCTGCATTTTTGTTTATGTTTCTTTTTTTTGATTACGAGTAAAGAAAAAGTTTTCTTGTTTAATGTAAATTGTTGTGGTTTTCCCCTGCGACGCAAATAATGGCCAACTTTGGCTTAAAAATATTTGCTAATACTAATGATATATTCCATTTTATGCAATAAATAAGGGTTCAAATGTAGACCACTTAAATCAATTATCTAATGGTGCTGCTATAGTTAATTTAAAGCAATAATTAATCGAGTGTTTTAATATAGTTAATTTTACATTTATGAAATGATCGTGGATTTTAAAATTGTCAATTCTCAGCAATAATCGAGACTTGTAAATTACAACTTGTAATATAGTCCATTGTGTGTACATAGTCCATTGTATGTATATTAGGGTGACAATTTTTTGTATGAAGGAAAATGATTTTTCGAATTTTATAACTTTTTCGCTAATTATTTCTTAATATTCCGTAATCTCGTTATAAAAATTTTCAGAAAATCCAAATTTTGACATTTGACCGCGGTGAAGAAAGGGTTAATCTCGTCCAATATTAAAAAAACCCTTTCAACATAAGTTTTACATAAACGAAGTAATAATATTAATTATCTTTTTTTTTATTAAAATTGAATACAAGTAAAATTTACCGAGCATTTACTCCAATTTGGCCCACAAATTTACGTTTTCGCGAAATTTTTCAATTTGAAATCGCAGGTACGGCGAAACGGTTCAAGATATCGGCCTAATTTTTTTTAGGTTTTATTCTCCCATTTGTCTGTTTTGACACAATTCTAAATGAATGAATTCTAAATTTGTAATATTTGTTGAACAAAATTTCCAAAAAATTAAAAAATGATTTTTGAAACCTGAGAAAATGTACCATTTTCCAATATGAAAAAAACTAAGTAAATTTGATTATATTTAAACAAATCTAAACTATTTACTAGTAACAATCTATTAAATGATAAATCATATCCAACTTTGGAATTTCTTTATTTACAACATGTTTTCAGGACATGAATTTTCGGAGGAAAACTGCAATAACTTTTAAACTAACCCATGGATTTTCGGCTTTCATGATTTGAAATAAAGCTATGTTAGTTATCTTTAATATTCTATTATTTTTTCTTGTAATTATTTACTTTTTTCTTGTAATTATTTACTTTTGGTCTAAATTTCGCAAAAAGAAAAAAATAACCCATTTTTCCCCATACAAATGGGCTCTTAAACTTTGGACCCGATGCGCGCCCATAGAACGTTGTCCGATTTGGCTCACATTTTCAGATCTAAACTTTTAGACCTAGTGTCACAATATTTCGTAGAAAAACTTTTGAAATCAAAGAAAAAAATTATGGTCACCCTAATGTATATAGTCCATAGTATATATATAACCTATGTAATTTGAGATATAAATAGCCTAGTATACCATAGACCTGTTGTGGTATCCAATGTATTCGTAATTTCTACTACTGTTTATTTAAAGGTCCTAATGTAATCGAAGCTCCTGTTATTGGTTAGTTGAAGGTACCATTGCAATCGTAAAACCTACTATAGTCCAGTTGAAGTCTCCAATTTATTGGTAGATACTACTATAGTTTAGCTGAAGATCCTTGTGTAATTGAAGCAACAGAACGTCCTACTATAGTTCAGTTAAAGGACGCAATGTAATCGTACTTTTGTCCAGTTGAAGATCCCATTGTAAACGTAGGTAAAATGTAGTCGTAGAGCCTACTAATCTATTAGATCAAACTCAGGATTTATGAAATCGAAAGATTGCTTTTTATATATAGAAGTAAGTAAACTCAATTAAAATATTTAGGGTGATATGTTACAAATGTTAATTTGTATTAAAAATAATTTTTTTCATTTTTGTTTTAAGTTTTTTATTGCGAATTGTTAAACTTTTTTATTAATAAAAAACTATAATTTTATTAAAAAAATTGTTGTATTAAATAAATATATATAAAAAGCTTACAGAAAAATCTTACTCGAGTAATTTTAAGATGAATTTTTTACTCGATTAACTCGAGTAATTTTTAACGATTAATCGATTTTCCGAGTAACTAAAAAACCTCATTTTCAAGTTATTTGATTCTGTCTAAATTGGGGATAATCGATCTGTCTAAATTGGGGATAATCCTCCTGAGGAGATGGCTTACTAAGGTCAAAGGTATTTTTTTCCTGTATAAAGACAAATATTTGCTAAATTTTGCCATCGTGCAAACATTTTCTCAAAACTTATATATTAATGCTGTTTGGACTTACATGAAAGCCAGGGTCAAATGTGGATCGATTATTTCGAAATTTGGCAAATTGATTACAGTTGATACAAAAATTATGTATGAAAAAATAAACTTAAAATTGTCATTATCTTCAGAGCGTTTTTGTGATTTTTGTCTCATTTAGTACGTTTTGACAGAAGAATTTTGTATGGGAGCTATGGTCAAATGTGGACCGATTTCAATGAAATTTAGTACAATGATTAAGGTTTACATAAGTAGTATCTGTTTTAAATTTTATGAAAATACTGATATTATATCAATTTCGGGAAGTGGGGCCTATGGGAGGTACCATAACTAATGGACCGATTGACGAATTCCAATAGCCATCGTCCCTCTATCAAA
This sequence comes from Stomorhina lunata, assembly GCA_933228675.1. NCBI lineage: Eukaryota > Metazoa > Arthropoda > Insecta > Diptera > Rhiniidae > Stomorhina > Stomorhina lunata. Next base: position 91,259,882 of record OW121740.1, on the reverse strand, counting down.
AAAACTATCTGTGCCAATTTTCATCAAATTATCTTTAGAATTACGACCTGTACTTTGATTAAATTGTTTACATGGGGGTCCGGCCAGCCAGCAAACCAGACGGACGGGAGGATGGACTGAAGCCGCTAAATCAATTTAGAAAGTGATTCTAAGCCTATTGGTATACTAGAATGTTGGTCTAAGACAAATATTTCTATGCGTTACATACATCAGCACAAACTTATATACAGTTAAACTTCTATTAACCGGGCCTCTATTAACCGGCTACATCTATTAACCGGCATGCAGATCTTTTTGATTTTTTACCTCTACTATCCGTGCTTTACCTCTATTATCCGTGCAGCATTCATATGATTTTTTATTATGTTAATTTGAATCCGGTGATTCCCCTTTTTAATGTGTGGACACAATTGCACTACATACGTGCTTCTATTTTTATTCATTATGTAAGTGAAATTTGATCTGTTAACACCTGTTTTGGGACGATGGCTCCTTCAAATAGCAAATTGCCAAAGAGAGCGAGAAAAGTTCTTTCAATTAGAGACAAAATTGCTTTGATTAACGATTACGATAAGAACATACCTGTAAGGTTACTATCTGAACAGTATGGAGTTGGTAAGGAAACTGTGCGCGATTGAGTGAAAAAGAAGGAAGCAATTTTGCTTTATGGTTCTAAAAGTGATTCAAAAAAAATGCAATTTTATACGTAATAAAATCTCTATTAACCGTGTATTTCGATTATCCGTGCTAGTCCCGGTCCCGCGCGAGCCGGTTAATAGAGGTTTAACTGTATATAAATATTTGTATTCAATATTTTTTTTTTTGAGAAAATTTAAATCGTCTACTATTTCTCCAGTGAACGACGCCATGCTTCATATACTGTCAAGGTTAAAGTTTCCTAAATCCTTGATTTCAATGAAAATATTTGTTTTCTAAACACTATTATTTAGGTGTAGATATTTGTGATTCATAGTAAATAATTTCCAAGGAACTACTTCGATATGTTTTCCTGTCTTATACAAAATTAAATGTAATATTTTCGTCATTTACAACAGAAGAAATGAAAATATTACTTTAATTTAAAAGCAGTCCTTTTGTAACGGTTGATTTTGAAAATCAAAGAGATAATAAAATGTGCGCTTGGCAATACTTTAAATAGAATTTGTCGGATAAAATATTTTACGGTGTCATCTATATGTCAATAATTAAGTATTTGGTTGATGTCTATACTAAATGTATAAATTAGTTTGGCTATCATCCGCATGGGGGCTCTATAGTGCTAATTAATGTTAAAATTAATTCTTATTAATATGAAATTTTTAATTACACAGCACAACAAAATAAAAAAAATTTTATGTGCTTTTAAAACCACTATACAGTTTTGATGTATCAAGACTACCTTTGTACAAAAATGGTAAAATTTTTAAATTCTATGGATAGATTTTAAAAATTTTTTTTTTTTTTTTTAAATTGCAATTTTTTTTAGACGTTTCTTCAAATAATTAATGATTACTCAAAAACTACTAGTCCGATATTATTAAAATGAAATCAGAAAAATTAAGATTTACATAGCCTTAGTATCGGAGTTATAATAAAAAACTTAAGAAAAAAATATATCTATTACGTAAAAATGGCAAAAATTTTCGTTTTAGAAAAATCTCGAAGAATCGAAAACGGCAAAAAACTTCCAGATTTATTATTTTATCGCATAGCGACATATAATAGCAACAAAATGAGATATCGACCATAAAAATCGATTGATTTTTTTCGAATTTATTCACAATTTAGTGAATTCGCAAATTTTCCCAAAATTTTAGGTTTTTGCTTGATGTACGCATTATAGCGGGGTTTCAAATGTATGAAAAAAATAAATTTTCCAATTTCAAGGGGCGCATGTCGGATTATTGTGAGATTTGGTGAGAAAGTTCCACCCACAAAATTTTAGTCGAATTGGACAACGTTAACACGTAGCGCATAGGCCCCAAATCTGAAAAATAGTGTTTAAATCGAAAAAAATTGACAAATTTTCAGTTTTAAAAAAATTAAATTAAAGCCCCTTTGCAAAAAGTGGATTCTGGTTCTTAGTGTAAACGCAATGATTTTTCCAATAAGCTACATGTCTTTAAAATCGGTTAAACAGTTTTCGAGTTATTGCAATTTTCACTGGCCATTACATGTCCTTGAGGACTTGCAGAAGACAATTTACAAAAACATTTTACTTAGTTTAAATTTTTTTATTTTTTTCTTTTTTAACTTACAATATTACATGTATATAACAATAAAATATAAAATTTCGCTAAAATTGACTGATATCTTCCTATTACACAAAGCAACAAAATAAAAAAATTACCACTACACTAGAGAATTTCGAAGCCTATGCTATGGAGAGAAACAACGAATCATGAATCTGAATGCTATTTTTATTTAACTACAAAAACCGACTTTGAAAAACATTTGCGATGGTCTTACCCTACGAGGTCTGCTGATGGGTTTCAACTTGCAGTTCTACATTCACAGGAAATTATGGATGCACAAGATCGGGGTCCAAGCTGTAGTCAAGTGCTTTCATCTTCACAAGGACACTCAACATCAAGCATGTGTTCTCAATCAGGAAGTTTAGATCCAGAACTACCTATATCTGAAAATGACGAGTTCATCCCATACAAAAATATCTCGCCGAGACCATGGTATCAAGACCAACTTAATGATGTAATAAGAGAACTTGGATTGTCAAAAGCATCTTCGGAATTACTTGCATCCCGGATGAAGGAATCAAATCTAATAATGGAGGAAACTAAAGTTTCGTATTACCGTACCCGTTGCTTATTGGAAATCTCATTGTGTTTGCCCTAAGGACCCTTTGCAAAAGGGGGAATAAATAGCATTAATTTTGCAAAAACTTAAAAATTATAAAATTTTTCCGATATAAACTTGATTTGTCAGCTTTAGGACCTGGGCGACACGTGTTAACGTTGTCCAATTTGGCTAAAATTTTGTGGGTAAAAGTTCGTCACCAAATCTCACAATAATCCGACCGGCACTTCTTGAAATTCTAAAATTTATTTTTTTCACACATTTAAAAAACCCTGTATACGTAAATCAAACAAAAACATACAGCCTGTTTTTGAAACTACAATTTTTTCAAATTGTACGTCAACTTACGAAAAAATTGAACTTTAGGTTTTTGATTTTTTTTTTGAGTGAAACGAGAAAAAGCTTTTAAAATTTTGGTTCGTAAGTGAAATGTATAGACGAAAGTAAATGTCAAATCAGGCAATTAAAAAATTATAATCGCCTGGGAAACAAAAAAAAAAACGGTTATTTATTTTTTTTTGTTTAGACCTGAACACAATACAATGCATTGTGTTGAAACTAGGAAAAGGTTGTGGGAGGGGGAATAGGTAGTGCTTCTGGACATTTGATTTAAACTATAGTGCAACTGGTTGGAAAAACTTCTGCGATAAGCAAATTCTACATACGAACTGTACGGCCATCGTATCGTCTATCTGTAGAGTATCGTCTGTCTAATGGTCAATCGACTACGAAAGGATGAGCTCTAACAGATAGACGTGTATTGTGTAAGAAAGTTCTGTGGGGTTTATATAACTCAAGCGTCTGACGATTGAGTGAAATTTACATGTATTTTGTTTTTGTTACAGTAACAAAACACATGTAAAATTCACTCAATCGTCAGGCGCTTGAGTTATATAAACCCTACATTCATGTATCGAGAACTTTCTTACACAAGAGCACATTGGATAACCTACTGTTACCGATGAGCACTTTTGCTCTCTCCTGTACTCGGTCAAGAACTTCCAAAATAAACTTTAAAGCACCGGACCATACATGAGAGTTTTATTTCACCGGTACGCAATACATGTTTCGGAATAGGGTCTATGTAAAAGTGCAAGAGAGGGCGACAGTGCTTATTGATCCAACTCTATTGAACCAGTGGAGTGTCTTACTTTTCTATCGTTTTTACTTTGGAATGTGCCCTAACGAAATTAGGGAACTCGTTCCCAAACTCAAATCTTCTTACGCAATACATGTCTCAGAATAGAGTCTTTGTAAGAGCTACTCGACCGAGTGTAGGAAAGGGTGAACGTGCTCGCCGGTATGCAACTCTAAATCGGTATGCAACTCCTAAAACCCGAACTTTTTTACTTAATACTTATCTTTCTCATACCCAGAACATCATTGAAAAAATGTTTAATTTAATTTTGAAAAAAAAATGTTAAATTTTTTTGTTTCATCATTTTACAAAAGTCTTAAGTTTTACAAGAAAAGCTTTCAGAAAAGTAATAAAATGTGTCATGGCAATACTATTATTTGATATTTCATTACGAAGCTTTTACTTCCAAACGAAAAAAGAAAATGAACTCAATTTAGAGCTTAATCGTTAGGCTAGTATTCGATTGCCTTCTAACGTATGACAGTTTTGTGAACAGGCTGATAAAATTTTGTGGAAATGAGTGAATTCACTTAATTGTGAGTAAATTCGAAAATAATCAATCGATTTTTATGGTCGATATCTCGTTTTGTTTCCATTATTTGTGGCTTTGCGACAGAATAATGAATCTGAACATTTTTTTGCCGTTTTCTATTTTTCATGATTTTCTTAAAACGAAAATTTTTGCCATTTTTATCCCTAACACTCCTGACACGGGTACCTGGGTACCCGAACGAACTTTAAAGCCAAATATCTCTTTAACGATAAATGACACAAAGTTGAGGTTTTGTAAGTTCCTAAAACTATTTATTTTCTAAAGATTTTTGCTTCTCTAAGCTTTCCAAAGTTTTTGGCTTAGGCTGTGGATTCACCGAAAGTCAAATATTCCTAACCCTCCTGATAAGGGTACCCGGGTACCAGTAAGCAAATTAAGGCATTATATATTGAAAAAGTAATGGTATTGATTATATTTTTTGATATTAATTTAAAATTTGTACATTTAGTTAATAATTTGTACACTTAACTTAGCACTGGTATAATAGAGTAACTGCAGAAAATACAATTCTTTTAAGCGTGAAGCAATAATTTGGCTATGTGTATTACATATTGGCCTTTGGCAACCATCAAACGCTTTAAGTGTTTTGAGATTTGATTTTAGATTAATACCCATACAAAGGTAACACTTTCAAAGCTGTTAATCTTCTGAATTCTTCTATTAAACATTTAATGTTAATTCCATTTTCTGCAAAGAACCATTCAAATTATCCCCTGCAGTTAGCCTAAATATATTTCGCGGAATATTTTAATGGTAACTGAAAAATTAGTATTCACGGGTACCCGGGTACCCTTATCAGGAGTCTACGTATAAAAATGTTATCAGTACTGTTAGGGTTATGTAAAAAAAATATTTTTTCTTAAATTTTTTGTTATTACTCTGATACTATTGATCCGATTGAAACGCGATGTAAAGACGAATCAAAGGCTATGTAAATCTTAATTTTTCTGATTTTATTTGAATAATATCCGATTATTAGTTTCTGAGTTATCATTAATTATGTGAAAAAGTGTCTAAAACAATTGCAATTTTACAAATTTAAAAATTTTACCATTTTTGTACTAAGGTAGCCATGATACATCAAATGTATATAGTGGTTACTCGAGCATATTTTTGCTGTTGCCCTGTGTAATTATCAAATTACGAGCTTTAGTCTTGAGTTTAAATGCTATTTGTCCCTCATTGATAGGGTACCATGCTATCATGGCTTTTGCTATTCTTTTAGATATCATCCCAAACCCCTACTATGCTCATCGCCTTCCGGGCGACCGGAGTAAAAAAACACAGTATTTTCGTTTCGCACAACGCCTTGCCCTGCCCACCTAGCTACCGCCAGTAAATCGATTTTACAACGCAACATTTCACGCCTTAGCTGTTCTAACTTGCCAGTTTCGTATAACGTGCGCACTAGGGCGTCTCGAAAAAATAAAGTTCGCCGTACACCATCGAATATAAAGCATTGCTATGAGGCAGTTTCGAATTTTTTTTTTTAATTTTTTTCGTTGCACATTGGGGTCGCCAAAATACATTTTTCGTTATATCTTCGGCATTTACAGTCGGATCTCGAAGTGTGATATATCGATGTTTTTGTCTCGAGGAGGCCAACATTTTTCTTTAACAGTCATTATTCTCAGGTATCCGGTTCTAGTATTTATCTATCAGACCCCTGTTCCTACCACCCTAATGTACTACCATAATATCAGAAAATTAAAGCTCTTAAAAAATCGTTAAACTTTTACTAAGGAAGTTTTTCGATTTTTCAAACCGATCTATTACAAACAAGGAATTTCTTATTTTGCCGCACATAGGGATCGCCAAAATACATTTTTCGTTATATCTTCGCCATTTACTGTCGGATCTTAAAGTGTAATATATCGATGTTTTTGTCTAACGAATGCCAATGTTTTGCGATATTAATCATTGACCTTAAATACATTCTTCTACATAGTACCTACCCAATATATCTTAACTCATACAAAGACATAGATAAGCTGTGAAAATAATTAATTTTAGTAAATAAAACTATCAACAGAAAGTATTTTCCTTATGTTAGCTGGTATTTCGATTACATCTTTGGAAAACTGTAATGCTTCAGCAGTTCTTGCATTAAGAATTGCAAGCATGGCGGCTCAGTCAAAAAAATTCTGAAATTGTGGACCGGGTGGAAAAAGTAAACATTATTTTCTATGGGCAGACGAAGCATTTATTGAACGTCGTCCGGCAATTGATGAACCCAAGATATATCATCTATTGGAATTGCTTGAGGTTGGATTTCACAAGAACCAGAATGGCGGATAAAATAAAAGCGGAGAGTTCGGGAGGCTGTTGTTTATTTAAATTAATTTTTAATAGTTTATAATTAAATTAAATACAACGCGATTAAATGTTATACAGACACAGACGAAATTCAAACAATTATTTCGTGGATAAAACGAATAGCAAGACAAACTAAGAGACTGTTTGGGTATTTACACTGTGAATTTTTACATGATTTTTTCACAATTTTAAATAAATACTAGAACGGATATCTGAGATCAATGATTATTATCAAAAAAAAACTAGAAGAATGTACTTGAGGTCAATGATTATAAAACTAAACTTAATAAGCTGTGAATATCTATGCCTTTAAACAGACACTGAATATTTTGTTCATGTAGTACATTAATCTGCCTTGGCTGTCACTGGTGAGCAACCCATGCGCCACATTTTTTCAGAACTTGAGAGCCGTCAAAAATACTGCAAACTTGGATCTTTTCAAAACATAATTGATTAAAAGATTTAAAATTTTTATAATTCTTGTTGTAGGAGTTAAAATATCTTGGGTAGTTACTATGTAGAAGAATGTATTTAAGGTCAATGATTAATATCGCAAAACATTGACCTTCGTTAGACAAAAACATCGATATATTACACTTTAAGATCCGACAGTAAATGGCGAAGATATAACGAAAAATGTATTTTGGCGATCCCTATGTGCGGCAAAATAAGAAATTCCTTGTTTGTAATAGATCGGTTTGAAAAATCGAAAAACTTCCTTAGTAAAAGTTTAACGATTTGTTAAGAGCTTTAATTTTCTGATATAAGGGTGGTACATTAGGGTGGTAGGAACAGGGGTCTGATAGATAAATACTAGAACCGGATACCCAAGATTAATGACTATTAAAGAAAAATGTTGGCCTCCTCGAGACAAAAACATCGATATATCACACTTCGAGATCCGACTGTAAATGCCGAAGATATAACGAAAAATGTATTTTGGCGACCCCAATGTGCAACGAAAAAAATTAAAAAAAATTTTTTCAAAACTCTCTCATAGCAATGCTTTATATTCGATGGTGTACGGCGAACTTTATTTTTTCCCCATATAAGTCGAGACGCTCTAGTGCGCACGTTCCATGTCGAAAATTCAAACTTTCCTTCATGCCTATAGTAGTATTTATAGTCCGATATCTTCGGATAGAATTGGTTTCATTCATCATAATATTCTTGCACAGATTAAGCACCTCTAAAATCCTTGTGCCAGCTGCCGTAGCAGGGGGATTTCTTGCATGATTACCCCTTGGGTTATTATATTCTGTAATGTTGTTGTTGTAACTGCGATATTATTGGTAATATCGTAGAAGTGGCAGTCCTTGGTCAGAATCCTAAGAATTCCGAGTCGTTCCGGTACGAAGAACCGACTGCCGTGGGAACGCTGTAATGTTGTTTATTTCCATGCTTAAAACATCGTAAGTGCTGAGTCTCTTGTTAAGTCTGAATATTTTTTTCAATCATGCAAAAGGTGCTTCATGAATTCTGTTAACGATAAAGCAAACTGGGGTCATTTATGGTTTAGACATCTGTGCTTCAGCCCAAATAACTTTAGAATTGATCAAACAAATTGTTAGTTTTCTTACGAAATTTTAGTTGATTTTCAAAGAAAATTTAGCTGTAAATTTTCTGGGTTACTTAAAGTTTATGCTAGTGTTGAAAGAAAACTCATGATCCCCTAGAAAACCTAATAGAAATGTTTAGTTTTATCTTCAGTTCTGAGTATGTGTAGAAAACATAAAACAAAAGAATCAAGTCTCAGCATCTGTCATTCTATGACTTTATCAGTCACAATGTCTCAAACATTAGAATGATTGATTGTTGCTTAAACCTGATTAATGATTGAGTGAATTATCCTATAATTTTTTTCTATTGTATGTATTTTTTTCGAACAACAAATAATTTTGTTTATTGACAAGAAACAAATTCAATGCAATCGAGTAAAAATAATCGTTTTTTATGTTTGTGGCGGCAATTAATGGGTTAAACATTTAAGTTTCTACTCAAAAATATTCAGTTGCAGGCTAAGAACTTTAAAGAAAAATTATTGAACTTAACTCAATTAATACTCGTATGTTTTGGCTTTAAGAAAAAGTTAAATTTAAGTTTTCTGGATATAAAATAGAAAATTATTAAAAACATTATAAAGTATATTTATACGAGTATCTTTTTCTCTATCATATTAAATCATTTAATTAAAAAAACTGACAGAAATCTGATTGTATTTAGTTTCGGTATAAAAGTATTTTGTAAAATAATAAATTAAATGTTAAATATGAATGAACAATAGCATGAACTTAATGTTTTTAGTTGAATGTGCGTTTTGGTATTTGTCTTTATTCTTGTTCATGGATTTAATGCACAGTGGTTTCTATGTATCAATATTTGCTAAATTAAAAGTTTAACCTAACTGTATTTAAATGGAAATAATGCAAAATTTTCACATAAATTCAAGTTTTTGAGGTTATATCTAAAGACATTTCCCGCAGTTGGTCTAATATGGGATTAAATGTGAATCGATTTCCTCAAAACTTTGAGTAATTTTTTGTATAAAATTGTAAAAAAGAGCTATAGTCAGTCGGTGACTGTTTGACACTCCTCACCAATAAGGCGAAAATTTATTTATATTGTCAACAAATTACTGGAAACATTCTAGGATCAAATGTGGACCGATTGTCACGCTTACTGATTATACCATCCACGAGAAATGTAGGTCTGAGGTCCACTTTTTGGTATACCTAGAATCACTCCCTGGGTTTATTTTTTGTCCTAGGACGATCCCTATACTTTTAGGTAAAATTGGATAAGTATTTCGGGTATCTCGCATAGTGATGGCTACCCGGAATAGAGTTTTTTTTGCTTATAACAGCCACAAATTTGATTGTATTTTAATACAGTTCAGCACAAATATTGCTTATGGTCTGTGTACCTAATTTTGTATGAATCGGCCTATATTTGTCCATACCTCCCATACAAGACACATTCTTAAAATTCTTTTAAATGCCCAGAAAAGTATAAAAATGCTCTTAAATCCAAAGATAATAAAATTATTACTAAAACTTTGCACTGATAAATATTTTGTATATATAAACCGATAACCGGAATTTGGAAACAGTCGATCCACTAAATGTAGCTAACACATATTGTGATTAAAATAATTCCTATAATTATTTTTAAGTTTCTTTAAAAATCCTTCAATAAGGTTCGAAATTACATACCCAAGTCCCAAAGTGCTTTTATGGACTAAAATACGAAGCAAAAAGCTGTTTTTGATATTTTATGTGTCCTCGATATTCCAAACTCCCTAATACTTATTAATCATAAGTTTAAGGTACACGCTTTTATCATTTATTTCTATATGTACGAGGGTGGTTCAGAAACTCCTTAGCCTAGCACAAAAAGCGTGGTACAAACAGAAAAGAAAAAAAAAAGTTAAGTGTTTTGGAAACTTCCATCTTTGCTATAAACACATGTTAAATTTTGTTTCGATCTGGTAACTCCTTCATATAGAAACAGGTGTTCACAAAAGACGCATCCGCAATTTTTTACAATGGAAAAATTAGAAATACGTGGTGTCATTAAATATTTACATAAAAAAGGTTTACGGGACAAGAAATTCATAATGATATGGTGAATGTGTTAGGTGAAAGTGCTCCTTCATATGCAACAGTAAAAAATTGGGTTGCTGAATTTAAACGTGATCGTACAGGCATTGAAGATAAACCACGTAGTGGACCTCCAAAAACAGCAACAACAACAGAAATTGTAGCCAAAGTGCATGATATGGTATTAAATGATCGACGAATGAAAGTGCGTGAAATAGCTAATATCATGGACATCTCAAATGATCGAGTCCATTTTATTTTGTATGAAGAACTACAGATGAGAAAGCTTTCTGCATGGGAGAAAGCTTTCTGAGATGGGTGCCGCATTTGCTAACAGTCGACTAAAAACGCATAAGAACGAACATTTCTGTTCCCATCTATTAAGTACTTAGATATAGAGGTCTAAACAAAAAAGTCCGAATCTGCCCAATCTCCCGTAAATTTGTGGCTCAAAAATTTCTCATAAAATAATGATCCAATTCCAAAATCTATAGGGATCATCCTTGATCAAAAGAAAATGACATGACAATCTAATATTCTTTGTAATTTCGACAAAGTTTGAATAGTCCAGCCTGAGATGATCGGTATACTTTTACCACTGTGACTTGGTAGACTTGCAGAAATCAAGAATGCTAAAGTTTTGTTCAGAAATGTCTTTTCTAAAAAAAACACATGTCGATAAATCGATATATAGCAGGAATTATAGCTTTAAATTAGAAAAATAACTATATAAATAATAAGTTAAACTCATAAACAATTAACAAAAAGTTTTTTATTAGTTTCACAAAACGTTTCTGGAAACATATTAGCCATGAAAATGACGTCTAATAGTCTACCATGTAAAAAATATATTACGTCAGTCGGAGAGGGTTAAAGGCATAGACTACTATAACTGGACTAAAACATATGGACAAATCAAAAAACTAAACCAAGGACAAAATTTTAAAGCTGTCAAAATCACGTATTTGTGTTTATGAAAAAATTTACCATATATTGAAGCTTTAGAATATATAATGGATACAATTTTTGATTGGTATCTTCGTGAATGGCAGGTCTTTATTTGCACCCATCTCGAATTTTTAAAATTTTTTTCAAATAAAAGGTTTTTAAAAGTTCATAAAAATGACAAAAACATCCAATTAGGTATCAAGTTTCAGTAGGGGCTCAAAGTCTGCTTAGTCCCGTTTCACACGAATCAGGTTTACTTCATCAGTTTTTCTTTAAATTTCTTTTGAACCAGCATTTACGTTCACACACAAACATCTTCTTCATTAGCTTTCATTTTATTTATCTTAAATTTCATACAAATTTTTAAAATTTTCGTAAACTTGATAGTACGATCAGGTTTGCTCAATTTTAATTCTGTTAGTTTTTTTCTCATACAAATTCAAGACCTGACTAATGTAAAAGTAGACTTAATTTTATACAATTAGATGTAAAAACTCCATCAATTAATTGGAGTGATATAAATAACGGCAAGTAAAAATAGACTCATAGTGTGTAGCGTCCGTCACAGAAATAAAGGTTTTTTTATTTGGCTAGTGCATTTTTTCTTTTTTCTCCAATTGAACTTGGTTCATAAAGAGAACTTATAGTATGCTTTACATTAGGCTAAAAATATATAGATGTTAATATAGCATTTTACAGAATAATATGTAAAGGAAAGTGTGTAGCGTCCGTCACAGTATATATATTTTTAAAAATGATATATATTAAGTACAAAATTTATGAACGCATGTCTCTCTTATTCATAAAGCAATAACATTGTCTTAATCCACAGAATGAATTTAAGATATTAGGTGTTAAAAAACACACAGTGGGGCAAATTTGATGCTTTTGAACAATTTTTTTTTTAATTTTTGGGATACTCTAACAGCTAGCTGCAGAATTCTTGGGACGAAAAATAAGATATAAAAAGTATGTTAAGAAGTGTAAAACATTAAATAAATATATGTATTTAGCCGTTTTGTGATATTAAAATTGTGCCCAAAAAGTTTTGATCAAGGTTGATCTGAATATTTTGGTGGACAACAACTTTATTTAAATTTAATTAAAAATTCTCAATTAAATCAAATAATACAAAATAATAATTTAAAAATTTATTTATTAAGTTTTATTTTTGAATTATAATTTTATAACACCATTAGGTTCACTGATTTACGAGCCTTAAAAAAAAAATATGAAATATGAAGTTTTTTTAATGAAAAACATTCAAGTAAAAACTGTATCGTCCGTCATGTAGCGTCCGCAACAGTTCATTTACGGTTTTTTGGTGCAACTGGAAACTTTAAACTATTTTATAAAAGCTGTTTTCTAATCCTCTGATTTTCCTCTATCTTCAATGTATTTACAATTTTTTTATTACTATGACCGTTTTGATGAAAATTACAGAAACACGTGTTGAAAAAAATCACTACCACTTTAAAAGGGAATATCTTTTTCCTCCAAAACAAGTATGTAAATTAACAAATGCCATTCGATAGCACATTCGATGGGCTAATATTCTCTGAAATCTTTGCAAAGATATCTCGTCGAAAATGAAAATGGGACTCATTTAAGTACAACAAAATCCGTACAAATGTATTTGCCCATATGGTCTACTAAGGAGCAAAAAATTTTGCATGACGTTTCTAAAATGTATTTTGACATTTGACGCTCAGTCTAGCTGTAGTTTATGGTTAATGGTGTCTATCAAAACACTTAGATAAAAAAATTGCTTATAAAGTTTGAAAACATGTATGTATATTTCTAAATTTTTTAAGTTTACATAAACAAAAGTTTAGGGGTTTATTAAGGTAGTCATAGGTCGTTCTGCTTGTCATTTAGATCATTTACGCATGTACGTTTAAGTCGCCATTAAAAATTCGGAAACTTAGTTGAACAGCATTATTAACAAGAGATTATACAGACGCTATCAAAACAACATGGCCATTACAGGCCGCATGCGCCCTAAATATTCAGCTATTGAAAGTGGTCATGAATTGCTTTAGTTAAGATAAGATTCGTATGTTCACTCGTCAAAAGGGTAAAGTCAAGCGTAATGATACCAGAAAAGTGACTCATCCACCCTGAATTAAAAACTGAAATTAAAAGCCACAAAATATATCAACATTATATGAGAAACGTCGGAAGAAATAATCCAAAAGTCCAACATAATATGATGGGTAAGCAAAGCAACAAAGAGAAATGTGCAGAATTCTAAGTTAACGATGACATCTTGCATAAATCGGAATATTGACTTACAGAATATGAGATCGTCCAAAAAAATATAATATATCATATATTTTTGAAAAGTCAATCCGAAAATCAAGGATAAACACTAGAATGAGACAAAATTAGCAGAATATACCCATTAATATTATTTCACCTTTGATGGTGAAGGGTATTAAAATGGACCTCATTAAACAAATGATTTTGCTGATAAATTTAAAATTCTTTATTCCATAGATACAATTTTTAATCTTTTCACTAAATAAATATCAAAAGATGACAACTTAATTCCTAAGATTATATCAATAACAGTCAATTTACTCTTAACCTCAAATTTGACCACCAAGTATTTAGAAAAGGAAGCTCATTTAGCTGTAGTTGCAAATACATATGTACATGAGTGCGAAAGCGCAATGACTCAAGCTCTCGGAATCTTTATAAAAATTTAAAACTTCATAAAGTCTATGTTTGCAATATCTGATCTGCAGTTATTTACTATATAATGGAACCGACAATGGTGTCCTATCCTACAGTATATATTTCACTAAAATGTTTACAATATTCCACGAATTTGTTCATCAATGATATCGTTAAATTAATTGTTTGTGTTCTCTGTAGGTACATTGTGATTGCATGGACCTATTTCAGATTCATCACTTTACCGAAATAATAACTTCGGATTCGTTGATTTCGAAATTGGGGAAGTTCTTGTACATACAAATTCCTAATTTCAATTGTAGGCATTCGCACAAAAACGTAACAAATATCATATTAGCTTTATTTGAATATTTAGAGCTTAAAGTCATTAAACGATGGCCTGAGTTATCTGTTTAAATAGTTTGCGTTTCTAACCAGAATGATTTGAAAAAGTAAAAAGCTAAGTTTTGGTCTGATCGATTTTAAAAATTACGTTTTTTTTTTTAGTACAAAAACCTTATAAGAAATATTTTTGGGGTATATGAATTGAAAATGAAAAAAAACAATCCAAAAAAATCGATACTAGTTGAAAGTTGAAAAAATGTATCGCTTTTTATACATAAAAAAATTTTGGTAAAAATTCAACTTTTATACAAATTGTTAAGTTTTAGTGCGATCGATCGTTTTAAAACCTGTTTGTTTAGAATTGATATGCGTTATTTGAGATTTCAGATACCAGTATAAAGAGTAAAATTTCAGTTAAAACAAGTAAGATAGAGCTATAGCCGGTCAAGCCCAACCATACGATACCCTTCACCACTAAGGTCAAAGGTGTTATTTTTCCTGTATAAAGACAAATATTTGCTAAATTTTGCCATCATACAAACATTTTCTCAAAACTTATATATTTAAGCTGTTTCCGTCATTTGGACTTATATGAGAGCTAGGGTGAAATGTGGACCGATTTTCTCGAAATTTGGCAAATTGATTACAGTTGTTACAAGAATTATGTATGCAAAAAATAAACTTAAAATTCTCATTATCTTTAGATTTACGAGCGTTTTAGTGATTTTTGTCTCATTTAGTGCGTTTTTACTGAAAGCTGTGGACCGATTCTAACGAAATTTGGTACAGTGATTTAAGTTTACATAAGCAGTATTTGATTTAAATTTCATGAAAAAATATTAATATTAGCAATTCCGGGAAGTGGGACCAATGGGAGGTATCATAAATAATGGATTGATTTTGACGAATTTCAATAGCCATGGTCCCATTATCAAAGAAATGATCTGTGCCAAATTTCATCAAATTATCTTTAGAATTGCGACCTGTAGTCTGATTACAAGGTTTACATGGGGGTCCAGCCAGCCAGACGGGCGGACGGACGGACATCGCTAAATCGACTCAGAAAGTGATTCTAAGCCTATTGGTGTACTAAAAGGTGGGTCTAAGACAAATATTTCTATGCGTTACATACATCAGCACAAACTTATAATACCCTTTCCACCTATGGTGGTGAAGGGTATAAAAATAAAATTATTATGTCTCCAAATGATATAAAACCCTGTAAATTTTTCTTAAATCTTAATGATTTAAATTTGTTATACCCTTCACCACCAAGGTAGAAAGGGTATATTGGGTTTGTGCTGATGTTTGTAAAGCATAGAAATATTGGTCTGAGTATACCGATCGACTCAGAATCACTCCCTGAATTGATTTAACGATGTCCGGTTGGGTGGCCGAATATCCATGTAAGCTTGTTATCAAAGTACAGGTCGTAACTTCAAAGTTAATTTGATGAAGCTCGGCACAGACTCATAGGTTGGTCCAACGACGACTTTTTGGCCAAAATTGGATTACTATTTCAGGTTCCTCCCATAGGGATGACTTCCCAAGAAATTTGATAACAATCGATCCACAATTGGTCCTAGCTGCCATATCAGACCTTTAGCCGGAAATGACATAAATCTACTTAAATCTCGAAATTTTGAAAAAAGCATTTGCCTCTAAGACTTAAGGAAAATTTGTTAAATTGTTGGCCCATATTTTACCTTAGTAGTAGGATATAGTCGGGTTTGACCGACTATATCCTTTCTAACTTGTTATATATGTATTTCTTGTTTTTTTTTATGTACAACCGATATAGCAATTTTTTTAGTACCAAACTGACAACTGAAAGTTCGTTCATTAAACTAATAGTGATTTTAATGTTGCATGTTACACCCATGGAACGTTGTGAAAATTTTCGTGTTCTTTTGAAAAAAAGTACAACTTTTTTAAAATTCATATGTTGCATAAAATATAAGCGAAAATGTGATATTTCCTACACTCACTCGACGAGCGCATACAAAATGCTCCACTTTTTACAACCCTGCAGTTACATTTTTATACAAATGTGGGCTTTTTTGTTGAGGTATTTTATTATTGTGAGTACATATTTGCTTTAGAAAGAATTTCATAAAAATATTACTAAAGTTGCAATAAAATAAACGTTAGAGAAAATTTTAATCAGAGAATTGTAGGAAACATCATCTTAGCTTGACAGTGTTACTCACGCTTCTGTTTTTATTGGTTAGCAAGTGATTTAAATCGTTCATTTATTTGAACTAATTAAATGAAAAGAAATCTTTTATTTTTATTTTTTAATACCAGTAAAGAATGATTTAATCGGCCAAGCTTGGTTATTTGAAAGTCTTTGATCACAATGGTCAAATATGCGTCAATAAGCAATACATTTTATGAAAACTTCTAATAATTTCAATTTACAAATATACCGAAAACCATAAAAATCATCTTTGGGGTATTTTGTGACTTTTGAGATTATATAAGAGTTTTGTTCAAATGGGCCGATAATAACAATTTTTAACACTCGGATTGTGACTGTAAGGGTTCGCCTCTATTCCGGGAGGCTGTCCTAGAGATATCCGAAATAACGAGCAGGTTTTATTCGAAAGCTATAGGAATCACCAAGAACCAAGACTTAGGATTATTAAAGACTTAGGATTCTAAGTCGATCAGTATGCTTTAAGGAAAAAATATTAACTTGTATTTTTATGACCCCAAAACATTTTCACCTATGAAAAAGTAAAAATTTTGTTATGAATTTAGTACAATGAAAAATTCTCATTTATCATCCCAGACTCAGAGTCTTCTTAAACTTCCCGTGACTATTCATAATGTCAGATTATGAATAGTCACGTGATGATGTAGAATTCTTGTGAGATATTTCCTAGTTTGATACGAACAGAATAATGTACTAAAGAAAATTTATAATAATTCTAACATTCTAACCAAAACCACTGTATCTCCAAAACTCCTTCCTATAGTGCCCACAAAAAAAATCTAT
This sequence comes from Stomorhina lunata, assembly GCA_933228675.1. Taxonomy (NCBI): domain Eukaryota; kingdom Metazoa; phylum Arthropoda; class Insecta; order Diptera; family Rhiniidae; genus Stomorhina; species Stomorhina lunata. The sequence goes on along the minus strand of OW121740.1, from coordinate 91,242,489 downwards.
TCACTTGGCTTAATAATAAAATCTACAAGAAAAATAGAAGACAAAAATGTAAAAGTAAAATAAAATAATGCCAAATGTACATGTGAATGCATTTAACAAAACGAAATAAACCAGGAAAATAAAAACAAATAATACAAGAAAAATTCTGTTATTCGGTAGTAAATGCCAAAACTGATACTAAATGCAGTCAAGCAACCAATTTAAACAACAAACAACCAGTCAGCCAAAGGAACAACTAAACAGTCACCCATTCAGCCGGTCATCCATCCGATTTCAAGCATTCAGCCATCCCAGTCGAACAGCATGCGTCCTTTTACATTCATGTCCTTTCATCGCTCATCACATTGTTATGTTGTCCTCCTTTAGTGTTGGGTGCAATACGAACGAATACAGTTTAACTTGAATGCTGCTGCATCATCACCAGCACCCTCTTCATCATGATCATCATCATCATCATCGTCGTTGTCCTTATGCTGTGATAGTGATAGGGTGCATGTGTAAGACTTTGAATCCTCAGATGCTCTTTTTAAAATATATGAATGTATGAGTATGTACATATGTATGAATTTTATTTCTGCTTGTTAAAGTGTATCTGTGTAATATTTGTATTCAGTTTAAATTTTATTTAGTTGTGAAGCAGCATACAAATAGACAAAGAGTCCATGACCATGGGAACGCAGCGGCTCGCAACCAAAAAGCGGATCTGAAACTGAAAATGTCAAATTTTATAATTTATTACTTGAATCCTGTTTCTGTTAGTGACTTTGGTATTATTGTCTATTTGTGCATGTGTGCGACTGAATGTGAGTGAGTGTTTTGTGAAAGTGAGTATTTTGTGTGTGCGTGTGGAATACCAGTGCATGCATACAAGCATACATACAAATATTGTGTTTTTAGTAGAGGCTAAGGGTGGTTAAATGCTCCTGCTCTTTATTCAACTGCTTGTATAAACATACGTATGTATATATCGTTTTGTATATCTTTCTTAAATGGTTCTGTGTACATCTGTATGCCAATAGAATGCTCGAAACATAAATGCTCATACAAACAGATGTATGAGTAATGCTCATACACACACATTAACTCAAATAAATTCTGTGTGCAGGGAACTTGTGTATTTGCGGATTAAAGCACTGTTCTACTTAATCAGTGATGTCAACATTCACAGTGTTAAAAACGCAGAAATTTGGAGCATTGAAGTAAGATTAGTTGATCAGTTTTTAAATACAACATAAGCAATATGTAACTAATATCCCATACCTCTGTATAGAGTAAGCTTTTAATATTATCTGATCTACATGTTAAAAGTGGTTTCAAAAAGTCGTCAAAAGAGTAAAAAATGTTGCAGATATATATTTTGATATATGGGCAAAAATCAAACAGTTTTTATTCCTCTGAAACCGACTTTCAACTCGAATAATTTTTGTACCCTTAGGAGTTCATAAAATCTAATTACAGATCTTGAACTCGCAAAAACTTCTGTATACTGAACTCAATATCTTAGTTGCGCAAATTTGCGCTTCTAAGCGTAATTGTCATGCAAATTAAAAAACGTTAAAAAATCGATTGAAGCATTCAAGTTTTTCTTCATATTTCGTCTTCTTCTGCATTTGTTTTAACATTTGGACCCAAGTCGTTGTTCTACGAAATAGACACCATACTTAGGGGATAAGTCCACTTCCCTCTAAATTTGAATTTTGTCACTTCTAATACTACTTAAGGGATACCAAAATTTGAAGCTCGTTTTCGCCACTTTTTAATTTTTTTCGCATATTTTTTGGCCGCCTCAAAGAATTAAAAAAAAAAAAAGATAACGATTTGTAGATCTTTCTATTTCGCATCGTTTGATATATATCTCGTTAATGTGCTCTATATAGGTATAATATACGACAGGTGTAAATGAGGAGTTTTTGAGCGTAAATTTTTCAAAATATCGGTTTTTCGTGGAGCACACTCGCAAATATGAATGAAAATTTCCGAGTTTTTTGCCATTTAGCACCTAAAAGCAAAAGCGCACCAAAAAATCATTGTTTGCTAAAATTTTATGAAGATTTTGAAAATCGTGCAAAAAAGTGCATATTGGTTTAAATGATTTTAGAATGCAAACTGAGACAAAATCACATAAGGCATGAAAGCGATGTCATTTAGGAAATATTTTCCTTAAAAGTGGGAAAAACAATCAGAAAATAAATAAGTTTAATTCTTATATATATAGCAAAATATTCATTCCCAGTAAGAAATATTTCCTACATTAATAAAACTTCTCTTAAGTTTTCAGTAAATTATATATTTATCTGAATTATATATTTTTACTATTGGACGTTGTAATTTATCTGAACTAAATTTTAACAAATTTTTCTTAAAATGTAGAAAGTCTTAAACTTGAAATGCATGTTTAAGAAAAATTTAAGTAAATATTTTTAATAATTAGGAATATAATTAACTTAAATTTACGACAACAATTTCCAGATTTTAAGTAAGTTCAATTTAATGAACTATTTTTGAGTAAATCATTTACTCAATCAAATTTTTTGAGCTAAAGTCAATATTACCTATTTTTACGATGTGATGAACTAAAATTTAGAACATATATACTAGTTTTTAACAAAAATTTCCCTAAAATAAATAATATTTTACAAAATTCATGCAATTTTTCTATGGAAAAATGTTAACTATTTTTTAGTATATGAACTATAAATTTTTTATTAAAATGTTGTATTTTTTACTAGAATATAACAATTTTTCCTAGTTTTGAGTAAAAATTTACTCTGAATAAGGAAATTTTTTTACTATTTGTAAGGAATTATTTTTCCTCAAATTTAGTACATGTCTTTTTTCTGAGTGTACATATAATAAGTCTATTTTTCCAACTAAAATCGATGTATAATGTAAGTTTATTTAAAACTTAAATTTTTGCCTCATTGCAATGGCATGAGGCCTAAATAAGGGCTGCGTGCCGCATAGCCAGAACATTTTCGTGCAAAATCGGCATTATTGGCAGTAAATTTTCAAAATCTGAATTGTCAAAAATATATCACAAATATAGCCGATTATTAAAAACATGTTCATTTAAAATTTTTCTATAGCTCAAATTTTCATTGAAAATTTTTATGTAGAACAAATTTCATACTAACAATTTTTCTATACAAAAAATTTTATATTCAAAAATTTCTATACAAGAAATTTTATATTAAATTTTCTTCTATAGAAAAAATCTTATATTGAAAACTTTTCTATATACAAAATTAATACGGCAAATTTTTCCAGGGATCGTTACAATTATATTCCGATTTTTATTTTTTTGGCATAAATAATTTTTATTTTTTTTTTTTTTAAATATATTTGTCAAATTTCGACAAATATTTTTTTGGCAAAAAGAAGTAATTGTTATATTCTGATTTTATTTCATTTATTTTTTTTTTGTCAAAAATATTTGTCAAATGAAAAACGCAAAAATATAAAAATCAACACAGAATTAAAAAAATATTTTAAAAATTTCCCATAAAAACCGTAAATTTTGAAAACTTTTAATTAAAATTTTGATAATTTCCCATAAAAATGGAATATTTGAAAATTTCCCATAATGTTAAAAATTTCTTGTAAATAGGGGAAATTTTGAAAATTTTTTATAAAAATGTGAAATTTTGAAATTTTCCTATACAAATGGGAAATTTTAAAAATTTTCTGTAAAAATGAGAAATGAGTATATTTTGAAAATTTCACCTAAAAACGGGAAATTTCGAAAATTTCATCTAAAAACGGGATATTTTCCATAAAAAAGGGAAATTTTCAAAATTTTTTGTACAAAAATTTTAATATGCAAAATTTTTCTATTAAAAATTCTTCTTTACAAAAAAATTTATTTAAGGAAATTTTCAATAAAAAAAATTAAAATGGAAAATTTCACTAACACAAAAAAATTTAAGTCCAAAATTTTTCTATAGAAAACATTTGATATTAAAAGTATTTCAGAAAATATTTTAAATGTTTTTCTTTCCCAATTTTGGCTTTGTAAATTCCAATATCTCGGAATTATTAAAAACTTATATCGTTTTTAACAACTTATTTGTCATATATGTTAAGATAAGTTTGTTTTCGGTATTATCTCAAAAATCGCCAATTTTCTATTTTTCAGATCAGAAATTGCCAAAATGCCGATTAATCGGCAAATCTGGCAGGCCCAAACCTGTATACGAATAAGCCGCAAACAAAAGTTGTTCTAAAAGCCAGCATAATCCATGCTATCGCTTAAATACAGTCTAATTAATGAGTCAGAGCCACATACATTTTGACAACGATTTTTATAACTTGTAGTGCAAGATTTTAGAAATGAGCCCGCTTTTATATGAGAGTTTATTTAACTAGTCATTCAGTACGCGAACGACAATGTCGTCATGTAATTGGCGATGACAATATAAAACCACCGACGAAAACCTGGCCCAAAATATTGGGGTGACATTCGACAGCTTATACTCGTCCCCCGCATATGTAACTGTAACTTGCTACAAATTACTCAGTAGGAATAAGGTCCTCAAGTTGCTAGCCGGCATCACTTGGGGAAAAAATCCATAGCTGCCGAAATGAAACCGTTTTGAAATGTCCTCAAAAAGCCATCTATATAAGGAGATGAGGGTCTTACCACTGAAAGAATATAGTCAAATGCTAACAAAGCAGTTCCTTACGGGATATCATCGGAGGGGTTATCCGAACCACCATCTAACGGAATTAGATCCCCCGGAAGCATATCAGAAAGAACATATATTGCTATGAAAATGATATCAGACAGCAAACTATCCAGCCGATATCACCTTAAACTAAGCAGCTATAAAAGACCATCACAAGATAGTGGTAACCTCGATGAACTACTAGGGTATTACTGACACAATAAAGATCAGAATAATGTAGTAGACTCAATTCATATTGATACAGAATTAATCCTAAAATACTTAACACCTGCCATTATGTGAAGGAAGCCCAAATTGTAGCCACTTCCAATGCACCCAACCCAACCTTCCTAACTTCAGATTCCTTATGAACTAACCCAATTAAAGTGGCGTGTTACCTGGAGCTGGACTTAGGGGAGTAGAGGACAGATTACGGAGAACAGTACTGACATATTTTTTATTGCCGGTTACGCTGTTATCACAATAACATCATTGGGAATGCCATATGTGATCTTGCAGCAGACTTCCAATATAAGTATGGCGGTAAATATCAATAAGTAATGGAGTATTGTATATCTTTCCGATAATAATTTCTTTGTTTCGTCACTTTCAGCGTTTCGTGATCTTTCCCAAACGTTTCACTAAGGTCTCAGCAAAAAAACAATCGAACATCCTCCCTTTATTCTTTACCGAATTGTCCCTTACTAAGCTTTGGGTGTATTCTAGAGGAGAAGTTTTCTAAATGTCTTCGAATTTGTGGATAAGCTATAAATTTCGCATCCGATGCTTTGAGTTTAAGACAAGAATCTCTTTTTTCCAATTAGACTAACCGTGTTAGTCCACAAATAAAGATTTTTTTTAGCAAAACAAAAAAGTCGCTTGTATTTTCGATATTTCATTACTCCGCTGTAATGAATCGGGAGCATTTTAGAAGAAAGCTTTTATATGTTTGATCCTAAATGGATGTTGTTCAATGCAACATGTACGCTGTCTCTATTAGTGTTTTGCATTAAAGAAGATTATATATCGACAATATAATGCGCACGGTACTGAATGGTAGACGTGGTATCCAATGGACACCCTTAAAACATCTCGAGGACTTGGAATACGCCGATGACGTATGCCTTTTAAGCCAAAGCCTAGGTCACCTTCAAGAAAACACTAGCGCTATTACTATTGAATCTCGGGCAGCTGGGCTGGAAATCAATATCTCCAAGACAAAGATTATACCTGGAGGCTATGGCGCAAACCCGTCGCCACACAATCAATGTGGATAACGATGTGTAGGTACCTTTAATTATCTTGGTAGTTTGCTATATTGAATCGCGTATTAATAAGACAAAATCAGCATTCGGCATTCTCCGAGCTATTTGGAAATCTCGGTAAATATCAACAACAATTAAGTTACGAATATATAACTCGAATGTCAAGTCCATCTTGTATTACGGCTGCGAAACTTGGAAACGCTCAAATGCCATCGATAAGCGCCTACAAACCTTTGCAAACAAATGCTTGCGGCAAATTCTTAATATATGGTGGCCAAATCGCATAAGAAATGAAGATATACTAAACGCTACAAACCAAATCCCTTCTCTATAGAGATATGTCAAATGGCGGTGGATGGGCCACACACTTCGAAGGCCAAATACCAACATTGCTCGACAAGGGCTTCGTTGGAACCACAAGGAAGCGGACGTCGTGTTGGTGCACTTGCTAGAACGTGGATAAGGTCAATTGAAGCGGAGTTACAAGCAGCAAACTATTCATGGAATGATGTATGCCTAATCTCGCAATAGAGTTCGATATAAAAGGATGGTTGAGGCCCTATGTTCCACTGGGAGTCAAGGGATAGCAGAAGAAGAATGTATATGGACGATTGCCTTATACCGAAGTATTGAGTTTGTCCTTATCAAGTTTGAGAAGACCAAGTCAAGAAGCCAGATTATAAAATTTTTATGACTATCTTCGTAAGCATCTTTTTTATAGCATGAGTCCAGAAAGCCTTTATTTTTTTTTTTACCGAAGATTTGAAAATTTAATAATTTTGCAACAACATTTTAAAAAGCCTAAACATTTCCGCTGTATTTTTCATAACTGCCAACATGACCACACTAAAATGTCTATGTTATCCTGATACTTGTACTTTAAACGAGTATACTTTTGTGCGTTTGTGTATGAACGAGTATTTTAAGGAGATTTCTATTAAAAGATTTCACAATTATTATGGCAAGTTTATGTGAATTTTAAGTTAGTACATATTTATGTTATAAGGATACTAGTATCTATCTATGGGTGAGTATGTATGAATACACCTTTGGCTTTACTGTATCTTCTATGTGAAAGTATAAAGATGTATGTGATATTTATGTAGTGACTTTTAGTTGCCAGCAGTTAACATAACACACAAAGTCCACACAAAGTCCAAATCTAAAGTCAAGAAGACAATGATCATCATTAGTTGTATTAAGTGAGTAAGTGAACATTTAAAAATAAAAGAAAAACTACTATAAAAAAAATAAGATAAAAACAAATAACTATTTTAAATTGCCTTTGTTTTAGGGATTTTAGGAATATTTGTAGCTATTATATTGTAGTAAATATGTACATACATCCATAAGTAAGTACAGATATTTGTGGTGCCTTTGAAGTTTTAAAAATCTTGGGATTTGTTAATAAAGGAATTAAACCATATTTAATTTTAGAAAATTGAAGAGTACTAATGGCACTCCATATTCATTGTCAGTAAAAGTAATTTATGCGATTAAAAATTAACTTTTTGATCATCCTTTTCTTCTAAGCAAAAACTAAAATTGTTATATGGTCAACATAGACAACAAATATTTTAAAATTAATGAAATACGAATCAAATTTTATGCAATGAAGCTTAAAGTTTTCAAAAAATTTGTTTTGAAATCTGCCCATTTTCTAGTGTGTATAAAATAATGTTAATTCTATTATATTTTAACAAAATTAAACTATTTAGTACTTACAAATACTAAAATAATTGACTATGTATATGGGCAAAAATCAAATAGTTATGATGGTTTAAATACAAATTTCTAAAAAAAAATTAAGAAGTAAGAGTGTTATATTCGGCTGTGTTGAATCTTCAAAATGTTGACCAAACGTGGTATTGTTGGTGATATATTTGGACTAAATTCGGTTGCAGTGGTATAGTTACTATAGTTCAACATTTAAAAGTATCTAAGAGGTTTCCCAAGTATTTACCTTGGAAAAAATGCTATTCCATAACCGAATCTTATATTCTTAAACGAGCAATAATTGTATGTATATATATGTATATATATATATATATAGAATGGCTATCTCGAAAACGGCTCTAACGATTTTGATAAAATTTTGACAGTGGGTGCTGTTTTTGATGTATAGGTCGAAGAAGAAGGGACTTTTGGAACCTTTGCCTCTAAGAGGGTAAAAACGGGTAAAAAGGGAAAAAAATCGAAAACGATATATCTCCTTAGGTAATAGGTATAGGAACAAAATTAAAATTACGTTTTAAACAGCTATGAAAATAAGCGGACAGGTGTTTGGTACTTTTTTGAAACTATTTCCGATAAGGGGTAAAAAAGTGTGAAAATTGTTTTTTTGGTACTTTTTTAACCCACTCTTATTTTTTAAATCAAAGATTATAGAAAGGAACTTTGTACTGCAGTCAATAGATGTGAAAGAAATATTGAACACGTATTTGGTACTTTTTTGATTTTGGGGCCAAAATGGGTAAAAAAGGGATAACATGATAACTTAACATCTCAAAAAGTAATATGAATAAGAATTTTGTTAACTGCGTTTTAATAAAATGTACCGAATTCAATTGGTACCAAAGAAGTACCAAATATGCATATGGAGCTTTTTGAAAGTAGGGGATAAAAAGGGGCAAAATGAGTAATGTTATAACTTTTAAACAAATTAATGTTTGTATGTGTAGAATAGTAAACTGTGAATTTGATCATGTTATGCTCTTTAGCGAAGATGTTGCGGATAAGCCGGCGAAGGTTTTTAAGTTGGTAATACTAATTTCCGTTAGGTGGCGCCAATGAAAATTACTAAAAATTAATTAAATCGTAAACTGTACACTTGATCATGCTATGAGCTTTAGCAATGTTGTAGGCTTTTTATTTATTGTTAATAATTTCTGACAGGTGGCGCTACTGAAAATTACTCAAAATCAATTTAATCGTAAGCTGTACATTTAATCATGCTATAATCTTTAACAAAGTTGTTGCGGATAAGCCGACGAAGGTTTATTAACGGGAATGACCAAAGTCCGATAGGTGGCGCCACTGAAAATTACTCAAAATTAATTAAATCGTAAACTGTGCATTTGATCATGTTATAATCATAAGCAAAGTTGTTACGCATAAGCAGACGAAAGTTTCTTAGTTGGTATGAACAACTTCAGGTGGCGCCACTGAAAACTACTCAAAATGAATTAAATTGTAAACTGTGCATTTGATCAAGCTATAATCTTTAGCAAAGCTGTTGCGCATGAGTCGACAGAGGTTTTTGTTGGTATGACCAATTTCCAAAATTTTTAAAATGAGTTAAACTGTAAACTATGCAAGCTATGTGTTGATCGGACAAAATAAATAAAATAATTCAAAATTAACTAAATATTTGTACAATGTATTTCCTCTAAATTTATTTTACTACTTTATAAAATAAAATATATAAAAAATTTGCCTAAAAATGCTTATCATAAAGCTCCGAGCAAGGCTCGGTCAACCAGGTACAATAGTTTTACATTAATAAGCTGTTTCGTTGTGCCATAAACATGTTGACAGCAACACGGCAGGTTCATATATTTTGTTAAGAGTTCCTAATGGATCTACCGAGTATAAAGTCTGGACCAAACATTGATTGATAGCTATCAATCTTAATATACTCAATGTACCTCCAAATCTTTTTGATTGTAGATATAAAAAGGGGATGTTATATATATAAGAACTATAGCCAAATGTTGACCGATTGTTACAAAATTTTATATACTGGCTGGTATTATTATAAAGTTTATTTGTGCAAAATTTAGTGCCCATACCTGGTATAGTTTATAATTTAATAGCTTTTAACTGGCGTTTGTGGTATTTTAGTGGCTATCGGGAGCGGTTTTTATATGAAAGCTATGGCCAAAAATGGACCGATTCCTATAAATGATGACATACTGACTGAAAGTTGCATAAAACTTCTCTGTTCTAAATTTAGTAGTCATAGATTTTACAATTTTATTCAATTTATCAGCATAAATGTGATTCCCGGGGCAGGGTTATATGGGAGCTCTAACTAAATGTAAACCGATTTTACCCATTTTCAGCACACAATTTCTACAACATATCGAACGTATTTTTGCTAAATTTTGTCTCTCTAGCTCTTGTAGTTAAGGAACTATCTCGCTTTTCTCTGTTGGAAAGACGGACATAAACTGTATTTTCTTTTTGTATTTTTGTCTTTCCGTAAATTTTTTATATGGGAGCTATGATCAAATAGTTACCGATTGTAACAAAACTTTGCGCACTGGCTGGCATTCATATAAGACTTCCTTTTGTAAAATTTTGTTGCTTTAGCCCCTTTCGTTAAGGCGCTATCGCGCTTTTATCTGACGGACAGACGGACATAAATCCCCTTTTCTTTTTGTATTTTTGTGTTTCCGTAAGTTTTTTATATGGGAGCTATGGTCAAATGGTGACCGATTGTGACAAAATTTTGCACACTCGTTGGCATTGACATAAGACCTCCTCGTGCTAAATTAAGTGATTATATCTGCTATAGTTTTAGATTTATTGGCATTTAAGTGTATTTTAGGTGAAATTTTGGCTATTTCCGTAAGTTTTTTGTATGGGAGCTATGACTAAATGTGAACCGATTTTGATGAAGTTTTATATGCTGCCTAGCGCTTACGCAAAACTTCTATATACCTAATATAGTTTGTTATTTATTAGCAAATAAGCGGTTAGCGTAGGCGAGGTTATACGGGAGCTATGGTCAAATGTTAACCGATTTTGCCCAATTTCGATACCAAAATTTTCTCAGAGATGAAGAATGTTTTTACTAAGTTTCAGTGAGCTAGGCCCTTTCGTTTAGGCGTTATTGTGATTTCAAAAGACAGACGGACGTTCAATCGTCCGTTTCATAAGGATTCATAATATATATCGTTTTTGATTTTTGAGCCAATATTAAGGAAATTACAAACGGAATGACAATCTCAATATTCCCCCCATTCTTTTTGATGGTGGGTATAAAAACTGTTTTATTTTTATTAGTTTTATGTTGATTTTGACACAACGTATTATGGTAATTTAAATATGCCTTAACGCGAAGAAATAATGCAATTATGCAAGCGAAAAAACAATATTTTTTTAACCGCGATTTTCGCGAATTTTGACAGAATGTGAATCCTAGTGAAATTCTGCTGCCTTGACTTGTGGACAAATTTAATTTATTTAAATATAAGTTTTAATAGGTGCATATCTTTTTAAAATATAAAATTCTTATTTGATCCGTCAAATCGTTAATCCTTATAATATTTTTTTGAGCTTTAAAAGCTTGATTAAAGAATAGTTTTAAGACCATTCCTGATCGATTTTGAGCAAAATTTGCAATGTGCTTCATTGAGATGTTTTTAAATAAAACCTTCAAAGTTTCGCCATTTACGCCTGTCGTATGTTATACCTAAATGAGCACATTAACGAGATAAATATCAAACGATGCGAAACTGAAAGATCTGCAAATTGTCATCTTTTTTTTAGATTTACTTGCGGCAGCCAAAAAATATGGGAAAAAAAGTTGCGAAAACGAGCTTCAAATTTTGACAGCCATTAAGTAGTATTAGGAGTGATGAAATTAAAATTTAGAGGGAAGTGTATTTATCCCCTGAGTGTGGTGTCTATTTCGTAGAACAATGACTTGGGTCCAAATGTTAAAACGATTGCAGACTAAGACGAAATATGAAGAAAAACTAGCTTTAATCGATTTTTTTTAACGTTATTTTAAATTTATATGCCAATTACGCTTAGAAGTGTTCAGTATACCTGAAGTTTTGCGAGTTCAAATCTGTAATTAGATTTTTCGAACTCCTAAGTCGGTTTCAAAGGAAGAATAATTTTCTTTTCTTAGTGTAAATTTTTTGTAGCATATCCTTTTTTTATATCTTTTTTAGCTTTTTAATCTTAAGTCGTCAAAATGTGCAAACTCTAAACATCATCTTCTTAATCTTCCTAAAACTCGGTATCTTCTTCTGCTATCATTGACTCCCAGTGGAGCATAGGGCTTTTTATATCGAACCTTATTGCGAGATGTTAGGCATACGTCATTCCAAAAATAGCTTGCTTCTTGCAACTCCACATCAATTGATCTTCTCCACGTTTTCCCAGCGGATTCCAACGAAGTGCTTGTCGAGCAATGTTGGTATTTGGCTTTCGAAGTATTTGGCCTATCCATCGCCATTTCCGTTGACATTCCTCTATAGAAGCAGGGATTTGATTTGTCGTGTTAAGAAGATCTTCAGTTCTTATACGGTTCGGCCACCATATATTAAGGATTTGCAGAAGACTTCACATTCGAAACAGAATTTAAATTACGTTTTGAACAGCTAAGAAAATAAGCGGATATTTGTTTCGTACTTTTTTGGGGTAAAATGGGTAAAAACATTTTTTTTGTACTTTTTTAACTCACTCTTATTTTTTGAACCAAAGAATATAGAAAGGAACTTTGTACTGTAATGAATAGATGTGAAAAAAATATTGAACACATATTTGGTACTTTTTGATTTCGAGGGGCAAAATAGGGTAAAAAGGGATAAGATGATAACTAAACATCTCTAAAAGTAATTTGATTAGAAACAAAATGTTTTAATAAAATGTACCGAGTTCAATTGAGTACCAAATATGTATATGTAACTTTTTTGAAGTTAGGGAATAAATTGGGGAAAAATTGACAACTTTAAAATTTTTAATGTAATAGGTATAGAAACAAAATTTAAATTGCGTGTTGATCAGGGGCCAAATTACCGCATTCGATATCGATCGAAAACTCTGATATTTAAGCGAATATTGTGAAGTATACTTTAGGGATGTTCAAAATTACTTCGATGCAAAAAGTTTATTGGAATTTGATATCTATTTTGACTATGTTTTAAAAATATATAGTTCAATAAAAACTCTTTGACTATTGTTAATCTTTTGGCAAATAACTTCTAAAAATATATTAAACTGTCCATCTTTTAAATAATTTTCATCATCCTTAAGGTATGCTATACAAATGTTTTGAAAATAGGTAAGATTTCGATCGATATCGAATGCCGTAATTTGGCCCAAGCTGCAAATTTAAATGACGAGTTATTGGTAATTTTTGGGAAAAAGCCGAGTAGAATGTGTGAAAAATATTTTTGGTACGTTTGTTTACTTTTGAACAAATGAACTTAGAAAAAAGTGTATATACTTTGTAAAATAAACAATATGAGAATTATAAAATTTGCCTTGAATTCTTATGATAAAAAGCCGAGCAAGGCTCGGTCAACCAGGTACTACGGGATTCAATATCCTCGTCGGCGCCAAATTTTGTAGATACCAAACTTTCAAGTTACTTAAAGGTAGTTACACATCCAATAACCTCGTTATCTACATTTCTTGGAAATATTAATTTCCAGACCAGCTGCCCGAGATTCAACAATGATAGCGTTAGTATTTTCTTTAGGGTGGCCTGAGCTTTGGCTCAGACATAAGTCAACATCTTATTCCAATACTTCGAGTTGTTTTAAAGGTGTCCATTGGATACCGCGTCTACTATTTAAAGCCGTGCACGTGATGACAAGGATAAAAAGTAACAAGATACATCCTTGCCTTACTCTTGTAGTGACTTCGAACGGGTTTGACAATTAACTTGTGTAGGATTCGACATTTAAAATCCACATACATTGTCCGAATTAACTTCAGAATATTCGTTGGCATGTTACAATTTTCTGAAATTCTCCATATATAGCTTCTGTTGACACTGTCAAAGACTTTCATAAAGTCGCTAGTTAAATGGGGGTGCGGAAATCATTACATTGCTCTAGTACTATTCTAACTGTGTTGATTAGATCAACACAAGATCGGTTCTGTCTGAACCCAAACTAATTTTCGCGGACTGTAGAGGAAACTGCGTTAGATATTCAATTCAAAATTACTCGACTTGGTATTTTGCTCGGAATTGTAAGAAGTATTATACCCCTGTAGTTATTGCAGTCTTAAGAGTCACTCTTTTTTGGTATTCCGACTAGAATACCTTTATTCCTAAGAGCTGGAAGAGTTTCTTCTTTCCACATTTTATGTAAAAACAGTGCCACAGTCTCCTTCAACATCACATAAAAGCATCTCTGCTGAGGTATTGTAATTACCCGTGCTTTTGTTGCGTTTAAGGCTTTTTTAATGGCGTTCTTAACTCCTTGTATTGTTAGGGGATTGTCTGAAATGCCAATGAATATACTCTAAGGGTTGGTTTCATTATACACTTCCGTCAGTGGTGTTAATCCGATGGGGTTGTTTAATGTCGACTTGAAGTGTTCCATCCAGCGTAATAGTTGTTCAAAAAACTCGGTATATATACATTTTATACCGAGACTCAGGATGAAGGCGAAACCTAATTAATGATTGACGGAACTAATAGAATTTTAAATGGTATGATCAAATATGGCACAGATTTAAGCTACTACAACCAACATTTTTGGTGAACTTAATTCAAATACAAATAAAATTGTGTTTCTTAAAGTAGTCCTATGAGAGGAACTAGAAGTATTGATCCGATTTGGTAGCTTTAATAATGATCCTTGTGCCAACATTTCCTTTTGACAAATTTAATTTAATTTATCGAATAGCTGAAGCTATTTTGAAACTATCGATATTCTCAATCACATATTTTTTTTTAATAATTTCGGATATTGTTTTTGCTGACTTTGAAATTTTCAATGTCGATTATATCGATATTTTTGTAAAAGTTTGTAGATTTTTCACAAAAAATTTCTGGCAGCCCCGGTCGCATGTCTGTGAATTGTTATCATACATATCCTACGGGTTGTCGTCAATGACCCGAATTTCCAAAATTACTCTATGGATTCTTGATTTTTAAATAAAGCTTAATTCTCCTTCTGTTATTCCTGACTGCCAGTGGACAAAAGGACCTTTCTTCGGATATAATTGGTTTCATTCATCAAAATGTGCATGCATAGATTATTCACATCCAAAATCCTTGTACCAGCTGCAGTTGCAGGGGAATTTCTCGCATAATTACCCCTTAAAACATTGTAAGTGCTAGATCGATGGGTAATGAGTACAAAGACACGAGACACGTTTGTATAGCGAGCAGCTCGATCCGCTCTTAGTCGCAACTAAAATGTTGAACAGAATCAGCAGTTTCGTACTTTACCAAGTACAATTATCTAAGACCCTTAGACCAAATACGTCTAACATAACTCCCTCTTATGTTAGCCCTGACCTAGAATCCCACACGGGTTTTTTACAGCATCTTCAACTTGGTTGCTTAGGTTACCAGGAGGAAGTTAGAGTAGGAACTGGACACAGTTCTTACCTGGTAGCTGGAGACGACAGGCAACAGCTGCATCCCATTACATCCCAAATGAAGCTTTAGTTATCATTAATATTTCCCCAGACAAAAGGGTTTAAGAACTTAAAAATTTGTTCGATTTGGGTAAAATTTTTATAACTGAACTTTAAGACCAAGTGTCACAATAGACAAAAATCGAAGCAGTTGTAATGAAATTTGGTATGTGACTTGATATGGATTCAACATGATCATGTTCGAAATTTTAACAAAATCGATCGAAGGACATACCTACCGCCTACATATTTCATAGTATTGAAAATAAATGAAATTCACAAAATAAATAAACTAAAAATATCTCCTATATTACTTTAGACCAATGTTGGGCAAAGTCTCTCTAATCCTCTCTTATTTTGTATTTTGCTACCCCTAGCGTTAGCCAAATATAAAATTAGAAAAACTTTGCCCAACATTGCTTTAGAGAAATAAAATTTGGTGCATTATTTAATAAAAATTTGGTTAAATTGCTTGCATTTCCGCAAAATTGGCCTAAGGATACGCCTAGGATGCACGAATCTCTAAATCTAGAAGAATCGACAAAAATCTAATAGAAAAATATATCTGAAAGCAGTTTTCGTATCAAATCCAAACCAAAAATGAGTTCTAATAGCTTTGGTTGAAATCCGTCTACTCCTTGGGGTACCTCTCTTGGACCCCTATTTTTTCACTTATTTTCCTTCTCAATCTATAATCCGCAATTTTCAATAGATAAAAGAGCTGTACTAATTTTCATTAAAATCCGTTGACTCCTTGGGGTACCTCCTTTGGACCCCATTTTTTTCACTTATTTTCCTTCTCAATGTATAAACCGCAATTTTCAACAGAATTTTTTAAAATTTAGCACACAAACCTCGGTAAATACCGAGGTTTTTACCCAAGCACTTGGGTATTTACCCAAAATGTGGGTATAAATTAGAATAAAGAAAAATTTAAATAAATTAAAAGAACTTAATTTTGAATTAGATTTTTTAATAACAAATGAAATAATTTTTGAATTTAATCGTAATCGCTATCCGTATCCGATAAAAACTCATATCGAGTAGATTTCGTAATTCCTGTTGAAGTTGAAGGTATATCGTCTTGAGTACCTTATAATGAAAAATTTATGGCATTTTCTACTTGACATAAGCACTCTGATTAGCCGTTCTTATTAAGAATTTTTTAAAATAAGTTCGAAAATGTTTACATTTCTGTTACTCTACGTAACAACGAGTATTTGTTATTCAGATGAGTATTTACCAGAAATTAGATAAATACTCGGGTATAAAAGTGAGTACAAATGGGTAAATACCCAGCGTTGGGTAAATACCCAGGTCTAAACCCATTTCTAGTTAGGACTAATAACTGCAATTTGATTAAAAATTTAAGCCTGAAGGTATGCAATGCTTTTTTATTAGCAATATTCCTTACTTTTTATACCCTTCACCAACATAGGTGGAAAGGGTATTATAAGTTTGTGCTGATGTTTGTAACGCATAGAAATATTTGTCTTAGACCCACCTTTTAGTATACCAATAGACTTAGAATCGCTTTCTGAGTCGATTTAGCGATGTCCGTCCGTCCGTCCGTCTGGCTAGCTGGACCCCCATGTAAACCTTGTAATCAAACTACAGGTCGCAATTCTAAAGATATGTTAATGAAATTTGGCACAGATAATTTTTTTGATAATGGGACCATGACTATTGAAATTGGTCAAAATCGGTCCATTATTTATGGTACCTCCCATAGGTTCCACTTCCCGGAATTGCTATATTGGCCACAAATATCAATATTTTTTCATGAAATTTAAAACAAATACTGCTTATGTAAACTTAAATCACTGTATCAAATTTCGTTGAAATCGGTCCACATTTGACCATAGCTCCCATACAAACTCTTCTTCAAAAACGCACTTAATGAGACAAAAAATCACTAAAACGCTCGTAAATCTAAAGATAATGAAAATTTTGAGTTTATTTTTTTCATACATAATTTTTGTAACAACTGTAATTAATTTGCCAAATTTCGAGATAATCGGTCCACATTTGACCCTAGCTCTCATATAAGTCCAAATGACGGAAACAGGTTGAATATATACGTTTTGAGAAAATGTTTGTATGATGGCAAAATTTAGCAAATATTTGTCTTTATACAGGAAAAAGAACACCTTTGACCTTAGTGGTGAAGGGTATCGTATGGTCGGCTTGACCGACTATAGCGCTTTCTTACTTGTTTTTACTAAATTTTGTTTTTTTCATAAGATTGACAAAAGTTGCTGAATTTTTTGAGCTAATTCGAAAGAAAGTCCTTTTGCCTTTACGAGTAATATCATTATACTGAGAGCACAGAGGTAAACCGAGCTAACTGACTTTTCTCCAACAAAAACAGCCAATGCTGAATTTTATAGGACAATTTTGATGCGCTTATATCTCCCAAACTACTTATGTAATAAACTTT
Source organism: Stomorhina lunata (assembly GCA_933228675.1). Classification (NCBI taxonomy): domain Eukaryota; kingdom Metazoa; phylum Arthropoda; class Insecta; order Diptera; family Rhiniidae; genus Stomorhina; species Stomorhina lunata. The sequence goes on along the minus strand of OW121740.1, from coordinate 91,224,781 downwards.
TTTTTCTTTTAAACAAAAACAAGATCTCAGACTTAAATAAAATTGATACCTGCATTTTGTCAGTTAAAATATATTTGATACATAAGTCTTTAAATTTCAATAATTTTACCATAAATTTTTGTTTCACAATATTCTGACTTCACCCGATTTTTTCTGTATATATACAAATCTTAGAAAAAAATACAGATTTTTCATTATCAGATTCTTCTCTATAAAATAGCATTATTAGATTTTTGAAAAGTGATAGGCACAGGAGTCTTACTTATATTAAGATCCACTACAATTTATCGGGTGTTTTTTATTGAGGTATAGAACTTTAAGTTGGCATCACTTTTTTAACTGGCGGCCATTTTGTCAGCTGTCAAGGTTGACAAAAGAACAACGCTTGCAAATCGTGCAAATTTATTTCGAAAATAATGGTTCAGTTCGCGAAGTTTACCGCAAGCTCCGTCCATTTTATGGTCGACATAATCGTCCATCAGAGCAATTAATTCGGTTAACCATGGATCGTTTACGCACTACGTTTACTCTATGTGATAATACGCATCCGCAGCGACGTCGAACAGTGCGCACCGAAGAAACAATTGCCGCTGTAGAGCAAAGTGAAGGAATGGACCTGTCAATTGGCCACCAAGATCGTGCGATTTGACACCACTGGATTATTTTCTCTGAGGATATGTGAAGTCGCTCGTCTACGCCAACAAACCAGAAACGTTAGGGGACTTGGAAGCCAACATTCGTGGCGTTATTGCCAACATACGGCCCCATATGCTCGAAAAAGTAGTTGAAAATTGGACCTGTAGAATTGGCTTTATACGAGCCAGCCGCGGCGGCCACATGCCCGAAATCATATTTAAACATTAATGGAATAAAATTATCCTTCCAATAAAGCCAAATTGATGGACATTAAAACGATTTTCTTGTGTTTTATTTCAATTCGACGTTCTATACCTCTAAAAAAACACCCATTACAATCTTCTCTGCAGAAAATCATTTATCTCAAATTTATCTAAAACGTTTTCTATTGGGTTTTTTGAAATCGATAAAACATCATGCAAACCATATTGGCTGATTGACCATGGAATTCCCCTGTGAAAGACCTCGACAGAAAACAATGTCATTTTACCTACTACCTTTAGTGCGCCACTACATACACACACACACAAAAGAATAGGAAAACAACAATAATAACAACCACTTTGTCCATGGAATGACACACACTTACAACAAGTCATAAATCAAAATGGCAAAAAGAATTAAATCACATTCAAAGTGTGAGAACTACTTACAATATTTACTACCTAGAAATGAAATGAATACAACTTACAAGTACTTACGACTGACAGACAAACAGACTGACTAGCCAAGAGTATGAGTTCGAGTTCCACGAATTTTAGTTTTTAATGGCTGTTTTTTCCTATTTTGTATGTAGATTTTATTCTATTCTATTCCTGCTGCTGCTTAAAAAGTTAGACACACTTTGCAAAAGGTCACATGGATATGGATGGATATATTGTAGTATTGGGTGTGTGTAAGGTTTTAAGATAATTGTTGTTATTGTGGCTCAAAAGTGACTAGAAATTTACAAATTTTCATATAAACTGCGACAAAAGAAAGTGCATTTTCATTTTTATTTGAGGGTCGAGTGATGAACGTGCAACATTTCGCCGAAAAGCAAGAAAAAGAATTTAAATATTTTAAGTAAACGATAAAGTTTAAATTAAGAAAATAAAAAAAAGAATTGTAAATGATAAGTTATTCAGAGTGTGGGTGAAAAGGAAGTCAACATTGAAAACAACAATTTAATTAAAAAAAAAAAAAAATAAGTCAGTGCCGATAACAGCCTTGGATCTGTAATCAAAGAAAAAACTCTGCTCCAGAGTCGTCATCCAGATTCAAATTGAATCATATGTATATGCAAGTGTGTTTTTTCAAATCAACATCTTAAAGAGTCAACACCAAAGACTGCGAACGCAACATGCGGATGAAATTGAACTGAACTTTAGTGAAAGTGAAACTGTTTGTTGATTCTTGTAGTAAATGATAAGAATTGTATTTATTTAAGAGAACCCCATAATCAAAAGAGCTCATGAAGAAGAGAAAAGAAAAGAAACCCCAAAATAAAATTCAATAAATCAACGACGGAAATAACGAAGTTGATCTGTGCTTTCCTCGCAGATAAAGATAAACAAAATAACTTCTTGGCACAAGCCCGATCGACGACAGCGATCAGTTGAAATTTGTAAGCGTTCAAGGCAACTTTAAAACGGAATAACCAACCATAACTTATTAAAGTGAAATGAATTTTTTAAATTTATATCAAGTGGCCCTAGTGGGTTTGCTGCTGACTTACACTTTCATAGCGGAAGTAGCTGCCGCCCCTGCCACACCAGTTATCAGTGAAATAACTAAGGATGTAGTGGCTAGTGTGGGTGAAGATGTAGAGTTCAATTGTACAGTTCAACATGTGGGTCGTATGTCCGTGAGTTGGGCAAAACGTGATAGTGAATCGGGTGCTGGTTCGGTAGTGCTTTCCATGCGCAGCATACTCAGCTTAAGTGATCCTCGCTATACGATTGTGGAAACTAAAGATGAGAAAACCGATACGGCCATTTATACATTTAAAATAACAAAAATTGAATCTGCCGATATGGGTTTCTACGAATGCCAGGTCATACTGACGGCCACCGATAAGGTAACCAAGAAATTGAATTTGTCCATTAAACATCCGGCCATTATATCAGAAGAACATACACCCAAGTCTATGGTGGTAACAGAGGGTCAAAATCTAGAGATCACTTGTCATGCTGATGGTTTCCCAGCTCCTACCTTCTTCTGGGAGCGGGAAGATAAGGCCATAATGCCTGCCGGTGGAAGTATTTTGTCCGGTCCCACTTTGCGTATCAAGGAGGCTCATCGTTTAGATCGTGGTGGTTACTATTGTATTGCTAACAATGGTGTGGGTCAACCAGATCGTCGCCTTGTACGTGTGGAAGTAGAGTTCCGACCTCAAATTGCCGTTCAACGTCCCAAAATTGCCCAATCTTTGAGTCATGGCGCTGAAATGGAATGCATTGTCCAGGCCTATCCAGCACCTGCTGTATTTTGGTATCGCAATGGCTCTAAGCTGCAATCAGATTCCCGCTATGAAATCTCTAATACCGCATCATCGCATGAGACAACAACTTCCGTGTTAAGGGTGGCCACCATCAATGAATTAGATTTTGGTGACTATTATTGCAATGCGACCAACAAACTGGGACATGCTGATGCCAGACTTCATCTCTTCCAGCCCGTCATACCAGTTCCATCAACATTTTAATTTAAATTCATTACTCAATGTCTGACTGACTACAATAAGAATAAGAACAATAAAAATGAAAATTATAATAACAGTAACAACGAAAATATGTGTATCAGCAACAACAGTAGCAGCAGCAGCAATGGCAGCAGCGATAAAAAATTGTTTGTCAAGTTGCCGACTTAAAATTTTCTTTGTGTTCATTCATACATTCAAACAAAAACCCATAATCTAAAAAAGGCTGTACACAAAAAAAATTCCCAAAATTTTATATAACGAAAAAGTATTTGAAAACAAAAGGTTTTGTGTTAAAAAGTTAAAATTTTAAACCGAAATAATTCTTTGATTTGTAAATAAAGTCCGAAACCAAAAATTTAAAAGTTCCACTGAACTTTTGTTATAAAAAAATGATCGTGAACTGTCTTTAAAAATCGTATCACTGTATATTTATACTTGAATGTAAACATGTACAAGAATGTACAAATACATACATTATATACATAAGTTTGTAAATGTGCATATGTGAATTTCTTCATTAATCTCACAGTATTCGCTCATAGTATGTCTGCATTAAGCTTTTCTTTAGACAACTTTTTTTTCCCCCATTTAAATTTATTTTTTGGCACAAAAAAAGATACTTTCAGAATATTGTTATTTTTTCGGATATCATGAGTATTTTCGGCAAAAATTAAATTCGTCTGTTAGTGCATTAATTGAATTAACTGTAATCCACTTAATTTTTTTATATTGCGTATTTTTTTTGTTCATTATCTAAATGCTTGTATCGAATTAGTGTATTTGTATTCAAAAAAATACAGTTTCATGTTAATTTTAAGAATTGTCTTTAAGATTTTTTATTATTATTATTTTTAATAAAACTTAAGAATTTTATAAAATTAAAAAAATTGTGTTTGTGATTAGTTTTCTCCAGAGACCGAATATTAATACTTTTAAAACAATATTTTCATATTTTAATCCATACAAAAACAATCATTGAAGTTTAAAAAATAATAAATATCCCTAAAGATTTTTAATTGTTCGAAAAATTTTGTATCGTTTTTCAATCCGATGAAAATAAAAAATAAAAAAATCGTTTGGGATATTTATCAGTTCAAAATTATTTTCATCTTTTTTCATCCGATGAAAAAAAAAATTGATAGAAAATATTCAAATTTTATTTCTGTATTTGTCCTGGTTTCATTCATCATAATGTTCTTGCATAGATTAGGAAACTCCAAAATCCTTGCGCCAACTGCTGAGCAGGGGGATTTCTCGCATGATTACCCCTTGGAGTAGTATATTCTGTAATATTGTTTATTTCCATGCTTAAAACATCGTGAGTGCTAAGTCGATGGGTGATGGGTCCAAAGTCACAAGCTACGTTTGTATAGCGAGCCGCTCGATCCGAGACTGAGGCCCACTTGCAGCCGCAACTAACATGTTGAACAGACGCTGCATTTTCGTACTTTACGAAGTGCAATTAACTTAGACGGTTAGACCATATACGTTGGAATGGCTCCAAGATAACTCCCTTTTATATTAGCCCTGACCTAGAATCCCACACGGGTTGTTTACCGCATCTAAAACTAGGTTGCTAAGGTTTCCAGGATGTACCACGAGAAGGTTAGAGTGGGAATTGGATACAGTTCTTACCTGATAGCTAGAGACGCCAGGCAATTCTGCAGCCTTCCATTCCCTATGCTCCACTGGGAGTCAAGAATGACAGAAGAAGATATGTCCTGGTATAAAAAGTCTTTAGGACGTTTAAATAACAATAAATTCAATTATTGTTGCAAATTTTATGTTGAAATGGTTTTGCGAGTCAAAGAAACCACCAATAGTTCCATTAGGACTATTAGGTTTAACTTCGATGTCCTGAAACATTGTTAAAAGTTTTATATTTTCAAAAATATTTTATTTTTCAAAGTCTAAACAGAAGTTCAAAAATAAAACAATCAATAAAATATTTTTCTGTTCGGATATTTATCGTTAAAGATATTTAAAATTTTCATCATGAGGGATATTTATATTTCAAATATAAATCCCTCATTTTTATTCATCGATCGAAATGAAAATAAATTTTCATCGGAAATGATATTTATACTTGATTGATTTAAAAAATAAAACAATATTCGGTCTCTGGTTTTCTCTCTGACAGAATTAAGTTAGGTTAGATAGGAGATGTACCTTCAAAAAGGGGGGAAAGGAAGAAAGGAAAACAATACAATAGAATCATGTAAAAGAGAAAGCAATACTTCTTTATCTAAGCCAGCCAGTAGTTCGACTACTGGATGTCATTGAGACCCTCGTGGAACCTGCTACCTTGAAACATAAGACTTTGATTCTGGGACACTGGACAGTGTCTGAAAAGTCAGGACTACCAGATTTGGGGTTTTGGCCCCAAAGTTGGGGATGTTCATTCTTCAAAGAGGCGAAAAAAATTAGTTTGGGACTTGGGGATTTTGTTGGGGATTCAGTCAAATTTGTTGGGGAAATTTTAACTTGTGAATTTAAAACTTCATATTTTATTAATAAAGGAAAATATTCATTTCTTGATATAAAAATTACATCCGATTATCGGTCAGAATTCGAAAATAAACTACCAAACTATAATCTGTCAAGTCAAGAAAGGTACATTTAAAAATGAATTGCTTCAATTATAAAAAAAATATATATATTAAATGAAATGGTATTACGTTTACCAGATAATTTAAATATTTTCAAGCAAGAAATACTTTGACATGCAAAAATGTATAAAACCAATATCTCAACTAAAATTCAGTGTTCGAGAATACTCCCAACATTTTCTTCATCAGATTCAATTCAATTTTTCTCAAATTTTATAAAAATTTTTAAAATTTTCGTAAGCTTTTCATGAGCCAAACTTGACTGGTGTGAAAGTAAGCTTATGTACAGTCTTACTCATCTAAATTCAAGAATTTATGATTCTGAAGTTTATGAAATACTAGATTTCTAATATTTTATTATTTAAATTTGTAATGATTGTAAGCATATATTTTTATATCAATAAAATCGATCTCTTCATTTAATTAAATCAAAAATGTAAGCAAATACGTTTTTTTATGAATTTAGGATTTTTGGGGCTAAAAATTTTAAAATTTGGGGATGTTGACCAAAAAGTATCTGGCAGCCCTGTCAAAAATAGCCCTAAGAATTAACTCAAAATGGTTCTACTCAGGACTAACAAAATTTTGGTTAAGCCTATATCTCTTTTTGGACATAGGGAGATATTTTACGGACCGCTGTCACCCTGTGGATCAGGTTGAGAATCTAGCCCTGTCTGATAACTCTGTTTCTAAGCATTACTAATCATTATAAAAACATTATACCAAGGACAAAATTTTAAAACTGTCAAAATCAAGAATTTGTGTTTATGAAAAAATTTACCATATATTGATCGCTTAGAATTTATAATGGATACAATTTTTGATTGCTCTCTTCGTAAATGGCAGGTCTTTATTTGCACCCATCTCGTATTTTTATAAAATTTTTAAAATAAAAGGTTTTTTAAAAGTTCATAAAAATCACAAAAACATCCATTTAATTGTCAAGTTTTAGTATGGGCTCAAAGTCTGCTTAATTTTATACAATTAGATGTAAAAGACGCCATCAAAAGTAATTGGAGTGATATAGATAATGTCGAGCAAGGCTCGGTCAACCAGGTATACTCAATAACCAGTGGCTAGCTGAGTTATGAGGTGAACAGCCGATTTTTTTTCAAGTGGGTATGGCCGGGAATCGAACTTGGGACCTCTGGTATGCTAGGCGGATGACTAACCTACTATACCACGGCGGTTCACAAAACGTAATATGTTAGTTAAATTTCCTCGATAAACTGTGGATATTACCATTGTAATCAAGAAAATAAAATTATGTATAAAATTCGTGAAAAGGCTCTGTACGAGCAACGCCTTCGTACTAAAATTCTTGCTGCTCCTCGGGGCAGCAAGAATTTCTGGTCATTCGTTAAAAGAGTCAAGAATAATGCTAGTTCTTCAATTTCTTCTCTTTTAAAGGATGGTCAGACATTCACAGACCCGGTTGATAAAGCTAACCTCTCGCTTGCCGGAAAGCACTCAACCTCTGCCCGAGCTCGAAAGAGTATCTGTAACTATGCCAAAGATATTCTTTAGCGCTCGTGCTGTAAAACGGGTTTTAGCGGATCTCAATATAAATAAGTCTCCAGGGCCAGATGGCATTCCAGCACTGGTCTTGAAGCAGTGCTCTTCGACGCTTGCGCTTCCATTAGCTAACCTTTTCAGCACCTTGTACCATGCCGGTACATTTCCTCGGTGCTGGAAGGTTGCTAATGTCACGCCAATCCCTAAAAAGGGTGAGGCTAACAACCCTGAAAATTACCGCCCAATTGCAATTTGTTCTGCACTCTCCAAAGTTTTGGAGAGTATGGTAAACCACCATCTTGTTAAATATCTAGAGTCTAACAACCTACTAAGCGACCGCCAGTATGGGTTTCGTAGGGGACGCTCTACGGGAGACCTGCTAGCCTTCCTATCGGAAAAATGGTGTCAATCAATACACCGTTTTGGCGAAAGTAAAGTTGTGGCTCTAGATATTTCCAAGGCGTTTGATAGAGTGTGGCACGGAGCACTTCTATCAAAGCTTATTGCCTTTGGTGTCGGTAACAACTTCTCTCGGTTTATATCGAGCTTCCTCAGAGATCGCACTATACGAGTTGTTATAGATGGGTTCTCCTCAAACGAGTTCAAGATTAATTCAGGGGTACCGCAAGGTTCTGTTCTTTCTCCTACTCTATTTCTTATCTTTATAAATGACCTTCTTCGTCAAACTTCCAATCCTATCTACTATTTTGCAGATGATAGTAACATTTGCCATTCATATTCATTCAATCGTAGGCCAAGCCTCCTTGAGGTTGACTCTATGAGACAAAACATGCATGAATCATTAAACCGCGATTTAGAAACAATTTCAGAATGGGGTCGTGCGAATAGAGTTCATTTTAATGCGCGGAAAACTCAATGTTGTATGCTTACACATAAACGCACGGCAAACCATGTTACTTCATCTGTATTAATGGGTGGTGTACATATTGAGGAATCAGATGCTCTTGATGTTCTAGGCATGCGAATACAACGTGATGTTCGTTGGACAAAGCATATCTTTCAAGTGTCGAAAGAAGCATTCAAGTGCCTCGGTTTTCTAAAACGGTGTAAAAGATACTTCACTTCTTCTGATCTCCTTACTATTTACACCACCTACATCCGATCGAAAATGGAATACAACTCTCATGTATGGGCCGGTGCTTCAAAGTCTATTTTGGAGCTTCTCGATCGAGTGCAAGAGAGGGCGAAAGTGCTCATCGGTGACAGTAGGGTATCCAACTCTATTGATTCACTGGAGCACCGTCGCAATGTGGGTTGTGTCTCACTGTTCTATCGTTACTACTTTGGAATGTGCTCTAACGAAATCAGGGAACTCGTTCCCGAAACTCGAACTTTTTTACGCAACACACGTCATTCTGCTAGAGCACATTCCTTTGTGGTCGATTGGCCGGTAGACCGAACAACACACTACAGAGAAAATTCGTTCTTTAGTCGTACAGTTCGTATGTGGAATTCGCTTCCCGCAGAAATTTTTCCTGCTAGTTGCAATATAGGTAAATTTAAATCAAATGTCCACAAACACTACTCCATCTATCCTCCTTCCCATAACCTATTTTCCTCCTTCCCCTGAGTGCTGGTCCTAAGTTAAAAAAAAAAAAAAAAGATTTGTGTAAATGTGTTACAATATATGACCTCTATTTAAATTTTGCTCTTTGATTTTACTCTTCTAAAAACATACTAACAACCATGAGCATAAGGTTTATAAAAGATTAGAATATAAAAAGCCCTTAATTAATTCCTATTTGCTGTAAATTATTTCTTAGTTCAAATAATGACCACACTTAATTTAATTAATACAAAACCCCCTACACACAACACACTGCACACTACACAATATCTTTTCTACTCGAACATTAAAATGAAAACACCAGAAAACTTTTTGACAAATTGTCTTTACCATAAACAGGCACCTCAATTAAGACAGGAAAAACACAAATAGAAATTTTTGCATTGAGTTACGCCGACTTGGGTGTACTCTATATAACATTTGAATTTTTCCAATCATCATTTTCTAATTCGTCATTAACACAAAAGGTAAATTGGAATAACTCGAAGTTGTATTTTGTTGGAAAGCTTATTTACCATACCATCTGTTGACTCTATCGAACGCATTGAAAATATCTAAAGCAGCAAACCACACTTTCGACAAAACGATGTTTAAAACGGCACCATTTTTCGGATAGGAAGACCAGAAAGGTTTGTATATAAAATATAGTTAAAGTTTTTGGTATTCACATGATCTGGATTTCGAGTCGGTGTAATTTTGTTACACACCAAAACCTATAATAAGCGAAGAATATTTCGTACCTTGTGTAGGGTAGGTATAATAAATGTACATAATAAAAAAGATTCATCCAAATACTTATAGTATTTATCCTTCCTCAGAAGGAGGAGATGAAAGGATATTTTCATATGTTATAAAACATTCTGCTTTTTCTTTCTTAAGTTTTTAGAATAATTGAGAAAAATTGGTATCATTTATTTAACACATAATAAAGTGATGGTAAATGCAATTACAACAGAACAAAAACTCAACTCGAATTTAATCCAACTGGAAAATAAAACAAAGTAAAAAAATTGGTAATGCAATTTAAATTGTAGAAATGGATAAATACGTGTATTTATTTTATTAAATGATGACATCAAAAAAGAGACAATTGTGGGAAGTATTTAATTACATATTTAGATTAAAAGTATTCTTAATTTATATAACATACAAGAAATAGGATTGAAAGTAATTTAACATTGAATATAATTTAGTTTGAGTATTTCAGTTTTGACAGAAATTCGTTATTCGATAAATATCCTGTTAATCGATATTGAAACGAATCGTTCGTTTCCTTTCTAAACAAAAAGAAAAAAAAAGAATTTAATTCTTATACCCTACAGAGCCATAGGTGGGAATTTTATTCTGTTGTATGTTACTCGTATCTTATCTTATTATATCTTTAACAGTACGTTTACACACGTAGGTGACTTGTTACAAGTTGTGTATACATATTCTTCTGACATGCAAGTAAAAAAATCACTGGCAATCAAAATCGCTTGCCAGTGAGCCTACAACTTGCAGAAGTGTGATTGTGTTAGTAAAAAAATATAAATGTATTGAGCTTGCACTTGCATGTGTAAATGCCGTGTAAACGAGCAATAATTGTATGTGTATTAGGGTGGGTTGTTTTTTGATAGTCGATTATTTGACACCGAGATAAATTTTTTTTTCATTATAAAAAATATTTTAATCCTTTAAAGATATGGGAGCAAATACATTTTTAGGATTAATATTTTTAAAGAAATAAACTTAATCTTATTGTAAAATATTTACTTAATGCCTTTTTATCAAAAGTTGCTGGAAAAAGTGACAAAACAATTTGTAGATAATTTTTGCTCCCATGCCTTTTAAGGATTAAAATATTTTTTATAATAAAAAAAAATAATCTTGGTGTCAAATAATAACATTAATGGTTTTTAATCAAAATAATAACATTAATGGGGTTTAATCAAAATTTGCTGAAAAAAGTGCAAAAAAAACTTGGGTCATTTTTGATCCCATGTCTAATAAGAGTTAAAATATTTTTTTTAATAAAAAAGACTTTGTCTTAGTGTAAAATAATTCCTTTTAAGTATATTTATTAAAATTCAGTAGTAAATTAATAATATTACGTATTTAAAAAATACAAAAAAATCAAATTTTTCATTTTTGCCTCCGAAAAAAAAGGGTTAAGTTTACCCAATTTTAAAAACAAATTATGAGCAAAAAATTACTTTTTGTGAAATTCGTCGAATTCGAACACAAGGTACGGGAAAATGGTTTGATATATCGACCTCAATTTTTTGAGTTTTATTGTCTTTTCTATCTATTTTAACACACTGATGAGAAAAATGCGTTTTGAAACCCACCTGAGAAAAATAACCCATTTTCGATTATGAAAAAAACTAAGTAAATATTGGTATATTTCAACAAAATTAAACCATCAAGTACTTAAAAGTCTTAAAATGATAAATAATGTCTTGCTTTGCGAGCTTGTGTCCAAAGTAGTTTTTTCTAGCGGTGTATCCTTAGGCGTATTGTCAAGGACACGAATTTTTGGGGGATAATCGCAATAACTTCAAAACTTTTTTATGGATTTCAAATATTGATGACTTCAATTAAAGCTGCATTAGTTCACTTTTTGATTCCATTATCTTTTCTCTTAAAAATAAATTGTAAATGGACGAAATATAGCAAAAACTGCAAATACTCTAAGTTTTCCCCATACAAATGGGCTCAAAAATTTTGGGTCCGTTGCGCGGGCTCGTATCCTAAAAATAAATCAATAATATCTTGCACACTTCCGATTGACATAATTTGGCAACATACTTTCACTATTAGAAGTCGATCAGAGACAAAAGTAAAAAAAACGACCCACCCTAATGTATATATATATTTATATATATACATACATATATATATATACATATATATATATATATATATATATATATATATATATATATATATATATACATACATATACATACATATAGAAGGGCTATCTCGAAATCGGATTTGGAAGTTTCACCGCTAAGGGGGTAAAAAACGGGGAAAAAGGGGAAAAATCGAAAACGTTATATCTCCTAAAGTAACAGGTATAGAAACAAAATTAAAATTACGTTTTGAACAGCTATGAACATAAGTGGACAGGTGTTTGGCACTTTTTTGAAACTATGTCCGATAGGGGGTAAAAAAGGGTGAATATAGTTTTTTGGTACTTTTTTAGCCCACTCTTATTTTTTAAACCAAAGAATTTAGAAAGGAACTTATTAAAAATTGGTTAAAAAGGGATAAAATGATAACTTAACATCTCAAAAAGTAATATGAATAGGAACATTATGTTAATTCAATTTGTACCAAAGAAGTGCCAAATATGCATATGAAACTTTTTTTGAAATTAGGGGATAAAAAGGGGAAAAAAGTAGTAATGTTATAAACAAATGAATGTTTGCGTGTATGTATGTTTTTTTTATAGAATAGTAAACTATGCATTTGATCATGTTATGCTCTTTAGCAAAGATGTTTTGGATAAGCCGGCAAAGGTTTTTAAGTTGGTAAGACTAATTTCCGAAAGGTTGCGCCACTTAAAATTACTAAAAATTAATTATATCGTAAACTGTGCATATCATATCATGCTATGATCTTTAGCAAAGTTGCAGCACATGAGCCGGCGAAGGTTTCTTAGTTGGTGTTGAACAATTTTCGACAGGTGGTGCTACTGTAAATTACTCAAAGTGAGTTAAATCGTAAACTCAAAATGCTTATCATAAAACTCCGAGCAGGTACTAAATATTTATCTAGGCACACTTTTAGTAAATCGATCATTTCAGAATCACTTCAAAGATAACAGAAGAAGAATTGGTATTTACTAGGCTTAAAATTTCAAGTACCTCCTATAGGACTGACTTCCCGGAATTGAGATTTTGGATACTTACAGCCACAAAATTCCGTTTATGTTATTATTTTCAAATAACACTCTGGTTCACTGAAAACAAAATTTCAGAAATACGTCCAAGTTTTACAGTTATACGCAAAAAATCGATTTTAACGAGGTTCGTCAATTTATTGACTCATTCCGGAATTGATATTTTGGCCACAAATATCAATATTTGTTCATGAAATTTAAAACAGATATTGCTTACGTAAACCAAAATTACTGTGCAAAATTTTATTGAAATCTGTTTGCATTTGACCATAGCTCCCATACAAACTCTTGACAGAAGAACGCACTAAATGAGACAAAAATCACTAAAACGCTCGTATATCTGAAGATAATGAGAATTTTGAGTTTAATTTTTACATGCATAATTTTTGTAAAAACTGTTATTAATTTGCCAAATTTCGAGATAATCGGTCTACATTTCACCCTAGCTCTCATATAAGCTCAAATGACGGAAACAGCTTAAATAAATAAGTTTTAAGAAATGAAAAATTTAGCAAATATTTGTCAGGAAAAACAAAAAAAAGAACACCTCTGACCATAGTGGTGAATGGTATCGTATGGTCGGGCTTGACCGACTATAGCACTTTCTTACTTGTTTTTGATACATTTGTAAATCCAAAAATTATAGAATATTAAAGATAACTCAGCTTTAATTTAAATCGTGAAAGACGAAATTCCATGAGGTAGTTTAAAAGTAATTGCAGTTTTCCCCCGAAAATTCATGTCTTTGAAAACGCGCCAAAGGATATGCACCAAAAATTGTATGTTGTAAATAAAGAAATTCCAAAGTTAGACAAGATTTATCATTTAATGGCTTGTTACTAGTAAATAGTTCAGTTTTATTTAAATATAATCAAATTTACTTAGTTTTTTCATGATGGAAAATGGTAAATTTTTCTCAGGTCGGTTTCAAAAATCATTTTTTAATTTTTTGAAAATTTTGTTCAACAAATATCACAAATTTAGAATTTGATCTCCAGTGTGTTAAAAAAACAAAAGGGAGAATAAAACCCAAAAAAATTAGGTCGATATCTTGAACTGTTTCGCCGTACCTGCGATTTCAATTTGAAGAATTTCGCGAAAATGTAAATTTTTGGGCCAAATTCGGTAAATTTTACTTGTATTTAATTTAACCAAAACAGATAATTAATATTATTGCTTCGTTTATGGAAAACCTATGCTAAAGGGTTTTTAATATTTTCATGTTTTTTTTATAAATTCGCTAATTATTACTAATATTCCGTAATCTCGCTTTGAACATTTTCAGAAAATTCAAATTTTGACATTTTACCGCTGTGAAGAAAGGGTTAATCTCGTCCAATATTAAAAAACGCTTAAGCATAGGTTTTATATAAACGAAGCAATAATATTAATTATCTTTTTTGTTAAAATTGAATACAAGTAAAATTTACCGAGCATTTACTCGAATTCGGCCCAAAAAATTACATTTTCGCAAAATTCTTCAGTTTGAAATCGTAGGTACGGCGAAACGGTTCAAGAAATCGACCTAATTGTCTGTTTTAACACACTCGAGAGCAAGTTCTAAATTTGTAAAATTTGTTGAACAAAGTTTTCAAAAATTTAAAAAATCATTTTTGAAACCGAACTGAGAAACGTAGTAAAGTAAAGTAAATTTGATAATATTTAAACAAAACTGAACTATTTACTAGTAGCCATTAAATGATAAAACATGTCTAACTTTAGAATTTCTTTATTTACAACATACAATTTTTGTTGCATATCCTAAGGCGCGTTTTCAAGGACATGCATTTTTGGTGGAAAACTGCAATAACTTTTAAGGTACTTCATGGATTTTCGTCTTTCATGATTTGAAATAAAGCTGTATTAGTTCTCTTTAATATTCTATTATTTTTTCTTATAAAAATTATTTATATTTTTTTGGTCTATATTTCGCAAAAATAACAAAATAACCCATTTTTCCCCAGACAAATGGGCTCTTAAACTTTGGACCCGATGCGCACCCGTAGAACGTTGTCCGATTTGACTCAAATTTTCAGATCTAAACTTTTAGCGTCACAATATGCCGTAGAAAAAGTTATAAAATTCGAAAATCCTTTTCCTTTATACAAAAATGACCTCCATCCGATTCTATTTTTAGACTTATTGAAAGGGATTTTTTTTGTCAAGTATGTCTGGCCGGGGATCGAACTTGTGACCTTTAGTATGCTAGGCGGATGACTAACCTGCCATACCACGGCGGTTCACGACGTATAGAAATATTTACCTAAAGTTTAGATTCTTAACCCATTTTGAGTATATCGATCGACACTTCCTGAGGCTTTCTGTTTTGAACATAAGAGCTTAATTTAGAGGATAGTTTTATGAAATTTGTCATCGTAATAGGTTTTTGTAGTAGGCAGTCTTACATATATATGATAAGTTGATCGTCTTGCAAGTAATACTAATAAAAGTCGGTTATTTTAAAATATCAGCTAAAACTAGTTAATAGGGTTGCATTTTGCTTTTGGGTCCCAGGTATACTATAATTATTGGGTCTACTTTGACCACCTCAGCAGTAATAAAGGCTTCTGGACCGTGTAGCTTTTTCAATTGTAGCCAAATATGGTTCATTTTTAATATTTTGAAATGAGCTTAGAAAAATAAAGAAAAAGCTTGGTTATTTCACTATAATAACTGTTATGGGTTTTAAATTATTTCATGTCAAAAATAAAAAAAAAAAAAACAATTTTTCTCTTCGATTTTTTTTTTAGTTTTTGGCCGATTGTTCATTCGATATTAAACCGGTTTCTTTTTAAATACTCACATGTGGTCAAATCCGAAAAACATTAAACCAAGTACAAAATTTTAAAACTGTCAAAATCATGTATTTGTGTTTATGGAAAAATTTATTATCCTTTAGAATATAAAATAGACACAATTTTGTATTTATTTGCACCATCTCGAATTTTTATAATTTTTTTAAAATAATAAGTTCATTAAAATCGCAAAAACATCCATTTAGGTATCAAGTTTCAGTAGGGGCTCAAAGTCTGCTTAATTTGATACAATTAGATGTAAAAGACCCCATCAAAAGTAATTGGAGTCATATAAATAACGTCAAGTAAAAGAGAACTCACAGTGTGTAGCGTCCGTCACAGAAGTAAGGGTTTTTTTTTAATTTGACTAGTGCAATTTTTCTTTTTTCTCCAATTGAACTAGGTTTGTAAAGAGAACTTATAGTGTGCTTTACATTAGGCTTAAAATATATAGATGTTAATATAGCATTTTACAGAATAATATGTATCGGAAAGTGTGTAGCGTCCGTCACAGTATATATTTTTTACAAAATGATATTTATTAAATACAAAATATACGAACACATGTCTGTCTTATTCATAAAGCAATAATACTGTCTATATCCATAGATTAAATTTAAGGTATTAGGTGTTAAAGAAACGTACAGTGGGGCAAATTTGATGCTTTTGAAATTTGATTTTTGGGATTTTTGGTGTAAAACTTTAAATAAATATATGTATGTATGTGAAATATTAAATTGTACCCAAAAAATCGCATTCTAACCGTGAATATGAAAAGGAGGTAGGTGAAATTCGGGAACAAATAAAACCATTATTTTCACTGATTAAAAAATGTGAAATATTAATTTTTTTCCTAAAAAAAAACATTCAAGTAAAAACTGTATCGTCCGTCATGTAGCGTCCGCAACAGCTCATTTATAGATTTTTTGGTGAAACTAGAAACTTTAAAATATTTTGTAATCCTCTGATTTTCCTCTATCTATAATATACCGGGTGTTTTTTATTGAGGTATAGAACTTTAAGTTGGCATCACTTTTTTAACTGGCGGCCATTTTGTCAGCTGTCAAGTGATTAATATTTAGTTTGGTTTGCCATTTCATCATGAACAGGTTGACAAAAGAACAACGCTTGCAAATCGTGCAAATTTATTTCGAAAATAATGGTTCGGTTCGCGAAGTTTACCGCAAGCTCCGTCCATTTTATGGTCGACATAATCGTCCATCAGAGCAATTAATTCGGTCAACCATGGATCGCTTTCACACTACGTTTACTCTATGTGATAATACGCATCCGCAGCAACGTCGAACAGTGCGCACCGAAAAAACAATTGCCGCTGTAGAGCAAAGTGTTGAAGAGGACCCGAATGAATCGATTCGCCACCGTGCACAGCAATTGGAGCTTCGTCCATCAACTTTATGGAAGATTTTGCGCAAAGATCTTGGCTTGCGACCTTACAAGATCCAGCTTGTGCAAGAATTAAAGCCGCGAGACCATGCAATGCGTCGTGATTTTGGTGTATGGGCCGAAAATGAGATTGATCTCGATGCTGATTTTCATCGCAAAATTTTGTTCAGTGATGAGGCTCATTTTTGGTTGAATGGCTACGTCAACAAGCAAAATTGCGCATTTGGAGTGAAGATAATCCACATGAGACCCTTGAGACGCCATTACATCCACAAAAACTGACTGTTTGGTGTGCTCTATGGGCTGGTGGAGTCATTGGGCCATACTTCTTCCGAAATAATGCTGGAGAGTCAGTTACCATAAATGGAGACCGGTATAGAGCCATGATAACCGACTATTTTGTTCCCCAATTGGATGGCATGAATGTGGATGAGTTGTGGTTCCAACAAGACGGCGCTACATGCCACACAGCGCACGTCACAATTGATTTATTGAAGGAAACATTCGATGAGCGCATAATTTCGCGGAATGGACCTGTCAATTGGCCACCAAGATCGTGCGATTTGACACCGCTGGATTATTTTCTTTGGGGATATGTGAAGTCGCTCGTCTACGCCAACAAACCAGAAACGTTAGGGACTTGGAAGCCAACATTCGTGGCGTTATTGCCAACATACGGCCCCATATGCTCGAAAAAGTAGTTGAAAATTGGACCTGTAGAATTGGCTTTATTCGAGCCAGCCGCGGCGGCCACATGCCCGAAATCGTATTTAAACATTAATGGCATAAAATTATCCTTCCAATAAAGCCAAATTGATGGACATTAAAACGATTTTCTTGTGTTTTATTTCAATTCGAAGTTCTATACCTCTAAAAAAACACCCTTTATTTACAATTTTTTTATTACTATGACCGATTTGTTGAAAATTACAGAAACATATAAGTCACTTTCATTTTAGCGTCCGTCACAGCACCTTAAAGAGACTATCTTTTTCCCCCAAAACAAATATTTAAATTATCAAATGCCATTCGATAGCACAATCGATGGGCTAATATTCTCTGACATCTGTGCAAAGATATCTAGTGTAGAACGACAATGGGATGCATTTAAGTACAACAAACCCCGTACAAATGTATCGTCCGTCACGCAGGATTTGCCCATATAGCAAACGGCTTAGGCAAAAAAATGTGAAAACTGCTTTTAAAGATCTTAAACCTCCTTGTGTTAAGAAATGAGCTGCTAAGTAGCTGCTATTTGACATACACACAATGTTGCTTATAGGCAACATTTGTCCATATTAGTAATATTTTTACACTAAAACTTTGAAATAGAAAAAAATGATCCTGTCAGTTTTCGAAACTGCTTTGAAAGAAAAAAATGCCAAAAAGTAAAATTTCCAGTAAAATATGTATTTCACTTGCTTAAATGGGTTAATTGCGACTTAATTCTAACTTTTTAGAGAAAAACTTGGTTTGAATTAATTTGAAATAGAAAAAAATGATCCTGTCAGTTTTCGAAACTGCTTTGAAAGAAAAAAATGCCAAAAAGTAAAATTTCCAGTAAAATATGTATTTCACTTGCTTAAATGGGTTAATTGCGACTTAATTCTAACTTTTTAGAGAAAAACTTGGTTTGAATTAATTTAAAATTATATTTATAATAGATATAAATTCAGTTTTCTTAAACATAAAAGTCATATTTTTTGTTTAAGTCAAATTTAAATAAATGGCCTTAACAATAATTTAACAAAAGTTCATATTTGTACATAAGAGAAGAGATGCGTTTACTAACGAAAACTTATAGTTTTTATTATAAATTTGTTCTTTTTGCACTTGTATTGAAACTAAGTACTACATGAAATATGTATGTACAAGTGTGTACATATAGTAGTACTAGTATTAAATTGGAATTTTAAATTCTAAACATTTTGATAGAAAAAATATTGCACTAAACATGTACGAGTATCTATTGCAAAACAGATGCTACAATTTCACCTATGCAAAAACTCATCTAACTATATACGAGCACATTTTGAAGTACATAAAGTTTTTTTTAAAACAATATATTGTGATACAAAAGAGATGAAAACAAATAATATGTAGTTATATAAATGTTTTTTACTCTACAATACGAGTACATACATATTTATTATATTGAAATATTTAAAAACATTTTCAAAACTGTTATAATTCTTATCGATTTTTTACATCATGTCGCTGTTAATGTAAAATCTGAGTTTGATATTGGAGTGATTGTCGATATATCTAAATTTTTTCCATATATAAATGTAGCATATACCCATAGTTTAACAGATTCGACTATGTTCTTTTCTAATGTTTTTCAACACAATTGTATAAAAAGAAAAATTGTTTATGTTTTACTAGAACGACTGACTAACTTAATACACACATTTTTAGAAAAACTACTTCAATTACCTTCGTTTAGGTGTTAAGTGTGCAAATGTGTATTTAATGCGCGAGACGAGATGTGAAAAAGTTTATTCATTCTACATTTGATTCATTCATAAGTATTTCCATACACCAAAAAGTCACATGTAATACAGTGGAGCAATAAAATGGAAAATGTTTAATTAAATCCAGACTCTTAGGTAACGATATATCTCCTAAATAACCCCTACTTATACCCGAATTCACTTAAATTTTAAATTATTAATGAATTTGATGCAAAGAATTTTTATATAAATACGGGTTTATATAAATAAGGGTGTACATAATATATGTTAAGTTATAAGACGATCGAATGAAAACGGAGATGTTGAAGTCCTCCGTACAACATATCGCGATCTGTGCAATAAAATAACAAAAAAATCTGCAAGGAGGAATAGGATAATGTGGAAAGATAAATAAGCGAGTCGAAGCGAATTAGCTGCAAGTAAAGGCGACATGAATACCTTATAAAATATATCGGGTGTTTTTTATTGAGGTATAGAACTTTAAGTTGGCATCACTTTTTTAACTGGCGGCCATTTTGTCAGCTGTCAAGTGATTAATATTTAGTTTGGTTTGCCATTTCATCATGAACAGGTTGACAAAAGAACAACGCTTGCAATTCGTGCAAATTTATTTCGAAAATAATGGTTCAGTTCGCGAAGTTTACCGCAAGCTCCGTCCATTTTATGGTCGACATAATCGTCCATCAGAGCAATTAATTCGGTTAACCATGGATCGTTTTCGCACTACGTTTACTCTATGTGATAATACGCATCCGCAGCGACGTCGAACAGTGCGCACCGAAAAAACAATTGCCGCTGTAGAGCAAAGTGTTGAAGAGGACCCGAATGAATCGATTCGCCACCGTGCACAGCAATTGGAGCTTTGTCCATCAACTTTATGGAAGATTTTGCGCAAAGATCTTGGCTTGCGACCTTACAAGATCCAGCTTGTGCAAGAATTAAAGCCGCGAGACCATGCAATGCGTCGTGATTTTGGTGTATGGGCCGAAAATGAGATTGATCTCGATGCTGATTTTCGTCGCAAAATTTTGTTCAGTGATGAGGCTCATTTTTGGTTGAATGGCTACGTCAACAAGCAAAATTGCCGCATTTGGAGTGAAGAGAATCCACATGAGACCCTTGAGACGCCATTACATCCACAAAAACTGACTGTTTGGTGTGCTCTATGGGCTGGTGGAGTCATTGGGCCATACTTCTTCCGAAATAATACTGGAGAGTCAGTTACCATAAATGGAGACCGGTATAGAGCCATGATAACCGACTATTTTGTTCCCCAATTGGATGGCATGAATGTGGATGAGTTGTGGTTCCAACAAGACGGCGCTACATGCCACACAGCGCAAGTCACAATTGATTTATTGAAGGAAACATTCGATGAGCGCATAATTTCGCGGAATGGACCTGTCAATTGGCCACCAAGATCGTGCGATTTGACACCACTGGATTATTTTCTTTGGGGATATGTGAAGTCGCTCGTCTACGCCAACAAACCAGAATCGTTAGGGGACTTGGAAGCCAACATTCGTGGCGTTATTGCCAACATACGGCCCCATATGATCGAAAAAGTAGTTGAAAATTGGACCTGTAGAATTGGCTTTATTCGAGCCAGCCGCGGCTGCCACATGCCCGAAATCATATTTAAACATTAATGGCATAAAATTATCCTTCCAATAAAGCCAAATTGATGGACATTAAAACGATTTTCTTGTGTTTTATTTCAATTCGAAGTTCTATACCTCTAAAAAAAACACCCATTATTACCAAGGGCGCACAGTGGTTTACGGACGCTATTTTTTGGAAATAATTCTGTAACTTTTGAACGACTGGAGATATTTGGTCCATGAGACGTCGGAGAGTGATTCATGGACCTTCAAAGTTGGTCACCTCGGGTGTTCGACTTTTTTAAAAATTCCCCAAAAATCCATTTATGGATTAATTAAAAAAGAAGTTAAACTTAAATTGTCTTTAGGAGATCTACAAAAAAATACCCTTACGTGTGCAGGTTATCTATCTCCTTTGGCTTTCGAGATATTTAGGTAAAAAGAATTTTTAGGTTGACTTTTTACCTATTTTTTTTTCTTTTTTTTATCTGGTGTCAAATTTTAGGACCGACGTTTTTTAAGAATATTCCTTAAATTTTTAATAAAATTCTAATTATTTTTGTATAAGTTGGCTATAGATATCTTCTTTCGTTTAAAAGTTAAAAATATTCAAAGTTGAAACATAAAAACTATTGCTATTTTTTGAGTTTTTCCCTATATTTTTTCATTAATAAAAAAACGTTTTCTTAAGAAAGTTTTTAAAAGAAAATATAATGAGATGCGTGTAAAACAAATTTCTTGTCAATTCGGATTTTGATCCTCTCCAAAAAATAAAAAGAAAAATTTCTCAAAAGACAATGTTCGGTTTGGAAAAATTTATTCGGTTTGGAAAAATTTGTTTGGAAAAAATTATAATGTTTATATTTTCTAACATATCAGTTATTGATTAGAAAAGTTTTTTCTGAAACGTGCTACAAAGAGCGTCAGTGTTGCCATTTTGTAAAAAAAATAATTTTTTGAAACCCGATTTGGGAATTGGGAAATTTTTTAGTTAAAATTCGAATTTTTTTTTAGTCTATTGCTTTTAGATCTTATTGGTCAATATAACTACAAAATTTCATTGTGATACCTTTATGCATGTCATTTCAACAGTATATCAAAGTTTGAAATTATTTTCCTTAAATAGTAGAAAAATAATATGTTTTTTTGTTTTACGATAGAAAATGTAAAAAAATGAACGCACTTAAAAAAGATTTTTACTTGGTGTTAATCTCCAGGTCTTTCCCGATCCAATGATACTAAACACGTATATCAAGCTTTAATAAATAGTCTTTAAAAGCTCTGAAAACTTTGCCTCCCATAGCATTTTTTAGCTGAATATTGTAGTATTGGAGAGTAATGTGTGCATATAAAGTTAATAGTGCACAGTGGTATTAACTCTGCAATTTCTAAACTACTAGACGGATTTTGACGAAATTTCGGACGTCAATATAAGAGGTGTTAGGCTTTTACATCAATGTTTATCTGTCGGTAGCACAGTGAGCTCTACAGTGGGCCAAAGATGTCCACCTCGGGTATGTAAAACTTTTGGATCCATATAACTTTCGCCAATTTGGTCCGATCTGATTTATTTTCGAAAACTTCTTAAAAAAATTAAGAAAAAACATGCTTACTGTACACCTTAAATCTGTTATAGTTTAAGAGATATTTGAATCCAATTTTTTTGCTTTTTATGGCCTTTTTAGGCCTATTAATCTTTTCTTGTAAGCAGGCCTGTGAGACAACCCTGCTTATACCAACGTTCCCATCTTAGGTAGTAGCGACACACTTCTCTTAGCTCTAGAACACTTCAAGTCAACATTAAACAATCCTATTGGATTAACCCCCTAACGGAAGTGCATAATGAAAAAAACCATGGCAGTATTTTCAATTAATCCACCAACAATACAAGTAGTAATGAGCGTCATCAACAACGCAACAAGATCCCGGGAAATCGCAATATCTCAGCGGAGATACTTTAATGTCATGTTGATGGATCTGCGAGACTGTGGCACCTATTTGTGCTTTAAATATGTGAAAAAGAAGCTCTGAAAATCTCCTGGAATAAGGGTATACAGTAAAAATACCAAAAAAGGGTAACCCCAAAGACTGCAATAACTATTCGGGTATAACACTTCTTTCAATATCGAGCAAAGTTTTCTCTACACTCCGAGAAAATCATCTAATCAACGCAGTAAGAATGGTACTAGATCAATGCAATGAATTCCGCACCCCCATTTACCTAGCTTTTATTGACTTTATGAAGGCATTCGACAGTGTCAACAGAAGCTATCTACGGAGTATTTTAGAAAATCGTAACATGCCAACGAAAATTCTGAACTTAATTCGGGAAATGTTCGTTGGTTTTAAATGCCGAATCCAAAATAAGGGTTAATTGTCAAATCGGGAGTAAGACAAGCATGCATCTTGTCCCCTCATCATCGACAACATAATGAATCTTGGGCAGATGGGCTAGAAATCAATATTTCCATGACAAAGATTATGCCTGGAGGCTATGGCATTTTGGTATCTACATAAGACGAGGATATTGAATCACATGTTTATTAGGCAAAATCTGCATTCTTCGAGCTATTTTGAAATCTGGGAAAATAACAACAACTAAGTTACGAGTATACAACGCGAATGTCAAGTCCATTAGAATAATGGCTGCAAAACTTGGAAACGCACAAATGCAATTGATAAGCGCCTGCAAACAAATGCTTGCGGCAAATCCTTAATATATCGTCGTGTGGGAGTTTAGGTGCTCTATCCGCCATTTTACACATTTTGAATTAATGATGCCACTATAGCTTTTTCGAAACTAAATCTTTCAAATCTGCAAACCGTTTTCGTCTATATCATCTGGTTTCTGAGATAAATAGTGTCTGTTTTGTTCTATATCCTTCAAAACTGATTTTTCAAATCTGCAAACCGTTTTCGTCTATTTCATCTGGTTTCTGAGATAAATAGTGTCTGTTTTGTTCTATATCCTTCAAAACTGATTTTTTGTGCTGTTTTGCTCTATACATCAAATATATGGTGTTAAATCTCAAAATTATATTGTATAGTTTTTTAGAAAAATTAACTTAAAACTTCAAGATCGATTTTCTCAAAATGTATTTTTAGCGATTTTCTCAAAATGTATTTTTAGCGTATAGAGCACATAAACTCCCTCACGACGATATGGTGGCCAAATCGCATAAAAAATGAAGATCTCAACCGAAATGGCGATCACTTCGAAGGAAATGCAACACAACGAAGGTCAAATTCGAACATTGCTCGACAAGCGCTCTATTGCAATACACAGGGAAGCAGCCTTCGCGTTAGTACACCTGCTAGAAAGTGGAGAAGGTCGTTTGATGCGGAATGACGTATTTATGCCGAGCATCTCGCGATAGAGTTCAATATAAAAGGATGGTTATGGCACTATGCTCCACTGGGAAGTTAAGAACAATAGAAAAAGAAGACCAATGAATTATACGAATTTAAAAATTGACACCAAAAATGCATGATGATAAAAATGGACCAAAACATTTATTATCCAAAGTTTTCAAGCAGATATAAACTCAAATATGTAACTTTTTACTAAGTAATGCAATTTTAATAATGCTTCTAAGCAAATTTTTTTCATAGTTGATCGTTTTAAGGGCTTTATGACATGAACACCTTCATTTCATAGATGTTTTGCTATAGTGACTTGAAAGATTAGAAATAACACTCGAAGGTGATTAAAGTGGCTGCTGAGATTGTGGAATCTGAAATTGTTAGATTTTATTTCTAACTTTGTTTTAACTAAATTGGAAGATAAGAAGAGCTAAATTAAAACACCTTAAAAGATTTTTCTCTTCATAATAGCAATTCGTATGCTATTATGCCTTTTCGAGATTTTGAGAATTATCGAAAACAGGCCTTAGTTTATTGAACTTTTGTAAATCAACGATAAGACCAACTATTAAAGTTGGACTCTTAAGCTTTAATTAGAATTAACATTAAACAATACCCACGTGACCAAAGCGCACGCAATCAAAACTAAACTCTGGTCAGATTTGGATTTTTAACATCCAAAAATTATATTGTACTTCCGACAGCTTAAGTGAAATATTTAGTCAATGTCCACTGTCTCAGACCCATTTACAAATTTAATTTTGTAAATAAAAATAACAAACATTTACGAATATTACTGATGAGTTTCATCATGATTTGTACACACGTACGTTAGACTGTCCCTTGCTTGTAAAGAGAATATTTTTTTTTTTTTGACTTTAGATACTCATATGAAATATTATTGTAATTTTAAATCGGTCTTACCTGTGTCGACTCGACGTCGAACTTTAAGGTATAGGTCAGTATGAGTGAAATGTAATAAGTGAGAATATCAACCCGTCTTTTAATTTACTTGGATCATTTATATTTCTTTATTAAAATTTTATTATGAATTGACTTACATCGCCGCCAATTCGAATGGCTAATGGGCACAAATTGATATTGGTTTTAAATTTCCATTCAAAATTTTATTTTCCGATAAAACCCATTTCTGGTTGAATACTTACTTAAATGGCCTATATTTACAACCTGTTACGCTCAAAGTTCAAAGTGTGAACCGCCATGGTATAGCAGGTTAGTCATCCGCCTAACATACTAGAGGTCCGAAGTTCGATCCCCGGATAGACCCACTTGAAGAAATAAATTTTCAAAACTGCGGTTCTCCTCATAACTCAGCTAGCCACTGGTTATTGAGTATTAGCTATGTAAAACTTCTCTAACTTATGTATTTACCGTTCGAAACCGGAGTTAAAACGTAGGTCCCTTTCAATGAGTCTTAAAAGAATAGAATCGGATGCAGCTTATTGTCTGAGAGAAGTACCCTTTGTCCCAATTGGAATGTCATAAGAATTATGTATGTATGGTCAAAGGCCAATCATATTTAAGAATTTCATGCGCTTCGATCTTGTGCGCTATTCTCCAGGCCAAGGCCAAGCTCTGAAAGATTTTCCTCTACTTGGTCCTCTTCCTCTTCATACACTAGTTTTTATTCTAAATTTTGTTTTTTTTCATAGTAATTGCTTTTTGCAAGAGTTCATAGTTATTATTGTTTTTATGGGAGAACTCGCGGAACATCTTAGCTCACTACATCAACGGGTATTAATGTAGTTACCCAGGTTACCAAGGATTACCAAGATAAGTCTCTCCTTTCCAAGTTAAGACCAATCAGAACCGTTGCTTGGTATCCAACATCTCCTACATCACCCACTGTATAATTGTACCCTTCACCGTCATATGTGGAAACGCTGGGCGGATATCCATCTAAGCTTGTTATTAAAGTACAGGTCGTAACTTCAAAGATCATTTAATGAAATTGGCACAGACTAATATTTTGGTCCCTATACATTTTGGTTTAAATTGGATAACTATTTTGGACAATTCCCATAGGGATGCCTTCCCAGAACAGAGTTTTTTGCCCTTTAATAATATTCAGCATAAATATTGCTTATCGTGGCCGGAATCAGTGTTCCTTATTTTGTAGGTATCACTACGTAAATAATCAATTAAACGTAGTGATGTTCGATCAAACTCAATGAGTTAAATTGATGATTATCTCTGCAATTTGACAACTCGACTGTGGTCGAGTTCGCTAAGTGCTGATGACAACCTGTGGCGGGACAGAAATTGCAATCCACTAGCCGCGTTCAAAAATATTTTTTTCAGTTTTTCTCCACATTATTACTTTCAAATTTTCAAATTAATAATATGAAAATTAAAATTGAACTCAAGTCTGATAAATCCTAATTTTTCAATTAATTCAATTTAAAGCTCGAATAATTAATTCCCAAATAAAAATAATATAATAAAAAAAATCAATTTTCGTTTATAGGTAACAATTTGTTTTCCTTTTAAGCTGAATAAGTCAGTCATATTTTTCAAGGGATTAAATATGAAGGGTCGTTTTATTGGCTATCTTATATATTTTTGAAATCTATTAATAAATTAAACGGTTCCTATACAAAAATATTATCTAACAACGTCCCGAAAGTATAAAAATGTGGAAAAAATATATAAAGGGTGGTTAAATTGTAAGGGCCGATGTTGAATGTGAACCACACCTAAACGCCAAGTTTTTTTTCCGAATTTTATTTGATATTTCTCTATTTAAGACTTACTCAATTTGAACCATGGAGAGATACACAATCAAACAACGTGTTAAAGTTATCCCGACTTATTATGAAAATGGGCGTTCAAATCAAAATGCATATCGTGCACTTCGTGATTTTTTTGGTCAATTTGATCATCCAAATGTGCGTACAATCGCAAAAATCGTGTAAAAATTCGAGCAAACCGGGTCTGTAGAAGATGTGAGAACACTAGTGCATGCTCGTACTGCAGAAAATATTGCTGCTGTTCACGATAGTGTGGCTGAAGAGCCGTCCACCTCAACTAGTCGTCGTGCCTATTAATTGCACCTCTCACGCTCGTCGTTGATGAACATTATGCATAAAGACTTGTATTTACACGCTTACAAGGTTAAATTGGCTCAAGAACTAAAGCCTCTTGACCATTCCAAACGTCGTGAATAGGCGGAATGGATGATCAACTTTCGAAGAAAATCATCTTCAGAGATGAGGCACATTTTCACCTCAGTGGATTCGTCAATAAACAGAATTTCCGCATTTGGGCGAATGAGAATCCAAGAGTTATTGTCGAAAAACCAATTCACCCACAAGGAGTGACTGTTTGGTGCGGTTTATGGGCTGGCGGCATCATCGGGCCGTATTTTTTCCAAACTGAGGCCGGTCAGGCAGTTACTATGAATGGTGTTCGCTATCGTGAGATGATAACGAACTTTTTATGGCCCGAATTGGAAGATATGGATGTGGACGATATGTGGTTTCAGCAGGACGGTGCCACTTGCCACACAGCTAACGAAACAATGGCTCTTTTGCGTAACAAATTCAATGGCCGTGTTATCTCATGTAATGGCGATATCAATTGGCCGACAAGATCATGTCATTTGACACCGTTGGACTTTTTTCTTTGGGGTTATTTAAAAGAAAAGGTGTACGTCGATAAGCCAGCAATAATTCAAGAGCTAAAGGATGAGATAATTCGGCACATTAATGGCATAGAACCTCCATTATGCCTCAGGGTCATCGAAAATTTGGACCATCGGATGGAGGTTTGCCGCCGTAGTCGCCCGTTTGGCCGGTATTTTGTACCATACATAATTGAGTAATACCAATATATCATAATAAAAAAAAAATTACAATAATTTTCTAAATAGTGTGTGTTTTATTCAAAATCAACATCGGCCCTTGAAATTTAACCACCCGATATTTGGTGTTAAAAAAAAAACACATGTATCTCAAGTATATTTTAAGAAACTATATACCGCTTTTAGAAACTATATAAGGCTAAGTTTCTTCTTTCAATATCTTTCAAAAAACTTAAAATCGGTTGGCATTTGTCTAAGTTACAGGGTGATAAGTGCATACGGGTATGAAAAACCGGTTTTTTATCCGTAATTCCTGATTTTGGGGGTGTTTTGAAAATTCCAAAAACAGAGCGCTGTTCTACTCGACAGTACCTAAAAATGGTATAACATTCCATAAACATTTACTTAATTTTTTTGTCGCAGTGTGTAATCCGATTTTGGCAAGGCGTTAGAAAGTGAAGTTGGGTGCAAATGAAAATAAGACTTATTATATATATATAATTCCCCGACAACATTCCAATCGAAACAAGGGGTACTTCTCTCAGACAATGAGCTGCATGCGATTCTATTTTTAGACTCCGAACGGCAAATGCATTAGTTAGAGAAGTTTTACATAGCCTAATACTCAATAACCAGTGTCTAGCTGAGTTATGAGGTGAACCGTCGCTTTTTTTTTTTTAAATTTATTTTTTCAAGTGAGTCTGGCCAGGGATCGAACTTGGGCCTCTGCTATGCTAGGCGGATGACTAACCTGCTATACCACGGCGGTTCACAAATAAGACTTAAATATTTTGTATAGTTATAAAAATGTAATTTCAGAAAAATTAATATTATACACTGTATAATATTAATTTTTTCTGTATAATATACAGACATGGGTTCTAAAAATACCCAAATTTTGTTTGTCAAAATTTAAATCCCATGTCTTTTAAAAGTTACATAATATTTCTTTTATCAAAAAAAAATTCAATCTTTATGCATTTTTATATCAATTCGCTAGTAAATTAAATTAATTTCGTATAAGCAATTAAAAATTTAGCAAGCATCTCTTTAAGTTATGACCACAAAATTATATTTACGGCAAATTAAAAACTGGGGTACGATGAAACCATTCAAGGTTTATTCTCCCATTTATATGTTTTAACACACATATACGACATTTTTGCGGAAAGCAGTTTCAGTTTTGATTTAGATTGCTTGAAATTTCCCTAAGACTAAGAATTTTTGTTCTATTGTATACAAATGGGTCCCTGGCTTTCTGCGATGAAGTTGGCACGAGTTCCTGTGCTCCTAGGTACACAAAATTGCTTACAGTGGATTTGACACCATTCGAAAACAATTGGAGGCTATGCATTAAAAAAAAGACTTTTATTTTTTGGGACACTCTAACATACTTATTATTGACTAAATGTATGTATGAAAATATAAGGTCTGTCAGTTATGGTATATACTAGTAAATACATTCATACATATAATATCCTATACTTATACATTTATTGTTTACTTTTACGAATTGTAATAGCAATAAGTACCCAGTAAAACTTTTCATTACCAAATCTTATATTCTTAAACGAGCAATAATTGTATATATATATATATATATATATATATATATATATATAGAATGACTATCTCGAAAACGGCTCTAACGATTTTGATAAAATTTGGACAGTGGGTATCTTTTTTGATGTATAGGTCGAAGAAGAAGGGACTTTTGGAACCTTTGCCTCTAAGAGGGTAAAAACGGGTAAAAAGGGGAAAAAATCGAAAACGCTATATCTCCTTAAGTAATAGGTATAGAAACAAAATTTAAATTACGTTTTAAACAGCTATGAAAATAAACGGATAGGTGTTTGGTACTTTTTTGAAACTATGTCCGATAAGGGGTAAAAAAGGGTGAAAATAGTTTTTTTGGTACCTTTTTAACCCTCTCTTATGTTTTAAACTAAGGAATATAGAAAAAAACTTTGTACTGCAATCAATAGATGTGAAAGAAATATTGAACACGTATTTGGTACTTTTTTGATTTTGTGGCCAAAATGTGTAAAAAAGGGATAAACTGATAACTTAACATCTACAAAAGTAATATGAATAGGAAAATTATGTTAACTGCTTTCTAATAAAATGTACCGAATTCAATTGGTACCAAAGAAGTACCAATTATGCATATGGAACTTTTTGAAATTAGGGGATAAAAAGGGAAAAAAATTAGTAATGTTATAACTTTAAAACAAATGAATGTTTGTCTGTATGTATGTTCTTTTTAGAATAGTAAACTGTAAGTTTGATCATGTTATGCTCTTTAGCAAAGATGTTGCGGATAAGCCGGCGGAGGTTTTTAAGTTGGTAAACCGAATTTCCGACAGGTGGCGCCACTGAAAATTACTAAAAATTAATTAAATCGTAAACTGTACATTTGATCTTACTATGATCTTTTGCAAAGTTGTAGCGCATGAGCCGGCGAATGCTTTTTAATTGATATGAATAATTTCCGACAGGTGGCGCTACTGAAAATTACTCAAAGTCAATTTAATCGTAAGCTGTACATATAATCATGCTATAATCTTTAGCAATGTTGTTGCACATGAGCCGACAAAGGTTTCTTAGTTGGTATGAAGAAATTTCGACAGGTGGCGCCACTGAAATTTACTTAAAGTCAATTTAATCGTAAACTGTACATTTAATCATACTATAATTTTTAGCAAAGTTATTGCGGATAATCCGACGAAGGTTTATTACTTGGAATGACCAAAGTCCAACAGGTGGCGCCACTGAAAATTACTCAAAATGAATTAAATCGTAAAGTGTGCATTTGATCAGACTATAATCTTTAGCAAAGTTGTTGCGCATGAGTCGACGGAGGTTTCTGTTGACCAATTTTCCAATGACCAATTTTCAAAATTATTTAAAATGAGTTAAACTGTAACTGTATAAAATAAAATATATAAAAACTTTAAAATTTGCCTCAAAGTGCTTATCATAAAGCCCCGAGCAAGGCTCGGTCAACCAGGTACTAATGAGTTAAACAGTTAAACTATTGAACACGAACTACTTACTCATTCGCTGTTTAAGTCATTACATTAACATGGGGATGTCATTGCAGGCAAGTACTTACCAATTGCAGAAAAGTAATGACTTGGGTAAGCAATTTGAAAGCAACAACAACAACAGCAACAACTTTTTTGTTGTTGTTTTATTAAAAACATATATTTTTAAACGAAATACAAAATTTTTTTTTGATCCCATGGGGACTCGAACCCAGACCCTCCGACTGCTAGGCAGAGACTCTTCCACTGAGCTACTTCATATGTTGAAAACTTAGCAGCTTATAATTAATATAAACAATTTTTATTTTTAGATTCAAAATCATGTGAAAATAACGTTGTTTTTCCCTGCTTTTTTTTGCTTTGTTGTAATTTTTGGAAAAATATTTTTATACGATTTTTTGTAATTATTTTAAAACTTTTTTTAAATTATTTTAAAACTTAAACAATTTAAACCTTCTTTTTTGTATAAGTTTTTACATAAGATTGACTCTTACTTACTTAAATGTTACAACCTGTTAATGTCAAAGTCCGAGCATATTTTAGAACTCCATGGATTTCGATCTTGTGCGAATATTCTCCAATTTTATAGGCCAAGCTTTGAAAAATGTTTCTCTACTTGGTCTTTCTATCGAAGTTTCGGACATCCTTCTCTAACATTAGGTAGTGGGACATTTCAATTCTAATTTTATCCTCTTCATTGTATTTTTTTTTCAAGAGAGGGTTACTAGCCCGTAATCCTAACCCATTTTTATCGATCTTATGGGACAACTCTCGGAACATGTTAACTCACAATATTAATGGGTGTTAAACTAGCTCCCCGGGTGATACCATGAGGAGATGTGTGTCCACAATTGAGATGAATTATGACCCAGATAAGTTGGGCTTACCAAGTTAAGACCAATTAGAATCGTGTTTGGTATTCAACATCCCCTACATAATCAAAATTGACTCATGATGGTATTTTTTCATTAACGTGAGTTAATTTTACAAATTTTTTTTACAGAATATAATATTTAAGTTCTTAAAATTCAAAAATCATTTAAAAAAACCCTTTTAATAAAAAAAAAACTAAAAAATATTGTTGCCCTTGGTGGGATTTGAACCGGGGCCATTCAGTTTAAATAACCATCTTAATTACAAATAAGTACTTCTGTAATAACTTATTATTTATTCGGATGGTATGTTGTAGTCGTTACAAGGTAACCAGTTATCAGAGTACTTGCCATTACCAAAGTTTTGCTGGGTACTAACATATCTGTCTGGCAGTTTGTCTAAAGTCTTTTCTATGTTGGTTTCCATGTTCGTCGTTTAGTAATTCTTTATTGTTTTTTATGTATCTTCCAAAGTTTAATATTCCTACTTTTTCTCATTTTCATCAAGTCGGTCTAAAAGTGTTTGACTGAGTATTTTATGCCCAGCAAATGGTTAATGAAATGCTCGTCTATATTGCAAAAATTTTTAAAAGGAAGCACTAAAAAGTTGTAAACCTTTTTCCTCCAACTGACTGAGTCCAAGTACAAGTTTTTCTTTATACATTTCGTAACGTTTAAATGTGTGGTTATGGTAAATGCTCTACGTGCGTGTTTTAAACAAACGTTGCAGACAAACCCTTCGCAATACTTATTTCTTGCGAAAGGAATCTCCCATGTAGAGGGAGACAATGGAACTCCATATAATTTCAATTCTAATATTAACAACCAGAAACATCGAACAGACACACACACACACATGTTCGTCGACAAAGAGACAGACAGAAGGACGGAGAGACAAACACTCAGGCTATTCTGTGAAATGTTTATGAATCTTCATTTAAAATATTTGCGCGCTGATTTCTTGTTCTCAACATGAGACTTAAATATTCTATGATTATGTGCATGTGAATGTAACGTTGCAAGGATATCTCTGCGTGTATGTGTGTGGATATATGTGTAAAAAACTATTGTTGTAGACAACATGTTTATCGATTTTTTTTTACAAAAACTGCTTTCCCCTTTTTTCATGAATAAAGATTGGAAACTTTGGTTTTGTGGATGCTAATATTGAAGCAAGAATAACAAATACAGAATATGCTCAACTACACTCATTCGACTCTATTTGAAGGAAGGGTAGTTTTATTTGAATTCATCTCACATGTATTAGTGCGAGTTCTTTTTTGCCATAAATTGAGAGAGTGAAAAACATTGAGAATATTAAGTGTTTTTATCAAATGCATTCTAAAACAAGTAAGAGTGTAATATTCGGCTTTGCCGAATCTTAGATACCCTTCAACAATGGTGTTTCAAAAGTTATGTTATGAAATGGTTGATATATGGATAAGAGTGCCAATAGTGTATATGGGGAAAATTTCTTCAAGGTATATGTTTCGGGCCAACCCCCAGATTTGTTCAAAATGCTAAAAAAATTATAAAATTTGAGTTAAAAATATAATTTTTTTGGCACAAGGGAGTCTTTATGACCTATTTTTGGTATCCAACCAAATTGAAATTTAATAGCATGCTTCGCGGAAGAATTTCCTAAAGTCTGATATATAATTTATGTAGGCCCATTTTCCAAGAAAATTGTTTTTCTTATTATTTGTATTTTTTAGACAAATGGGCACTTTCGGCAATTTGGGGATCATCAAATGTAGTGCTTTGGCGATATTTCAGGTTTTATGGGCCGATTTTGATTAAATTTAACAAAGAACTTCACGGGAGGATTTCCTTTAATATGATATATAATTTACGAAGGCTTGTTCATCATGAGTATGGATTTTCTTTTCTTTCTGAAATGTATTTTTCAATGAAAAATTTTGTATGTCACACATAAATTTTGGTATTTTGGCGATATCTCAGGCGAATTTAAACCGATTTTGATGAAATTTATAATAGCGTGCTGCGTAGGATTTCATAAAATCTGATATATAATTTTTAGTTCTAGGTCAAACTAGACACATAGACGATGTTCAACTGTATGCAAACGAGGCCATAAGAACAATCAGATCATGGTTGGAATCAGTAAACCTCAGCCTGGCAGACCGCAGGATGGAAGCTGTCCTCGTGAGCAAAAAAAGAAAGGTAGAAACATTCTCCTTACATGTAGGATGTAGTACAATAGTGTCATCTTCATCAATAAGGTACCTAGGAGTTATGATTGACAACCCTTTGAGTTTTAAAACGCATATAGAATATTTTTTTTTATTTATTCCAACACTCAGGGGATACGCCTATAAATGCGTTGCATTGTGTTGATGTTAGGAAATAAAGGATTCGATAGGATCAAAAATAGAGTTGTGTTTGTGGATATTTGATTTGAATCGTTGGATATTGTATTGGGTTGGAAAAACATAGCCAGGAAGAGAATTCCGCATTCGAATAGTTCTGCCAAAAAACTAGTTTTCCTTGTAATGCGTTGTACGACTCATATTCCAACTAATTACAAAAGGATGCGCTCTGTTTGCTAAACGCGTGTTTCATCTAAAAGTATGTGCATTTGGAATAAGACTACGTATGTCATCAGATCATTTACCATTGTAATATCTGTAAAACAATGAAAAACATCCTACGTTTCGACGATGTTCGAGTGTATTTAAAGATTCACAAATAGTGCTATCACCTATTAGGTCAATGGCTCTCTTTTGAACACGATCCAACATTTCAAGACTAGAACGTGCAGCGCCTGCCCAAACGTGATAATTGTAATTTGGACGTATGTACGTGGTATATATCCAGAGTAAGTCGGTTGGTGAGAAATATGTTCTACATCGTCTTAAAAACCCTAGGCATTTAAATGATTCTTTTGACACGTCAAAAACATGTTGATCCACCGGACATCAGGCTGTATTTTTATACCAAGGATAGAGAGGGAATCGGGTCCTTGGATGGTTGAGTCACCCATTCGAAGGGAAGAAGACGGTGAGTTTACGAATCGCTTATGTGTTAATAAACAACAT
Source organism: Stomorhina lunata (assembly GCA_933228675.1). Classification (NCBI taxonomy): domain Eukaryota; kingdom Metazoa; phylum Arthropoda; class Insecta; order Diptera; family Rhiniidae; genus Stomorhina; species Stomorhina lunata. The sequence continues at coordinate 91,189,423 of OW121740.1, read as the reverse complement.
TGAGTTTTGAGTGCATTGAAGTCAACCATGTTAGCTTTGCCCCATGATTGAGCGATTCATTTATTTTAAATCTGGACAGATTGACCTCGGAGGTTAATGGTCTCCGATCGAAAGAATATGAGTGGCTGATATTACTGTCATCCGCAAATGAGTAAACTGGGTTACGAGTCACGAGTTTCAAACTCTGTTATCCTCTACGGAGCACCTATATGGGCGAATACAATAAAAGCGTCAGCCAAGAAAGGCATTAATTCTCTTTTTAGAAGAAGTTGCCTAAGAACATGCAGCGTATATCGCACAATATCTGATATCTGGAAGCAGCCAGCGTTATTTCTGGAATTCTACCAATAGATATTGCAGCTAATGAACTTTCCGTTATGTATTATGCTTTAAGTAATAATACCAATTTAGATAGGAGGACTTTGAGAAGAACCGAAAGGAAAAAATCCATACGTAGTTGCCAACAAAGATGGTCCTACAAACTTATTCCTATTATAAACAATTGGATTAACAGAAATCATGGGGATATCAATTACAACTTTATCCAATTCTTGTCGTGTCATGGAGGTTACAGGAGCTACCTTTTCAGATTTGGACTTGATAACTCACCTCGATGTCCAGCGTGTCCTGACGAAGACAAAACCGCGGATCATGTATACTTTAAATGCGCGCGCTTCATGCCTATGATTAGGCAACAACTTGAACAATGCGTTGGGGAAAACGTGTCTCCTGACAATGTTATAAAGATTATGCTTTTGTCGAAAAGTAACTGGGAATTTATAAAAAGATACGTAGATGTCATTAACAATCTGCTTCCACAAGCAGAAAGAAACTGCAAAGCGGAAAAAATAGACTATCCAAGTGAGCTAGTGAGAGTAACACACTGAGAACAGAAATTGGCTTAGCCTCCCCGCGATGTTATACCAAATAGTAGTCCCGTGGGATTTGGGGCCTGAAGTTTAGGGGGTGTGGTTTAGTACGTAGGCACTGCGAATCGTGCATTTTTTCCCAATACGGGTTGGACATATCTATGAAGATTCCACACTTCCAGCGTATCAAAAAAAAAAAAAACAGACAGACAGACGGACATCGCTTAATCGATTCTCCTGCCGATTCTGAGTCGATCGGTATAAATTTTGTGGGGTTTGCGACAAAATAATGAAAAAATTACAAACTGAATGACAAACTTATAATACCCTTTCACCTATTGGTGAAGGGTATAACAAGGAGTAGACTCGGTCGGTATCAAAGCAAAAAGTATTTTAAAAAAGAGATACATTTTATTTGGAAGCATGAGTGAATAGTTCATCCCTTAGTAAGTTTTTATTACGTGTCTGTTCATAAAAATGGCTCTTCATATGCACACACACACACACACACACACCACTCATCAAACCCCAAACTATACATCTCAACATCCTGTCTATGTATCCTTGCGCCTGTGTATGTCTGTGTGAATGTGAGAGTATTTATTTCAGCTTTTTATAGATTGTGAATTCTAAAAAAAAATTTGCTTAATTTTCTTTTTGTTCCTTTTCTATTCTTGTGACCAGTTTTTTTTATTGCTCCCGATCAATGGATAACAAGCAACGTGAGAGAAATGTCGTATGTTTTTATATTCGTATTGAAAAAAATCCAAAATCGGGAAATATTTAAACAACGAGTATATGCACAATATATGTATATTGTAGTATAGTTTTAAGATTATAACGAACACGTGCTTGTCAGTTTATGATAGAACTTTGACATTTAGTGAATTTGCTTTTGCTGTTCATTTTTATCCTTGATTTTCGTACGTTTTTTTTTTTTTTTGATATTGCAAAATTTCGTCATTTATAATCCTTGCGACCACTTTACATACAAATATATCTATTCCTATTTAGACAAGTGTATAATATTTAGTATTAGAAGTAATAAATTATAGAATTGAAACTTAATCGCAGAAAGACTTTACGTTTTAGTTTAGTGAATTCTTAAATTTGTTGGATTTTATGCGAAGACATCAATAGATGTCAGTTAAAGGATTTCAAGTGAATTATATTTTGTGAATAATTTCGATATTTAAAAATAGTGTTTGGTTAGAACAGGAATAAGAAATATTTTATAGTTAAGATTATATTGTATGAGCAGAACTCAAGTAATGAACTAGCTGTCTGCCGTCTAGGTTTTCAATTTTTTAAAGGGTCAACAATCTATGAAATAATAGGGCTTTCTTCTTCTCAGGAATTACATTGAAAGCAACTTAATATCAAACAAGTAAGAAAAGCTAAAGTTGGTCAAGCCCGACTGTATCATACCCTTCACTGCTAAGATCAAATATGGACCAACAATTTAACAAGTTTTCCTTATGTCTTAGAGACATAAATACATATACTATGTGTTATTTCTTCAAAATTTCGAGATTTATATCATTTTCGGCTAAGGGCCTGATATGGGAGCATGGGTCAGTTGTGAACCGATTGTTGCCAAATTTTGGTTATTGGTTTATATATACAAAATATTTATCTGTGCAAAGTTTTAGTTATCAAATGCATTTATCTTTAGAGTTATAAACGTTTTTGTGCTTTTATGTGTATATAAAAGTCTTTTGAGAATGTGTCTTGTATGGGAGGTATGGTCAAATATGGGCCGATTCCTACAAAATTACATGGTACACTAATAAAGGTAATAATATGAAATATTTGTGCTGAATATTATTAAAATACATGTCAATTTGTGGCTGTAAAGGACCAAAAACTCTATTCCGGGAAGGCATCCCTATGGGACGTACCCGAAATAGTAATTCCAAAAAGTATAGGCATCGTCCTTGAACAAAAATATAAGCCTGTGCCAAATTTCATCAAATTATCTTTAAAGTTACGAACTGTAGAATAATAACCCAGCCAGCCGGACGGACATCGTTAAAACAACTCAGGGAGTGATTCTAAATCGATTGGTATACTAAAAGGTGGGTCTCAGACCAATATTTCTATGCGCTACAAACATCAGCACAAACCCAATATACCCTTTCTACCTATAGTGGTGAAGAGTATAAAAACATGGAACTATGTATATATAGCCCTATTGTCCATTCAAACACTAAGAACAAGGAAGAAATTCTAATCCCAATGCATGCAATTTTAATACTGTTTTTATTGACTTGTAATACGAAACTGCATTTACATTTTCTTGTGCGACTGACGTGATATAGTTCTGACAACAATGACGTGATAGACTATCAGACATAATTTACATGCCTTATATTTTCCAAAACTCATTAGGCTCCCAGCAAAACTTTTCATTACCAAGTAATGAGTTAAACAACTAAACTATTGAACACGAACTACTTACACATTAACTGTTTAAGTCATTACATTAACATGGGGATGTCATTGGTGGCAAGTACTTACCAATTGCAGAAAAGTAATGACTTGTGTAAGCAATTGGAAAACAAAAACAACTTTTTTTGTTGTTGTTTTATTTAAAAAATATATATTTTTAAACGAAATTCAAAAATTTTTTTTATAACCCCATGGGGGCTCGAACCCAGTGGTGAAGAGTATAAAAACATGGAACTATGTATATATAGCCCTATTGTCCATTCAAACACTAAGAACAAGGAAGAAATTCTAATCCCAACGCATGCAATTTTAATACTGTTTTTATTGACTTGTAACACGAAACTGCATTTACATTTTCTTGTGCGACTGACGTGATATAGTTCTGACAACAATGACGTGATAGACTATCAGACATAATTTACATGCCTTATATTTTCCAAAACTCATTAGGCTCCCAGCAAAACTTTTCATTACCAAGTAATGAGTTAAACAACTAAACTATTGAACACAAACTACTTACACATTAACTGTTTAAGTCATTACATTAACATGGGGATGTCATTGGTGGCAAGTACTTACCAATTGCAGAAAAGTAATGACTTGTGTAAGCAATTGGAAAACAAAAACAACTTTTTTTGTTGTTGTTTTATTTAAAAAATATATATTTTTAAACGAAATTCAAAAATTTTTTTTATAACCCCATGGGGGCTCGAACCCAAACCCCTACGACTGCTAGGCGGAGACTCTTCCACTGAGCTACCTCATATGTTGAAAACTTAGCAGCTTATAATTAATATAAACAATTTTTATTTTTAGATCCAAAATCATGTAAAAATAACTTTGTTTTTCCCTGCTTTTTTGCTTTGCTGTAATTTTTAGAAAAATATTTTTATACGATTTTAAAATAAAGTTTTTTTTAATTATTTTAATTAAGGTTAAAGTCCGAGCATATTTTGAAATTCCATGGACTTCGATCTTGTGCGAATATTCTCCAATTTTATAGGCCAAGCTTTAAAAAATGTTCCTCTACTTGGTCTTTCCATGGAAGTTTCGGACGCCCTCTTCTAGCATTAGGTGGTGGAACATTTTAATTCTAATTTTATCCTCTTCATAGTAATTATTTTTCCCAAGAGAGGGTTACAAGCCCGTCGTCCTAACCCATTTTTATCGATCTTATGGGACAACTCTCGGTACATGTTAGCTCCTTACATTAAGGGGTGTTAAACAAGTTCCCTGAGTGATACCACGAGGAGGTCAGTGTCCGCAGTTGAGATGAAGGATGACCCAGATAAGTTGGGCTTACCAAGTTAAGACCAATCAGAACTGCGTTTGGTATCCAACATCCTCTACATAATCAAAATTAACATAATTAATTCCAAAATTTTTTTTTACAGAAGGTAACTAAGTTCTTAAAATGTAAAAATCATTTATAAAACCCTTTTAATAAAAAAAAAATAAAAAAATTGTTGGTCTTAGTGGGATTCGAACCGAGGTCATTCAGTTTAAATTACCATCTTAATTACAAATAAGTACTTCTGTAATAACTTATTAGTTATTCGGAGGGTATGTTGTAGTCATTACAAGGTAACCAGTTACCAGAGTACTTGCCATTACCAAAGTTTTGCTGGGGCTATATTAAATCTCTACTACTCAATGAAGTTTCATATTATAAAGTTTATATTTTTATACCCACCATCAAAAAGAATGGGGGGTATGTTGAAATTGTCATTCCGTTTGTAATTTCCTTAATATTGGCTCAAAAATAAAAAACGATATATTCTGAATCCTTATGAAATTCTAAGACGATTGAGTGATGTCCGTCTGTCTGTCTGTCTGTTAAAATCACGATAACGCCTAAACGAAAGGAGCTAGCTCACTGAAACTTAGTAGAAACATTCGCCATCTATTAGAAAATTTTGCTATTGAAAAAATCGGTTAACATTTGACCATAGCTCCTGTATAACTTCGTCTAGATTAATCGCTTATTTGCTAATAAATGACAAATTATAACAGCTATGATGACAAAATTTGGTATCCAAAAGTTTTACATAAGCACTAGGCAGCAAATCGGTTCACATTTAACCATAGCTCCCATATAAAAAACTTACGGAAACAGCCTAAATTCCACCTTAACTAAAAGGGCTACAGAAACAAAATTTTACAAAAGGAAGTCTTATGTGAATGCCAGCCAGTGCGCAAAATTTTATTACAATCGGTCACCATTTGACCATTGCTTCTATAAAAAAAACTTACGGAAACACAAAAATATAAAACGATAAAAGCATGATAGCGCCTTGACGAAAAGAGCTAGAGGTTCAAAGTTTTACAAAAGCATTTTTGATATCGTGAAAAAGATGTGTGCTGAAAATTGGTGAAATTGGTTCACATTTTGTTAGAACTCCCATATAACCCCGCCCCGGGAATCACATTAGCACTGATAAATTGAGTACAATTGTAATAGCTATGACGACTAAATTTAGAATAGAGAAGTTTTATGAAACTATTGGTCAGTATAAAAAATGTTGAAAATTGCTTTTTGATAGAATCGTTTGACGGTAAAAATATTCCAAGTGGTACAAGAGATGATTTTTTAATCACATATTAGCTCCAGTTGCTTTAAACGCAATTAACATACGAGTATTGAAATTTAAATGAAATCCTATAAAAAAAAAGTGTCAGCTTCGGTGTACTATTGACTACATTTGCTTCTAGATTCCTTATTTTTTGTCGAAATTTCATCACAGACATCTCTTTTGGAAGTTTTTGACAGTATCTATTTTTGCGTTTCTAAAATTGTTGCGACAAATTGCCGCAAGGTGGCGTTATTGCCATGTTTCTTACAATTGTATCAAATACATTTTATTTAGATGTTTTTCGATGTTGGTACATTCTGAAAGAAGTTAGACCAAATACTCCTGAACAAAGTTGCGGAACATAGTTAAACCATATATTTAGTTTTTGTTATTAAAAATACGATATCCGTATGTAACCTAAAAATAGCGCCATCTTTTTACAGAAATCAGAAAGAAAGAAGAAGAAGAAGAACAAACATTATTTTTATAACCTCAGAGATTTATTTTCCACAACAAAAAAGTTCTTCTTCGCAAAAATACGTTTTTGAGATATTGCTAATTACACAGTACTACAAAATCATTTTTTTTTTTGAATACACATGAGTAATGTTAACAGAATATGAAAATATGCTTAAAATAAAGAAATACGTGTCTCGGCGTTTTGCTGTAGCATGTCAGAATTTTAAGAAAATCGATTTTAAAGATTCGAAAGACCGTGGAGGTTCACTTGTAACGTAATACTATTATAAAAATTTATATAAAAATACTCGTCGAATGGGTGCAACGATTTTAATGCTTTGAAAAGGGAATTAAATTTGGATTTGATATTTTTATTTTTTTCCGCTAGATGACGCTTTAATTTTCATGTAAAATTAAAAAATATCAAAAAAAAATGTTTTACATGACATTTTTATATTTTACACATGAAAAACTAAACGACCAACATATGTGACACAAAATAGTAATTAAGATAGTTTATTAATTTTTGTATTTTTACATTACATTTACATAACATTAAATTAAATTACATTTTTTGGATACTTTTTAATTTTACATGAAAATTAAAGCGCCATCTAGTGGAAGAAACAAATCAAAATTTAATTCCCTTTTCAAAACTGGCTCAAGCATTTAAAGCGGTTAATCCATTCTATTTTTATAGAAATTTTTATAATATTATTACGTTACAAGTGAACCTCCACTGTCCTTCGAATCTTTAAAATCAATTGTCTTAAAATTCGGACGTGCTACAGCAAAACGCCGAGACACGTATTCCTTTATTTTAAGCCCATTTTCATATGCTGTTGACATTTCTCATGTGTACCAACCACTGTCGTACTGTGTTATAAAATTTTAGTTAAAATTATAATTTTTTTGGCACAAGGGAGTCTTTATGACCTATTTTTGGTATCCAAACACGTTCAAATTATATTGGTGTGTTCACAAAAGTTGTTAAGCTTTACCGTGACTACAATTTCCCAACTATAGTGTAGGAATAATCATTATTTTCAAGAAGTTATGATCAAAAAATCAAAAACAAAAAATTTTTCTTTAACTTTAAAAAAAAAAAACTTTAAGATAAAATACATTTTTATCATAAAATTTTAGCAAGAAATATTCGTCATACTCTTGGCTACAATTTTTGCCAAACATTGTTAAGCGATATTTTTAAGAGATTATTGGCTATTTGGTAAAAACTGATGACACCTTTTTTAGGCATCATGCTAATATTGGAAAACTTTAAAGGCCCATAAAAATAAAACGGTCACTAATTGGACAAACTGAGTATAGGGTTTTACTACATTTTGATAGTAGAATAGGAGCCATATAGTCACGACCTTACACTTTTCAAAAGATGTTCACTTGTTGTGTAGTGTAATAAGTTTTTTTATTGCATATGGTCAGGAGAGTCTTCAAGGATGTAAAATATATTGAAAAATCCTTAATAATTAGAAAAGTTTTCAACCGATTTTGAAGTAATATATCTCAGTACCATTCTGTTAAACACTTTTTTGCAAATGCATTCTAAGTTAAAATTTTTTTCAAACATTTGGAGATACCCCTTGTGTTTCCTATATAGCAGGCATATCCAAACGTTGGCATCACGTCGGCACGCTTTCCCGATATCCGATCTGTACGAAACTTTGTATTTGGATTATTGGGATCAAATGTAAAAAAATTAGGCGTACGTCTTTTTGTATTATAAAGTTTAATTATACCCTTTACCACCATAGGTGGAAAGGCTATTATAAGTTTGTGCTGATGTATGTAACGCATGGAAATATTTGTCTTAGACCCACCTTTTAGTATACCAGTAGGCTTAGAATCACTTTCTGAGTCGATTTAGCGATGTCCGTCCGTCTGGCTGGCTGGTCTCCCATGTAAATGTTGTAATCAAACTACAGATCGCAATTTTTAAGATAATTTGATGAAATTTGGCACAGATCATTTTTTTGATAATGGGACTATGGCTATTGAAATTCGTCAAAATCGGTCCATTATTTATGGTACATCCCATAGGTCCCACTTTCCGGAATTGATATATTGGCCACAAATATCAATATTTTTTCATGAAATTTAAACCAAATACTGGTTATGTCAACTTAAATCACTGTAAATCGGTCCACATTTGACCATAGCTCCCATACAAACTTTTCTTTAAAAACGCACTAAATGAGACAAAAATCACTAAAACGCTCGTAAATCTGAAGATAATGGGAATTTTAAGTTTATTTTTTACATACATAATTTTTGTAACAACTGTAATAATTTGCCAAATTTCGAGATAATCGGTCCACATTTGACCCTAGCTCTCATATAAATCCAAATGTCGGAAGCAGCTTAAATATAAAAGTTTTGAGAAATTGTTTGTATGATGGCAAAATTTAGCAAATATTTGTCTTTATACAAAAAAAATAACACTTTTGACCTTAGTGGTGAAGGGTATCGTATGGTCGGGCTTGACCGACTATAGCACTTTCCTACTTGTTTTCTCCATACAAAGGAGGGACACTCTAGTGTGCATATAATGCACATGCCACTAAGGCATTTAATGACTCCTTCTTAAGATATATCACGGAGATATCTGAAAAAAAATGTTTAATATATTTTTGATTTATATATAAAAATCATTGAAACCATTGCATTTATTTATTTTTTTATAAAAAAATTCTGTTATCTTTAAATTATAAAAAAAAGACCTGAGATGAGTACATGGACAAGAAAATATCTTCTAACATTTATTTTCTTTTAACAAGCCGGATGAACTATTTAATAAGAATGATTTTGACATTTCATAGAAATTCTAACTCATTGATGCATCCTGTATAAATACCCTTAGTTTTTCCTCATTTTTTTGTTGTGCATGGATGCAAAAACAAAAACACTTTTAATTCTCTTTCCATAGAAAAAAGTACACGCATGCGCATAATAAATGATGCTTAAATACACAAATAAATTCTTCTCTGACCCCCACAACCCCCAGCTCCAATGGCAAATGGTCGACATTCAAAATGATTGCATTAAAAACAAAGTGGAATGTGATTTGAAAAATAAATAAAAATTATATAGAATCCACTTCCAGTCAACGTTTAACATTTACAAACAGCCGCCAAGTTATTACCCAACAAGCATTTTATGGGGCAAAAATATTTTTGAAAGACTTTAGTTTTCAAGTTTATCGGCTGAGTTTTTATACTGAAATAAACTGTTGGCCAAATGTTAAAAAACCTTTTTTGTCATCCTATGACATTTTTTCAAGATTTTTTAAACAAATCGTACTAAAGAACTCCGTCTCCAAAATTTTAATTGTATTAAACTTGTAATTAGTTTAAACAAACTTTTAATCGAAAAAGAAATTGCACAAACTGGGTGATGACGACTGAGTTTGGCCGCAGACTAAGTTAATCGACCTCTTCTCCGAAGGTGAAACCTTACCTAAGAACTATTCCACGAAACAACTTATCAACTTTTCACTTATCAATTACATTTTTTGGCAAAGTGACAACTGTTTCTATTCCACAAAATTCTTTGCAAATCTCTCTTAGTACCAATAAAATTTTTGCTTTCCTTGCAAAGTCTTTGCGCTCTCTTGAAAAGTGAATTTGAAAAATGTTCCACAAAGCATTTAACCTACTTTGCATTTACATGTTATCAGTTTTCATTTTGCGTTAAAGATTAATTGTTAAAATGAGCCGCAAGATAAAACTTGCAGTGAAAAAAATGAATATTTTATTTGCTAGTCTTCACAACAATAAAGTAAGTACTATTTTGAATAAATTATTGAAACTATTCAGAAAATACTCAAGTTTATATTACGTTTTAAAGGTAAAAAAAAACTCACGTCTTAACATTTTGAAAATTTTACTAGTTATAACAATATGAATTTGCAAAGAGATCGTTTACCTTGCAAATCTTTGATAAACTTATTGAAATTTGCTTTGCAAAAATAGAATTTAAAGTTTTTTGTGGAACGAAACAGCATAATTTTTTGCAAAGTCTTTGCAAATTACACTTTCAAATTTAAGCTTTGCACTTTGCAAAAGAGAACGTATATGGAACAGAAATTGCAAAGAGAATAAAAAAATTGCGAAAAGTTTGCAAATTATATTTATCAGTTTTAACTTATCACTTATCAAATTTTATAGTTCTGAGGAACATAAAGTTTTGCTAATTGGCGAAAAATTTGATTTTGAAATTTTGATTTTTTTTTTCATTTACCCTTAATCTACCTACACCAAACATGAGACGAAAGCCTCATGCATTTTTTCCAAACCTGACCCGATTACTATTCTATAATATTGTAGTTCTGATTAAGAGCCGAAGATTTCATTTGAACGGATTTTTTAATAACCGGTTGATAACCGGTAATAACTGGTAGATAACCAAACGGATTTGTAAATTCTTAGTTTGCCGATCGATAACCGAAAATTTAAACTAATCGGAATATTATTTTATCGAACATGCAGTTAGTTCACAGAGAGCCGAAGATAAACTAACATAATTTTATATTACCCCATAAATATTTACAGAATGTTCACAAAACTTTCATACGTCAGAAAGCAATCGAATACTAGCCTAACGATTAAGCTCTAATTTGAGTTAATTTTCTTATTTCGTTTGGAAGTAAAAGCTTCGTAATGAAATATCAAATAATAGTATTGCCATGATATATTTTATTACTTTTCTGAAAGCTTTTCCTGTATAACTTAAGACTTTTGTAAATAAATCAAAAATAAATAAAAACAAAAATTAAAAAAAAAATTAATATTTTTTTTTTTCAAAATTAAATATCTTTCAATGATGTTCTGAGTATGAGAAAGACAAGTATTAAGTAAAAAAGTTCGGGTTTAAGGAACAAGTTCCCTGATTTCGATAGACCGGATTCCAAAGTAACTAGAAACGATATAACATTGTGACACTCCAGTGGCTCAGTGGAGTTGCATAACGACGAGCGCGTTCAACCTTTCCTACACTCGGTCGAGTAGCTCTTACAACGATAGTAAATAGCTGTTACAAATGATAGAAAAGTGTGAAACTCTAGTGGTTCAATAGAGTTGGATACCATGCTATCATCAATGAGCACTTTCGCTCTCTCTCTCTTGCACTCTTACATAGACCCTATTTTGAAAAATGTATTGAAATACATACAACCCGCATGTTTGGGCCGATGCTTTAAAGTTTATTTTGGAACTTCTTGACCGAGTACAGGAGAGTAAAATTGCTCATCGGTAACAGTAGGTTATCCAACTCGATTGTTCTATTGTTACTACTTTGGAATGTACTCTAACAAAATCGGGAAACTCGTTTTCGATACATGAACTTTCTTAGGCAATACACGTCTGTCTATCGACTGACCAGTAGACAGACGATACTCTACAGATAGACGTTATTAGCATAACGTCTATCTGTAGAGTATCGTCTGTACAGTTCGTATGTAGAATTTGCTTCCCGCAGAAGTTTTTCCAGTTGCAATACAGGGAACTTTAAATCCCACAACCTTTTCCCCCTCCCACAACCTTTTCCTAGTTTTAACACAATGCATTGTATTGTGTTCAGGTCCTAATCAAAAAAAAATTAAATAAGCGTTTTTTTGTTTCCCAGGCGATTAGAATTTTTTAATTGCCTGATTTGACATTTACTTTCGTCTATACATTTCATTTAGGAACCAAAATTTTAAAAGCTTTTTCTCGTTTCACTTAAAAAGAAATTTCAAAAACCGAAGTTCAATTCTTTCGTGAGTTGACGTACAATTTGAAAAAATTGTAGTTTCGAAAACAGGCTGGTAAACGTGAAAATTTATCTCGTCCTGTCATATAATCCTGTAGTTAACCGAACACTTGTCATTAACCGACAATTAGCAGAAGTTTTATCTCATCATTTCATTATTCCGAAATTCCACTTATTTGCTAATTTTTACACTTATTATCACCCTTAAATCTTCTAGAAGTGTCTAACAAGTCTCGTCCTTGGCGATAGGCAATAATATTGTGTTATATTCCAAATGTTTACTGGAATTCCATGACGATTTACTACTCGCGTAAAGTATTCCAGATGCTCCCCGAAAATGTGTTTGTTTTTATGAATCTCAGCTCAGACACTTTCAACACCTTCATACAGCATCAACTGAGATTTTTATGTTTATTCCATGCCGACACGCAACAAAAGGTGGATAAGACGACGACGCGTAACAATTTAACACTTGCCGTCGCAATCACAAATGTCGCTATTAATTTTTAAACACATCTCAACTCAAGGAGTCACGCTAATTTTTACGCAGAAATGTTATAAACAAACATATACAAGCGCCAGGCAGGCAGACAGACAGAATGACAGTCAGTCATTAAGTCTGTCACATAAAGAGCCACAATAAAAATAAAGACAGATACAATTTTTGTAATTTGGAAAATAAAGAAAAATCTTTAAAACGCCACAACTTCCTCTAAAGTTTTTTTGTTGTTTAATTCCGTTTCCTGTTTTTGTGGAGTTTCTTTAAAGTGCGACACAAGAATATTGTTGTGAACAGTAAATACGTGTGTGTGTGTGTCTATGTGTGTGTGTGTGAAAAAGTTTGTGCTTGCGACAACGAAGAAAGTTCGCTATTTTGAAAATCCATCTAAAGATGAATTGCATGCGGTTAATGGTGTCTATTGGTAAAATGTTCAGTACATCCATCCATTGTATCTGTTATAAATATTTTGTGGGGTTGGTTGGTACCATGTCCTTCCATCTGAATGTCAGCGTGTGTAGTATGTGTGTTTGTCTCTCTGTCTATCTGGTTGTGTGCAATGTGTCTCGTTGAAAAGTTTTGAGTGATTGAGTGCAGTTTTTAGTTTGTGAATTGTAAAACAATTGAGATTAATTTCAAAACATTTATTTAACACACAAAACTGCTGAAAATAATGAAAAAAATAAAGTTTTGAATATAATGAAAAACGTATAAAAATATTTGAAAAGCAAAAGGAAGTACAAGAGCTAAAAAAAATGTTGGTGTGCAAACAATGAAATATTTTTGAGAACAAACAATTGTAAATTGTAAATCATAAATTTATGATGTGATAAATGACCAACGATTTATCAAAATAAAATAGAAAAGAAAGTTCGCAAATTGTTTGGAGCATAAAATGATAATACATTATGAATATTAAAGTATGTAATAACAAGGTAAAGTATACCTGGAACTACAATACAATATATTTTAATTTAAGTACTTTTATCTGTAATGACATAAATCTCATATATAACATTTGGATTTCAATAGAAAATTTTGTTAAAATTATTATTTATCATTGATATCACACCATCGAAAGAACACAACTTAAGTAGCCAATATAATTCTGACATATCTAATGAATTTTACATAGAGAATTAAAAATGAACACTTTTGAAGTTATGTACTTAAAATCGGTAGAAGAAAATAAGATAAAAAATACGGAGTTTTCCTATATAAATTGTTTTTTATATAAAAGTTTAAATCGTCGACATTTGAGACTAAGGATTTCTTGAAATATGTAGGAACATGTTTGAGCTTTATGAACTCTTCTATTTTTTACGATTACATAGGGTCTACAAAATTAAATTTTGAAATGAAATATTTTTACTGAATTGTATATTTTAGAATGAGCTGATTTCAGAAATGATGGTCATTTTTCTCCATCACATCAAGGTTTTTGCAAATCTAAATGCTAACTAATAAATTTAATAGATAATATGTATAACTATCATTTTGTCTATAAAAATCTATGTAATAGAAAATTTACATTTTCGCGAAAACCTACAATTTCAAATGGTTCAAGATATTGACCAATCAATTTCTTTGATTTATAGTTTATTTTATGACACTTAGTCACTTATGTCATTAGTCACTTTTATGAACAAAATTTAAAAAAAATTAAAAAAAAGATTTTTCAAGCCGAGATGAGTATAAATTTCTAACATGTAAAAACTAACAGCCTGTTTTTGAAACTACTATTTTTTCAAATTGTACGTCAACTGGCGAAAAAATTTTACTTTTGGTCTTTGAAATTTTTTTTTGAGTGAAACTAGAAAAAGCTTTTAAAATGTTGGTTCGTATATGAAATGTGTAGACGAAAGTAAATGTCAAATTAGGCAATTGAATAATTCTAATCGTCTGGGAAACAAAAATACGTTTGTTTATTTTTTATTCAGGACCAGCACTCAGTTGATGACCCTACTTATGCAATGCATAGTGTTGGAGCTAGAAAGAGGTTGTGGGAGGGGGAATAGGTGGAAAAGTTTTTTGTGGACATTTGATTTGAACTTCCCTATATTACAACTGACTGGCAAAACTTCTGCGGGAAGCAATTTCCGCATACGGCTAAATAACGAATTTTCTTTGTAGTGTTGTTGTTCTGTCTACTGGCCAATCGACTACGAAGGGATGCGCTCTAGCATATGTTTTGGGTAAGAATTTCGAGTATCGGGAAAAGTTCCCTGATTTCGTTCAAAATAGTAACTATAGAGGAATAGAGTTGGATAACCTACTGTTTGCTCTCACCTGCATTCGCTCGAGAACTCCAAAATAGAATTTGAAGCACCGGCCCATACATGAGAGTTGTATTCCATTTTCGGTCGGATATGTGTAGGTGGTGTAAATAGAACGGAGGTCAGATGAAGTAAGTATCTCTTACTTGAAAATGTGATTTGTCTAACAGACATCACATTGAATTCCCATGCCCAGAAAATCGTTTTATAATTTCCGCGACAGCCGGTTCTATGTACCGGAATAACCCGAAGTTTCCCGGCCAAGGGCTGTCAGCTCAGCAACAACATATTTACAACATCGTTTTATAAAATTGTTATTTAAAAACAAATTTGCATTTAATTTTGAAAAAAAATTTTAAATGTTATTATTTTTTGTTTTTACTCAATTTGTTTTTATTTATTTTAGATTTTATTCAATTCTAGGGTTAACATCATTTTACAAAAGTCTTAAGTTTTACAAGAAAAGCTTTCAGAAAAGTAATAAAATATATCATGGCAATACTATTATTTGATATGTCATTACGAAGCTTTTATTTCCAAACGAAAAAAGAAAATGAACTCAATTTAGAGCTTAATCGTTAGGCTAGTATTCGATTGCCTTCTAACGTATGACAGTTTTGTGAACAGGCTGTAAGCAAATTCTATTATATTTGAAAACAACTCAAGTATTTAGTACTTACAGACCATAGTAAATCATTTTGTACTTTACACTCAGAAAAAAGACATGTACTAAATTTGAGGAAAAAAAATCCTAAAAAATAGTAAAAAAAATCCTTATTCGGAGTAAGTTTTTACTCAAAACTAGGAAAAATTGTTACATTCTAGTAAAAAATACAACATTTAAATAAAAAATTTATAGTTCATATACTAAAAAATAGTTAAGATTTTTCCATAGAAAAATTGGAAGAATTTTGTAAAATATTATTTATTTTAGGGAAAATTTTGTTAAAAACTAGTAAATATATCCTAAATTTTAGTTCATCACATCGTAAAACAAGGTAATATTGACTTTAGTTCAAAAAATTTGATTGAGTAAATGATTTACTCAAAAATAGTTCATAAAATTGAACTTACTTAAAATCTGGAAGTAGTTGTCGTAAATTTAAGTTCATTATTTTGCTAATTACTAGAAAGTTATACTTAAATTTAGAAAACTTTCTACATTTTAAGAAAAATTTATTTAAAATTAGTTCAGATAAATTACAACGTCCAATAGTATATAATTTTCTTATAATAAATAAAATTGTAATAATATTTAAAAGTTATATACTAATATTTAAGAAAATTTTCCTTAAAATTAGTTCAGATAAATCAAAATAAATCATGTTCAAATTTATGAAGTAATTAGGAAAAATTTTTTTATATATGTATATGTACATATAATTTAGAGTGCACCTTATTTTTTACAAATGTAACCTTAATTTTTCCGAAGAAATGTTGTCCGTAACAAAAAGATATGTAATAAAAACTAATATTTAGATTGCATTTAAGGTCATAGAAATAAAAAACGGATGAAGTAGTTTTGAAATTTCCCTACATTCGTATTTTTGAAAGTTTCCTCATATAAAAATAACTTCGGACAATGACTCAATGTATTTCATTATCCATTCTTTGTCATTAAATATATGATCTTCTTTTACAAGTTTAAGAATTTATTTATTTGAAAATGCAATTTAAACTTCAATATAAAATAATTTTGGTTCACAGTGTGAGTTATTGGAAAAAAGATAAGTATTTACAGCCTGTTTTTGAAACTACAATTTTTTCAAATTGTACGTCAACTTACGAAAAAATTGAACTTTTGGTTTTTGATTTTTTTTTGAGTGAAACGAGAAAAAGCTTTTAGAATTTTGGTTCGTAAATGAAATGTATAGACGAAAGTAAATGTCAAATCAGGCAATTAAAAAATTCTAATCGCCTGGGAAACAAAAAAACGGTTATTTAATTTTTTTTTGTTTAGGACCTGAACACAATACAATGCATTGTGTTGAAACTAGGAAAAGGTGGTAGGAGGGGGAATAGGTTTGTGGACATTTGATTTAAACTTCCCTATATTGAAACTGGTTGGAAAATGTACCCTAAAAAAATTAGGGAACTCGTTCCCAAACTCAAATCTTCTTACGCAATACATGTCCCAGAATAGGGTCTTTGTAAGAGCTACTCGACCGAGAGTAGGAAAGGGCGAACGTGCTCGTCGTTATGCAACTCTATTGAGCCACTGGAGTGTCACAATGTTTTATCGTTTCTAGTTACTTTGGAATCCGGTCTATCGAAATCAGGGAACTTGTTCCTAAAACCCGAACTTTTTTTGTCTTAAAAAAATATTAATATTGTCTTTCTTAAAATTTTTAATTTTTTTTATTTTTTGTTTTTATTTATTTTTGATTTTATTTAATTTTAGGGTTAACATCATTTTACAAAAGTCTTAAGTTTTACAGGAAAAGCTTTCAGAAAAGTCATAAAATATTTCATGGCAATACTATTATTTGATATTTCATTACGAAGCTTTTTCTTCCAAACAAAAAAGAAAATGAACTCAATTTAGAGCTTAATCGTTAGGCTAGTATTCGATTGCCTTCTAACGTATGATAGTTTTGTGAACAGGCCGTTATATTAATGTTTTTATTAATGAAGACAAATTTTTAAGGTAAATAAATAAAAAAATCGTACTTTAGAATTAACTGCATTATAATACATTAAAAAATATTAAAGCCTTTTCATAGTCAAATTGTTATTTACTTTGATAAAATAACATGGAAGGGACGCTCTTTGTGACGCACGGCATCTTTGGCTACGGAACACTAAAGGTCCTTAGTCTTCCCAATTTAACTAATCAAAGGTCATTTTGCAAAAAATATAAAATAAAGCATAGGTGTTTAATATATATTTTCTAATATTTTTTATTTAGAGCGTACAGTTAGTTAGGGAAAATAAACATTTTAACTGATATATAAATCGAAAAAATTGAAGAAAATATAGTTAAAAATTTTATTATTTAAATGCCATAAATGGTTGCTTGGTATAAATTTCGTTCATAAAGCCCAACACTTTTAACAACCCATGTCCATTGCCGACAATCTGACCCGATTCGCCCATCTGATGGTCAATGAACATGAGCAAATAAAAGTGTTTGGCTAAAGGAACAAAATTTATACCAAAAAATGACTTTTGACTTTGTATTGATTTTGTATTAATAAATAATGTGTTAAATTTTGCCGTTTACTGTAAGCCCTATAATTAACTGTTACTTAAAACACCTATACGATTTTTTTTATTTTAGATACTTATCAATGCATTACGCAAAAGCTCAATCTAAAAATATATTTACCTCAAATACTTGGGCATTAAGTTATTATAAAAAAAAACTGTACCTAAATCCAATAACTCTTCATTTAGAAGATCGCTTTTGGAGTAATTTAAATCTCTGTCACTAAGCCCCTCTTTCTTTAAATTGACGTTGAATTGTGATATTTCATATACAAAAACCACCTGGCAAACATTAAAAAAGACCCACCCTAATATAAAAACTAAAGAAACAGCGTTCTAAAGGCATAGATAATGCATCACTTACATGGTTTGAGCCTTGAAATGTGGGGAAATCCGACAACCTTTTTGGATTTGAAAAAAAAAACAGCTGCTGAAAAAGTTATAAAATGGGGAATTAGAAGCATTACTCTTCTTGAGATTATTGTCAAACGCAAGAAGCACTTGCTTTATTATTAAGAGTCAATCAATAAATCATTTCTTATATTTAAAGGCGTTGCTTTAAATTTAAATGACAGGAAATAGGGTCCCACATGAATTAAGGTCGAGTGACGTCAAAAGGCAAATTTGAAAAACGGAAATGATGCTTGACACTACCAATCATATTGTTACTTGTGATGACAACTCCAAGCACAAAAAGTTGGATTAGAATGTCAGGCTAGTAACCCACTCCTGCAAAAAAACTCCTACTATGAAAAGCAAAACATTATAATAAAAACGGCACCCCCTAATGATTTAATTACCTTGATTTAAGGATCAGCACCTGGAACATCCGAACTCTTTACAGAGGAGTTGCCCTGATCCAGTTGATGGATGTACTCGATAAATACAAATGTGATATGATTGCAGTCCAGGAGATTAGATGAAATGGATACGGCATCGCCAAGTCACTAAAATGTGACCTGTATAGCTGTCATGATAGTTCACCCCAGTAAACGAAAGGTTAGCGACGATTCGCGTTAAAGCTAAATACTTTAGTCTAATCTTGTTTTGTGCACACGCTTAATTTGAAGAAGTTTATAATAGCTGCCCCAGACTTGACGTGTGAATAATCCTTGGAAATAATAACGCAAAGATTGGGAAAGAAATCTGCTTTGAAACGGGTTTCTTCTGTAAGGGTAATCGCGGAAATCAGGTGACATACTGAGAGCGGAGAAGCCCTTCTACAAGTGGTCTTTGCCCATTGCACAAAAAAAGGTGATTAATCCGTCTGCGCTAACTATTGAGGTATTTATAAGTAAGTCTTCTTTCAATTGCTAATAAGATATTATCGAGCATCCTGTGTGAAAGGCCAAAACTCAAATTAACGAATAATTAGGGCCTTCCAATGTGACTTTAGATCAGGAAATTAAAAAAAATGAACACTTACCTTACTTAACTTCTTGCGTGGTGCTGCAGTTAATACAAGTTGCACGATTTTTAGCAGAACATGTAATTCGCGTTTGCCCATGCCTTTTACTTTTTGATGATATCTTCTAGCAAGCAGTCCATTAGAATTGGACCACACATCATCGTGAATTGTCCACCTTGGTACCGCAGTAAATATAAACAATTACATATGTGAGTATATGTATTGAAATCAAAAGAAGAATCATACTTACCAATATCCTCTCAACAAGAACTAATCATGGGCTGTTGCACAAGCAGATGAAGCTGCTTTTGGAGTCTTTGAGAGCGCGTTTTTACCGAAATAAATAAAAAAAAAAAACTAGCACAGAACAATAACACAGAATAATGAAAATAAATTATAAATGAAAATAATTTATTGACATTTATTTTTCAATACAATTTTTAAGAAATTTTTCTTAAATATCAGTATATAACTTTCAAGAAATTAGTACAATTTTACTCATTATAAAAAATTTTTCCTAATTACTTCATAAATTTGAACATGATTTATTTTGATTTATCTGAACTAATTTTAAGGAAAATTTTCTTAAATATTAGTATATCACTTTTAAAAAATTATTACAGTTTTATTTATTATAAGAAAATTATATACTATTGGACGTTGTAATTTATCTGAACTAATTTTAAATCAATTTTTCTTATAATGTATAAAGTTTTGAACTTTTTTCTAAATTTAAGTAAAACTTTCTTGGAACTTAGGATAATAATGAACTCAATTTTACGACAACAATTTACAGATTTTAAGTATATTCAATTTTATAAACTAATTTTAAGTAAATCATTTATTCAATCAAATTTTTTGAACTAAACTCAATATTATTTAGTTTTGTGATATGACTAACTAAAATTTAGGAAATATTAACTAGTTTTTATCAAAAATTTCCCTTAAATAAATAATAGTTTACAAAATTTATGTAACTTTTCAATGGAAAAATATTTACTATTTTTTAGTATATGAACTATAAATTTTTTATTTAAATGTAGTATTTTTTACTAGATTGTAATAATTTTTCCTAATTTTGAGTAAAAACTTACTTTGAATAAGGATTTTTTTTACTATTTTTTAGGATTTTTTTTTCCTCAAATTTAGTACATGTCTTTTTTCTGAGTGTATGGAACTTTTTGAAAGTAGTTGATAAAAAGGGGAAAAATGAGTAATGTTATAACTTTTAAACAAATTAATGTTAGTATGTATGTTCCTTATAGAATAGTAAACTGTGAATTTGATCATATTATGCTCTTTAGCGAAGATGTTGCGGATAAGCCGGCGAAGGTTTTTAAGTTGAAAAAACGAATTTCCGTTAGGTGGCGCCACTGAAAATTACTAAAAATTAATTAATTCGTAAGCTGTGTATTTAAGTAAATAAAATAATTCGAAATTAAATGAACAAGGGGTACTTCTCTCAGACAATGACCTGCATCCGCTTCTATTTTTAGACACCGAACGCCAAATGCATTACTTAAAGAAGTTTTACATAGCCTAATACTCGATAACCGGTGGCTAGCTGAGTTATGAGGTGAACCGCCGCTTTTTTGAAAATTTATTTTTTTTCATGTGGGTCGAACTTGGGACCTCTGGTATGCTAGGCGGATGACTAACGTGCTATACCACGGCGGTTCAACCCAATCTTAGTTTCAACAAATATACTGATTAATTTAACAAATTGTTCAAATATTGAATAAATATTTTGGCCACAATTATCAATTTTTGTTCATGAAATTTAAAACAGATACTGCTTATGTAATCCAAAATCTCTGTACCAAATCGGTCTACATTTGACCATAGCTCTCATACAAACTCTTCTGTCAAAACGAACTAAATGAAACAAAAATCACTAAAACGTTCGTAAATCTGAAGATAAAATATTTTTCGCATATATAATTTCAGTTTGTTAAATTTCAAGACAATCGGTCCACATTTAACCCCTCATATAAGTCCAAATGACCGAAACAGCTTAAATATATAAGTCTTGAGAAAATGTTTGTATGATAACAAAATTTAGCAAATATTTGTCTTTATATACGAATAACGAACACCTTTCACCTAAGCAGTGAAGGGTATCGTATGGTCGGGCTTGACCGACTATAGACTTTCATACTTGTTTTAATGGGATATTTTTGGATTTTTTTAACTTGGCATACGTCATTTATGATGTAATTTTAAATGTCACAAAATATACCTTTCGTCAGACTACGATATTTTCCTGATTAATTCCAGCATGATTAGAATTTAAAAACAAGGCTCCAAATTATAATTTTTCAGAGACGAATTATTAAAAATTGTTCTTTAAATAAAATTTGATATATAATTGAGATATTCATCAAAAGTTCCGAAATATTACAAATATTAAGAATGGATGTATTTTATTATTGCATACTCTTATTCAATATTATAAAAATTATTAAATTCAATGAAAAAACTTTGCCACCATGTCCTTTTAAACATATCAGCATAACAGGAGTATGTTTTAAGTAAAAATTCTGAACAAAAAAGCACAAGCTGCCTATCCACCATCAATCTGGTGCCAAATCGCCGCATTCGATGTTGATTGAAAACTCAGAGTTTTAAGCAAATATTGTCTAACATACCTTAGGGATTTTTGAAATAATTTATTTTGCAAAACGTTTAATAAAATTTGATATCTAAACATATTCGTTTGTTTGTCAAAACATTAAGTTTAAATTAAATTATTTTACTATCAGGGAACTGTTAACAAACGTGTTAAAATGTAGCAAGCCTAACATGTTAAGATAAATTTAAATTATCTCCTAAAAGTATGCAACGCAAATGTTTTTGAAATATCTTATATTTCAATATCGAATGCGGCGATTTGGCCGCTGTTATAAAACTTTAAAAACATTTTTTCCAATTGCTTACTTTTTTTCGTAGAAAATTCTATTAAATCATGAATTGGTAGATAATTACCAATGAAATTTAAATTTAAAGCAAATAATATAATAAATTGAAAATACACAAATTGTTAATTAAAATCATAAAATTATTTC
Organism: Stomorhina lunata; assembly: GCA_933228675.1. Lineage (NCBI taxonomy): Eukaryota > Metazoa > Arthropoda > Insecta > Diptera > Rhiniidae > Stomorhina > Stomorhina lunata. The sequence goes on along the minus strand of OW121740.1, from coordinate 91,166,850 downwards.
ACATTAAACTTAATTATCAAAATAAAACAAATTTGTGTAAATAACTTGCTCATTTTGGAATTGAAATATAATTCATTTGTATAGGAAAACAGTGTGACTGTTAAGTAAAGAGACAAAAATTTTATTATATATATCATTAATTAATTTAAAAGTACGATAAAAAAATGAATTTAAATTTTAAACTGAACTTAAAATTTTCTTTTTTTATATAATCCAATAAATTTTGTTGTCTGAATATTTACGTGTCACAGTGTACGCATGCAAATAACATATCGTTTAAATAAATTTACTACGCACAATGGGTATACAATTTACTGATATTGCTACTGGCTTTTAATATGCATGTATTTTATGGAACAACTTATTATTCGTATTTACATAATTACGTGTGTATTTGGAAATTAGGAAGGATCACAAAAAGCCTAAAAACATACCCCCTAATTCATAAACGAAAAATACAGCTATGGCAAGCTTATAATTAAAATTTTCCATAAAAAATTCATATTATAAGAATTTGATAATTTTATAACTCGTTGATGAATAAGGGGGATAGTATTTAGAATTTTTAAAATGAATTTCCAAATTAAGATAAAGTTAAACTATGAAGTCCATGGTGTTACTATAAAAGCCAGCAAAAACCATATCATTGATTGTGCCTTAACTATCAGAGAGAATATTTATGCCGATTGTTGAGACGATAGCCAATTTGCTTCTTCATTGATGGACAGAATTTTGGTCAACGTCATAGCTCTGTTAATATAACTGCAACATTTTTATAAAAATTTTGTTCCAAGTACATCAGGTGGATTGAAACGAAGAGCACCCTTTATGACACATCTTAATTTTTTGAAGAGCATTCAATCAATCGATAATGATCAAACACAGGAGATGATTTCTTACTTCGAAATTTAACACCAATGGGTCATACTAAACACTATTATTATCGGATTCCTAATACCTGTTTTTCTTCTATTTCAGTTTTTGTTTCTATTTTATCCAAACAATGTTGAACGCCCCTAATGTGCATACATACATTGACGTTTATATTATACGATGGTAATTTATGGGCTTTTATTTCCAGATGAATACATTTTTAACGTCCGTTGAGCACTACTTTTGTCTATACATCCAGATATTTGTATACTGGCCAGAACCACACGCAACTACACAATACAAAAATCCTTTAAATACAACCAATACAACTTTACTTTTCAATTCATACATTAAAATTTGTATACATATTTTACAAATACATACAAGTACAAAATATCTGTTGGTAAAATGCGAGTATAAATAACAAAAGATTTAAAAATTATGGTAAATAAATAAACTAATAAATAATATTGAAATGTTTAAAATGCAAGGACATTAAAGGCCTTCATAGTTTTAAACATACATATCTACAATAGAATAGGTCCAAATGGCGGCCAATAATGAAAAAAATCATAGTTCGAAAAAAAGCAGTACCTTATTAGATTGTACTGAACTTACGCACACACAAAAGCTATTTATTTTTTAGGTACCTAACTAAGTCGGAAAAAAAAGTTAGGTACACAAAGACACAATAAAAAAAGAACGGTACGTTAAAATAAGGTACCGTTCTTTGGGATTTTAGAGTATTTTTTAGTTAACTTTAAAGTACTTTAAAGTATCGGGTGTTTTTTATTGAGGTATAGAACTTTAAGTTGGCATCACTTTTTTAACTGGCGGCCATTTTATCAGCTGTCAAGTGATTAACATTTAGTTTGGTTTGCCATTTCATCATGAACAGGTTGACAAAAGAACAACGCTTGCAAATCGTGCAAATTTTCGAAAATAATGGTTCAGTTCGCGAAGTTTACCGCAAGCTCCGTCCATTTTATGGTCGACATAATCGTCCATCAGAGCAATTAATTCGGTTAACCATGGACCGTTTTCGCACTACGTTTACTCTATGTGATAATACGCATCCGCAGCGACGTCGAACAGTGCGCATCGAAGAAACAATTGCCGCTGTAGAGCAAAGTGTTGAAGAGGACCCGAATGAATCGATTCGCCACCGTGCACAGCAATTGGAGATTTGTCCATCAACTTTATGGAAGATTTTGCGCAAAGATCTTGGCTTGCGACCTTACAAGAACCAGCTTGTGCAAGAATTAAAGCCGCGAGACCATGCAATGCGTCGTGATTTTGGTGTATGGGCCGAAAATGAGATTGATCTCGATGCTGATTTTCATCGCAAAATTTTGTTCAGTGATGAGGCTCATTTTTGGTTGAATGACTACGTCAACAAGCAAAATTGCCGCATTTGGAGTGAAGAGAATCCACATGAGACCCTTGAGACGCCATTACATCCACAAAAACTGACTGTTTGGTGTGCTCTATGGGCTGGTGGAGTCATTGGGCCATACTTCTTCCGAAATAATGCTGGAGAGTCAGTTACCATAAATGGAGACCGGTATAGAGCCATGATAACCGACTATTTTGTTCCCCAATTGGATGGCATGAATGTGGATGAGTTGTGGTTCCAACAAGACGGCGCTACATGCCACACAGCGCACGTCACAATTGATTTATTGAAGGAAACATTCGATGAGCGCATAATTTCGCGGAATGGACCTGTCAATTTGCCACCAAGATCGTGCGATTTGACACCACTGGATTATTTTCTTAAGGGATATGTGAGGTCGCTCGTCTACGCCAACAAACCAGAAACGTTAGGGGACTTGGAAGCCAACATTCGTGGCGTTATTGCCAACATACAGCCCCATATGCTTAAAAAAAGTAGTTGAAAATTGGACCTGTAGAATTGGCTTTATTCGAGCCAGCCGCGGCGGCCACATGCCCGAAATCATATTTAAACATTAATGGCATAAAATTATCCTTCCAATAAAGCCAAATTGATGGACATTAAAACGACTTTCTTGTGTTTTATTTCAATTCGAAGTTCTATACCTCTAAAAAAAAACACCCATTACTATGTTACGAATCTTTAGATAACTCGCTTGTGGCTGCGTTCGTAATATTTTGACGAAGTTTTGTTCTTGTGCATTCATAAATAACTCGTATATTTTCATAGAAAATACCCAACAGTTCCATATTGACAAAATGAGCAGCGATTTGAAAATGTACTTTTTGGTAATTAAATTACTTCGTAATATCGAAGTGCTGGCTCATTGCTAATGTAAAAGCGGTTATTAACCTACTCTAATCAGAAGTATATCTTAAAATCTTCAGGCATTTTACCAACTTGGAAAAAGTCCATCAATTTTGAACTGCTGGTAAATTCTTAAACATGCATATAAGTTTTTTATGATATACACACATATATAAGAAAGTGCTGCCGATGTTGTTCGATAGCCGTTATAAATTTATAGTTTACACTAACGTATATAGAATAAAATGTAGTAGCAATTAATAAATATGTTTTGTATATTTTACTACTCCTTAAAACTACATATTTCTAAACAAATAAAAGTAGTATCGTCCAATCTAAACCCAATGAAATCTAGAAATTAACTTTGTTGCCGATTACTCCAATTTTGTGGCAAAAGTTAGAATTGATATATTCATACTAAAGTACAATACTTTTTATCATTAGCAATGGGTTTTTACTTAATATAAAAGTTTATGCGTACTACAATTTAAAAAACGTTTAAATATCCCTTTAAAAATAATTTAAAAAGTAAGATTGCTTAATTATTTTCCTATTGTGGATAATAGTTAGACAAAACTTAAATTTCACTTTTGGTAATACTGTTATTATCATTGTTGTCAGTTTCATAAGAGTTCGTTAAAGTTAAGGTACAGAGTACGTTAAGGTACTCAACAAAGTACGTTATTTTTAGAGTACTTCGTGAAAGTTCGTTATGATAAAGGTTGTGTATTTTAACAGGTACTCTAAAATTTTAAGGTAGCTATACTTAAATTGAACACTTTGTTACGTATGTTACTTTGTACCGAACTTGCCTAGGTACAGTACGGTACAGTACAGTAAAATACAGTATTTAAGAGTATTTTTTCGAACTATGAAAAAAATTATTTAAAGGAAATGAAAAAATCCGCTGAAATTGTATGAATGGAAAAGGTGTTGATTTAAATATTTATTGATACTGACATTGTCTACAAATTGTTTTTAAATAAAAACTAAAGCGAACAAAAAAAAAAAACAATTTAAATATATTATGGAGGAATCCAACTGTGCATGAACAAGTTAAATTGTCAAATTCAGCTGAGTCAAATTTGTAATATTTTTTTGTTAAGTCGTGCATTTTGCTTGATTATTATAAATAGTAGTTTTTTTATTATTATCATTATTTTATCAGACAGCTGCAGTATAATTCGTCGGGAAATATGAAATATTATTAGCACTTGCATTTCGCGTTATTGGTGTTGTATATATCGTCCAAAAAGTTACTTTTCTATTGCACAGTAGGATGGTTTAAAAATAGAATGGAGATAATTTCTTAACTTCTCGAATTTAAAAAAATATTCTTTGGATATAGCAAAAGTGTTAAGGAGCTTAAGATTTGAACCTGGAAAGCCCAGATTTAATTGGAGAGGCACATCGGCCCCAAAAGTATGGCACCTCAGACTCATAAATCACTTAAAACGATATATAATGGTAATTTCCCAATCGATTTGAAAAATCATACTGTATCATAAATGTATACCTAGATCTACAAAAAACATCGCTACATGTGTATGCTATCTCTTACGGTTTCAAAGATATTAGACTTCAAAATATAAATTTTTTTTTCCATAAATATTAAATGTTTGTCCCATACTGCACCGATTTTTTACTAATATCTTATCTATATTTAAAACAATTTTCTAGATTTAAAGTTTACAAGCAAGAAATATATTAAAAGCTTTGCTATGTAAAAACTTAATAAGTGCTTAACGTTAGTACTCAACAAATAAACCATTTTCTTCGTTTTAAAAAATTTCTTAAGAAATGTAAAACATACCCAGTAAAACTTTTCATTACCAACCCAGTAAAACTTTTCATTACCAAATAATGAGTTAAACAGTTAAAATATTGAACACGAACTACTTACTCATTCGCTGTTTAAGTCATTACATTAACATGGGGATGTCATTGGAGGCAAGTACTTACCAATTGCAGAAAAGTAGTGACTTGGGTAAGCAATTTGAAAGCAACAACAACAACAGCAACAACTTTTTTGTTGTTGTTTTATTAAAAACATATATTTTTAAACGAAATACAAAATTTTTTTTATGATCCCATGGGGGCTCGAACCCAGTCCCTCCGACTCTTCCACTGAGCTACTTCATATGTTGAAAACTTAGCAGCTTATAATTAATATAAACAATTTTTATTTTTAGATCCAAAATCATGTGAAAATAACTTTGTTTTTCCCTGCTTTTTTTTTTGCTTTGTTGTAATTTTTGGAAAAATATTTTTGTACGATTTTTTGTAATTATTTTAAAACTTTTTTAAAATTATTTTAAAACTTAAACAATTTAAATGTTCTTTTTTGTATAAGTTTTTACATAAGATTGACTCTTACTTACTTAAATGTTACAACCTGTCAAGGTCAAAGTCCGAGCATATTTTAGAATTCCATGGATTTCGATCTTGTGCGAATATTCTCCAATTTTATAGGCCAAGCTTTGAAAAATGTTCCTCTACTTGGTCTTTCTATCGAAGTTTCGGACGTCCTTCTCTAACATTAGGTAGTGGGACATTTCAATTCTAATTTTATCCTCTTCATTGTATTTTTTTTTTGAAGAGAGGGTTACTAGCCCGTAATCCTAACCCATTTTTATCGATCTTATGGGACAACTCTCGGAACATGTTAACTCACAATATTAATGGGTGTTAAACTATCTCCCCGGGTGATACCATGAGGAGGTGTGTGTCCACAGTTGAGATGATGAGAGGATGACCCAGATAAGTTGGGCTTACCAAGTTAAGACCAATTAGAATCGTGTTTGGTATTCAACATCCCCTAGATAATCAAAATTGACTCATGATGGTATTTTTCATTAACGTGAGTTAGTTTTACAAATTTTTTTTTACAGAAGATAATATTTAAGTTCTTAAAATTCAAAAATCATTTAAAAAGACTCTTTTAATAAAAAAAAAAAAACTAAAAAAAATTGTTGCCCTTGGTGGGATTTGAACCGGGGCCATTCAGTTTAAATTACCATCTTAATTACAAATAAGTACTTCTGTAATAACTTATTATTTATTCGGATGGTATGTTGTAGTCGTTACAAGGTAACCAGTTATCAGAGTACTTGCCATTACCAAAGTTTTGCTGGGATATTTATCATTTTCCAAAAGAAATCTTCACAAAGTTTATAATTAGTTAAAAAATTTCAATTTGATCCATAATTCCTCCGAACGCACGCAAGCTGTAAAAACAAGTAAGAAAGTGCTATAGTCGGTAAAGCCCGACCATTCGATAAACTTCACCACTAAGGTCAAAGGTGTTATTTTTCCTGTATAAAGACAAATATTTGCTAAATTTTGCCATCATACAAACATTTTCTCAAAACTTATATATTTAAGCTGTTTCCGTCATTTGGATTTATATGAGAGCTAGGGTCAAATGCGGACCGATTATCTCGAAATTTGGCAGATTGATTACAGTTATTACCAAAATTATGTATGCAAAAAATGAACTTAAAATTCTAATTTTATTCTATTTACTAGCGTTTAAGTGAATTTTGTCACATTTAGCGCGTTTTGAGAAAAGAGTTTGTATGGGAGCTATGGTCAAACGTGGACCGATTTCAACGAAATTTAGTACAGTGATTTAGGTTTACATAAGCAGTATTTGTTTTAAATTTCATGAAAAATTATTGATTTTTGTGGCCAATATACACTCAGAAAAAAAATGAACTAAAATTTAGGAAAATTTACTAAATTTGAGGAAAAAATGGTTGTCGTATGGCGCCAAAGCCGTTTTTTACAGCAATTGAGTAAAAAAATTCCTTAATTCCTAGAAAAAAATTTCCTTAAGTTTTTGACAAAAATTTCTTATATCAAACAAATTTTAACTAAAATCAAATAAAATTGAACTTAAAAAATTAAAAAAAATTACTATTATTTAGTTCATATTTTATCTGAAACTTCTTAAAAACAAGTAAATATTTCCTTTAATTTAGTTCAGATAAATATTTATCAATGCTATAAATAAGGAAAATTTTCCTTCATTTTAGTTAAAAGATAATTTATTTTTACTTAAAACAAGTAAAAACTGCAGTAAACTTGTTCAAATTTTCTACGATAGTAGAAAAAGATTACTAAAATTCAGTAAATTATTTATTTTGATCTTATAAAAAATTTATAATTTTTAGGAAATATTTTCCTTAAAAGTGAGAAAAACAGTCAGAAAATAAATAAGTTTAATACTTATTTATAGTAAAATATTCATTCCCAGTATGAAATATTTCCTACATTAATAAAACTTATTTCTAGTTTTCACTAAATTAAATACTTATCTGAATTATATATTTCCTAAATAATACAAGAAAAAGTACTAAAATTAAGTAAAATTATTTTCTAAAATATATATATCCCCTTTATAAAATAAAAGTATAAAAAAATGGTATAAAGTATTTTTATTAATATCTTTTCATAACTTTACAAAAATATTTTAAATAACATAAACATAAAAATAAATAACATAAACACATAAACATATACATATTTAAATAAGAAATAACATATATATTTATAACAATTTTTACATTTACTTATATATATGTAAATAAAAATTGGAGTGTACCTTATTTTTTAAAAAGTTAACCTTAATTTCCCCTAACAAATGTTTTCCGTTACAAAAAAATATGTTATACAAAATTTTGTTTAGATTGCATTAGGGGTGGGCGTGTCGCATCCGCCACTAAACTGTAAAATTTGTTCTTATAGGGAAAAATTGGAGTATTTTTGGTTTTACCGAAATTTGAATCAATAACAACTTATACAAAAAAATACAATAAATTAAAAGTCATAGAAATAAAAAATGGATGAAGTAGTTTTGAAATTTCTTTCAATTTAAATAACTGCGGGCAATGACTCAATGTATTTCATTACCCATTCTTTGCCATTAAATATCTGATCCTCTTACAAGTTTAAGAATTTATTTATTTGGAAATGCAATATAAACTTCAATATAAAAGAATTTTGGTCCATAATGTAAGTTATTGGAAAATAGATAAGTATTTATATTAATGTATTTAATAATAAAGACAAATTTTATAAGGTAAATAAATAAAAAAAATCGTACTTCAGAATTAACTGCAGTATAACACATTGAAAAATATTAAAGCCTTTTCATAGTCAAATTGTTATTTACTTTGATCAAATAACATGGAAGGGACGCTCTTTGTGACGCACGGCATCTTTGGCTACGGAACACTAGAGGTCCTTAGACTTCCCAATTTAACTAATCAAAGGTCATTTTGCGAAAAATATAAAATATGGTATAGGTGTTAAATATATATTTTTTTATATTTTTTATTTAGAGCATACAGTTAGTAAGGGTAAATAAAATACATTACTTATTTTTATTATTACTAAATCGAAAAAATTAAAGAAAATAAAGTTTAAAATTTAATTATGTTAAATGTCAAAAATAGTTGGTTGGTATAAATTCGTTCACACTTTTATCAAATAATATTCATTGCCGACAATCTGACCCTATTCGGTTTATATTCGTCCATCCGAATGTCAATGAACATGAGTTAATTAAAGTGTTTGGCAAAAGGAAAAAAATTATACCAAACAATGACTTTTGAATTTTAACTACAGTTTTTTCGATTTTGTATTAATAAATAATGTGTTAAGTTTTGCCCCTTACTGTAAGCCCTACTATAATTAACTGTTAGTTTAAAACACCTATACGATTTTTTTTAATTTTAGATACTTATCAATGTATTACGCAAAAGCTCAATCTAAAAATGTATTTACCTTGAATATTTGTCCATTAATTTATTATAATAAAAAAAACTGTACCTAAATCCAATAACTGCATTTAGAAGATTGCTTTTGGAGTTATTTAAAGGTTTTTTTTTTTAAATTTGATATTTAATTATATAACAACCTAATGTCGAACATTGAAAAAGACCCACCCTAATATAAAAACTGAGAAAACAGTGTTCTAAAGTCATAGATAATGCATCACTTACATGGCCTTGATATGCGGAGAAGTCCTATAACCTTTTTTGATTTGAAGAAAACGGCTGCTGAAGTTCATAATTGTGTCGAAGTATTCTAGATTTCAGGATGATATAGTTGGTGTTTTAAGCCAAGCAACGCTTTTGGTTGGTTTTAATTTGAAAGCCCAGATTTTTCTTGGTCAACCTCTCATCTCAACTGTGGACATTGACCTCCTAGTAGTATCACCTGGTTAGCTACCTTAACATCCTTAAAGTAGTGAGCTAACAAGGACCTCAGGCTAGTAACCCGCTCCTGGAAAAAACTCCTAATATGAAATAGAAACAATTAGAATAAAAACGACCCCCTAATGTTGACGACCACAGCAAACGAATAAAGGATCATGATCTAAGGCTTAGCACCTGGGATATCAAAAATCTTAACAGAGGAGGTGCCCCGATTCAGTTGATGGATGTACCCGATAAGTACAAATGTGATATGATTGCTCTAATCTTCTAATCTCCTGGATGATTTGAAATCAGGTGACATACCGAGAGTGTTCTGATAAAGGTGATAAATCCATCTGCGCTAACTATAGAGGTATAAGTCTCCTTTCAATTGCTTATAAGATATCGAGCATCCTGTGTGCAAGGCTAAAACCCAATATTAACGAAATAATTGGTGCCTCCCAATGTGACTTTAGACCAGGTAAATCCACCAAGAAAAACAAATGGACACTTACCTTACTTTACTTCTTCGTGATGCTGCAGTTAATACAACTGGCACATGTTACTTACATTTGCGTGAAGTGACTGCCGCCTTTTCCGGTATTGAAAATTATTCGATGAAAATGGGCCTAGTAATCAAAAACAATACTGATGGTCTCTTCTAGCAAGCAGTCCATTAGAATTGGAGCACACGTGAACGTCGTCAGCTATAGCTTCAGAGTTTTTAAAGAATTTGTCTACCTGGGTACCGCAGCGAATGTAAATAATGAAATTAAATGAAGAATCATACTTACTTAGCTTTGGAATGAAATCCACTCAACAGGAACTAAAATTACAAGTGTTATTATATGGTGCTGAGTCGTGGGCACTTGCACAAGCAGACAAAGACAATATTAGAAAACATAATTTATTAACATTTATTTTTAATTTTTAATTTAACTAATTTTTCGGAAAATTTTTACTAATTTTTAGAAAAATTTAAACTAATTTTTAGGAAAAATTAAACTAATTTTGAGGAAATTTTTAACTAATAATTAGGAAATTTTCATCTCCTTGTTGATTTTTTGGTCTTTTATTTTGAGGCATTATTTAATCGCTAATATTTCCTTTACTTATGTTATACAAAGATAGAAACAACAAACACAATTTTTGGCACAAATTTTTTATAACACAATTTTTTTTATACTACTAATATCGAAAAAAAAGCGGAATTTGTAAGAAAACTATCACGAACTAAAATTGAAAATAAATTATAAATGAAAATAATTTATTGACATTTACTTTTTTCAACATATGAACTAAATTTTAGGAAAATTTGAACTAATTTTTAGGAAATTTTTCTTAAATATAAGTATATAAATTTCAAGAAATTATAACAATTTTACTCATTATAAAAAAATTATCCTAATTACTTCATAAATTTAAACATGATTTATTCTGATTTATCTGAACTAATTTTTAGGAAATTATCCTAAATATAAGTATATAACTTTCAACAAATTATTACAATTTTACTTATTATAAGAAGATTGTATACTATTGGACGTTGTAATTTATCTCAACTAGTTTTAAATAAATTTTTCTTAAAATGCAGAAAGTCTTAAACTTGAAATTCATGATTAGGAAAATGTTCCTAGTAATTAGGAATATAATGAACTTAAATTTACGACAACAACTTCCAGATTTTAAGTACGTTCAATTTTATGAACTATTTTTCAGTAAATCATTTACTCAATCAAATTTTTTGAACTAAAGTCAATATTACCCAGTTTTATGATGTGATGAACTAAAATTTAGGACATATTTACTAGTTTTTAACAAAAATTTCCTTAAAATAAATAATATTTTACAAAATTCATGCAATTTTTCTATGGAAAAATGTTAACTATTTTTTAGTATATGAACTATACATTTTTTATTTAAATGTTGTATTTTTTACTAGAACGTAACAATTTTTCCTAGTTTTGAGTAAAAATTTACTCTGAATAAGGATTTTTTTTTACTATTTTTAACAAATTTTTTTTCCTCAAATTTAGTACATGTCTTTTTTCTGAGTGTATCAATTCCGGGAGTGGGACCTATGGGAGGTACCATAAATAATGGACCGATTTTGACGAATTTCAATAGCCATGGTCCCATTACCAAAAAAATGATCTGTGCCAAATTTCATTAAATTATCTTAAAAATTGCGACCTGTAATTTGATTACAAGGTTTACATGGGGGTCTAGCCAGACGGACGGACATCGCTAAATCGACTCAGAAAGTGATTCTAAGCCTATTGGTATACTAAAAGGTGGGTCTAAGACAAATATTTCTATGCGTTACATACATCAGCGCAAACTTATAAAACCCTTTCCACCTATGGTGGTGAAGGGTATAAATCTTATATTCTTAAACGAGCAATAATTGTATGTATTTATATATATATATATATATATATATATATATATATATATATATATATATATATATATATATATATATATATATTTAGAATGACTATCTCGAAAACGGCTCTAACGATTTTGATAAAATTTGGACAGTGGGTATCTTTTTTGATGTATAGGTCGAAGAAGAAGGGACTTTTGGAACATTTGAGGGTAAAAAGGGGAAAAAAAATCGAAAACGCTATATCTCCTTAAGTAATAGGTATAGAAACAAAATTTAAATTATGTTTTAAACAGCTATGAAAATTAACGGACAGGTGTTTGGTACTTTTTTGAAACTATGTCAGGTAAGGGGTAAAAAAGGGTGAAAATACTTTTTTTGGTACCTTTTTAACCCACTCTTATATTTTAAACTAAGGAATATAGAAAGAAATTTTGTACTGCAATCAATAGATGTGAAAGAAACTTTAAACACGTATTTGGTGCTTTTTTGATTTTGGGGCCAAAATGGGTAAAAAAGGGATAAAATGATAACTTAACATCTCAAAAAGTAATATGAATAGAAACATTATGTTAACTGCGTTTTAATAAAATGTACCGAATTCAATTGGTACCACAGAAGTACCAAATATGCATATGGAACTTTTTTGAAATTAGGGGATAAAAAGGGGAAAAAATTAGTAATGTTATACCTTTTAAACAAATGAATGTTTGTCTGTATGTATGTTCTTTATAGAATAGTAAACTGTGCATTTGATCATGTTATGCTCTTTAGCAAAGATGTTGCGAATAAGCCGGCGAAGGTTTTAAAGTTGATAAAACTAATTTCCGATAGATGGCGTCACTGAAAATTACTAAAAATTAATTAAATCGTAAACTGTACATTTGATCATGCTACAATCTTTAGCAAAGTTGTTGCACATGAGCCGACGAAGGTTTCTTAGTTGGTATGAAGAAATTTCGACAAGTGGCGCTACTGAAATTTACTCAAAATCAATTTAATCGTAAGCTGTATATTTAGTCATGCTATAATCTTCAGCAAAGTTGTTGCGGATAAGCCGACGAAGGTTTATGAATTGGAATGAGCAACGTCCGACAGGTGGCGCCACAGAAAATAACTCAAAGTGAATTAAATCGTAAACTGTGCATTTGATCATGTTATAATCATAAGCAAAGTTGTTACGCATAAGCAAACGAAGGTTTCTTAGTTGGTATAAACAACTTCAGGTGGCGCCACTGAATACTACTTAAAATGAAATAAATCATAAACTGTGCATTTGATCAGACTATAATCTTTAGCAAAGTTGTTGCGCATGAGTCGACGGAGGTTTCTGTTGGTATGACCAATTTCCAAAATTATTAAAATGAGTTACACTGTAAACTATACAAACTATGTGTTGGTCGGACAAAATAAATAAAATAATTCAAAATTAACTTTATAAAATAAAATATATAAAAACTTTCAAATTTGCATCAAAATGTTTATCATAAAGCTCCGAGCAAGGCTCGGTCAACCAGGTACTATCCAGTTATGCTGGTAAAGGGTAGAAAAATCGTTTACTCCTACAATTGATATTATTTTCGCTTCCTACAATTATTTCAGATCTAATGTTTAATCTTACTAGATTAGATAACTTGAACTAGTTTTTTTTTAGCAAATTCGTGCTAGCAAAATACAAGTAAAGTAACACGTATGCTCATGATAGTAATAAGTTGGCAAACGAATGCACAATTCGTGATGTTGCAATTAAATGACCTATCAAATCTAACAATCTTATATCCTTATCACCTATTAAAGAACTCAAATTGTCTAAAAACATTAAATAAGAAAATTAAGTTAATCGTATTTAAAACCTTCATTATATGACCACATTTTAGAATTTAAGTCTTCTTTCATTTATTCACGTGCATTTTATTTATATTGATTTTTATGGTTTTTGGTTCAAATCCAACTGAATAGGCAGCCAACAAATTCTTAGCATTAGCACATCATTAAAAAGACATTTCGGGCGTTCTGGTACTTACATAACATACGAGTATCTATATACATCTGAATATGGCATTTCATTCTATGTAAATAAAAATAATTAATTTTTAAATCAATGTGACCATATTATTTGAGGAAAATGTCAACGGGTCGGAATTGATGGGTACCATAATCAAATAGGAAAAATTGATGCAAAAATAAATATCACAAATAAATATTGGCAATTTAAATGAAATTGGTATCATAAAGTTAAATATTAATAAATATTTATAAGAGTTTGGTATTATATGGGTTGGTATTAAACGTATTTATTTATTATTATTTGCTTTTGTACTTTTTGTCAAAATAAAATCAATATCTTAATAATTTTTCATCGCTATCTGCACTCATACGTTTTCATTGAAGCTTTTAAATTTTTGACATCATTTTTTTATTTAAACATATACAAACTTAAATATTACACAGTACGACAGTGGTTGGTACACATGAGAAATGTTAACAGAATATGAAAATATGCTTAAAATAAAGAAATACGTGTCTCGGCGTTTTGCTGTAGCACGTCAGAATTATACGAAAATCGATTTTAAAGGTTCGAAGGACCGTGGAGGTCCACTTGTAACGTAATACTATTATAAAAAGTTCTATAAAAATAGAATGGGTGCTTGATTTAAGTGTTTTAAGTGCGATTTAAGTGCTTGACCCAGTTTTGAAAAGGGAATTAAACCTGGATTTGTATATCCACATTTAAAACATACCGAAATTGCAAATAAATCGGGCCTCTCGTTCACCTATATTTGTCATTTTTATTATATGACTTATATGGGAGGGCTCACGCCCACTTGAGATTTCAAAAAAAATCTGGCCTATTTTATCCATCGGTCACACCTTAACATACTACCAAAATTTCAGAAAAATCGGGTCTCTCGGCCATCTGTATTTGTCATTTTTAATGTATGGGGTATATGGGAGGGGTCACGCCCACTTAAGATTTCAAAACAAAAGCTAGCCTTTTTTAACCTCCGGTCAGACCATACTTTACTGTAAAAATTTCAGGTATGTTAGTATAACTTTATCTACCCACCAAAATTTTGGTAATGGCAAGTACTCTGATAACTGGTTACCTTGTAACGACTACAACATACCATCCGAATAAATAATAAGTTATTACAGAAGTACTTATTTGTAATTAAGATGGTAATTTAAACTGAATGGCCCCGGTTCAAATCCCACCAAAGACAACAATTTTTTTAAGTTTTTCTTTTTTATTAAAAGAGTCTTTCAAAATGATTTTTGAATTTTAAGAACTTAAATATTATCTTCTGTAAAAAAAATTTGTAAAACTAACTCACGTTAATGAAAAAATACCATCATGAATACCAAACACGATTCTAATTGGTCTTAATTTGGTAAGCCCAACTTATCTGGGTCATCCTTCATCTCAACACACACCTCCTCATGGTATCACCCGGGGAGCTAGTTTAACACCCATTAATATTGTGAGTTAACATGTTCCGAGAGTTGTCCCATAAGATCGATAAAAATGGGTTAGGATTACGGGCTAGTAACCCTCTCTTGAAAAAAAAAAAATACAATGAAGAGGATAAAATTAGAATTGAAATGTCCCACTACCTAATGTTAGAGGAGGATGTCCGAAACTTCGATAGAAAGACCAAGTAGAGTTACATTTTTCAAAGCTTGGCCTATAAAATTGGAGAATATTCGCACAAGATCGAAATCCATGGAATTCTAAAATATGCTCGGACTTTGACCTTAACAGGTTGTAACATTTAAGTAAATAAGAGTCAATTTTATGTAAAAACTTATACAAAAAAGAAGATTTAAATTGTATAAGTTTTAAAATAATTTAAAAAAACTTTTAAAATAATTACAAAAAATCGTATAAAATTATTTTTCCAAAAATTACAACAAAGCAAAAAAAGCAGGGAAAAACAAAGTTATTTTCACATGATTTTGGATCTAAAAATAAAAATTGTTTATATTAATTATAAGCTCCTAAATTTTCAACATATGAAGTAGCTCAGTGGAAGAGTCCCTGCCTAGCAGTCGGAGGGTCTGGGTTCGAGCCCCCATGGGATCATAAAAAAAAATTTTGTATTTCGTTTAAAAATATATGTTTTTAATAAAACAACAACAAAAAAGTTGTTGCTGTTGTTGCTTTCAAATTGCTTACCCAAGTCATTACTTTTCTGCAATTGGTAAGTAATTGCCTCCAATGACATCCCCATGTTAATGTAATGACTTAAACAGCGAATGAGTAAGTACACTCAGAAAAAAAATGAACTAAAATTTAGGAAAATTTACTAAATTTGAGGAAAAAATGGTTGTCGTATGGCGCCAAAGCCGTTTTTTACAGCAATTGAGTAAAAAAATTCCTTAATTCCTAGAAAAAAATTTCCTTAAGTTTTTGACAAAATTTCTTATATCAAGCAAATTTTAACTAAAATCAAATAAAATTTAACTTAAAAAATTAAAAAAAAATTACTATTATTTAGTTCATATTTTATCTGAAACTTCTTAAAAACAAGTAAATATTTCCTTTAATTTAGTTCAGATAAATATTTATCAATGCTATAAATAAGGAAAATTTTCCTTCATTTTAGTTAAAAGATAATTTATTTTTACTTAAAACAAGTAAAAACTGCAGTAAACTTGTTCAAATTTTCTACGATAGTAGAAAAAGATTACTAAAATTCAGTAAATTATTTATTTTGATCTTATAAAAAATTTATAATTTTTAGGAAATATTTTCCTTAAAAGTGAGAAAAACAGTCAGAAAACTAATAAGTTTAATACTTATTTATAGTAAAATATTCATTCCCAGTATGAAATATTTCCTACATTAATAAAACTTATTTCTAGTTTTCAGTAAATTATATACTTATCTGAATTATATATTTCCTAAATAATACAAGAAAAAGTACTAAAATCACCTTTATAAAATAAAAGTATAAAAAAATGGTATAAAGTATTTTTATTAATATCTTTTCATAACTTTACAAAAATATTTTAAATAACATAAATACAAATACATATTTAAATAAGAAATAATATTTATATTTATAACAATTTTTACATTTACTTATATATATGTACATAAAAATTGGAGTGTACTTTATTTTTTAAAAATTTAACCTTAATTTTCCCTAAGAAATGTTTTCGTTACAAAAAAATATGTTATACAAAATATTGTTTACATTGCATTAGGGGTAGGCGTGCCGCATCCGCCCCAAACTGTAAAATTTGTTCTTATAGGGAAAAATTGGAGTATTTTTGGTTTTACCGAAATTTCAGTCAATAACAACTTATACAAAAAAAAATACAATAAATTAAAAGTCATAGAAATAAAAAATGGATGAAGTAGTTTTGAAATTTCTCCACATTCGTATTTGTGAAAGTTTCTTCCAATTTAAAATAACTGCAGGCAATGACTCAATGTATTTCATTACCCATTCTTTGCCATTAAATATCTGATCCTCTTACAAGTTTAAGAATTTATTTATTTGGAAATGCAATATAAACTTCAATATAAAAGAATTTTGGTTCATAATGTAAGTTATTGCAAAATAGATAAATATTTATATTAATGTATTTATTAATAAAGACAAATTTTATAAGGTAAATAAATAAAAAAATCGTACTTCAGAATTTACTGCAGTATAATACATTGAAAAATATTAAAGCCTTTTCATAGTCAAATTGTTATTTACTTTGATCAAATAACATGGAAGGGACGCTCTTTGTGACGCACGGCATCTTTGGCTACGGAACACTAGAGGTCCTTAGACTTCCCAATTTAACTAATCAAAGGTCATTTTGCGAAAAATATAAAATATGGTATAGGTGTTTAATATATATTTTTTTTTATATTTTTTATTTAGAGCATACAGTTAGTTAGGGTAAATAAAATACATTATTTATTTTTATTATTACTAAATCGAAAAAATTAAAGAAAATAAAGTTTAAACTTTAATTATATTAAATGTCAAAAATAGTTGGTTGGTATAAATTCGTTCACACTTTTATCAAATAATATTCATTGCCGACAATCTGACCCTATTCGGTTTATATTCGTCTATCCGAATGTCAATGAACATGAGTTAATTAAAGTGTTTGGCAAAAGGAAAAAAATTATACCAAACAATGACTTTTGAATTTTAACTACAGTTTTTCGATTTTGTATTAATAAATAATGTGTTAAGTTTTGCCCCTTACTGTAAGCCCTACTATAATTAACTGTTAGTTTAAAACACCTATACGATTTTTTTTAATTTTAGATACTTATCAATGTATTACGCAAAAGCTCAATCTAAAAATGTATTTACCTTGAATATTTGTCCATTAATTTATTATAATAAAAAAAACTGTACCTAAATCCAATAACTACATTTAGAAGATTGCTTTTGGAGTTATTTAAAGGTTTTTTTTTTAATTTTACATTAAATTATGATATTTAATATATAACAACCTAATGTCGAACATTGAAAAAGACCCACCCTAATATAAAAACTGAGAAAACAGTGTTCTAAAGTCATAGATAATGCATCACTTACATGGTTTGAGCCGTGGTATGCGGAGAAGTCCTATAACCTTTTTTGATTTCAAGAAAACGGCTGCTGAAGTTCATAATTGTGTCGAAGTATTCTAGATTTCAGGATGATATAGTCGGTGTTTTAAGCCAAGCAACGCTTTTGATCGGTTTTAATTTGAAAGCCCAGATTTTTCTTGGTCAACCTCTCATCTCAACTGTGGACATTGACCTCCTAGTAGTATCACCTGGTTAGCTACCTTAACATCCTTAAAGTAGTGAGCTAACAAGGACCTCAGGCTAGTAACCCGCTCCTGGAAAAAACTCCTAATATGAAATAGAAACAATTAGAATAAAAACAAAATATTAACGAAATAATTGGTGCCTCCCAATGTGACTTTAGACCAGGTAAATCCACCAAGAAAAACAAATGGACACTTACCTTACTTTACTTCTTCGTGATGCTGCAGTTAATACAACTGGCACATGTTACTCACATTTGCGTAAAGTGACCTTTTCCGGTATTAAAAATTATTCGATGAAAATGGGCCTAGTAATCAAAAACAATACTGATGGTCTCTCCTAGCAAGCAGTCCATTAGAATTGGAGCACACGTGAACGTCGTCAACTATAGTTTCAGAGTTTTTAAAGAATTTGTCTACCTAGGTACGGCAGCGAATGTAAATAATGAAATTAAATGAAGAATCATACTTACTTAGCTTTGGAATGAAATCCACTCAACAGGAACTAAAATTACAAGTGTTATTATATGGTGCTAAGTCGTGGGCACTTGCACAAGCAGACGAAGACAATATTAGAAAACATAATTTATTAACATTAATTTTTATTATATTTTTAGGAAAAATTTAACTAATTTTTCGGAAAATTTTTACTTATTTTTAGAAAAATTTAAACTAATTTTTAGGAAAATTTAAACTAATTTTTAGGAAATTTTTAACTAATATTTGGGAAATTTTCATCTCCTTGTTGATTTTTTGGTCTTTTATTTGAGGCATTATTTAATCGCTAATATTTCCTTTACTTATGTTATACAAAGATAGAAACAACAAACACAATTTTTGGCACAAATTTTTCATAACACAATTTTTTTTATACTACTAATATCGAAAAAAAAGCGGAATTTGTAAGAAAACTATCACGAACTAAAATTGAAAATAAATTATAAATGAAAATAATTTATTGACATTTACTTTTTTCAACATATGAACTAAATTTTAGGAAAATTTGAACTAATTTTTAGGAAATTTTTCTTAAATATAAGTATATAAATTTCAAGAAATTATAACAATTTTACTCATTATAAAAAAATTATCCTAATTACTTCATAAATTTAAACATGATTTATTCTGATTTATCTGAACTAATTTTTAGGAAATTATCCTAAATATAAGTATATAACTTTCAACAAATTATTACAATTTTACTTATTATAAGAAGATTGTATACTATTGGACGTTGTAATTTATCTTAACTAATTTTAAATATTTTTTTCTTAAAATGCAGAAAGTCTTAAACTTGAAATTCATGATTAGGAAAATGTTCCTAGTAATTAGGAAAATAATGAACTTAAATTTACGACAACCACTTCCAGATTTTAAGTAAGTTCAATTTTATGAACTATTTTTCAGTAAATCATTTACTCAATCAAATTTTTTGAACTAAAGTCAATATTACCCAGTTTTATGATGTGATGAACTAAAATTTAGGACATATTTACTAGTTTTTAACAAAAATTTCCTTAAAATAAATAATATTTTACAAAATTCATGCAATTTTTCTATGGAAAAATGTTAACTATTTTTTAGTATATGAACTATACATTTTTTATTTAAATGTTGTATTTTTTACTAGCACGTAACAATTTTTCCTAGTTTTGAGTAAAAATTTACTCTGAATAAGGATTTTTTTTTACTATTTTTAAGAATTTTTTTTTCCTCAAATTTAGTACATGTCTTTTTTCTGAGTGTAGTTTGTGTTCAATAGTTTAACTGTTTAACTCATTATTTGGCAATGAAAAGTTTTACTGGGTACATTTCGAAAATCATCAAAATCAATTTACCCAGTTATAGGTATTGTATTTGTAACGTTGAAGGGGCCATCTCCTGCTTCGATCCTATTAATTTTTTTGTGAAGTACGGCCATTGGTAATGAATTTACTTTTGTTAAGTTTGAAGTTTCTCGGTCTTATGCAAAAAAATTTAACAACGATTGGTAAACTAAAGTTAAGCAAAATTCCTTAAAATATTATCCTAAAACGATTGTTAGCTTAACAAACCGATGTTAACCTTTTGTTAACATCAAATAATTTAAAGTAGCTGTCTACATAATTTAAAGCTACGTTAAATATTTTACTGTTTTGACAAATAATATTTTGTGAAAACTTTTAAAGAAAATATTTAAGAAAATTGAAAAATTAGGTTTAATCAGGCTTGAGTTCATTTAACTTTCAAATTATTAATTTTGAAAATTTGAAAAGTAATTGTGGAGAAAAACTGAAAAAATTATTTTTGAACGCGGCTCAGTGGATTGCAATTTCTGTCCCGCCACAGGACGTCATCAGCACTTAGCGCTCTCGACCACAGTCGAGTTGTCAAATTGCAGAGATAATCATCAATTTAACTCATTGAGTTTGATCGAACATCACTACGTTTAATTGATTGTGTATTCTCCTATTACTTGTTTTGCTCGATCTTTTCACTTGCCGTTGGCATGTAGATGTAGATCAAACTCAATGAGTTAAATTGATGATTATCTCTGCAATTTGACAACTCGACTGTGGTCGAGGGCGCTAAGTGCTGATGACGTCCTGTGGCGGGACAGAAATTGCAATCCACTGAGCCGCGTTCAAAAATAATTTTTTCAGTTTTTCTCCACAATTACTTTTCAAATTTTCAAAATTAATAATTTGAAAGTTAAATGAACTCAAGCCTGATTAAACCTAATTTTTCAATCAATTCTAAAGTTCGAATAATTAATTCCCAAATAAAAAAAAAAAAAAAAAAAAAAAAAAAAAAAAAATATTTAAGTTTTCAGACTTATCTAATAAAAATAATGTTTTTGCTAAATTTCGTTATCATATTTCTTGTAATTTTATTTTTTTTTTATCATATAAAAGGTTTCGGGGGTGGAGAATTTATGAAATATAATTTCCATGATATTTCATACTCTATTTTACATATTTCATACTAAAATCAAACTTTTCAAAGAAATTGATAATACAAATTCTAATTTTTAACAAAAAATTCGTGTTTTCAATAAAAAACAGACATCGGTCAATGAAATTTACAAAAAACATTATAGTTATGTATATATACTCAACATGAGTTAAAAGTACTCGATTTTTAAATAATCCGTTTAAACCCTTAGTAAAAATTTGTCTATTTATTAGTTTACTGTATTATAAATGTGTTTAGTTTATGCTTTTATGTAACATAAACACAATTTTACATTAAGAAAAGAAGAAAAATGTTATTTTATATTAAAAACATACAAAACATTTAGAAATTCGATTACCCGGAGGAAACAATGAATAATTAATTCGTTGTTTTGTATATTTAATTATAAAGAGACAAGAGAGAATGACGATGTTGCCAGCATTAACATGTAAAATTGACTTGACGTATTCATTAGTTAAAGAACTGTTTTTGGATACTATTTTTTAACAATCGTTTGTTAGCCTTCATGTATTTGGTAACTAACGTGTTCTTTAAGCAATATTTAAGATTTTTTTTAGCATAAGACCGTCTAACTTTTATGGTTTATCAAATTCAATGATAAATATTAATTTTTGCACCGATGTTAAAGGATGTATACAATGGTAGCACAGTGGGCTCTTTAGTAAAGCAAAGTTGCATATCTCGGGTATGTTAAACCTTTGGGTGCGTATAACATTCCCTAATTTCGAACCGGACGAAAGATTTTAACATTTTTAAAAACATCTTAAAAAATTAAGAAAAACATGTTTACTGTACTACAATATCCTATTATTAAAGATATATTTGACCCCAAACATTTATTTTTGCATTTTTTGACATGACTTCTGGCCTTTTAAGGTAGGACGCAAAATTTGAAGAAAAATACTGTGAGATTGCCAATGAATTTCTAAATGAATTATAAGAAAGAAATTTTAATTATGTGAGCTTTATAACATAGAAAAATTCTTCAAAGTTTTTGTACCGAAAAGGCTTAAAAAATTACATTTTAAACAAA
Organism: Stomorhina lunata; assembly: GCA_933228675.1. Lineage (NCBI taxonomy): Eukaryota > Metazoa > Arthropoda > Insecta > Diptera > Rhiniidae > Stomorhina > Stomorhina lunata. The sequence continues at coordinate 91,144,360 of OW121740.1, read as the reverse complement.
GTAACTTTTTTTGTATATTTTTGAAAAAATTTGAGAAATTATTAATTGAAATTGAGAATTTTCAATTGAAAATGAGAAATTTTCAATTGAAATTGAGAATTTTCATTTGAAATTGAGAAATTTTCAACTGAAATTTAAAATGAGAAACTTTCAATTGAAATTGAGAAAACCCTAATTGGAAATGAGAAATGAAATTGAGAAATTTACAATTGAAATTGAGAATTTTTTAATTGAAATTGAGAAAAGCCCAATTGAAAATGAGGCTGAAGTTTTGAATTGAAATTGAGAAATTTTAAATTGAAAATGAGAAATTTTCAATTGAAATTGAGAAATTTTCAATTTAAATTGAGAAATTTCCAATTAAATTGAAAAATTTTCAATTTAAATTGAGAATTTTAGAATTGAAATTGAGAAACCCCAAATGAAATTTCAACCTTGTTTTTATCTGGGGTTTTCTCAATTTCAATTTTAAAATTCTCAATTTCAATTGAAAATTTCTCAATTTCAATTGAAAATTTCTCATTTTTAATTGAAAATTTTTCATTTTTAATTGAAAATTTCTCAATTTCAATTAAAAAATTCAACCTCATTTTCAATTGGGCTTTTCTCAATTTTAATTGAAAAATTCTCAATTTAAATTTTAAAATTCTCAATTTTAATTGAAAATTTATCATTTTCAATTCTCATTTTCAATTGAAAAATTCTCAATTTCAAATGAAAATATCTCAATTTCAATTGAAAGTTTCTTATTTTCAACTGAAAATTCTCAATTTCAATTTAATATTTCTCATTTTCAATTAAAAGCCTCAATTTCAATTAAAAATTTCTCAATTTCAATTGAAAATTATTAATTCCAATTGAAAATTTCTCAATTTAAATTAAAATTTCTCAATTTCAATTGAAAATTTCTCAATTCAATTTGAAAATTTCTCAATTACAATTGAATATCTTATAAATTGATCTCTTTTAGTTTCAGAATTTTTTTTAATGGGCCCCCAAAGATTTGGGGGCCACATTGTATTTTTTGCACAAAAATGATTTTTTCTCAGGCTCATATTTTGCAAACCATTTTGAATTTTGATTGTGAGTTGCCAATGTTGTATGCGAATGATGCTGTAGCCGTTTCTCTATAACTTTATGAGCGACGTCGACGTTACGCTGTGTAATGACTGGATGTGAGCGTCATGTCCCTGCAGCAATCGTTGCTTAAACGCGTGAGTTATTTATTGAGATCTTAGGTACATTTTTGTAGTTGATTGTTGAACTAAGGATTTTTTTTTAAATTTTGGTCTTAAGTAATATGAAGGACTTCCATACTGAGCTTATTAGACTTTGAATTTCATATAAACACCTCTTGTTTTGCTTTTCCACCGTTTATTTTCCTTTATTTTCGTATTTTTTAACCAGTTATGAGAGTAGTGACATTAAAGACAGATCTCGTTGGCCTAGTTTGGATCCTCAAAAAACGGCGATAATTTGTAGCCTTACAGTACACCGGTTTTATGACTATTTTGTGACTTAGGAGATCAATTTCTGCGATTCTGTAAAGGAGAGCATAGAAAAAATACTTGCCAAAGTTTTATGCTTGTATTTTTATTCGAAGAATTAAGCAGAGCTGCCAGATACTTTTAGGTCACCATCCCCAAATTTTAAAATGTTTAGCCCCAAAAATCCCCAATTCATAAAAAGCGTACTTGCTTACATTTTGTATTCAATTAAATGAAGAGATCGATTTTATTAACATAAAAATAGTTCTGTAGGCTTGCAATCATTACAAATTTAAATAATAAAATATTAAAAATCTAGAAATGACTTCAGAGTCATTAAATTCTTGAGAATCTACTTTCACACCGGTCAAGTTGAAAATTGAAATTGATAACAAGCTTATGAAAAATTTTAAAAATTTGCATAAAATTTGAAGAAAATAAAATGGAAACTGAGGAAGAAAATGTTCGTGTGTGAACGTGAATGCATATTCAAAAGAAAAACAGATCAAGAGAATCTGATGTGTGTGAAAAGGACTAACTTTTTTGAATTGAATTTGTTAACATTTTAGTTGTCGGTTGAAATTCTTGAAAGCAAATTTAGTTATTATTGTGTTTTGTTGTTTTTTGTTAAACTCATAACTGAAAATACTCGCTCTACACAGGCATTACTTGTAGGAACCGCTAACATATTCAAAACTGCTCGAACAAGTTCTTTATTGTGATGTGTACAGGCAACATCTTGAAATTTATAAACTTTTGGCCAAAATTCAATTAAGATTGATGGCAGTTTATCAAATATGGTATTCCAATTTCGTTGACATCAATTGGGAGTATTCTCGTTCACTGAATTTTGGTTGAGATATTCGCTTTATACATTTTTGCATGTCAAAGTATTTGTTGCTTGAAATTATGTAGTAATTATGTAGAATTATGTAGTTCTTTTTCAAATTCTGAGCCATAATCGGATGCAATTTGAATATCAAGAAACGAATCATACTTTATTATAAAATATTTTCCTTTATTAATAAACTATGACGTTTTAAATACACAAGTAAAAATTTACCCAAAAATCCCCAACAAATTTGAGTCAATCCCCAACAAAATCACCAAGCCCCAAACCAAACTCGTCGCCTTTTTGAAAATTGAATATCCCCAATTTTGGGGCCAAAATTCCAAATCTGGCAGCCCTGGAATTAAGCTTAGTCGCTCTTTATGAGTTTAAAGCTCTCAATTCTATTCGATTTTACAGCTTGATTGCGGATGCAGACTGTTATAATGTGGAAAATTATTTTAAAATATTTTCTATATTTTATAGTTACTATAAAGTAATTATTTAATTTTTCCAATACAAATAGACGAAAAGTTTTCTAATCCATATTTGAAATAAATAAAAACAAGTAAGAAAGCGCTATAGTCGGTCAAGCCGACCATACGATACCCCTCACCACTAAGGTCAAAGGTGTTATTTTTCCTGTATAAAGACAAATATTTGCTAAATTTTGCCATGATACAAACATTTTCTCAAAACTTATATATTCAACCTGTTTCCGTCATTTGGACTTATATGAGAGCTAGGGTCAAATGTGGAGCGATTATCTCGAAATTTGGCAAATTGATTACAGTTGTTACAAAAATTATGTATGCAAAAACTAAACTCAAAATTTTCATTATCTTTAGATTTACGAGCGTTTTAGTGATTTTTTGTCTCATTTAGTGCGTTTTTAAAGAAGAGTTTGTATGGGAGCTATGGTCAAATGTGGACCGATTTCAACGAAATTTGGTACAGTGATTTAAGTTTACATAAGCAGTATTTGTTTTAAATTTCATGAAAAAATATTGATATTTGTGGCCAATATAGCAATTCCGGGAAGTGGGACCTATGGGAGGTACCATAAATAATGGACCGATTTCGACGAATTTCAATAGCCATGGTCCCATTATCAAAAAAATGATCTGTGCCAAATTTTATCAAATTATCTTTAGAATTGCGACCTGTAGTTTGATTACAAGGTTTACATGGGGGTCCAGCCAGCCAGACGGACTTACGGATAGACGGACGGACGGACATCGCTAAATCGACTTCGAAAGTGATTCTAAGTCTATTGGTATACTAAAAGGTGGGTCTAAGACAAATATTTCTATGCGTTACAAACATCAGCACAAACTTATAATACCCTTTCCACCTATGGTGGTGAAGGGTATAAAAAACACAAATGTTATTTGTTTCCCGAATGTACGAATACACATGTTTACCCCCATTTGTAATAATACCCGACATCGTAAAGCAAACAAATTGGCGGAAAATCCAACCAATTTTCTATAATGAAATTTTTTTATTTTTGGCTTTATTTTTACTGCGGGTCCTTTATTCATATTTTAAGCCATTTAGATAACCAAATTCATTTGCAATTAAAGTGGATACTAAAAAAAGACATAAACACTCGCGGAAACTAGCGTATTCTTACAATCACATACACGAAAACATTTTCTAGGAAAATGCAATTGAAAAAATTTAAATGTTCAAAATATCCATTAAATAGCAAAAACAATAAAGACTTTACATTTACATATAAAACATAAATATATTCACATAAATCTACATATATAGAATATATTGATATACAACCACAAGTGCAGTAATAGTTATACTTTTTTGCGCAAATGTGCAGAATTTTTGCGATATATTATTATTATTATTAAATATAAGTAGTGGCGCTTACTACGCCCATTACCAACTTTGTATCTCGTTATAGTTGAATCTTTCATGTAGCAGCCAATGCGAATGCTATAAATAGCGTCAGTTCGGCATTGTTTTGCCGCTTATCTAAAAAATTAACTTTCGACACTTTTATTAATTAAATATTTTTATGGCAAAAGTTTTTACATTAAACTTTTTTCTCTCCTTCTCTGACTAGTAATTTTGAATTTTATAAACGGTTTTCATTTTTCATTAATTAAAACAAAATAATCAGTGACTGCATTTGGTGTGCGAGAATAATATAACAAAAAGTCATTAAAATTAAGAGTTTAAATATAATTGTGTTATTTTTATAGTAATGAATTTATGTTTTTTAAATAAAGAGAATAAAAACTAAAATATTGAACAAATAAGCTTAAATTGAGGTTATAAAAAAGTTATATTTCCTTTTATTTCATTTAAGCGGGAATGGGAAAGATGGTTAATAAACAATACCATTGGAAACCGAAAATGTTGTTAAAAGCAATAACACTTTTTTCCCGAAAATTTGTATATGACGAAAACGAATTGGTATAACAGCAAACACTTATCGGTAACATCTAAGGAGTAGTTTTCAAAGGAAAATATTTATATTTAGATTACTTACTTACTTACTTACTTAAATGGCCTATAGTAACAACCTGTTTAGTCAAAGGCCGAGCATATTTTAGAATTCCATGCACTTCTATCTTGTGCGCATATTCTCCAATTGAAGCATAGCCGCGAATAACGTTGTAAGCGAGGAAATTGAAATTGTTCACAATTCGCTAAAAACGTTTTTAAAGTAGCAGGCAATATCTAGATAACTTTTTTTTAATTCATCATGGACGTACTTGGGTTAAAAAACTAATTTAGTGAAAAAATAGTTTAATAATGATAAGGTAGAAACACAATTGGGAAGAATGACTAATTTCGTCCAGCTCGACGAATTCGGCTTTAAAAATTCGTCTTGCACATTCGTCCATTGAACACAGTTGGGACGAATAAACGTTGTTGACGCCATTTTTGTTGATTTTTTTATTTGCACAAATTACTTACATATCGCGCACTCACAACATTTGCAATTTTTTTGTATATAATTCTTTTATTATTTCACAAGATTATTTTATTTAATTCATTTTATTTAAAATATTTTTTTTATTTACTTTTTATAAGGTGACCATATTTTACAAGAGCACATATCTTATATTCTTAAACGAGCAATAATTGTATATATTATTATATTCTTAAACGAGCAATAATTGTATATATATATATATATATATATATATATATATATATATATATATAGAATGACTATCTCGAAAACGGCTCTAACGATTTTGATAAAATTCGGACAGTGGGTATCTTTTTTGATGTATAGGTCGAAGAAGAAGGGACTTTTGGAACGTTTGCCTCTAAGAGGGTAAAAACGGGTAAAAAGGGGAAAAAATCGAAAACGCTATATCTCCTTAAGTAATAGGTATAGAAACAAAATTTAAATTACGTTTTAAACAGCTATGAAAATAAACGGACAGGTGTTTGGTACTTTTTTGAAACTATGTCCGATAAGGGGTAAAAAAGGGTGAAAATAGTTTTTTTGGTACCTTTTTAACCCACTCTTATATTTTAAACTAAGGAATATAGAAAGAAACTTTGTACTGCAATCAATAGATGTGAAAGAAATATTGAACACGTATTTGGTACTTTTTTGATTTTGTGGCCAAAATGTGTAAAAAAGGGATAAACTGATAACTTAACATCTACAAAAGTAATATGAATAGGAAAATTATGTTAACTGCTTTCTAATAAAATGTACCGAATTCAATTGGTACCAAAGAAGAACTTTTTGAAATTAGGGGATAAAAAGGGGAAAAAATTAGTAATGTTATAACTTTAAAACAAATTAATGTTTGTCTATATGTATGTTCTTTATAGAATAGTAAACTGTGAATTTGATCATGTTATACTCTTCAGCAAAGATGTTGCGGATAAGCCGGCGGAGGTTTTTCAGTTGGTAAACCGAATTTCCGACAGGTGGCGCCACTGAAAATTACAAAAAATTAATTAAATCGTAAACTGTACATTTGATCATACTATGATCTTTTGCAAAGTTGTAGCGCATGAGCCGGCGAATGCTTTTTAATTGGTGTGAATAATTTCCGACAGGTGGCGCTACTTAAAATTACTCAAAGTCAATTTAATCGTAAGCTGTACATATAATCATGCTATACTCTTTAGCAATGTCGTTGCACATGAGCCGACGAAAGTTTCTTAGTTGGTATGAAGAAATTTCGACAGGTGGCGCCACTAAAATTTACTTAAAGTCAATTTAATCGTAGACTGTACATTTAATCATGCTATAATTTTTAGCAAAGTTATTGCGGATAATCCGACGAAGGTTTATTAATTGGAATGACCAAAGTCCGACAGGCGGCGCCACTTAAAATGAATTAAATCATAAACTGTGCATTTGATCATGTTATGATCATAAGCAAAGTTGTTACGCATAAGCAGATGAAGGTTTCTTAGTGGTATGAACGACTTTAGGCGGCGTCACTGAAAACTACTCAAAATGAATTAAATCGTAAACTGTGCATTTGATCAGACTATAATCTTTAGCAAAGTTGTTGCGCATGAGTCGACGGAGGTTTCTGTTGGCATGACAAATTTTCAAAATTATTTAAAATGAGTTAAACTGTAACTGTATAAAATAAAATATATAAAAACTTTAAAATTTGCCTCAAAATGCTTATCATAAAGCCCCGAGCAAGGCTCGGTCAACCAGGTACTATATATATATATATATATATAGAATGGCTATCTCGAAAACGGCTCTAACGATTTTGATAAAATTTGGACAGTGGGTATCTTTTTTGATGTATAGGTCGAAGAAGAAGGGACTTTTGGAACTTTTACCTCTAAGAGGGTAAAAACGGGTAAAAAGGGGAAAAAATCGAAAACGCTATGTCTCCTAAAGTAATAGGTATAGAAACAAAATTAAAATTACGTTTTAAACAGCTTTGAAAATAAGCGGACAGGTGTTTGGTACTTTTTTGAAACTATGTCCGATAGGGGGTAAAAAAGGGTGAAAATAGTTTTTTTGGCACCTTTTTAGCCCACTCTTTTATTTTAAACTAAAGAATATAGAAAGAAACTTGGTACTGCAATCAATAGATGTAAAAAAAACATGAAACACGTATTTGGTACTTTTTTGATTTTGGAGCCAAAATGGGTAAAAAAGGGATAAAATGATAACTTAACATCTCCAAAGTAATATGAATAGGAACATTATACATTATGTTACCGAATTCAATTGGCACCAAAAAAGTACGAAATATACATATGGAACTTTTAGAAATTAGGGAATAAAAAGGGGGAAAAATTAGTATTATTTTAAACAAATGAATGTTTGTCTGTATGTATGTTCTTTATAGAATAGTAAACTGTGAATTTGATTGTGTTATGCTCTTTAGCGAAGATGTTGCGGATAAGCCGGCGAAGGTTTTAAAGTTGATAAGACTAATTTCCGACAGATGGCGCCACTGGAAATTACTAAAAATTAATTAAAACGTAAACTGTACATTTGATCATGCTATGATCTTTAGCAAAGTTGTAGCGCATGAGCCGACGAAGGCTTTTTAGTTGGTATGAATAATTTCCGACAGGTGGCGCTACAGAAACTTACTCAAAGTCAATTTAATCGTAATCTGTACATTTAATCATGCTACAATCTTTAGCAAAGTTGTTGCACATGAGCCGACGAAGGTTTCTTAGTTGGTATGAAGAAATTTCGACAGGTGGCACTACTAAAATTTACTCAAAGTCAATTTAATCGTATGCTGTACATTTAATCATGCTATAATCTTCAGCAAAGTTGTTACGGATAAGCCGAAGAAGTTTTATGTATTGGAATAAGCAAAGTCCGACAGGTGGCGCCACAGAAAACTACTCAAAATGAATTAAATCGTAAACTGTGCATTTGATCAGACTATAATCTTTAGCAAAGTTGTTGCGCATGAGTCGACAGAGGTTTCTGTTGATATGAATAATTTCCAAAATTATTCAAAATGAGTTAAACTGTAAACTATGCAAACTATGTGTTGGTCGGACAAAATAAATCAAATAATTCAAAATTAACTGAATATTTCTACAATGTCTTTCCTCTAAATTTATTTTAGCACTTTATAATATAAAATATATAAAAACTTTAAAATTTTCCTCAAAATGCTTATCATAAAGCTTCGAGCAAGGCTCGGTCTACCAGGTACTAATTTCTAATATTTTACAACAGAAATAGAAATAAAGCCACTCTAAACCAGTTTAGTCGTCGTTCGTCTGTGTATGAAATAAAAATAAACCAATCGCACTGTTCGATACGCACTACGAATTTCGTCGTACGCATCAATTGTGAGCACTTTCATATTAACCCATATGTTGTTGTTCTAACAACGAATATTCGTTCCGAAAAATTGGTCGTTCGTTCCAATTGTGTTTCATACTATACTTGGTTAATAAAAAATGTATTACTTATTTTTAAAATGGAAAAACGTTACATATCCAAAAAAAATTATTGTCACATAAAACGTTATTCCATTTTGCATAATGAAAAATGTGATGACATTTAAAACGTTCTTCGCTCAAAAGAAACATTTCTATTGCACTTAAAACGTTTTTCCACATTACCTGCTCTGGAGCGTTTTTGGAAGGAATACTTTTACTTTTTCTTGTTATATACTCGTTTCCACTATTTCTCAACCTTTTTCTTTCATTATCTTTCCAATTTTCTACATTACACTTTCTTTTTGTGTCTCTGTTACACTTATAAATTACTTCTGGCAATGCTGTTCGTATAATTTTGTGTGTAACTTAAAACGTTCTTCCACTGCAGTGGAAGTTAGTCAGTGCACAGACTAACACTTTCTAATTGTATTTTGATAGCGATAAGGTGTATAATTTTGGCTGATTTGGTGATTGATCAATGTAAAAGAGTCAAGATAACTGTAATCTGCAAAAAAAAAAAAACGTTTTGTAAAAATCGGCTTTTAAAATGTTATTCGCGGCTTTGCTTCAATTTATTATGCCAAGTTTTGAAAGATTTTCTTCTACTTGGTCTTTCAATCGAAGTTTTGGACGCCCCCTTCTACGAGTTCCCTCAGGATCATTATCAAATATTTACTTTTCTTTCCGGAGTATTTTCATCCAGTCGCACAACATGTCCTAGCCAACGCAGCCGCTGTCGCTTAATGCGTTTTACTATGTCTATGTTGGCGTATAACTCATACAACTCATGATTCATTCGATGTCGATACTCATTGCTAACGCAAAACATACTCATTGTTGACGTTGTTGATGGTCACAGCGGTACCAAGGTATACAAATTCTTTAACAACTACGAATCTATAGTTTTCAATGGGCACATGTGATCCAATTCTAGTGGTTTGTCTGCTTGAAGAAACAATCAGTTTTGTTTTTGATTCATTTACTTGACCGATTGCGTCTCATAATATCAATATCATCGGCAAACTCGAGTAGCATATTGTACCAGTTGTATTAACTGCTGCATCAATATTGAAGATATCACATGATAGACTATCACCTTGCCTGAAACCCCGTCTAGTTATGGAAGACTCTGATAGGTTCTTACCTACCTTAACAGATGATATTGTATTAGTCAGTGTCATCCTGCATACATTTGTTAGCTTCGTGGGGACGCCGAACTCAGACATTGCTTCAAACGCCTTCTTCCGTTTTTGGCTGTCAAAAGCTGCTTTGTAGTCAACAAAGAGATTATACGTATCAATTTGTTTCTCTTGGGTCTTTGCCAGGATTTGACGTAGAGTAAAGATCTGGTCAGTGGTTGATTTACCTGGTCTAAAGCCACATTGGTACGTCCCAATTATTTCGTTAATTTTGGGCTTAAGCCTTTCGCACAGTATGGTCGATAGAACCTTATATCTTATAATCTTATATAATGCCGTCGTCATTTATTTGTTCAGGCGAGTCATCTTGATCGCTTTCATTTGATACCAACAATTTGAAAAAGTACTCCTTCCACAGTTTTAGTACGGTTTCAGCATCCGTTACCAGGTTTCCTTGGTCATCTTTGTAGGAGAAAATACAATTGCTAAAACTTCATTACGACTCTTACATAACTCAATCTCCTCGAACACATGTCTTTCCATTTCCCTCTTTTTTCTTCGGAATAGGCGTTTCTCGTCCCTCGTTCTTTCTCTATATCTTTCTAAAGTTCGACGAGTAACTACTGACTGCAGGGTTGCCCTGTAGGCTGCATACCAAGAGTTTTTTGGAAGAGGGTTCATACCAAGAGTTTTTTGGAAGAGGGTTTTGGAACCCCAATACAGTTTTTGCTGCAGTTTTCATAGAGTTGGCAATATATTGCCACAGAGCGCTGATGTCGTTGGGAATTGAAATATTTTCTCCAAATAATTGAGCTATTCGTCGCGAGTAATCTGTGGCAATTTGATGGGATTGTAGCTTGGTGGTGTTAACTTTCCTTTGCGATTCTGTCTGCATATTTCGCGATACACTTAGGCTTATTCTCACCTTTTCTGCAACGAGATAGTGATCATAGTCAATATTGGGTCCCTGAATTGTACGAACAATCAATACGATTGATGAGTGCCTTTCGTCAACTACAATATGGTCTATTGATTTTTTGTCATTTGATCCGGAGAAACCCACGTAGCTTTGTGTATTATACGGTGTTGAAATCTGGTGCTACTCACTACCATATTTCGAGCAGCCGCAAAAGAGACCAACCTTATACCATTGTCAGACGTTGTTCTATTTAAACGACTTTTGAGAATGTGTCTTGTATGGGAGGTACGTTCAAGTATGGGCCGATTCCTACAAAATTAGGTACCCTAATTAAGGTTACCGTAAGTAATATGTATATATATATATTTGAAACTGTAAACTGTCAAAAAAGAATTTATTATATACATTCAATTATCTCATAAATCATGCAAGATAACTTATAGAGTTCCTGAAATCTTTAGATATTTCCTTAATTTCATGGATACAATTTCCGACGAAAATTGTTAATACCTACTTTGAGGTATATATTGTATTCTTTTTCTTTTTCAAAACCACCCACTTTGAGACATTCTGTCTATTACAAACTCTTGAGAACGTTTTAAAAACAATTGTAACAAACATTTAAATAAATATTTTAAAATTAAGAACAAAATCTCAGTGACTTAATTTACACAAAAATCTTGAATTAGTTTTGGTTGTTAGTTATGGGCTCTGATAAATGTATGTAAGTACTCGTACAAATCTAATCAGACTTAAGGAACAAAGAAAAGAAAGATACTAGCAGTAAATACAAGTATAAAGACAATCTTAAAGTTTTAAACAAAATCCCTAAATGTCAATTTATTTGGTAAATGTTAAATTGTTTGTATGTCTTTTATTTTTATGTTTATCTTGTTTTTTTATTATACGAAGGTAGTTTTGAAAGGCTTAAAAATAAAATGTTGTTAATTTTGCGAACAATTATGCCTGAGATACGTATAATGGAAATGTATTCCTTTGAAAAACATATTGATGCTATAATGTTCTTTACTATAAGTGAAACTCATCCACAGAATCCAATTGTCTGTTGCATAAATCAGGCTAAATTTTATCATTGTTATTTGTTTTTAAGAAGGCTATAGTTTGTGGAATATTCTACTTAAGAAATCCCCACAAAAAATGCAAATGGGGTCAAATCTATGTTCTCAGTGGCTAATCAAATCGGTCTCCTCGAGATAAACGTGTATGTATTAAAATTGCTCGTGCAGAATTTTCAATATGTATTCAACGAAACTGTCATCTACGATAATTTGGCCAACTGGATATCTGTGTAACATGTTGAAATATTTTACACAGATCCAGATAATCCAGATCAAGCCAAACTTGTAAAAGTATTAAATCATATCCGGAGTAACTCAAAATTTATAAGCTTTTAAGTACTTTCTTTGTATATTTGGGTGAATTATGGAAATATATGTCACGAATAGCCTTTTCTTTTTAAATAAAATATCTTTTTACCCTTTTCACTTTTTTTGTTTATTCTGAAAAAGTTTAACACTTTAAAAAAAGATATGTTTTATTCTAAAAATCTTACTCTAAAAAATGTAAAAAGTGTAACGATTTTGAAGCATTGATTAAGCTTTTTGTTCTACAGCCAATTTTATTTATTTTTCATCGACGGCGTGTTATTACTGTAGGCTTACCGCCGATATAGGATACTGCGGTAATTAATAAATTTGATAGAAATGTATAACACAGGTCAGCAAAATCTTGCGACACGAGAGTTGTTGATCAAATCTAGATGGCTTTGATCTGGTAAATCCGAAAATGACATTGTTTTTTCCGAGTTGGCTCTAGTTTTCAATATATATTTTCGAAAAACTGTTTTTTTTTTTGCAAATAATGTTAAGTACCTGGTTGACCGATCCTTGCTCGGTGCTTTAGAATAAGCATTTCAAGGCAAATATTTCAAATATGTAATTGTATAAATTGTTAGCCAAATACAGTGCAATCGCAATAGAGTGAACACTTGGTAATATGAACTACTTGATACTACGAACTCCCGATTTTTTCCATTAGTTACTTTATAGAGTGAACAGTACCCAACTCAATAGAGTGAACTTTTGTTTTTCTTATACATAATTGACAAAGACGCACCTCTTATAGTTTTTTAATAATGTTAAGTACCTGGTTGACCGATCCTTGCTCGGTGCTTTAGAATAAGCATTTCAAGGCAAATATTTCAAATATGTAATTGTATAAATTGTTAGCCAAATACAGTGCAATCGCAATAGAGTGAACACTTGGTAATATGAACTACTTGATACTACGAACTCCCGATTTTTTCCATTTTTTTTCTTATACATAATTGACAAAGACGCACCTCTTATAGTTTTTTTACATACTTTTTTATGAAACAGTTAGGATATCGCTTGAATTTGAAAACATTTTTGTTTTACTTTTCTTCTCTTTTTGTTTATTTTATTAGTTACTCTATAGAATGAACAATACCAACTCAATAGAGTGAACTTTTGTTATGCAAAATTTCCAATTTCTGCTGAAGGCGTTTCCGATGCCATTTCTGAGACTGACACTGACATCGAGGAAGTAGCAGTAGCCAAACCAGACATTACAGCAGCACAGGCCGTGCAGATTTTTGAAAAAGCTATTGACTGGGCAGAAAATAACACAAACAATTACGAAAATATTTTAGTTTTGCATAAATTCCGCGATTTAGCGGTGCAAAAAGCAAAAAATGCTTGTACAAAGCAAAAAACTCTTGAAAATTACTTTACTCCTTTGTAATTATATAATAATATTTAATAAATATAGATGTTTTTTGTATATAAAAGAGTTTTTTATAGACTCTTTAGAGTGAACTTTTTCAATAGAGTGAACAGGCCTTGCACGAATTAGTTCACTCTATTGCGATTCCACTGTAAATTAATTTATAGGAAAGACATCGCACACATTTATTTTATTATACCCTTCACCACCTTAGGTGGAAAGGGTATTATAAGTTTGTGCTGATGTATGTAACGCATAGAAATATTTGTCTTAGACCCACCTTTTAGTATACCAATAGACTTAGAATCACTTTCTGAGTCGATTTAGCGATGTCCGTCCGTCCGTCCGTCCGTCTGGCTGGCTGGACCCCCATGTAAACCTTGTAATCAAACTACAGGTCGTAATTCTAAAGATACTTTGATAAAATTTGGCACAGATCATTTTTTTTAATAATGGGACCATGGCTATTGAAATTGGTCAAAATCGGTCCATTATTTATGGTACCTCCCATAGGTCCCACTTCCCGGAATTGATATATTGGCAACAAATATCAATATTTTTCATGAAATTTAAAACAAATACTGCTTATGTAAACTTAAATCACTGTACTAAATTTTGTTGAAATCGGTCCCCATTTGACCATAGCTCCCATACAAACTCTTCTTTAAAAACGCACTAAATGAGACAAAAAATCACTAGAACGCTCGTAAATCTAAAGATAATGAAGATTTTGAGTTTATTTTTTGCATACATAATTTTTGTAACAACTGTAATAAATTTGCCAAATTTCGAGATAATCGGTCCACATTTGATTCTAGCTCTCATATAAGTCCAAATGACGGAAAAAGCTTAAATATATAAGTTTTGAGAAAATATTTGTATGATGGCAAAATTTAGCAAATATTTGTCTTTATACAGGAAAAATAACACCTTTGACCTTAGTGGTGAAGGGTATCGTATAGTCGGGCTTGACCGACTATAGCGCTTTCTTACTTGTTTTAAATCATTTTATTCATTTTGTCCGATCAACACATGACTAATTCATTTTGAATACTTTTTGGAAATTGGTCATACCAACTTAGAAACTCTCGTCGGCTCAAGCGCAACAACTCTGGGAAAGAGTATAGTATGACCAAATTCACAGTTTACGATTTAATTAACTTTGAGTAATTTTAAGTGGCCCTACCTGTCGTTCCCCTTTTATTCCCTAATCATAAAAAAGTTCAGTCTGCATATTTGGTACTTCTTTCGTACCAATTGAATTCAGTATATTTATAAAAACGCAGTTAATATATTGTTCCTATTCATATTACTTTATGAGATTTTAAATTAACATTTTATCCCCTTTTTACCCATTTTGGCCCCCAAAATCAAAAAAGTACCAAATACGTGTTCAATACTTTTTTCACATTTACTGATTCTAGTACAAAGTTAATTTCTGTATTATTTGGTTGATAAGATTAGTGCCAAAAAAACTACTTTCACCACCTTTTACTCCCTATCGGACATAGTTTCAAAGAAGTACCAAACACCTGTCCACTTATTTTTATAGTTGCTTAAAACGTAATATTAATTTTGTTTCTATAATTATTACTTTAAGAGATCTAACGTTTTAGATTTTTTCTCTTTTACCCGTTTTTACCCCCTTAGAGGCAAAGTTTCCAAAACTTCCTTCTTACTCGACCCATACATGATAAAAAATACCCACCGTTCAAATATAATCAAACTCGTTAGAGCCGTTTTCGAGGGACCATATTGTCCCCATAAATTTTTAATTTTTGCTCCCATGTCCTTGAAGGGTTAAAATATTTTTTATAATAAAAAAAATTAGTCTTGGTGTCAAATTAAAAACATGAATGGTTTTTAATCTAAATTTGCTGAAAAAAGTGCCAAAAAAAAACTTGGGTCATTTTTGACCCTATGTCTTAAAAGGGTTAAAATATTTTTTTTAATAAAAAAGACTTTGTCTTAGTGTAAAATAATTACTTTTAAGTATATATATTAAAATTCAGTAATAAATTAATAATATTAAGTATTTAAAAAATTAAAAAAAAAATACAAAAGATCAAATTTTTCATCTTTGACTCCGGAAAAAAAGGTTAAGTTTACCCAATATTAAAAATAAAGAACCTGTTTATATTTTCCATAGTATGGATAATTTTATTCCATATAAACATTATTAATTAAATAAGATTTATGAAGCATTTACTCAAATTATGAGCAAAAAATTACTTTTTTGCGAAATTCGATTTCGCAAAAAAGTTTTGTATTCGATTTCGAATACAAGGTACGGGAAAATGGTTTGAGATATCGGCCTCAATTTTTTTGAGTTTTATTGTCTTTTTTATCTATTTTAACACACCGATGAGAGAAATTCAAATTTGTAATATTTGTTTAACAAAATTTTCAAAAAATTAAAAAATGCGTTTTGAAATTCACCCGAGAAAAATGACCCGTTTTCGATTATGAAAAAAACAAAGTAAATATTGTTATATGTTAACAAAATTAAACTATGAAGTACTTATAAGTTTTAAAATGATACATCATGTCTTACTGTGCAAACTTTTGTTCAAAGTAGTTTTTTCTAGCGGTGTATCCTTAGGCGTATTGTCAAGGACACGAATTTTTGGGGGAAAATCGCAGTAACTTCAAAACTGTTTTATGGATTTCAAATATCAATGACTTCAATTATAGCTGCATTAGTTCTTTTCTCTTTAAAATAAATTGTAAATGGACGAAATGTAGCAAAAACTGCAAATACTCTCAGTCTCTCAGAGCCCATACAAATGGGCTCAAAAACTTTGGGGCCATTGCGCGGGCTCGTATTCTAAAAATAAATCAATAATATTTTGCACACTTCCGATTGACATAATTTGGCCATATAATTTCACTATTAGAAGTCGATCAGAAACAAAAGTCAAAAAACGACCCACCCTAATATATATATATATATATATATATATATATATATATATATATATATATATATATTTACATACAATTATTGCTCGTTTAAGAATATAAGATAAAACTCTACAACCGTTGGTTATATTAAGCTAATAGAAAAAACCGAAATTCAAGAACAATTTTATCTTTAAGTCGTCATCACATTTTTCTTAATCCGCTTAGTCGTTTTAGAGATATAGACTTTACACCGAAAAAAATATTCTTTTAAAAATTTAATAAGAATAGAAGAAACAACAAAAGTTCAATTTTTGCTATTATCGTATGAGTTGATATGTTTTAAACAAAATTTTTGTTCCCGTACTCTAACGAAACTACCCAAAACAGTCCGAAGTTGTCAGAAATTACTCAAAAAACAATAATTTGTATTGATAATTTTGTACGGGAACATGTTTGAGTAAGTTTGGGTTGTTTCGATAAAGTACGGGAACAAACATAATATAAGCTATATCATACTGAAATCCATTCTTTTCATTTTATTAAAAGTTAAGAAGATATAGCTCGTTTTGCTAAGAACTTATATATCTATACATCAACAGTAAACTAATGAAACATTTGTTGTCATTTATATTATTTATAATTTTTTGAATAACAAAATTTTTTTCAAAAAACAAAAATTTTGGTTAAATATCTCTGTAACTGCTGATTGGATTAAAAAATATTGTTAGTTCAACTTAAAGATAATACTGTCGCCGTAACCGTATGTTATAGTCCTGATTGAGGGCGTCATAGGCAGTGATGGCCTGTTGTTATCAAATAAATATTTACCGATAGAGCCGCCAGACCAATATACTTAAATTCCACCACTGACTTTTGGGATTTATTGAAAGTTGTTTGTTAATTGGTGAATTTTCCCGAAATTTGCCTAATCTCCGAAAATGACATTTCGTGTAGTCATTGCACTGCAACTAATGACCGTTATAAGTCAAAGTTCGAATGTCGGTAATATGTGGAAGTTAATGCTACATAACATAAGAGTTGATAGTTCGATTATCGTGAAAGGAAAAAAATAATTTTTATTTGCTCAAAGAACTTTTCAGTGTTCCCTCGTAGTTTTGTCTATGTTTATAGTCTTATGTATTATTGTGTGCTTACAAAGTTGTAAATCACAAGATTGCTTGGACAACGACTCTATTTGTTCAAAAGTTATTACACAATTTCACACATAGAAAAATGTTCTTTTGCGTTTATACGAATTTAATAATTTGTATTAGTTGGAAGAACGGATTAGGTTTTTAAATTTATAGGGGAATTACTTGAAACAAAACTTTAAAATTAACTATTTCTCCCTAAGAGAATTTAGAAAGAAATTGTTGACATAAATCTAAAACAAGAAGGAAAAAATAAGTTTAAGTTGTTTTAAAGATAAAAGCATTTTGCTAAAGAAATGTCGGTGTTATTAAATTTAAATTACATGACTTCAAACAATAACTTACTTTAATTTGAATCGAATAAAAAATTATTTTTTTTTTATTTAACAGAGAAATTTATTTGTGGAATTGATCCTTCTTAATCTACGCCCCGAAAAGCTGCCTACACACAAAAAACAAAAGTCTTCGTTACATCAATGATTTTACAAATTTCAATTGTGTCTCAGAGGATATTTTTGCCATTATTGTGACAGCGAATGAATTGCAAATATTTTATAACAAATAAAATAAAGGAAATGCCAGCAAAAACAAATGCAACTTCATATAAACATAATGAATACAAATCATTTTGAACTCTATATCATTCAACAAATTGGGCAAAAAAGAAAGTCATCCATCTGCATGAATATGAGAAAATATATATTAACGGAGAATAAATATGAATGAATGAAATATTTTTGTGGAGGAAAAGTATAAACTCTGGTAAGAATAAAAAATTTCAATAATTGCCCTTAAAATAAATGTATACTTGATATACAAATCATGATAAAAGAAATTAGTAAGTTATAACCGTTCTCTCTTTTGTCAGCCATATTAACTTTTTGACGTTTGATCGAATTATTATTTTCTCTTCTCAAATTATGCAACCATACTACTTTTGAAAATCCCAGTTTCTGTTTGCTATTATACTATAAACACAATCACGACTGCAGGCTACTGGCTACAACCTGTTAAAATTAGAATAGATTCATTCAAATAGAGATAATATTTTTTAATTTTTGAAAAATTTCCTATAAAAATAGGAAATTTTTGAAAAATTTCCTATAAAAATAGGAAATTTTTGAAAAATTTCCTATAAAAATAGGAAATTTTTGAAAAATTTCCTATAAAAATAGGAAATTTTTGAAAAATTTCCTATAAAAATAGGAAATTTTTGAAAAATTTCCTATAAAAAAAGGAAATTTTTGAAAAATTTCCTATAAAAATAGGAAATTTATGAAAAATTTCCTATAAAAATAGGAAATTTTTGAAAAATTTCCTATAAAAATAGGAAATTTTTAAAAAATTTCCTATAAAAATAGGAAATTTTTGAAAAATTTCCTATAAAAATAGGAAATTTTTGAAAAATTTCCTATAAAAATAGGAAATTTTTGAAAAATTTCCTATAAAAATAGGAAATTTTTGAAAAATTTCCTATAAAAATAGGAAATTTTTGAAAAATTTCCTATAAAAATATGAAATTTTTGAAAAATTTCCTATAAAAATAGGAAATTTTTGAAAAATTTCCTATAAAAATAGGAAATTTTTGAAAAATTTCCTATAAAAATAGGAAATTTTTGAAAAATTTCCTATAAAACTAGGAAATTTTTGAAAATTTTCCTATAAAAATAGAAAATTTTTGAAAAATTTCCTATAAAAATAGGAAATTTTTGAAAAATTTCCTATAAAAATAGGAAATTTTTGAAAAATTTCCTATAAAAATAGGAAATTTTTGAAAAATTTCCTATAAAAATAGGAAATTTTTGAAAAATTTCCTATAAAAATAGGAAATTTTTGAAAAATTTCCTATAAAAATAGGAAATTTTTGAAAAATTTCCTATAAAAATAGGAAATTTTTGAAAAATTTCCTATAAAAATAGGAAATTTTTGAAAAATTTCCTATAAAAATAGGAAATTTTTGAAAAATTTCCTATAAAAATAGGAAATTTTTGAAAAATTTCCTATAAAAATAGGAAATTTTTGAAAAAATTCCTATAAAAATAGGAAATTTTTGAAAAATTTCCTATAAAAATAGGAAATTTTTGAAAAATTTCCTATAAAAATAGGAAATTTTTGAAAGATTTCCTATAAAAATAGGAAATTTTTGAAAAATTTCCTATAAAAATAGGAAATTTTTGAAAAATTTCCTATAAAAATAGGAAATTTTTGAAAAATTTCCTATAAAAATACTAAATTTTTGAAAAATTTCCTATAAAAATAGGAAATTTTTGAAAAATTTCCTATAAAAATAGGAAATTTTTGAAAAATTTCCTATAAAAATAGGAAATTTATGAAAAATTTCCTATAAAAATAGGAAATTTTTGAAAAATTTCCTATAAAAATAGGAAATTTTTAAAAAATTTCCTATAAAAATAGGAAATTTTTGAAAAATTTCCTATAAAAATAGGAAATTTTTGAAAAATTTCCTATAAAAATAGGAAATTTTTGAAAAATTTCCTATAAAAATAGGAAATTTTTGAAAAATTTCCTATAAAAATAGGAAATTTTTGAAAAATTTCCTATAAAAATAGGAAATTTTTGAAAAATTTCCTATAAAAATAGGAAATTTTTGAAAAATTTCCTATAAAAATAGGAAATTTTTGAAAAATTTTCTATAAAAATATTAAATTTTTGAAAAATTTCCTATAAAAATAGGAAATTTTTGAAAAATTTCCTATAAAAATAGGAAATTTTTGAAAAATTTCCTATAAAAATAGGAAATTTTTGAAAAATTTCCTATAAAAATAGGAAATTTTTGAAAAATTTCCTATAAAAATAGGAAATTTTTGAAAAATTTCCTATAAAAATAGGAAATTTTTGAAAAATTTCCTATAAAAATAGGAAATTTTTGAAAAATTTCCTATAAAAATAGGAAATTTTTGAAAAATTTCCTATAAAAATAGGAAATTTTTGAAAAATTTCCTATAAAAATAGGAAATTTTTGAAAAATTTCCTATAAAACTAGGAAATTTTTGAAAATTTTCCTATAAAAATAGGAAATTTTTGAAAAATTTCCTATAAAAATAGGAAATTTTTGAAAAATTTCCTATAAAAATAGGAAATTTTTGAAAAATTTCCTATAAAAATAGGAAATTTTTGAAAAAATTCCTATAAAAATAGGAAATTTTTGAAAAATTTTCTATAAAAATAGGAAATTTTTGAAAAATTTCCTATAAAAATAGGAAATTTTTGAAAGATTTCCTATAAAAATAGGAAATTTTTGAAAAATTTCCTATAAAAATAGGAAATTTTTGAAAAATTTCCTATAAAAATAGGAAATTTTTGAAAAATTTCCTATAAAAATAGGAAATTTTTGAAAAATTTCCTATAAAAATAGGAAATTTTTGAAAAATTTCCTATAAAAATAGGTACCCCTCATTTCCTATATTCAGTAAAACCTTTTACATCGAACTTCCAATCCTACTTAATCTTTTGCATATGACAGAAACATTATATTAACGCAGACCCTACACAATTTCCTTGTTTTTTTGGAAGTGCCAGCTTTAAGTTAACTTTGTAAGTAACATGATTTTGCATAATTTAAGGCATTTTTTACTCCGAAATTTTCTTTTTTATGGACTGGATCAAAAACGTTACATTGTCTACCCTTGCGTAGTTTTCTACGCATATGGGAAAAAAACATACGTTTTTGGTGGGAATTTTTGATGTCATGGTTCTTTTTTGTCAATCATTGTGATTTTAACAAATGGAAAAGTTCTTTTTGATTATTATTTTAACACCATTTAGAAGAAAAACTAAAAAGAAGATGAAGAAGAATAAGTGCCAGAATCTTCATAATCTAGTAAAGTAATACATCTGTTAGTTATATAAAAGGTGCTTGCTACCTTTTTACCCTTCAAACCTTCCAAATATTAGGTTTGCAACTTTACTTCTGTCGTTTTTTCCCGAAATTCGAGGCTTTATTATAGGGTGCTGTCCATCGCTGACCCACCTTTCGGCCAGCGTACTATTGAGTATAAAGTTTATGCTACCAAAATCAGTACCAAACTATTGTTTTGAACTAAGTTCATGACAATGGGTAATGGTTTTGCCTCTATAGCCTTTCTCGGTGGAAAGCTAATTTAAGACTTCGAAATGCAAAAAAAAGCTTTTTCGTCTACCAAATAAATATAGATTACTTTTTCTAACTGTTTCCTCCCAGAGTTTTTAAAATTTTGTACCAAAAACTATAAATAATATTGCATGCGTAGAAAACTACGCAAAGGTAGACAACGTGATTTTTTTTTAGGAGCAGATGAAGGTTAAAATATTATATTATATCACTTTTAGAGATGGAGGATATAATACAAAACATGAATAAATAATTATGTTGAGATCTCAAAACAATCTCTAATTGGATTAAGAGATGAATTAGGGTAAGATATACTGCTTTAGCTAATCTTCTCACCACCTATATCCGAGAAAAAATGAAATACAACTCCCATGTATTGGCCTGAAATTCAAAGTTTGTTTTAGAGCTTCTCGAACGCGTGCATTGATTTACTGGAGCATCTTAGGTAATGTCAGACTGTTCCATCGGTACTACTTTGAAAAGTATTCTAACAAATTTTAATATTCTGGCGCAACACATATCACTTCCATTTGTAGTCTAGCAAAGTGTATGTGAAGCCTTTTCCGCTAATTGCAATATAGAAAATTTCAAGTATTGCTTTAAAAAAATCATTATTGCCACCATAAAAATGTCTTTCAAAGAAACTCGCTATTAACTTTTGGGTCTCCACTAACAAGCTATTTTTATTTTTCGATTTTAGCATATATGGAGTATAATTTCACAATCTTTGTAAGCAAAATACTACGGGTATGTGTATAAATATCTATCAACTTCAAATGTCACAACAATAAAGATTGTGATGAGATACAATTTTGTATATATTTGCATCAGGCGAACAAACATTCAAATGTTCTAAAAATAGAAACGCGCACACATACTAACCCACATTGGAATTGCTTTTATGTGATTGTATTTGTGTATCTATGTGTGTATATTATGTTAGATATTGTTCTCTGGTTGTTTGTATATTTTCATTATCCTGCAGCGACACCCACTGGGAATATACAATCGCATGCGGTCCCTGTTATAGCAACCTAATTCCGAAATATCTTGCAAAGTATTCTAATATTTGGTTACAACAAAGAGCGCTAAGACTTTGGTAAACGACAGAAATATACAATAAAAGCAATGGGTTTTGGTTGATGTTTCGTGGCATTTCCTTTTCTAAGTAAATATTTTATTTTTTCGGAATACATTTTTCCTGCAGCAATAATGTTCTTCGGTATATGAGTAGTAATTGTTATTTTTTCGAATTTTTCCTTTGGATGCTTTCTTTTTTTTTTTGCTGTTTTGGTTCTTGGAATATTTTGTATTCATATCTGACAGAGTGAGTACAATATTAAAGTAATTCTTTTGGACGTAATCAGTATAACACGTATTTTTTAATTTTTTTAATATTTCTCCCTTTTCTTGGTTTTTGTTGTGTATCTATTTATTTTTACCCTACACCATCATACATGTAGGAAGTGTTCATTGATATACTGTAAATGGTATCTGTTGGGATCGGCTGTCTGTATATTAAAAACAATTCAAGTACATGTCCAAATTTAAGCTTATATGGCTGTATGTCTAGTTAGCTAGGGTTGGGACTACCTTGTAAATTCCAGATGAACCAGAATCTGTTATCAACCTTTAAGCTCCTACTGCGAGAATGATTATGTAATTCAACAAATGAGAGATCCGAGTATGTCTTCATTCCAGACATTTGTTTAGATAAGAAACGTTCTCACATTCGACGGTCTCTATTATTATCTGCTATATTCGGCTGTGTCGAATCTTATTTACCCACCATCAAATTGTACGAGAATGCAGCTAGTTCAAAATGTTGGCCAAATGTGGTATTGTTGGTAAAACATTTGGCCTAAATTCGGTTGCAGTAGTATAGTTAGTATAGTTTAACATTTAAAAGTATCTAACTTGTTCCCTAGTATTTACCTTGCACAAAATGTTGTTCCATAACCGGATATAGTTTAACATTAATAAGCTGTAAAATACTTTCCGTTGTGCTTAACATGTAGTTAAGATAAACATTTTGATAGTAACACGGCAGGTTCATATATTGTCGTAGGTGCGATCATTATATACTAAATGTACCTCCAAATCTTTTTGATTGTAGATATAACAAGTAAGAGTGTTATATTCGGCTGTGCCTAATCTTGTATACCCACCACCAAGTTGTACGAGAGTGCAGCTAATTCAAAATGTTGACCAAATGTGGTATTGTTGGAAATATCGGGTGGTTAAATTTCAAGGGCCGATGTTGATTTTTAATAAAACACAAACTATTTAGGAAATTATTGTAATTTTATTTTATTATGATATATTGGTATTACTCAATTATGTATGCAACAAAATATCGGCCAAAAGGGCGCCGCGACTACGATGGTCCCAATTTTCGATGACCCTGAGTCATAATGGAGGTTCTATGCCGTTAATGTGCCGAATTATCTCATCCTTTAGCTCTTGAATTGTTGCTGGCTTATCAACGTACACCTTTTTTTTCAAATAATCCCAATGAAAAAAGTCCAACGGTGTCAAATCACATGATCTTGGCGGCCAATTGACATCGCCATTACGTGAGATAACGCGGCCATTGAATTTGTTGAGCAAACAAGCCATTGTTTCGTTAGCTGTGTGGCAAGTGGCACCGTCCTGCTGAAACCACATATCGTCCACATTCATATCTTCCAATTCGGGCCATAAAAATTTCGTTATCATCTCACGATAGCCAACACCATTCACAGTAACTGCCTGAGCGGCCTCATTTTGGAAAAAATACGGCCCGATGATGCCGCCAGCCCATAAACAGCACCAAACAGTCACTCTTTGTAGGTGCGTTGGTTTTTCGACAATCACTCTTGGATTCTCATTCGCTCAATTGCGGCAATTCTGTTTATTGACGAATCCTCTGAGGTGAAAATGTGCCTCATCACTGAAGATGATTTTCTTCGAAAATTGATCATCCACTGTTGCCATTTCTTGCCACCATTCTGCCCATTCACGACGTTTGAAATGGTCAAGAGGCTTTAGTTCTTGAGCCAATTGCACCTTGTAAGCGTGTAAATGCAAGTCTTTATGCATAATGTTCATCAACGACGAGCGTGAGAGGTGCAATTGTTAAGCACGACGACGAGTTGAGGTGGACGGCTCTTCAGCCACACTATCGAGAACAGCAGCAATATTTTCTGCAGTACGAGCTGTACGATCATGCACTGGTGTTCTCACATCTTCTACAGACCCGGTTTGCTCTAATTTTTCCACAATTTTTGCGATTGTAAGCACATTTGGACGATCAAATTGACCAAAAAAATCACGAAGTGCACGATATGCATTTTGATTTGAACGCCCATTTTCATAATAAGTCTGGATAAATTTAACACGTTGTTGGATTGTGTATCTCTCCATGGTTCAAATTGAGTAAGTCTGAAATAGAGAAATGTCAAATAAAATTCTAAAAAAACTTGGCGTTTAGGTGAGGTTCACATTTAACATCGGCCCTTACAATTTAACCACCCTTTATATTTGAACTAAATTCGGTTGCAGTGCACGGTGGTAAAATACGGCCAAAAATCTATAACTTGTTTATTTCTTCATATTTTTGACTGAAACTTACTGAGCTGACATATTATGGTCCTTTCTTTATATTGTATAAATTATATGGTAAAATTTAAAGTGGTTAGCCGAATAAAAGGAGACATATAAGATACATTAATAAAATGTGTTTAATAATTTTGAAAAATATTCAATAATTTTTATTTATGTACAGGCCTTTTGTCTACCTTATTATATATAATTTGTAAAATTTGGATGAGTAGTTTGAGAGATATATTTAAATTTCTGAGAAAAATTGTGCATTAGTCATAATTTATTATTATATAAAAAAAAAAAAACATAAATTAGCTCAATATTTCAATAAAATGTTGAAAATTCATGAAAAAATGTTCAAGACTGTGATTTTCATGTTTTTATGCATTTTTTATTTGTTCATTGTAATGTGGCCACCACCTGTGTAAATGTATTGGCTACAGAATTTCCTTAAAAACAAAGTATTGTTCCATTTTTCTCAAACTTTTCAGACCTAATATCAATTTCTGAGTGGGGTCGTATAAATAGGGTTGATTTTAATGCCAGAAAGACGCAATGCTGTACATTAACACACAAACGTATGGCTGACAATGTTGCTTCATCTGTTACTATGGGTGGTATAAATATTGAGGAATCAGAAGCTCTTG
This sequence comes from Stomorhina lunata, assembly GCA_933228675.1. Taxonomy (NCBI): domain Eukaryota; kingdom Metazoa; phylum Arthropoda; class Insecta; order Diptera; family Rhiniidae; genus Stomorhina; species Stomorhina lunata. The sequence continues at coordinate 91,118,432 of OW121740.1, read as the reverse complement.
ATGTTCTGGGCATGAAAATACAGTGTGATGTCCGTTGGACTCAACATATTTTTCAAGTGTCGAAGGAAGCATTCAAGTGTCTAGGTTTTCTAAAACGGTGTAAGACATACTTCACTCCATCTGATCTCCTGACTATTTATACCACCTTTATCCGGCCAAAAATGGAATACAACTCTCATGTATGGGCCGGTGCTCCAAAGTCTATTTTGGAGTTACTCGACCGTGTACAGGAGAGGGCGAAGGTGCTTATTGGTGACAGTAGGGTAGCCAGCTCCATTGACTCACTAGAACATCGTCGCAATGTGGGTTGTGTTTCACTGTTCTATCGATACTACAATGGTATGTGTTCTAATGAAATCAGGGACCTTGTTCCCGAAACCCGAACTTTTGCACGCAGTACTCGTATGTCCTCAAGGATTCATCCATTTGTTGTCGATTGGCCAGTGGATCGCACAACGCATTATAGAGAAAACTCGTTCTTTAGCCGTACTGTCCGTATGTGGAATAAACTTCCCTCAGAAATCTTTCCGCTCATCTATGACATCAAAAAATTTAAATCAAATGTCCACAAACACTACTCCCTCTTTCCTCCTTCCTATAACCTTTTTTCCTAGTTCCATCACAATGCAATGCATACGTAGGGGTCATCCCCTGAGTGTTGGTCAAATATAAAAAAAAAAAAAAAAAACTGTTTGTAAAAATTTAACTCAAAAACGTATTGGCTAACAAAGAGGGCAAAAAATATTTTTTTATTTTTTTACCACGCCTACAAATACCGCCCTTTTGGTATTTTGTTCACTGTGTTGCCATTTTAAGTCCGATCATAACTAGAAATTGACGAGGTTGTAAAAAACTATCAAAGAGAGAAATCTAGCCCTTACAGAGCCCCAAACAAAAGTGTTATGATCGGACTAAAGATGGCGACACAGTTAACAAAATACTAAAAGGGCGTTATTTGTAGGCGTGGTAAAAAAATTAGAAAAAAAATTTTAGAATTATTTTTACATTATCTTTAATCCTAGTGGGTGACTGACTCAACTTTTTTTTCGAACCACTCTAGAAGACATATGTACGTCATCAGCATATTCCAAGTTCTCGAGTTGTTTAAAGGGTGTCCACTGGCTTCTGTATCTACCATTTAAAGCCGTGTGTATTATGCTGTCGATGACGAGGATAAAAAGATAGATCCTTGTCTTACTCTAGTAGCAATGTTAATTTTTTGTGATTTTCGAAGTATTCAACTGATTTTTGAGAGTAGGTTCTTAATGGGAGTTATGATCACCTAAATAGATTTAATTCTGTGGATATGGGGGTCCAAAATCTCATTTTCAGGATGGCAGTCCTTTAGAATATAACCGAAATAATGATTTCCGAAAAAAAGAAAATAAAGGCGATAAAATCTTGCGAGGTCATAGGAAAACATTAAGTAAGAAAAAGTAGTAGATTTTATAGGAAAACAAAGGATCTCTGAAACCACTGATATTGAAAAATACAAATGCCTGAAGATAAAATCGGTAGTACAACAGAGTTAAAAAGCTGTGTTGTAGGGTATCGAATGGTCAACATTAGGGTTGCCAGTCAGGCTGGATTCGACTGGATAAAATTAAAATTGTCCACCTAAAAGGTGAAGACTTGATTTTGTTTTAACATTTTTAAAGAAAAACTATTTTTATGAAAAAGAACGCAATAAAAAGTTTTGCAAAAGTTTATTTTTTTTTCTTCTTTACTTAAGTGATTTACGCTTGCTAAAGCTCATTTTGTAATAAATCAAATAAATTTGTACTTACTTAACTTAAATGGCCTATATCAAAAACCTGTTAAGGTCAAAGGCCGAATAATTTTAGAATTCCGTGTGCTTCAATCATATGCGCATATTCCCCAATTCGTAGGCCAAGCTTTTTTATTATTAATGTCCAGCTAATTTTTGGGTTGTCAAGCTTTTTTTTCCTTATTTCCAGCTTTTTCAGGATTCGTGTCTGGCAACCCTAGCCAACATGGTCTGTCTAACCTTTCTAACAAATTTGGTATTGTTTTTATTTCGTCTTTTACTCGTGTTCAATTCGTGTCCCAATTCGTAGGCCAAGCTTTGAAAGATTTTCCTTCTTGATCGTTTTCGAATACTTTTGTTGCTGGAGTATTTTCATACATTCTCACATGATACGCGAGTAGCATGTGTTTTCTGTTGAAAATTGTTTCAAATCTCAGACGATTTCATTTTCTCTCGATATCGCTGCGGTTAATTCGCAATTCGGTTTATTAAAAAATGAAAGATTTATCGAAACAAATTATTAAACAACTTTTTTTATTAATAATGTCCAGCTAATTTTTGGGTTGTCAAGCTTTTTTTTTCCTTATTTTCAGCTTTTTCAGGATTCGTGTCTGGCAACCCTAGCCAACATGGTCTGTCTAACCTTTCTAACAAATTTGGTATTGTTTTTATTTAATTTTTTACTCGTGTTCAATTCTGTTGTCAGTTTGTTGTCTACATTTTTATATGTATTCATATCTATAGAATACTATCTATGATTCCACCCGGTATCTGCCATATTCTACAATGTTTATCTATGTTCTATCGGGTGTTTTTTATTGAGGTATAGAACTTTAAGTTGGCATCACTTTTTTAACTGGCGGCCATTTTGTCAGCTGTCAAGTGATTAATATTTAGTTTGGTTTGCCATTTCATCATGAACAGGTTGACAAAAGAACAACGCTTGCAAATCGTGCAACTTTATTTCGAAAATAATGGTTCAGTTCGCGAAGTTTACCGCAAGCTCCGTCCATTTTATGGTCGACATAATCGTCCATCAGAGCAATTAATTCGGTTAACCATGGATCGTTTTCGCACTACGTTTACTCTATGTGATAATACGCATCCGCAGCGACGTCGAACAGTGCGCACTGAAGAAACAATTGCCGCTGTAGAGCAAAGTGTTGAAGAGGACCCGAATGAATCGATTCGCCACTGTGCACAGCAATTGGAGCTTTGTCCATCAACTTTATGGAAGATTTTGCGCAAAGATCTTGGCTTGCGACCTTACAAGATCCAGCTTGTGCAAGAATTAAAGCCGCGAGACCATGCAATGTGTCGTGATTTTGGTGTATGGGCCGAAAATGAGATTGATCTCGATGCTGATTTCCATCGCAAAATTTTGTTCAGTGATGAGGCACATTTTTGGTTGAATGGCTACGTCAACAAGCAAAATTGCCGCATTTGGAGTGAAGAGAATCCACATGAGACCCTTGAGACGCCATTACACCCACAAAAACTGACTGTTTGGTGTGCTCTATGGGCTGGTGGATTCATTGGGCCATATTTCTTCCGAAATAATGCTGGAGAGTCAGTTACCATAAATGGAGACCGGTATAGAGCCATGATAACCGACTATTTTGTTCCCCAATTGGATGGCATGAATGTGGATGAGTTGTGGTTCCAACAAGACGGCGCTACATGCCACACAGCGCACGTCACAATTGATTTATTGAAGGAAAAATTCGATGAGCGCATAATTTCGCGGAATGGACCTGTCAATTGGCCACCAAGATCGTGCGATTTGACACCACTGGATTATTTTCTTTGGGGATGTGTGAAGTCGCTCGTCTACGCCAACAAACCAGAAACGTTAGGGGACTTGGAAGCCAACATTCGTGGCGTTATTGCCAACATACGGCCCCATATGCTCGAAAAAGTTGTTGAAAATTGGACCTGTAGAATTGGCTTTATTCGAGCCAGCCGCGGCGGCCACATGCCCGAAATCATATTTAAACATTAATGGCATAAAATTATCCTTCCAATAAAGCCAAATTGATGGACATTAAAACGATTTTCTTGTGTTTTATTTCAATTCGAAGTTCTATACCTCTAAAAAAAACACCCATTACAATATTTAAATAAATTCAACCCAAGGAACCAACAATTCATGGTGTTGCTCCGTTCATTTCATTTCGTTTATTCATTCATTTCATTTATCCTTTCAAAGAAGAGATTGTTTATTGTAATGAAACGCCTCCATAAGCCATAACCCACAGAATTTCGACATGAAATTTGCATATAATTTATGCTCCTTTTTTCCATTTTCTATTTTGCCCTCATTCTATTCAAAAGTTTCGTTTTTCTTTATTATGTTCGTTGTGTGTTTGATTTCTTTGTTGTTTCTTAAATTTTATTTTCCATTATATGACTTTGCTTTACGAGTTTAATGTTTTATTTTTATTAGTATTTCACAGAGCTTCGAAAGACTTGATTCAATATTAGCTTAATTCCTAGGAATTTAAAAATGAATTCACAATATTTTAAGTTTAATTCCCATAAAACCATTCAAAAAAATGAATTTATTTATAATTCTTAGAGAATTAAATCCCATAGGAATTTAAAATCAACTTGAATGAATAAAATTGTTCGTAATTCCTCTACTCCAATTTGAATTAACATTTCTTATTCTTAATTCAAACTAGTCCAAATTGATTTTTTTTTTTTTTTTTAAATTAATTTTGTGATACATTAGGGTGGAGATGAACTTAAGATACTTGATTTAAAACCAAACATTTGATATTCTTACTTTTTCGAGGGCAAGGTTTTAAAAACTCTACCAGATTTTTCAAAATGTGTGGTCATTGAATAAAAATATATTAAAAAAAAAACGAAAATATTATATGAACAAATGCGATATTTATTGTTAGTACAAACTTTAGAAACAAAATATATCAAAATTAACCTATTAAAATATGTTAATGTTTTAGCTTTAACACATTTTAATAAAAGTATGCATGTATTCTTTAATGTTCGTTCAGAACTACCCTAATGTGGCTATTTTAAGGCAGAAATTGTGTATTTTTGCATTTATTTGTAAAACTATAACTTTTTAAACATATCTAGGTATGCAGAATTATGGTAATATAAACAGTCTTTCATTTATAATGACTTAATCTTTAGCAGAAATTCAACCAATGAAGATCTGCAAAATTATAAATAATTTCTTCAAAAATTTATAAAAAAACAAAAATAATTTTTTTTTGACATAAGTTTTTGTATTTAAATACATATACATGTAAAAATGTGCTGATATGTAAGAGTATATTATCTCTAGTTTTGATATTTTGTAGCAAAATAAGCTTTTCAAATATGAGTATACAATTTTAATAAAAAAACGACATTTTCGTCTCTTATAAAATTTTTGAATGGAAACTGAATTTTGAATACTTTGTAATATGTATATGCTTGTTTTATTTTTCTATTTTGTGCAAACTGAAAAGCTTTCATTTCTGAAATTTTAGGCTAATATTAATGTGAAACTGCCTTAAATAATTGATCTTGAGTACTTTTTAAAGTTAATGCTTTCATTTTTTATTTATAAAATAAGTAACTTAATAATTGTGTTTAATTTTTGGAATTAACTTTTAAAATTACCAATTGCTCAAAGTTCTCATCTGTAAGGGAAGAGCGCCTTGGAGCATTAACTAATCCAGCATAAGAAAACATTCTTTCCACAGGAGCAGACGATGGTAGTGGGGTATTATATTTCTTAAAAATTTCTTTAAGTTTCGGATACCGTCGAAATACACTTAGGTCTGTAGAAGAATCAACCATAAAGCTCAAAAATTCATTATTTGCATTTGAATTTATGGAACTGGTTGCTGTTTCATCTAAAAAAATATTTTAAGAAATTCTATTGTTTTAACAATTTTTGATTTAATTACCTGTCAAATCGAAACTAAAAAACGTATTTGTCGGTTTCGGCACAAATAATTCTAAATCCTTGTAGGCTTCTTTTTCGATTTTTGATTTTATTCGTTTGATTATATTTTCAATATTGGTTTGTGTTAGTGAAGGGTTTAAAGTCTTTATCCATTTAAATTTCACATCAGGACATATCGCTGAAGCTATTATTGCCATATCTACGTCACTCTCTAAAGCAAAGTATTTTGAAAACCTTATAACTAAACTTTGTTCCATGAGTTCTATTATTTCTTGCTTTAAAATTTTTAAATGTATTGATATTTTTAATTTATTTAATTTATTTCTTATTGTAGCAAGAGTTGGAAGCATATAGCCAAATAAAATATTTTTTTCTTGTTGAAGAAAATCAATAGCTTCAGCTATAGGGCCATTAATTAAAATATATTCCTCTATATATAAAAGATCATTTTCCGTTAGAATTGGCACATTCAAAATTTCACAAAATTCTTTAATTTTGTCTTTAAACTCAAAAATTTGTTTAAATGAATCATACAAAGAATTCCACCTTGTAATTACTGGAGATTTTAAAGAAATTCCTAAAAATGATTTTATCAGCTCTGCAGATTTTGGTCTATGTGACTTGTTCCATATTAGTGAACATTTTTGAATGACCTTAAAATTAAGTTCAAATAATAATAGATACAAAAATGTTAATAAATTATTATTTTAAGCTTTCAATACATTTTTTACTTAATACCTCTTTGTGGTAGTCATAGTTTAAGGTTTTTTTTAAATTATTTTCAAAATCTTTTGTCGCCAAAAGACTTAAAGTGTGTGAACAGCATCGAATGTGTATTGGTAGATAATTTTGTAAATTATTATTTTCGAATGTGTACTCATCTTCCTCAGTTATAAAATCCATTGTATTATAATACCGCTCAATTCCATATTCTTTAAACGTTTTTACAAAATTAGAACCGTTGTCAGTAACCGTTGCGATTATATTGCCATTGTTTAAATTATATTCATTATGAATTTCATTAAGAAGTTCATTTATTTTCAAAAAAGTATGTGAACCTGAAAACCTTCTACACGCTAAAGCTACAGATTTTCGATCTAAATTGTCATCCAACCAGTGACACGTGTAGCCAAAAAAAGAGCGATTTGAAGAAGACCATATGTCTGCAGTAGTACAGACGGTCCCAGCGAGTTCAATTTGTTGTTTCACCTCATCTTTGACTTGAAAAAATTTTTTTTTTATAAGTTTCATTGCAGTTGGACGGCTGGGAAGAGAGTAACTGCTATTAAGCTTTTCTATAAAATTTTTAAATGGCATCGATTCTAGTAATGTAAATGGAATCAAACTATCAGCAAAAACGTCCATAAGCATTTTATCCAAAGAAGTTTTAGTATTATCTTTATTGGCAATGTCAAACTTTTCATTTGTGTATTGTTTAAAAATCAAATCGTGCTTTTTTAGATGTCTTAAAAAGTTTGAAGTAACATAAGATGCTCCTTTAATTTCTAGTTTACATGTTAGGCATTTAGCTACTATACCACCGTGGCTAGTTTGGAATTCTGTATTATTTAACTAGTGATTGAAGAAAAAATTAGAAGTAAAGCTGTGGCCATTAGACTAAGTTTATTAAGAATGGAAAATTATTATGAAAATAAAACATGTATCCTGGTTAAATGGGCTCTCTCTTCTTTGAATGATTTTCTTATTACTAAATAAAAAAAAACTTTCTTACCTCGCGGATAATTTCAAAATATTTGTTAAAAAGCAAGTCATTTCTTGAACTAGGCCTCCTGTAGGTACGATTTGATCTTTTTGGCTTAGGAACTTCGTAAGTCTTATCCACAATGGAATCGTCGCAAGAAAAATCGGTGTCACTCATTTTTATTACAAAATGTTTAACAAAATTGTTTTAAAACAAATACGTACTTACATGAGTAAACAGAAAAAACTGTTAATAAGAAAAAAGAACTTATGTCAAATTTTGAAGGAAAAAACATTTTAACTTTCATTACTTGATTCTTTTAATATAATTTCGGCAGGTTATAGAATTTTAGGAAATCTGTCTGTCTGTCTCTATGTCTTCGGATCTGGATGAGGTTATAGATTATGTGTACAAAAAAACCTTTATTTTTTATGGTTATTTATATTATTTTCAAAATAGTTTTTCTAAATTTAAGACCAATAAAAAACAACAATTTTTGTGTTATTAAAAATTTCGCATAAGTCAACTTAATAAGTTTTTGAAATTTTTCACAGAAATTTTATTTGTATATGCCCTACAGGTCTAAAAACATCGCATTGAAACCATGTGTCTTCCTATATAATAATAATAATAATAATTACAACAGTAATAATAATAATAATAATATTATTAATAATAATAATAATAATAATAATAATAATAATAATAATAATAATGGATTTATTTCGTAGAGACTTATTTCATTATGCTCATAGGTACCATTCCAAAGATATTTTTTGAACTGCATGGTTTGTCTCAATAACTTTATTTTTGTTTGCCTTTACAAAATGATTTGTTAAAAAATTTTCAAGCCTTTTTGTATTAGATTAAGAATTGAAATAATTTGAGTTAAATCTAACTGATTTTAAATTCCCTAAGAATGAATTCTCAGGAAATTTAAAATAATGTTTGTTAATTCTTAAAAGTTAAGACTTATGACTTGATTCAGGTGAATGTATTTTGGGAATGATGTGAACACTAAAATAAATTTGATTTTAAAATACGGAATTAGGAATTAAGCCTTTCGAACCTCTGGTATTTCATTCCTTATGTTGGGCAGTGCTCCAAGAATCCTTAAAGAGCTCAAAAAAAACCCTAAAAAAATATATTTAGTTGAAATAAAAACCAAATGGTTCCATTAAACGCGAAATTCACAGTCGTAATATTTAGTCATAAACGCGAGTCTATTGGTTGACAAATGGCAGCTGTAACCGCCTTCAAATAGCGGTAATTGCTCAAATATTTATTTATTTATATTTTTCTTATATAACCTAAATTTCCGAGTTCAGATAATTTGGCTGTTAAACCATTTCATTTGTTTGCTTTTCAATTATGTTTTATAGGATTTGAGTAAAAAGTTAGTAATTAATAGTTCCATGTCTTCATTAAACCCCATTTTAATGATATTTAATGGTTAAATGCTCGAGAAACTTAATGACAATCATTCACTTTAGCTAATCTTTCTAGAATAAATGTCCTTAAGTGTTTTGGTATAAATTTGATAATGGTTTTTTGTAAATGATATCCCGAATTTATTTATTGGATGGGAAATTTATTATAGTTCGAAAAATGAAGACATTAAGTTGCGAAAGATTTTTGCTATAACTAGAGCAGATTTCAATAAAAAAATAATTATATTGATTGTTTTTCATAAAATCAGCTTACAATGATGTAGAATGCTTGAATGTTCTTGTTTTGTAAAATCTTAGCACTTTCTTGACTAAAAAAGTATACTTAAAAAAAATTTTGCTGGACATAAACACATGTAGGGTAGGAGTGGGACAATTTGCCATAGGGGCGCATTTGCCACCACTAATTTTCTTGAAAACTAACTTATCTTTTTTGTTGCTGTAATAGATTTTATATTCGTTTATCATTGATATTGTATATCTCATATTTAAAACATCAGGCGTGATTTATTGTTTCAGCAGATCTTGAAAAAATATTTTGCTACAAGTATTTTTGTAATATTTTCCTTAGTTTTTTTGTTATCTTGAGAAATTATTCATTAGTTTAATAAACAATATAGTATTGAAAACAAATATTTTAAGCTTTTATCAATAAATCTATTTCTTATGTGAAAAATAGTTCTTTACATCTAACGACTCTAACTGGGACACATTTGTCATACACATATAACAAAGCAACTCGTCGACATTTTTTTGAGCCCGACATTTGTAATATCCCTAAAAATGATATCGTATTTTGGTTGCAAGGCCCAATCCATCTTCCATCTTAACATTTTTTTTTAATGTTGATATGTCACAGTACAATGTTAACAGAGGCCCCATATTTAGTTTAAATTTTGATCTCTGATTTTTTTACTGTTTTGTTTAATTTATCCATGTAAAATGAACTTGAATTAATTTTTTGATTTGTTTGTTTTGTATATTAAAGCTTTATAGAAATAAAAATTTACTTTATTACAACAATTTGTTACTTCTTTTTTGTGCCAAACTTATTGGCAAACGTGCCCCATGGATGGGGCACATTGGCCACTTTTAGTTAATTTGCTATTTTTCAAATTTGATACATAAAGAAAAGCCGTTGGCAATCTGAACCAACACAGTTTAAAGCCAACTTATATAGGTACCTATGAAGAACAAAAAAATTGTGATAACTCTCAAGGTATGAAACTTAGAGCACTTTTAAAAAAAAGTGGCAAATGCTCCCCCTTCTAACCTATATTAGAGCGCCAATAACCTATATGGGGAAATTTTTTTTTAAGAAATACGTTTCACGCCAACCCTAGATTTGTTCGAAATGCTAAAAAATTGTCACTTGAAAATGTAAGCTTGCCCATGACATGCCCAAAATTTGCAAAATACTTGATTTTTTACATTAATTGTCAATAACTTCATTAATACTTTCGAATAAAGAAATTCCAAAGTAAGACATGATTTACAGTTTTATGGCCTTTTAATACTAAAAAGTTGAGTTTTATGAAAATATAATCAAATATTTTTCATGAAATAATAATAACAAGGAAGTTTCATTTTTTCTCTTCAAAATTATTTTGAAGTATATTGGGTTTTTGAAGTTTGATATTTGAAAACAAATTCAAGAAAAACGTTGCCACACTAAGAAAAGGGGTACGTAATACATTGGGATTAATTATCAAAAATGTGTAAATTTGAAGTACTAAAAATGTGTAAATTTGAAATATAGTTAAAACAAATTGTATGATTATTTATCAAACTTTTAAGCAAATATTCATAAGTTTTTTATGCATCAAGACATATATGCTTACATAAATTTTGTCATCATACCATTTCAGAAAAGTGGGATTGTCGACAAAAATATGGTAGCAAAAACTTTCACTATCCTAACAAACGTCAGAAAGTTATCATGGCGACAAAAAGAGAGAATGGAACAACCTTCAGTTTTATTAAATCATGGTATTTTTCATATTAGAAAAAATTACTTTAGAGACCTGAGACCATGATTTAATAAAACTGAAGGTTGTTCCATTCTCTCTTTTTGTCGCCATGATAACTTTCTGACTTTTGTTAGGATAGTGAAAGTTTGTGCTACCATATTTTTGTCGACAATCCCACTTTTTTAAAATGGTATGATGACAACATTTATCTGAGAATATATGTCTTTCTGCATAAAAAATTTATGAATATTTACTTAAGTTTGATAAATAATCATACAATTTGTTTTAACTATATTTCTTTAATATTGAACGTCTTCATTATATGATTAACTTCAAAATTACACATTTTTGGTAATTAATCCCAATGTATTACGTACCCCTTCTCTTATTGTGGCAACGTTTTTCTTTCATTTGTTTTCAAATATCAAACTTCAAAAACCCAATATACTTCAAAATAATTTTGAAGAGAGAGAATGAAACTTCCTTGTTATTATTATTTCATGCCTGAGACTGTTTCAAAAATTTTGTTCAGCAAATATTACAAATTACAAATTTTCTTAAGCTATATTTACACGATTGAAATTTTCTTCCAAATTTCTCTTCAAAATGCTTCAAACTCGTGTAAACAGGATCAAAATTTATTGAACAAAACTTTTGAAGTTTTTATTGATGCCGTGTAAATAATTTTCAAAATCTATTGATAACTATAAATAATTTGACAGCATGTTCATTCTTTTGATTCAATACATATCACATGTTTTTATATACATATTGTTACGTTTTTCCTTTAAAAACGTGGAAGGAATTCGTTTTGCAAACAACCGTAATCAAATTAATTAAAACACTTTATTTAGTTTTCCAAAGTTATATTTTTATTAACTTAAGAGTTAATCACTTAAAACACACTTTCACAAATACTGTAAACAAACTTCACAAAACTGCTTTACAAATACTCTTAGTCACACTGTTCTCTTTATACGCGTCTTAATTCAAACTGTTTTCCAAAATTCTCGCCCATCGGCCTTATATAGTAGAAAAGAGAGTTTCTAGCAATTTCTGCAGACGTAAACAAAGAGCAGCTGTAGTTGATTACACCAGGGCTGCCAGATACTTTTTGGTCACCATCCTCAAATTTTAAAATTTTTAGCCCCAAAAATCCCCAATTCATAAAATAGAGTATTTGCTTATATTTTTGATTTAATTAAATGAAGAGATCGATTTTATTAACATAAAAATAGTTTTGTATGCTTGCAATTATTAGAAATTTAAATAATAAAATATTAGAAATCTAATATTTCGAAAACTTCAGAATCACAAATTCTTGAAAATTCGATGAGTAAAACTGTACATAAGTTTACTTTCACACTGGTCAAGTTTGGCTCATGAAGTCAGAAAAAGTTGACGGAATTGAAATTGATAGCAAGCTTACGAAAATTTTTAAAATTTGTATAAAATTTGAGAAAAAATTAAATGGAATCTGATGAAGAAATCTGGTGTGTGTGAACAGCACTAACTTTTTTGAACAAGCAACATCTTGAATTTTATAAACTTTTGGCCAAAAGTCAATAAAGCTGAGATATTTGGTTTATACATTTTTCTAAGTGTTTCTTGCTTGAAAATATTTAAATAATCTGGTAAACGTAATGCCATTTCATTTAATATATATATTTTTTTAATTGAAACAATTAATTTTTAAATGTACCTTTCTTGACTTGACAAATTGCAGTTTGGTAGTTCTTCTTCGAATTCTGACCCATAATCGGATGCAATTTTTATATCAAGAAGTTTTAAATTCACAAGTTAAAATTTCCCCAAAAAATCCCCATCAAATTTGGGTGAATCCCCAACAAAATCCCCAAGCCCGAAACTATTTTTTCGCCTTTTTGAAGATTGAATATCCCCAACTTTGGGGCCAAAACCCCAAATCTGGCAGCCCTGGATTACACTAACAATGTGGCTTACGAAAGTTCATGTGTGTTCCACTACATTCTCACATGATCAAGAACACACTCACACATACGTTGTACAAACAGATTATCTGAAGTTAACAGTAACACAGAGAGAGAATGTAGATAAAAGAGAAACATGTTGCTATGCCCTTTACTGTATATAAGAGAAACATGTTGCTCTGCTTATTTGACATAAACAGAATAACAACAACACCAACAGAAACATCTAGAAAGCGAGGGGAAGAATTATAAGCAGTGAACTTTGCACAATGGGACGGATAAGTTTAAAATTCGTCACAATATGTATGTTTGTTGCGGCAATCTCCAATGTAATTAATTTTTTTAAAGAATAAAATAAGTTAATTAATACCTACCAAAGTGTTACACATTTAATAACTATATATTTGTGGTATAATAAATCAATTTTTAAAAGTGATAACATAAATGATAATTTGCGCAACAATCACAAGCAACAGAAAAAGTGGATAGGAGATGAAGTGGGACTGTTCATCGAAATGGTTGAAGTAATTGAACTGATATGGAATTTTAGAATTGATGAGTGTAGAAACCGAAATGAAATGGAAAAGTGCTTGCTCAGAAATTGCTGCTGCAACGAATCATTCCATAGCCGACACACAGTGGTTTACGGACGCTTTTTTTAGAAATAATTCTGTAACTTTTGAACGACTGGAGGTGTTTGAATGAAATGGTGGTAGTCAAGGAGTATTCGAGTTGGTTTTCAAAAGCAGTGGTCCATGATGGGTCGGGATAGTGATTGATGGACCTTCAAAGTTGGTCACCTCGGGTGTTCGACTTTTTTAAAAATTCGCCAAAAAACCAATTATGAATGGATTGAAAAGAACTTTTAAACTTAAGTTGTCCTTAAGAAGATCTACAAAAAAATACGCTTACATGTGTAGGTTATCTCCTTCGGTTATGGGCTTCGAGATAGGTTATGGGCTTCGAGATATTTGGGTAAAAAGGAATTTTTGGGTTGATTTTTAACCTACTTTTTTAAGCTTTTTTTTGATCTGGTGGACGCATCTGAGGACCAACAATTTTTTAAGAATATTCCTTAACCCTGGAACGTCATACTTATTTTACATACACTAACGTCATTCTTCGTCATTTTGACTACGCATACTTCAAGAGACTATAAAACTCTTTGTGAGCAAAAATGAATACCAAAATAGTTTTCTTATGTATTAATAGACTCTTTTTAATAAATATCTATTTTAAGAAATTCATTTGTTTATTTCTTAATTATTAATAAAAACTTAACATATTACAGCCTTCTTTTTTTGTTTTAATTTGAAAGTAAAATTTTCCGTAGTCATTTTGACGAAGGATGACGTTCTAGGGTTAAATTTGTAATAAAATTCTGAATAATTTTTGTGCAAGTTGGTTACAGATATCTTCTTTCGTTTAAAAGTTAAAAATATTCAAAGTTGAAACTTTAAAAAAATTTCGCTTTTTTTTGAGTTTTTCCCTAAAAGATAGTTGTATTTTTTCACTTAAAAAAAATATTTTCCTAAGAATTGGGAAATTTATCAGTTAAAATTTGTTTTAGTCTATTGCTTTTAGATCTAATTGGTCTACAAAACTACAAAATTTCATTGTGATATTTTTATCCATGTCATTTCTACAAAATATCAAAAATTGATATTATTATCATTAAAAAAGTAAAAAAATAATATTTTTTTGTTTTACGATACAAAGTGTAAACAGATTAAATCACTTAAAAAAGATTTTTAATTGGTGTTCATCTCCTGGTCTTTCCCGATCCAATGATACTAAACACGTATATCAAGCTTTAATACATAGCCGTTAAAAGCTCTGAAAATTTTGGCTCCCATAGCATTTTGAAGCTTAATATTGGAGTATTGGATGGTAATGTATGTAAATAAAGTTAATGGTGCACAGTGGTGTTAACTCTGCAATTTCTAAACTACTGGACGGATTTTGACCAAATTTGAAACGTCAATAGAAGAGGTGTAAAACTTTTAGATCAATGTTTAAGAACGTATTTGTCCACAGTGGGCAAAAGTTGCCCACCTCGGATATGTAAAACCTTTGGGTCCGTATAACTTTCGCCAATTTGGTCCGATCTGAAAGATTTTTACATTTTCGAAAACTTCTTAAAAAAGAAACCCTATGCTTACTGTACTATCTTATCTCTTATAGTTTTCAAATTATGACCAAAAAATTACATTTTAGGGAAATTTTAAAACTATAATTATTATGTAGTAAATACTGCTTTTATAAATAACTTAATGATGAAAATCAATAAACTTTATATTTTTATACCCTTCACCACCATAGGTGGAAAGGGTATATTAAGTTTTATAAGAAATTTTTGCCTTAGACCCATCTTTTAGTACACCAATAGGCTTAGAATCACTTTCTGAGTCGATTTAGCGATGTCCGTCCGTCCGTCTGGCTGGCTGGCTTGACCTTATAAACCTTATAATCTAACTCATAATTCTAAAGATAATTTAATGTAATTTGGCACAGATCATTTTTTTGATAATGGAACCATGGCTATTGAAATTCGTCAAAATCGGTCCATTATTTATGGTACCTCCCATGGGTCCCATTTCCCGGAATTGATATATTTGCCACAAAAATTAATATTTTTTCATGCGATTTTAAACAAATATTGCTTATGCAAACTTAAATCACTGTACCAAATTTCGTTGAAATCAGTCCATATTTGACCACAGCTCCCATACAAACTCTTATGTCAAAACGCACTAAATGAGACAAAAATCGCTAAAACGCTCATTAATCTGATGATAATGAGAATTTTAAGTTTATTTTTTGCAGACATAATTCCTGTAACAACTGTAATCAATTTGCCAAATTTCGAGATAATTGGTCTACATTTGACCCCAGCTCTCATATAATTCCAAATGACGGAAACAGAAAATGTTTGTATGATGGCAACATTTAGCAAATATTTGTGAAGGGTATGGCATGGTCGGGCTTGACCGACTATAGCACTTTCTTACTTGTTTTAGAACAGTGAAGTTGCGCGAGATGTTCTTATTTAGACGCATTGTTTTTTTTAAGCTTTTTTGTTCTCTACAGCCAATTTTATTTCTTTTTCGTCGATGGCGTGTTATTGCTGTAGGCTTCCCGCCGACGGAAGATGCTGTGGTAATTAATAATTTTAATAGAAATTAATAATTACAGAAAAATTGATGTTGCCGAGACCGGTATTCGAACCCAGGCTCAATGGGTCTCATGCATAAAAACGAGTAAAAGCGCTGAGTTGAAGCAGGTGAGCAATTGCTCATGAAGTCGAGTTCTATCAAACAGCAACAGCTTTTACTCAATTTCGTATGCATAAAAAAGAGTTCAAACCAATTGCAATTACTTGAGCAAAGGGAGTCCAAACGTGTAATTGCTGTTGAAGTGTAAGCATCGTCTATAATGACACGTTCCCTTGTAAACACTTTGTTGAATGTTTTTTCTATGTCGGTTGTTGAGTTCCGGAATGGTGTCATTAGCCATGGGCCTATTTCATAGCCCTAGCATAGCAAGTAATGCATCGTTTGTGGCGTTTTGCATAATTCTACATAACTCGCTATTTCGTAAGATACGTGAGACATGAACTGAACCAGGCCAGGATATGTCAACGCTTGTAAAAAGTTCTTTTCCATCACAAGTTGCCTGCACATTTATAGAGTGGAAGCCTTTTCTACAAATATATTCATCATAAAAAAAATTAATATTTAATTACGAATACAAACCTGTACAATTTTTTATCCTCACTTGCTATATTTTTTTAGGCTGTTGATAACATTTTGTATTTCTTTGCGGTACAAAGTATTCAGCCATGATTCCTTTTTATTGGACGCGAGTCAACTATAAGGTATGCTCAACAAAATTTGAGCAAGAGCTCACAAAAGAAAGCAAAAGCTTGTTTTTATGCATATGAAAATGAGCACATGCTCATCTAACTTAGTTCAAACGTAAGCAGTGAGTAAAAGCAAATTAATCAAATTTTATTATGCATACGACAAGCACCTTTTACTCAAAAAAACGAGTCAGAGCTCAAGCTCACGTTTTATGCATGAGGCTCAATATGATATTATGCTTAGTAGTCAACGTGCTAACCAACTAAGCCACAGCACCTACATTTCATTGACTGATGTCTGTTTTTTTGTTAAAAATAAGAATTTGCATTATCAATTAATTTGAAAAGTTTGATTTTACTATGAA
The DNA here is from genome assembly GCA_933228675.1 of Stomorhina lunata. Taxonomy (NCBI): domain Eukaryota; kingdom Metazoa; phylum Arthropoda; class Insecta; order Diptera; family Rhiniidae; genus Stomorhina; species Stomorhina lunata. Next base: position 91,101,443 of record OW121740.1, on the reverse strand, counting down.
AGATGTAAACTAGAGTATGAAATTTAATGTAACTTGGATTTTTTAAATTTCCCACCCTCGAAACCTTGTATATGGTAAAAAAAAAAAATAGCGAATTATAAACAAGTAAAAAAGTGCTATAGTCGGCCATGCTCGACCTTCACCACTAAGGTCAAAGGTGTTCTTTTTTCTGTATAAAGTCAAATATTTGCTAAATTATGCCATCATACAAACATATTCTCAAAACTTAAACATTTAAGTTGTTTCCGCCATTTGGACTTATATGAGAGCTAGGGTCAAATTAGGACCGATTATATCGAAATTTGGCAAATTGATTACAGTTGTTACAAAAATTATCTCATTATCTTCGGATTTACGAGCGTTTTAGTAAATTTTGTCCCATTTAGTGCGTTTTATGAAAAGAGTTTGTATGGGAGCTATGGTTAAATGTGGACCGATTTGGTACAGTGATTTAGGTTTACATAAGCAGTATTTCTTTTAAATTTCATGAAAAAATATTGATTTTTATGGCCAATATATCAATTCCGGGAAGTGGGACATATGGAAGGTACCATAAATAATCGACCAATTTTGACGAATTTCAATAGCCATAGTTCCATTATCAAAAAATTATCTTTGCCAAATTTCATCAAATTATCTTTAGAACTACGACCTGTAGTTTGATAATAAGGTTTATATGGGGGTCCAGCCAGCAAGCCAGCCAGACGGACGGACGGACATCGCTAAATCGACTCAGAAAGTGATTCTAAGCTTATTTGTATACTAAAAGATGGGTCAAAGACAAATATTTCTATGCGTTACATACATCAGCACAAACTTATAATACCCTTTCCACCTATGGTGGTGAAGGGTATAAAAATATGGTAACGAAATTTAGCAAAAATATTATTTTTATTAGAAAAATCTAAAAACTTAAATATTTTCATTAAAAGTTTTTATATATAATATATAATTCCCCGACAACATTCCAATTGAAACAAGGGGTACTTCTCTCAGACAATGAGCTGCATCCGATTCTATTTTTAGACTCATTGAAAGGGGCCTACGTTTTAACGCCGGCTCCGAACGGCAAATGCATTAGTTAGAGAAGTTTTACATAGTCTAATACTCAATAACCAGTGGCTAGCTGAGTTAGGAGGTGAACCGCCGCTTTTTTGAAAATGTATTTTTTCAAGTGAGTCTGGCCAGCGATCGAACTTGGGCCTCTGGTATGCTAGGCGGATGAATAACCTGCTATACCACGGCGGTTCAAAAAAGTTTTTACAAAATATTATTTGTCAAAACAGTAAAATATTTAACATAGTAAATTATTTGATGTTAACAAAAGATTAACATCGGTTTGTTAAGCTAACAATCGTTTTTGAATAATACTTTAAGGAATTTTGCATAACCTTAGTTTACCAATTGTTGTTAAATTTTTTGGATAAAACTGTTAATGTATTTCGTCAGGATTTTCGTTCGCAATTTTTTTAATAAAAACTCTGCAAATAAGCAAATAATAATCATCCAGTAAAATCAACTATTTTAAAAAGCGTAATAAATAATTTTATAATCCTAGTTTCAATGTCAACTTAAATTGAAAAGCTAATTTTATTAAATGTACTTTTATGTAAATATAAACAAACAAATGAGTGCATTTCGAAACAAACTAATTTCAATAAATAATTTGGAATTGAAAAACAGACATTCATGGCATAAAATATGACTCTAAATGTGCATAAATATTGAATAAATGCACATTGGAAAACATAATAAATTAATATAAAATTTAAAATATGCATTTATTGCGTTCTTTATCAAAGTTTAATTTAATTACTTAAACAATTTATCAAACTCAATTCAGGACAAACATAAATGCCAACAGAATGAGAGGAGGAAAAGAAGTAAAAGCATAAATAAACATTCACATACAAGTACAAGCGCTAAGGACGAACATTTATGTATATGTTTGTAAGTAAGTCCTTGTACACGAATTCGTATGCGATTTTAGTTGTTTCAGTTTCTTTTCACAACTTTTGCAGCTGAAAAAAAAAAAAAACAACCAAATGCTTTTTCCATTTTGCATAATATGAGCATAAATTATCAGTATAGGGCCAAGAAAAAACTTAAAATTTTTTCATTTTTCTTCCAAAAAAAAATACAACCAAAAGCGGAAACAAAATATTTGTAGTACCAAAGTAGTAAAAACATTTACAAACTCTTAAACAACACCAGAACAGAGCAGAGGGAGGCAGAGCAACTAAAAGAATTTAGAGGCTACAAATCACTTCTTCTTATAGTAGTTTCAACAGCTAAAACGACAAGGCCTACTACAGGAAAGAAACAAATGAACACTTTTTTCGGTACTTTTTTTTCGCAAACAAAAAAAGTATTAAAAATCTACAACATAAAAACTGGGAAAATGCCAAAGTTTGTTTTTTTTTTTGACTCGGTACAACTGTTAATGAAATATTAAGTTCGAGAATCGTGTATAAAAATTCACTTAGAGACCTGAAAATATGAGGTTTTCTTTTGGGTTTGTTTATTTATGTGAGTAACATTTTTTAACTTGTTATTTCATATACACACATAAAGAGTAAAGAGTCTTTCATTAAGCGTTTCCCATCTTTAAATAAAACAAGTAAGAGTGTTATATTCGGCTGTGCCGAATCTTATATAGACCATCAAGTTATGTTAAGTTTAGAAACATATCTCATATATCTACAAGGGTGCAGCTAATTCAAAATCTGGACCAAAACTGAAAAAATTGCTAACTAATTGGTATTGTTGGTAAAACCTTTGGACTAAATTCGGTTGCCATAGCTTTATAGTTCAACATTTAAAAATATTTTAGTGGTTTCCCCAGTGTTTACTTTGATCAAAATTCGGTCTCATAACCGGGTATAGTTTTACATTAATAAGTTGTTAAATACTTTAATACGCTAATAGTAATATGGCAGGTCCATATATTTCGTTAGGAGTTCCTAATGCATTGATCATATATAAAGTCTGGGCTGAACATTGATTGATGCCTATCTAATTTCATAAGTGCAATCTTAATCTAATTTTCCTTTTATATACATATTTTTTAAAAATTATATTTATTTTTGCAATTATTTAAAACTAACCCATAAAAAATACTGGACATATTTTTAGCACAAATCAAAAACGATATTTATTAAAAATCAAAAACAAGTTATTAATTAAAATTTCTTGAAAAAAATCCTAATATTTTGTAGGATATCCTTTATTTTGTATAACTGCCGCACATCTTTTAGACACACTCTTCACAAGAGCCAGGTATCGCTCATTTGGGATAGCGTGCCATATTTTTTGGATTTCCGTCCATAAATCATTTAAGTTGTTAGGTTTTACGCTTGTTATATGCTTCTCTATATCATTCCAAAGATTCTCAATAGGATTGAGATCCGTATATTGAGCTGGCCATTTCAAAACATCTATTTGACTCTAATCCAAGCAACACTTCACAGTACGTAAAGTGTGTTTAGGGTCATTGTCCTGCATGAAGCGTCAGCTAGGTGGCATCTTTGCCTCTGCTTATGGTATAATGATATGGGCTAGAATATTTTTATAAACGTATTGATCCATACGTGTGTCAATTTAGTGTATTGGACCAACTCCATGCCCTGAGAATGCAAGCTACACCATCACATTTCCTCCACCATGTTTTACAGTCTTTGACGTACACTTTGGGTTGTGCTGCATGTTCGGAAGATACCATACATATCTCTTTCCATCAGATCCAAATCTGCAAAACTTTGATTTGTCGCTTCAAAGTATGTTTTTTCCAAAAATCTAATGGCTTTTCCAAATGCTATCGGGTGAAAGAAATTCGTGATTTCCAATTCTTTTTTGACACACGCGAATTTTTATCATTAAGGCGTCTTTGTATCGTTCTGTCGGAGACATCAATACTGTATTTTGATGACACTTCACTATTTATTTCACTGGAGCTCTAAAAAGGGTCGGCCACTGACATTCTATGTATTAAATAATCCTCTTTCGTTATCCTTTTTCTTTTTTCTACAGGACATCCTCTCGAATTTATTTCACAAATCACCTGTCGTTGCGTGTCTGTGCACCATTTATTTTTGGCCATGTCTAATAAATATTTTATTTCTGAAAACCCTTCAACTGTACACAATATGATGCAAAACTTACCAAAAATTTATTAAAAATTCAAAAAATAACAGAAATGTAAAATGTTTAATATTTGTGCTAAATTTGTGTCCAGCTCCAATTACGTATTACCAACAAATAAATTATATATGAAGCAATTGAAGAAAGGGAATAACAAAAAGAGTAACGGGACTTGTCGATCACACCAAAAGCTACACATCGTGGCAAAAAAAAAAAAGAAAATTATTACTCCAACAGAAAAATATATGGTTTTGAAAAAAACGCATAACTAGTGTGCTAAATATGTGACCACCACTGTATATAAGAATTATAGCCAAATGTTGACCGATTGCAGCAAAATTTAACATACTGGCTGGTATATATATATAGAGCTTATTCTTGCAAAATTTAGTGAACATAGGTATCATAGTTTCTAATTTAATAGCATTTAACTGGCCTTTGCTAAAATTTTTGGTTTCCGTGAGTGTTTTTTATATGAAAGCTAAAGTCAAATATGGACTGATTAATATACAATTTGATAAACTGATCAAAAATTGCATAAAACTTCCCTATTTTAAATTTAATCGTCATAGCTAATATAATTGTATTCAATTTATCAGCATTAATGTGTTTCCCGGTGCGGGGTTATTTAGGAGCTCTAACTAAATTTGAATCGATTTTGTCCACTTTTGTAAAATTTTGTCCCTCTAGCTCTTTTCGTTAAGGCCCTATCGTGCTTTTATCTGACGGACACCTTTTCTTTATGTATTTTTGTGTTTCCATAAGTTTTGTGACAAAATTTTGCACACTGGCTGGCATTGACATAAGACATCCTTGTGCTTAATTTAGTCTTACTAGCTCTTGTAGTTCAGGAGCTTTCATGATTTTATCTGACGGACAGACGGACATAAATCCCATTTTCTTTTTGAATTTTTGTGTTTTCGTATGTTTTTTATATGGAAGCTAGGTCAAATGGTGACCGATTGCGACAAAATTTGCTACATTTGCTAGCATTGATATAAGACTTTCTTGTGCCAAATTTAGTGGTTATATCTGTTATACTTTTAGATTTATTGGCATTTAAGTGTATTTTAGGTGAAATTTGGGCTGTTTTCGTAAGTTTTTTGTATGGGAGCTATGGCTAAATGTGAACCGATTTTGATGACATTTTATACGTTGCCTAGGGCTAATGTAAAACTATATACCAAATTTTTTCATCACAGCTGCTATAATTTGTCATTTATTAACAAATAAGCGATTAGCCTAGACGAGGTTATACGGGAGCTATGGTCAAATATGAACCGATTTTGCCCAATTTCAATACCAAAGTTTTCTCAGAGATGAAGAATATTTTTACTAAGTTTCAGTGAGCTAGCTCGTTTAGGCGTTATCGTGATTTCAACAGACAGACAGAAAGACAGACGGACATAGCTCAATCGTCTTAGAATTTCATAAGGATTCTGAATGTATATCGTTTTTGAGTCAATATTAAGGAAATTACAAACGGAATGACAATCTCAATATACCCCCCATTCTTTTTGATGGTGGGTATAACAAGTAAGAAAAGCCCGACTATACTACTACTAAGGTCAAATATGGACCAAATATTTAACAATTTTTCCTTAAGTCATGGAGACATACATACATATACTATGCTATTTTTTTCAAATTTTCAAGATGTATGTAAATTTCCGGCTAAGGGCCTGATATGGGAGCTAGGGTCTATTAAGGATAGATTTTTACCAAATTTCGGTTATTAGTTTATATTTACAAAATATTTATCTATGTCAAGTTTTAGTAATATCGAGTCCTTAGATCAAAATAATCGTTAACGACATTCCGTTAAATATCTCTTAAACTATTAGAGTTAGCGTAGTAAGCGTTGTTTTTTTTTTCTTAAGTGGTTTTCGAACGTATAAAAATCTTTTCGATTGGTTTATATTTGTGAAAGTTATATGGACCAATAAGTTTTACTATCGGGTTATCCATTTTAAAATTTCAAAAGTGAACGTAAATAAAACACATATAAAAATGTTATTTGCATGATATTTCTTTTTATACCCTTCACCAACATAAGTTTGTGCTGATGTATGTAACGCATAGAAATATTTGTCTTAGACCCACCTTTTAGTATACCAATAGGGTTGGAATCATTCTGAGTCGATTTAGCGATGTCAGTCCGTCCGTCCGTGTGGCTGGACCCACATGTAAACCATGTAATCAAAGTACAGTTCGCAATTCTAAAGATAATTTGATGAGATTTGGCACAGTCAAAATCGGTCCATTATTTATGGCACCTCCCATAGGTCCCACTTCCCGGAATTGGTATATTGACCACAAATATCAATATTTTTCATTTCAATTTACATCAAATACTGCTTATGTAACCCAAAATCACTATACCAAATTTCTGTGAAATCGGTCCACATTTGACCAAGCTCCCATGCAAAATCTTCTGTTAAAAAGCACTAAATGAGACAAAAATCACTAAAACGCTCGATAATGCGAATTTTAAGTTCAGTTTTTGCATATATAATTTTTGTAATAACTGTAATTACTTTGCCAAATTTCGAGATAATCGGCCCACATTTGACCCTAGCTCTCATATATGTCCAAATGACGGAAACAGCTCAAATATATAAGTTTTGAGATAATATTTGCATTATGGCAATATTTTACAAAAATTTGTCTTTATACAGGAAAAATAATATCTTTTACCTTAGTGGTAAAAGGGTATCGTATGATCGGTCTTGACTGCCTATAACACTTTCTTACTTATTTATTCTAAAGTTTGAATATTAACATTATGTGTCAAACACTACATCATTTCAATGACCACCACGCGAAATGTTGCAAGCATTGATTTTTTAATGTAATTGTCGTCCACTTTTTGGCACATATTGATCGGTATTTCAGCAATAACTTGACGGATGTTGGTTGTTAAGTGCTCTAGAGTTAAAGGTTTATCTGCATAAATACGGTCTTTCGCGTAGCACCACAAAAAAGTCTAATCGTGTCAAATCACATGATCATAGTTGATATCGCTACGACGAGATGATATCGCTACAATGAGAAATTACGCGGCCAGGAAATGTCTTTTGCAATAAAACAATATTCGCTAGAGATGAGTGTCATTTGGCACCGTCTTGTTGAAACCACATATTCTCCTAGTCGTATTCTTAAATAGCAGGCAAAAAAAGTCGGTTATCATATGACCTCCGAATTCACGTAATCGACACATTCGGGTCCTCGGCAACACTTTCGCTTACAGTAGCGATACTTTTAGCGAAACGATGTTGCACAGGCCTTACAATATTTGTAACCGCTCCAATATCTTCAAATTTCTTCACAATTTTGTCAATTGCGTAGTTGGACGATTATGTAAACCATAATCTCCTATTAAAGCACGATATTTGGCTGTTGTAGAATGACCATTTTTATAATATATTGTCATAATTTTTGTGCGTTGTGAGATACTCCGTTGTGAGATACTCCATTTTCGTCAATGACAGACTTTCAACTGAAAAGAAAAAAAAAAAAATGGTTTAACAACTTAGTTTGACAGATGTCGAATTCCAGTCCTATACTTTTGAAACCATAAAATGGATAACCCTTTACTACATATGTTTCTTAACAAGTTTATTTTATATTTAAAAAAGAATGTTATCACTTTTTTGGCTAAAAAACGACAAAAAGTTCACTTTTTGGAAAATTTAGACTTAAAAACATATAGTTTTTGATCGGCCAAAGATATATTAGCAAAATTCTAGACCTAAGTCGTCAAAAAGTTGTAATTTATTTTTCAAATTCCAATATTTCGTATATATAAAAATATAAGATCAAAAATGTGACTTCTGAATCGTTTTTAGTTTTCTAAAAATCCGTGGTGCCCTACTTAAGCTCGAATACTCCTTAAGATTACTCTTACAAGCTTACCTCTTAAAAGTTCTTGAATTATTTCCCTAAATGTTTTCTTCAGCCCACTGTGCAGTGGTTTGAGGCCCTATGCTTCACTGGGAGTCAAGGAAAAAAGAAGGAGAAGAAGTGCAGTGGTCGTATCGCGAATTCGCTGTGGAGACATTTTTTTAAAGTAATGATTCTAAGATAACACTGCTCTGCAGCCAAATCCTTCTTTTAATAAAACTATGTGGACTACATGGATTTTGATGCGCTAAACTTAGATCCGTTGTCGGTTTTTTTCCATCAGATCTGGATTTTTTGTATGGGCTTGGCAAATTTTTCCCCTTAAATTAGTCAGGTACGGAGACCTATTTCGTCCTAACTCGAGAACGACTCATCCGATTTTAAAAATTAAAACACTTGAAGATGCATAACAAAATTGCATTTATTTTAGTCTAATTTTTCTGTATCTCTTATCGTTTTGGAGTTATTAAGAAATTAATGGAGAAACATTTTTTGTCGTGCGACATTCGTAATTTTTAATTAAATCGGATGAGTCGTTCTCGAGTTAGGACGAAATAGGTCTCCGTACCTGACTAATTTAAGGGGAAAAATTTGCCACGCTCATAAGAAAATCCAGATCTCATGGAGAAAAACCGAAAACGGATTTGAGTTTAGCGCATCAAGATCCATATAGTCCGCATAGTTTTATTAAAAGGAAAGACAAAAATAAATTTTGCAGAGCAGTGTAATTGCTCTTAGACAATTTTGTTAAAATTTCGGTATTTGACGAATATGTGATGAGTCTAGTGCAAATTTAATTCGTTCGTGGGTGCACAGATTTCGTATTGTGCGGTTTGTTGTCAGACGGCATAATCGTCCCATAATATTTTGATATAAAGCAAGAACACGCTGTCATTGTCATTTCTCTGCTCTTGGGTAATCTTGACATCTGTCATTTTTGGCAAAACTGAAACACAGTCGATCTCATTTTTTTTTCGATTTTGCGATGTCAATGGGCCGCCTCGTTCTTGTAATTTAACGCCGATGGATCATTTTTTCTCGAGCCATTTAAAAAACCGGATGATATTTGATGTTACTTTAAGTGAAGCTTTATTACAAAGTCTGGTTCAAAATTTTGTGAAAAGAGCGATTTTTTTTCTGATGTCTGACATTTGTCCGAAGTCATATTCCATTAAGAATTCACTTTCTTACCTTAAATTAGCGAACCCTTTATAAGTTCTTTTTACTTCTCGAAGGAGTATAGGTCTATTACAGAATGATTTCCGTAAGTTGAAGCTTCAAGGTGTGAACTTGTCTCCCTGTCACTTTTCACTGATGTTATGTTAAAGTTAAATATTTTGATGTTATTTAGAAAATTCGCCAATAACTTCGTAAAATACGAATAAACTACAATCTCTGTTACAACTGACCAGGAGCGAATTTTTTTCGGCTATGTTTTTTTACCAATTCAGATTTGTTGTATCACTAATTGCGTCTATTTTTGACTGGATTTTCGAGAATGGGTGGCTGAGCATACTTATAAATTCGAAATGGACTAAATTTTCTAATCGGTTTTCTAAACCCCAGATAATAACTCTTTTGTGGTAGTATGTTGCCTTCAGGTTTCAAATAGTAACTAGGCCTTCTCGAAATGAATAAAAACGGAGTATAGAGTTGACCTAAGCTATAATTCTTACACTATTTACCACTCTTAATAAGGTAATGCGACTCCATTTTTTTCGACATAGCAGAATCTTGAAAAAAAAAAAACTATAAAATAGTATAACAGGGTCGAAAGCACTATCTCAGAGTCCAGTAAACATCGCTCGACTCGGCTACGCCATGAACTATGAAGTACGTTGAGGCCACATGTCGTTGATGTGCATTCAAACTAAAAATAGTTGGTACTTAAGAACCTCATCAATGATGGCCTGACCAATGTCGTTCTCAAAGAAATGTGAACCGCCAGCCCAAAATCCAAATAAAACAGTAACTTTTTCGAAAAGCATTTAACGATCTTGGATTTATGTAGTTCAAATTCGGCCTAATTATTAATAATGATTATTCGACAAAAGTTAGGATCAGTTCTTTCAAAACCATTTTTATTATTTGAACGTGTTGGTGGATTGCTATAAACGCCCAAGTTGATTTTGCAAGACAGGCTGAAAAAACGACAACTAATTCATCAGATGTAGCTTCAACGACATGACAGTTATCAAAGTTTGGATGTGCCTGTTAGAAGACCCTTTATGTATACATGAATGTATTTGCAATTCTTATGTTTCGTTTTATTTTTTTTAACAGGAAGTTTATGTTCATAAAAAATATAGTTTAAATTTATAGTATCTTTTATTTCTTCTTAAGTTTTGTATGTTAAATGTTTGAAAACTCTGCTGGTATGTCGTTATGATTTATGCTACAAATAAGGAGTTATGTTTCTAGTAAATACTAATAATGAGAAAGTAAAACGAAAAATGTATCTCCAAAGTGCTTAAAAATATTGGGAAATCTAAGAAGATGGTTTTAGATTGATAACCACTTCTTAATTAGTATCAAAACTAAGTGTAATTTAAAGCTAACGCTCTCTAAAAATGCCGACCAAATTTTGGACGTGTTAAGAATAGACCGTTTGTGAACTGCTGTGGTATAGCAGGTTAGTCATACCAGAGGTCCCAAGTTCGATTCTAGGCCAGACCCACTTGAAAAAATAAATTTTCAAAAAAAAGCGGTTCACCTAATAACTCAGCTAGCCACTAGTTATTGAGTATTAGGCTGTGTAAAATTTCTCTAACTAATGTATTTGCCGTTCTGAGAGGGAGTTAAAACGTAGGGGACCTACGTTCAATGAGTCTAAAAGTAGAATCGGATGCAGCTCATTTTCTGAGAGAAGTACCCCTTGTTCCAATTGGAATGTCGTTGGAATTTTGTATATAAAGATATACACTTACGAAAGGACATCGCTAACACTTTGGACATCAAACATTTAAACATGGTTGCCTACTTAAACGTTTTGTTGAATCTAACTTAAGAATAGATACATCGAATTGATGTGTTTCGATACAAAAACAATGTTAGATACTTTTATTTAAATATTATGTTAAAAGTTGACTAAACTTAGATATTCAATAAATTTTCCTTGCTTCTTATTTTTTATTTTTAATTTACCATGAAAGTACGTATTAGAATACATATAAAAACGAGCCATAAAAATAATATGAACGGATGAACAAGAGAGAGTGCAAAGAACATCCTAAAATGTGAGAACCACTTAAATATTTAATGGCTTCCTCAATAAATGCAATTTTATTTATTTTATTTTACAAAGTAAAATATACACTACTAAAGTCTTCGTGTGGATATATTTGTATTAATAACACAGGTCAACAGCAAAAATGTGCTCGAGTAACCACTAAATACATTTAATGTATCATGGCTACCTTAGTACAAAAATGGTAAAATTTTTAAATTCTATGACAAGATTTTTTTTTTTAATTTTTTTTTTTTAAATTGCAATTTTTTTTAGACGTTTCTTCAAATAATTAATGATAACTCAAAAACTACCAGTCCGATATTATTAAAATAAAATCAGAAAATTTAAGATTTACATAGCCTTTAATTCGTCTATATATCGCGTTTCCATCGGATCAATAGTATCGGAGTTATAATAAAAAACCTAAGAAAAAAATATATTTTTTACGTAAAAATGGCAAAACTTTTCGTTTTAAAAAAATCATGAAAAATCGAAAACGGCAAAAAAACATCCAGATTTATTATTTTATCGCATAGCGACATATAATAGCAACAAAATGAGATATCGACCATAAAAATCGATTGATTTTTTTCGAATTTATTCACAATTTAGTGAATTCTCTCATTTTCACAAAATTTTAGTTTTTTGCTTGATATACGCATTATAGCAGGTTTTCAAATGTATCAAATGTCGGATTATTGTGAGATTTGGTGAGAAACTTCCACCCACAAATTTTAAGTTAAATTGGACAACACCAACACGTAGCGCATAGGCCCCAAATCTGAAAAATAGCGTTTAAATCGAAAAAAATTGTCCAATTTTCAGTTTTTGCAAAATTAAAGCTATTTATTCCCCCTTTTGCAAAAAAGTGGATCCTGGTCCTTAGGGCAAACACAATGAGATTTCCAATAAGCTACATATCTTTAAAATCGGTTAAACAGTTTTCGAGTTACTACAATTTGCACTGGCCATTACATGTCCTTGAGGACTTGCCGAAGGCAATTGACCAAAAAATGTGACTAAGTCAAATCGATGGAATAGATCGAAAATGTATTTCATTGTTTTATTCATGTATTTTATTTTTTAAATTTATTACAACATATAAAATAAGGAAATAAATAAATAAATATTATAAACTACAAACTTTGGAATTTTCTTTTATGGCATTTTCTATTATTGAATAACGAAGTGTTGCTCTGAATACTCTGGCAAAAATATGCCATCATGTGTGCATCCCAGCGACCTTGGTATCTTTCCTCCATTGCCCGAATATCTTGGTGAAATCGTTCGCCCTATTCCTCACTTAAGTCTTCTAGATTTTCAGGAAAACGATCTAAGTGACTGTGAAGGTAATGTAACTTGATGCTCATGTTGCATCCAAGATTCTGGAAGTGAGTTAACATCTCTCTAACGTGCGCAACATAATCATCATCCTTGTTATTTCCTAAGAAATGTTGAATAACCTATACAAACGAATCCCCTGCATTTTTCTCAATTTCTGACATTGAACTGAGAAAATCGGTATCTTTGACCAATTTGCGAATTTGTGGGCCGTCAAATATTCCTGCTCTCAGCCTTCAATACTGTATTTCCACAATAACACGTGTCCCACAGAAATACGTGTTTTGCCCAAAACAGTATTTCGCGTACTTGTTTTGCCATACATTTCTCATTCATCCAAAACACTTTGGCAGTACCTGGATATTGTAAATTGGTTTCAAAAGCATCGAATTTTTATTTTGTTGCGTTGTGTAATAGGAAGATATCAGTCAATTTTAGCAAAATTTTATATTTTATTGTTTACGTGTAAAAGTTAACGTTAAAAAAGAAAAAAAGAAAAAATTTTAAACTAAATAAAATGTTTTTGTAAATTGTCTTCGGCAAGTCCTCAAGGTCATGTAATGGCCAGTGAAAATTGTAGTAACTCGAAAACTGTTTAACCGATTTTAAAGACATGTAGCTTATTGGAAAAATCATTGCGTTTGCACTAAGAACCAAAATCCAATTTTTTGGAAAAGGGGGAATAAATAGCTTTAATTTTGCAAAAACTGAAAATTTGTCAATTTTTCGATTTAAACGCTATTTTTCAGATTTGGGGCCTATGCGCTACGTGTTAACGTTGTCCAATTCGACTAAAATTTTGTGGGTGGAAGTTTCTCACCAAATCTCACAATAATCCGACATGCACCCATTGAAATTGGAAAATTTATTTTTTTGATACATTTGAAAACCCGCTATAATGCGTATATCAAGCAAAAAATTAAAATTTTGTGAAAATGAGTGAATTCACTAAATTGTGAATAAATTCGAAAGAAAATCAATAGATTTTTATGGTCGATATCTCATTTTGTTGCTATTATATGTCGCTATGCGATAAAATAATAAATATGGAGATTTTTTGCCGTTTTCGATTTTTCATGATTTTTTTAAAACGAAAATTTTCACCATTTTTATGTAAAAAATATATTTTTTTCTTAAGTTTTTTATTATAACTCCGATACTATTGATCCGATTGAAACCTGATATATAGACGAATTAAAGGCTATGTAAATCTTTATTTTTATGATTTTATTTTATTAATATCGGACTAGTAGTTTTTGAGTTATCATTAATTATTTGAAGAAACGTCTAAAAAAATTGCAATTTAAAAAAAAAAAAAATTTTTTTAAAAAATCTTGCCATAGAATTTAAAAAATTTTACCATTTTTGTACAAAGGTAGTCATGATACATTAAAATTGTATAGTGGTTTTAAGAGCACATGAAATTTTTTTTATTTTGTTGTGCTATGTAATCGTTGTATTTAAAAAATACTTAATTTTAAAAACCAATTTTTACAAGTATCAGAATTTATACATAAGAAGTAAGAATGTTTTATAGTCGGTTAAGCCCGACCATATATGAATTGTGGTTAAAAAAATCAAAAGTTTTATTTTTATGTATGTATAGAGACGTATTATTCTTAAATCATACAAATATTTTCTTAAGACTTATACAATGTCATCCATTTTGCGGTTTCAAAAGTGAACGTAAATGAAACACATATAAAATATTTTTTTCATGATATTTCTTTTTATAGCCACCATCAAAAAGAATGAGGGATATATTGAGATTGTCATTCCGTTTGTAATTTCCTTAATATTGGCTCAAAAACCAAAATTGAAGTATATTCTGAATCCTTATGAAATTCTAATTCTAACGAAATGAGCTAGCTCACTGAAACTTAGTAGAAACATTCTTCATCTATGAGAAAATTTTGGTATTGAAATCCGGCAAAATCGGTTTACATTTGACCATAGCTTCCGTATAACCTCGTCTAGGCTAATCGCTTATTTGCTAATAAATGACAAATTATAACAGCTATGATGACAAAATTTGGTATCTAGAAGTTTAACATAAGCACTAGGTAGCATATAAAATTTCATCGAAATCGGTTCACATTTAATAGCTCCCATACAAAAAACTTACGGAAACAGCGTAAATTCCACCTGAAATACACTAAAATACACTAAAATTTAGCACAAGGATGTGAATACCAGCCAATGTGCAAAATTTTGTCGCAATCGGTCACCATTTGACGATAGCTCCCATATAAAAAACTTACGGAAACACGAAAATACAAAAAAGGGGGTTAATGTCCGTCTGTCCGTCAGATAAAAGCGCGATAGCTCCTAAAGAGACAAAATTGTACAAAAGTATTATTGATATGTAACAGAAGTTGTGTACTGAAAATAGGCGAAATCGGTTCACATTTAGTTAGAGCTCCCATATAACCCCGCCCGGGAAACACATGAATGCTGATAAATTGAATACAATTGTAATAGCTATGACGACTAAATTTAGAATAGTGAAGTTTTATGCAACTATTGGTTAGTATATAAAATTTTATAGGAATCCGTCCATATTTGACTATATCTTTCATATAAAAAACACTCCAATAAACCAAAAAAAAAAAATGTAGCAAAGGCCAGTTAAAAGCTATTAAATTAGAAACTATGACACCTATGACCATTAAATTTTGCAAGAAGAAGGTCTATATAAATTCCAGTCAGTGTGTAAAATTTTGTTACAATCGGTCAATATTTGGTTATAATTCTAATCAATGTCCAGACTTTATATACTGTAGATGCATTAGGAATTCATAACAAAATACATAGAACTGTCCTATTACTGTCAACATGTTTATCCTAACGATATATTAAGCAAAACGAAAAGTATTTAACAGATTATTAATGCTAAACTATACCCGGTTATGAGATTAAAATTTGTACAAAGTAAATACTTGAACTATAAAGTTACTGCAACCGAATGAAGTCCAAATATTTTACCAACCTCCCTCGTAGATATATGAGATATGTTTCTAAATTTAACACTAGTTGATATTCGGCACAGCCGAATATAACACTCTTACTTGTTATTATTAAGTTTAAACGTTGACATTATGTGTGAAACACTATATCATTGATTATTTTGAGGTACTTTTCGACCTCTTTTTGATACATATCGGGCGGTATTTCAGCCATAACTTGACGAATGTTGGTTTTTCTTCAATAATGTGCCGTAAGACAATCCTAATTCCTGAGAACGACAAGGAATCGACACATTCGTGTCTTCGGCAACACTTTTGCTTCCAGCAGCGATATTTTCAGCGGAACGAGCGAAAAGATGATGCACAGGCCTTACACAATTTTGCCAATTGCTTGCGTAGTTGGACGATTATGTAAACCATAATCTCCTCTAAAGCACGATATGTGGCACGATAGCTGACTGGCTGGACCCCCATGTAAACTTTGTAATCAAAGTACAGGTCGCAATTCTAAAGATATTTTGATGAAATCTGGCACAAATCATTTTTTTGATAGTGGGACTATCAAATGGTGGCTATTGAAATTCGTCAAAATCAGTCCATTATTTATGCTACCTCCCATGGGCCCACTTTCCGGAATTGATATTTTGGCCACAAATATTAATATTTTTTCATGAAATTTAAAACAAATACTGCTTATGTAAATCAAAATCACTGTACCGAATTTCGGTCCACATTTGACCATAGCTCTCATACAAACTCTTCTGTTAAAATGCACTAAATGAGACAAAAATCTCTTAAAACGCTCATAAATCTGAAGATAATGAGATTTTTGAGTTTATTTTTTGTCTGCATAATTTTTGTAAAAACTGTTATCAATTTGCAAAATCGGTCCACATTTAACCCCAGCTCTCATAAAAGTCCAAATGACGGAAACAGCTTAAATATATAAGTTTTGAGAAAATGTTTGTATGAAGGCAAAATTTAACAAATGTTTGTCTTTATACAGGAAAAAGAACACCTTTGACCTTAGTGTTGAAGGGTATCGTATGGTCGATCTTGACCAACTATAGTACTTTCTTACTTGTTTTTTAATATTTTTGAGCTTAAGTATATGCAACAACAAAATTTACTTTTCAATATTGAAATCACAAAGAAAGACATGGTTTACCATTTTAAGACTTGTTAGTTCTTATTAGTTCAATTTTTGTTAAAATTCAATCGAATTTAATAGCTTTTTTATATTGGAAATAACACTTCTTTTTAAGGTCATTTTCAAAACTCACTTTTAAAGTTTGTGGAAATTTTGTTAAACAAAAAATTAAAATTTTAAATTTTAATATTTTCATCGGCATATTAAAATGAACAAATGGGATAATAAAACTTAGAAAAGTTAAGGTTGATATCATATACGGTTTCGCCGCACGGTGGCTCAGAATCAAATCTGTATTTTTTTATGATATAGATTCTTAAAATTTTGATATCAAAATTAAGGTAACTGAAAATTTAGTAAAAATATTCGCAGTAGTAGGGCGTGGCGTGCTGCTAAAGGCAAAGAATTTAAGTAAATTTAGAAATATAAAGAAAATTCTAATATTTGATCTCATATTAATTATGATTCCTTGATATATTGGATAGACTTTTGATTTTAACAAATAGTATTTGCGCACCCTGTATAATTTGAAGTAAGGGTGTTATGTAATAAATTTGAAATCACTATATTTTCGTAAAATTTAAAGTTTAATAGTGTATAACTTTTAAACAGGGACCGTAACGGTTATAAGTTTTATCAAATAAGTTCTTAAATAACAGTTATTTTGTGAGTTAAATGAAAAAACTCCATAAACGGTTATTTTTGAACCTAAAAATAAAAGTTCGGGCGAATCTGTCATTTAAGGAGTTTTATTTTTCAGTCAAAAAGTAAAACTCATTGAAGAAGTTTTATTTTTTTCATTCAGAAAATAAAACTCATTTTATGTAAATAACCATTCAACAAGTAAAATTGGGACATTTAATTTGTTTTTTATATGTTTTAATATCATTTTATGAATAAATAAACAAAATATTATTAAAAAAATAAAAATATGAGTGACGGAATAAATAAAACTTTTTCAATGACGGAAAAAATAAAACTCCTTAAATGAGTTTTATTTTTGGACGGAAAAAATTAAACTCCTACAATGAGTTTTATTTTTGGACGGAAAAATAAAACTCATAAGATGAAATAAAACTCCTAAAATGAGTTTTATTTTTGTCCGGAAAAATAAAACTCCCTTTTTAACAGTTTTAAATCAACTTTTATTTTTCCGTTGAAAAATAACCGTTAACTGTGGAATTGGGATCGTTTTTCAAAGATCACTCAATATTCTTCATAAGCTCGTTAATACTAACATGAAGATTTTTTGTGATCACATTTTCAAAAATAACTGTTATTTACGGTCCCTGCTTTTAAAGGACAAAAAAGGAACAAAATTCGAAACCATCCAATGATAGACGAAAGGGGTTTCTTTTAGCCTGTATATATATATTTCGCACCGTAGAACGCTTTTTTTATTTATTTTAATGAAAATATTCAAAATTTTTAAATACAAAATTCTATCAGAATTGCTAGTAAATTGCCATAAATGGAAAAATCTAATGGAAAGAAGTACACATCTTCTAAAGATTTATGCGAATTTTATGTGCATATAGCAAAAGTACTGAAGAGCTTAAGTTTTGAACCTGGAAGTCCTAGATTTTATTAGGGCGGCACAATTAGCCCCCAAAGTAGGACATCTCAGACTTATAAATCACTTAAAACGATATATACAGTGGAATCGCAATAGAGTGAACTAATTCGTGCAAGGCCTGTTCACTCTATTGAAAAAGTTCACTCTAAAGAGTCTATAAAAAAACACTTTTTTATACAAAAAACATCTATATTTATTAAATATTATTATATAATTACAAAGGAGTAAAGTAATTTTCAAGAGTTTTTTGCTTTGTACAAGCATTTTTTGTTTTTTGCACCGCTAAATCGCGGAATTTATGCAAAACTAAAATATTTTCGTAATTGTTTGTGTTATTTTCTGCCCAGTCAATAGCTTTTTCAAAAATCTGCACGGCCTGCGCTGCTGTAATGTCTGGTTTGGCTACTGCTACTTCCTCGATCTAAGTATTAGTCTCAGAAATGGCATCGAAAACGCCTTCAGCAGAAATTGGAAATGAACTTTCAGCATTGTTCCATTCTATAATGTCATCAATGGTAAAAACTTCATGCAAATAATAAATTTAATACATATACGTTTAGTTCTTCCAGATGTTGTTGCCGAAGTGACCTGTGCAATATATTTAACGGTATATTTTCCTCGTCGTCGTCACTATCTTCTTCTATCTGCACAGAATCACCCAAAAGACTTGACCAGCATTTTTTTATAATGTTCGGTTCCAACTCATGCCAAGTTAGCATTAGAATACAAATGGCGTCTTTGAGTGTTAATTGTTTAAAAAACTCGTTTAAATTATCCTTTTTAATGGCCCGTTTCTATAATTGAGTTTATTCAATTATGTATAAAAAAACAAAAGTTCACTCTATTGAGTTGGGCACTGTTCACTCTATAAAGTAACTAATGGAAAAAATCGGGAGTTCGTAGTATCAAGTAGTTCATATTACCAAGTGTTCACTCTATTGCGATTGCACTGTAATTGTCATTTCCTAACCAATTTGAAAAATTATACCATATAATAAATACGTAGGTCAAGATCTACAAAAACATCGCAACATGCATATCCTATCTTTTATAGTTTTATAGCACATTTGAAACGGAATTACAGATCGAAAATTGAACTCTAAGCTTAAATTTCTTTACAACCGCTGTACAGATCTTAATAAATAACATTCTCGATAAAAGATTAAGATGTTATCTATTGACTGAAAAAAGAACGGCTACCAAATCTTTATTAGTTAAAAAGATACAGAGTTTTGGCCAATCAAAAGCGATTCTGAACCACTGTGCGTCGTTTAGAATAAGATCTGGTCAGCCTAATGTTCTTATTTAAGTATCTATTAAATAATTCTTCTATTAATTCTCTATTTTTAAACAATTTTATATTTAAGTTCATAAATAAAAAACAATTTATTTACATAGGTCAACATATATTTACGCTTTAATGAAAAAAGTATATAAATATATACTTTTAATTATCATTAAATAAATATTGTTTATTTTAAATAATTTATTGCATTGAATTTAGAAATGACAAACTGTTATTTGCTGAAATAACATTAAAGTTTTTCTATTAAAAGTTCATAGCATTAACACTGCCATAACATCAGTGACTTTGTATAGCTCATATCCTAGATTTAGACCTACGAAATAGGACAAACAGATGTACTCAAACTCACACTACTAAATGTTTTTACTCATCCTAGTATGAACATTATAATGTCACATGTTTACAATTAGAATTATGTGAATTTATATTTAAGGTTTGCGCAATTACATAATGCACTCATTTACTATGGGAAACAAAAATTACACTGAAAACTGGTTTTACAGCACTAATATGGGAGATACATGCGAATCTTCGATACTATTTTTTAACAAACCAAAATATCAATTGACCAAAAAAATTACCAAATCCTAATAAAACACGTTTCAGATGCAATTTAATCAACTTTTGTATTTACATGTCCATATTCTAAACGCGTTACAAAAGTCTTAAGTGTACCTCATATCTGCTTTAACTAATAGTAGTTTTTAACTAAATATCCACATACATTCATACATAAATACATACATACATACATACATACATACATACATACATACATACATACATACATACATACATACATACATATTTGTACATAAAATCATTTGGTTTGGTCACATTTGCAAAATTGCATGTAAAACAGCAACGACAAATAATTTTAAACCAAAAGTTTGCATAAATGTGGTTGCGTCGGATTTGGTTAAGTTTTAGAGTAAATATACATAAATTAAAAGGATAATTAAATTTTCAAAATGAAAATTTTAGATGTAATTGTAACATTTTAGTCACTGTTGGAGGGCATACTATTTATGTACATGTTATATAGGCGTATGTTTATATTTACCAAATGTATCTGATAAATACAATAAAAGGAAACGAAATCATTTATGAAAACGCTTAAATGAAACTTTTAAAATATTTTTTAATTTAAGTAAATTCAGATGTATTAATGTTTATGGATATTATCATGGGTTGCTTTAAAAGAATCTACGCTACATTATTCCATATAAACTGAGTACAATACCTACTTCTTCTTTAATAAATCTAGTGTCAGGCCAGCTAACAATATACAGCGCTGACAACTCTACCACTTTTATAGTAGATCTACCACTTGAGAGTAAAAAGATACACTTTTTAATATCGAATCTCCCCCATAGTAAAATTTTTGGTTGGCATCAGTGCCAATATAAAAGCATAAAAGCAAATGTGATTAAACTTGTCATTATCTCTATTGTATGATAACTATGGTCAAATATGGACTAATTCCAAATTTTAGTACAGTGATTAATCAGAAATCACATAGGCAAAATTTAAATTTGTGTTGCTCTGAGGGGCTAATTGAATGGTAAATAAGGTGATTACGGATTTTGGCATATCTATCAGATGTTTTTTTATTGAGGTATAGAACTTTAAGTTGGCATCACTTTTTTAACTGGCGGCCATTTTGTCAGCTGTCAAGTGATTAATATTTAGTTTGGTTTGCCATTTCATCATGAACAGGTTGACAAAAGAACAACGCTTGCAAATCGTGCAAATTTATTTCGAAAATAATGGTTCAGTTCGCGAAGTTTACCGCAAGCTCCGTCCATTTTATGGTCGACATAATCGTCCATCAGAGCAATTAATTCAGTTAACCATGGATCGTTTTCGCACTACGTTTACTCTATGTGATAATACGCATCCGAAGCGACGTCGAACAGTGCGCACCGAAGAAACAATTGCCGCTGTAGAGCAAAGTGTTGAAGAGGACCCGAATGAATCGATTCGCCACCGTGCACAGCAATTGGAGCTTTGTCCATCAACTTTATGGAAGATTTTGCTCAAAGATCTTGGCTTGCGACCTTACAAGATCCAGCTTGTGTAAGAATTAAAGCCGCGAGACCATGCAATGCGTCGTGATTTTGGTGTATGGGCCGAAAATGAGATTGATCTCGATGCTGATTTTCATCGCAAAATTTTGTTCAGTGATGAGGCTCATTTTTGGTTGAATGGCTACGTCAACAAGCAAAATTGACGCATTTGGAGTGAAGAGAATCCACATGAGACCCTTGAGACGCCATTACATCCACAAAAACTGACTGTTTGGTGTACTCTATGGGCTGGTGGTGTCATTGGGCCATACTTCTTCCGGAATAATGCTGGAGAGTCAGTTACCATAAATGGAGACCGGTATAGAGCCATGATAACCGACTACTTTGTTCCCCAATTGGATTGCATGAATGTGGATGAGTTGTGGTTCCAACAAGACGGCGCTACATACCACACAGCGCACGTCACAATTGATTTATTGAAGGAAACATTCGATGAGCGCATAATTTCGCGGAATGGACCTGTCAATTGGCCACCAAGATCGTGCGATTTGACACTACTGGATTATTTTCTTTGGGGATATGTGAAGTCGGTCGTCTACGCCAACAAAACAGAAACGTTAGGGGACTTGGAAGCCAACATTCGTGGCGTTATTGCCAACATACGGCCCCATATGCTCGAAAAAGTAGTTGAAAATTGGACCTGTAGAATTGGCTTTATTCGAGCCAGCCGCGGCGGCCACATGCCCGAAATCATATTTAAACATTAATGGCATAAAATTATCCTTCCAATAAAGCCAAATTGATGGACATTAAAACGATTTTCTTGTGTTTTATTTCAATTCGAAGTTCTTTACCTCTAAAAAAAACACCCGCCAGCCAGTGTGCAAAGTTTTGTCACAATCGGTCACCATTTGACCATAGCTCCCATAAAAAAACTTACGGAAACAGCCTAAATTCCACAAGGAAGTCTCATGTGAATGCCAGCCAGTGTGCAAAATTTTGTCACAATCGGTCACCATTTGACCATAGCTCCCATAAAAAAAACTTACGGAAACACAAAAATACAAAAATATGTCCGTCTGTCCGTTAGATTAAAGCGTGATAGCGCCTTAACTAAAAGGGCTACAGCAACAAAATTTTGCAAAAGGAAGTCTTATGTGAATGCCAGCCAGTGTGCATTTGTTACAATTGGTCACCATTTGACCATAGCTCTCATATAAAAAACTTACAGAAACACAAAAACACAAAAAAAAGGAGATTTATGTCCGTCAGATAAAAAGCTCCTTAACTACAAAAGCTAGAGAGACAACATTTTACAAAAGTATTTTTGAAAAGTTGTGTACTAAAAATGGGTGAAATCGGTTCACATGTAGTTAGAGCTCCCATATAACCCCGCCCCGGCAAACACATGAATGCTGATAAATTGAATACAATTGCAATAGCTATGACGACTAAATTTACACTTTTTGACACTTATTGGGCGGTATTTCAGTCATAAGTTGACGAATGTTGGGTTTTAAGTGCTTAGGAGTTAAATGTTTATCTGCATAAACACGGTCTTTGGTGTAGCCCAAAAAAAAGTCTAATGGTGTCAAATCGCATGATCTTGGTGGCCAGTTGATATCGCCACGACGAAAAAAGTCCCTTCACGCTGATAGGAAATGTCTCTTGCCATAAAGTCATATTCGCTGGAGTTGTGTAGCATATGACACCGTCCCTAAGTCGTATTCTTCACTAATGTGCCGTCAGATAGTCCTAATTCCTGAAAACGACGAGAAATCGATACATTCGGGTCTTCGGCAACATTTTCAATTACAGCAGCGATATTTTCAGCGATAATGCATAGGCCTTACAATATTTGTAAACGCTCCAGTCCCTTCAAATTTCTTTAAAATTTTGCCAATTGCTTGTGTAGTTGGACGATTATGTAAACCATAATCTCCTCTTAAAGCACGATATGTGGCTGTTGCAGAATCACCAATTTTGTAGTAGGTTTTGATCATTTTTATGCGTTGTGTTATACTAAAGCGATCTATTTTCGTCAATGTCAGACAAAGAAAAAAATTGGTTTAACAACTTAGTTCGACAGATGTCGAATTCCATTCCTATGCTTTTGAAACCACCAAATGGATTACCCGATATATTTGTATATTTTCTTACTATAGGATAGTTTTGTAAAAGATTTTCCCTTTATTTTCTTCAAAATTGCATAAGTTGAGTATCCCTTGACCGATTTGGACAAGATAAGTTGACCACGCCCATTTTTTTTTTGATTTATCTAAATGGATATGGATACTTTTTTTTAGAAGTTCGTAGTAATTCAATTTAAGCTTTTAAGGAAAGAAAATTTGACCACGCCCAATTTTCTTGATTTTTCTTTTATCATAAAACGGCTTCATGAATATTTTTTTTTTCTTAAATGTTTGTAGTAATTCAATTTAAGATTTAAATAAAAGAAACTATTGCAATGCCCACTTTTTTAGATCTACCTAAAATCAAATGGACGGGTAATATTTAACTTGCTTTGACGGTTGACTAACAACTGTTTGATTATTATTTGACGATTGTTTGAAAGCAGTTTGAAGACTTTTAAAGATGTTTTGACGACTGTTTGGTGATTTTTTGATGGTTGTTTGGCAATTGTTTGAAGGATGTTTGAAGATTGCCGACGATTGTTTACTAACACAAGTCTATATTAAAAACTGCATGGAGTCATTTAATGTTTTCTTATAAATTTTGACCTTCTAAAAGCAGAAAAAGTAATGAAAACATTCTATCACATCCTTATACACCCACAAAGTGTTAACATTTTTTGTATGGGAAAAAGTAGGAGTCTTTTTTGTATTGTCAAAATTTTAACCAAGAAGAATTGAATTATTTAAAAAATTTAATAACACATAAAAGAGAACTAAATTAGCTTTATTTTAAGTTATCAAAATAAAAAATTGATTAATCAGTTTTGGAGTTATTATTATTATTATTAACTCGTGTTCTTGACGACATGCCTAAGGATATGCCGGAAAAAATTTACCTAAGAATGAATTAACTTCAAAGTACGAAACGATTGACATATCTATGGCCTGTGAGTATTAAATAATTGCATTATTTTCAAAATATAATAATTTCATATAAGAAAATTATACCCATTCTCATGTCGGTTTCAAAAATCATTTTTTATTTTTTTTGAAAATTTTGTTCAAAAAATTTTTAAAACTGTAATTTTTTCTAGTGTTTTAAAATGAACTAAAGGGAAAATAAAAATCAAAGAAGAATCGCCGTATATGCAATTTGAAATCGTAGATTTTTAAAAAAATTTAAATTTTTAGTAATAATATGAAAAAATATACAAAGCATTCTATTACATAGGGTTTTATATATAAAAATGCTAAGGGGTAGCAGAGTCTCCAACAATCGGCAGCCAAATAAAATAAAAGCAAAACATAAATTATGTATTTATTTTTTCAATATATAATTTTGAAAAAACACGTATTTTTACCAATTTTTGTATTTTAATTTGCAAAACAAAAAACTTTGATGTAATAGAGAAAAATGGCCATCATTTCTGAAATCAGCGCATTCTAAAATATGTAATTCAATAAAAATGTCTCATTCAGCTGACAAAAATTTTCATTTTGTAGACCTGTGTAATTGTTTGATGATTATTTAGCGGTATTTAACGATTGTTCGATGTTTGTCTGGTTATTGTTGTATGATTGATTGACGATTGCTTGGCGACTGTGTGTTGATTATTTGACGTTTGATATTGAAGATCTGTCTATGTACAAGCAACGGTTTTGCTTTGTCATTACTTGGTGAGCCCATACTTATCGTGGTTATCCGTCATCTCAACTGTGGACACTGACCTCCTAGTGGTATCACCCGGATAATTACGTTGACACCCGTTAATGCAGTGAGCTAACATGTGCCGCAAGTTCTCCCATATGAATGATAAAAAATGGGCTATAACGTCGGGCTAGTAACTCACTCCTGAAAAAAAATAATCACTACGAAAAAGCTTAAATAATAATAAAAATGGCCCACCAACTAATCTTAGAAGAGGACGGCTGGAACTTCAAAGGAAAGACTAAGCAGAGGAAAATCTTTCAAAACTTGTCCTGCGAGATTGGAGAATATTCGCACATGGTCGAAACTCAGACTTTGATCTTAACAGGTTGTAAATATAGGCCATTTAATTAAGTCCGTAAAAAAAAATCTATAGAATTTTTCTAAAAAAAAAAAAGGGGAAAAACAAAGTTATTGTCACATAATTTTGGATCTAAAAATAAAAATTGTATATGAAAATTAAAAGCTACTACGTTTTTAACATATGAAGTGACTCAGTGGAAAAGTCTTCGCCTGGCAGTCGAAGGGAGCTGAGTTCTAGCCCACATGGGCTGACATAATTTTGGATCTAAAAAGAAAAATTTTATATGAAAATTAAAAGCTGCTAAGTTTTTAAAATATGAAGTAACTGAAGAGTCTTTGCCTGGTAGTCGTAGGGAGCTGAGTTCAAGCCCCCATGGGGACATAAAAAAAATGTATACAAAAACCGTTTTATTACATTTTTTAAAACGTATATTGGAAAAAATAAGCTATGGTAATGGTGTCTGATAATCTACTACATCATTGTCAGAACTATATCATGTCAAAATCTTGCCTTTTTCAGTAAATACAAATTTCGAAATGTTTACTAAATGTACATCCTATTTAAAATCCCAGATTTCTTAAATGCGCAGTTATTGAGACAAAAATATTAAGCCTAGCTTACAGTTCTATTAAAATCATTCTTAAGCTTGAAAGAAAAAAATGCAAAATATTGGAGATATAGAGTTGTATCCCTAATTTCAGAAATATTTTCAAAAAAAAATTCCTTTAATTTCTAACCTTTAAAACAATTAAAAAAAACTTTCGAATTTCATCCCATAGTGCAGTTTTTAGAAAGTTCACAAAGTTTTTGTTTTTTGCCCTATTATTTTGTTAGTTCATCTATTTGAGCTGAAGAGATTTAAAAATGTATTTTGTAGCTCATATCTCCTATGTCACGAGTATGACTGGATTAAAATGCATAAATACAATTTCAAAACTTATCCTGTTGAATCAGAAATAACTTTTAAATTTACATATAGAAAATATATTTCATAGTTATATGGATATTGCAACTACGAGTTCATACACTGAATTTATGAAACTAATAATTTTATATTCAACAAAATTTCATATATGAAATGAATTACGCAGCCCCATCTACTAAATAAATGCAGTCAACTTGGATAAAATGAAATGAAGAAAAAAAAATGTTGATTTATATCATCTTAAAAGCATCCAATCAAGATTAAAATACTAGCAGTTTGCTTTGGTTAAAGTATTGGGGGTTTGAAAAAGTTATGTTATGAATTTTGTTTCAAGGTAAAAAAATTTAATTTCTCTGGTGAAATAAAATACATCAGATGACTAAATACATTTTAAGATATTATTTAAACGCAAAGAAAACTTTTTTTACATCGACAGCGTGTTATTACTGCAGGCTTAAGTATGAAACACAATTGGAACGAACGACCAATTTTTCGGAACGAATATTCGTAGTTAGAAATAGAATATATGAATTTATATGAAAGTGCTCACAATAGATGCGTACGACGAAATTTGTCGTGCGTATCGAATAGTGCGATAGATTTATTTTTATTTCATACGCTGACGAACGACGACTAAACTGGTTTAGAGTGGCTGTATTTCTATTTCTGTTGTAAAAAATTATCAATTGTATGTGTTCTTGTAAAATATGGTCACCTTATAAATTGTAAACAAAAAATAATTATTTTTAATAAAATTAAATAAATATATTCTTCTTGTGAAAAAAACAAAATAATAAAATAAAAAATTGCAAGTGTTGTGAGTGCGCGATATGTACGAAAGTGTGAGTAATTTGTACAAATGAAAAATCCACAAAAATGGCGTCAACAACGTTTATTCGTCCCAAATGTGTTCAATGAACGAATGTAGAAGACGAATTTTTAAAGACGAATTCGTCGCACAGTGGGGTGAATGGTACAGAAAGTGGCGATTAATTCATAAAAGTCGTAATTTTAAAATATTGTTATTTTTTAATGATAAATATTAATAAATACATAAAAGCCCAATATTTAAAAGAACAAATTTTGAAAAAACATAAATTGTTAACCTTTTATGGGCTTTTTTCTATTTTGGATAAAATGATCTTATTTGACTATTTTTGCTGTAACTTTGGAATTAAAAACGATAAATTAATAAATTAAATTGTAAATTAGAGCATATTTTATGTGTCTTTAGAAAAAATATTTTTTTTTTAGTTTAAATAAATAAAATAAATATTAAATATTTGTTTATGTTTAGTTTTTTTCAAATTTTTTTTTCAAAATTCATAACTCCAAAAATTTTACTCAAAAAAGTCACATTAGAAAATATTATTATTTTTTATATATAAATATTTGTAAACACAAAACAAACATTTCAGAAAATAAACATTAAAAAATATAAAGCTTCTTTATTTTCTTCATTTAGTTATTTATAAAAGCAATATTTACTACATAATCATCATACTTTTAAAATTTCGCGGAAATGTAATTTTTTGGTCATAATTTGAGGAGGTGCTTAGTAAATTTCACTTATGTTCAAATTTAACAATATCTTAATGCATATTATTGTCTAGTATATAGAGAATGTATGCTGGATGTTTTTTTGAAATTGTATGACATTAACCCTTTCTTTCCCGGGCTCAGAAGTAAAAATTTGGATTTTTTAGTTTTTTATGACAAAATTAGGGAAATTTAAGAATTTATTAGTGAATTTCGGAAAATCATATTATAATTATTTGTATCATTAATTTTATAAAAATAATTATTTGAATATTGTTATATTACCATGAAAAATAAAAAATTAAAAATTTGAGCTTTGCCCCGGGAAAGAAAGGGTTAAAATTATTCAATTTGAAAAAAAGACACTATAAATTTTTTATATACTGAGCAATAATATTGATTAACAGTTTTATCAAAACAGAAATAAATTTAATAAGCACTTGTAAAATAAAGAACAAAAAATTAAATTTTTCGCCGAAAATCGGCGAATTAAAATCGTTGGTACGGCGAAACTGTTAAAAAATTGACCTCCGTTTTTCATTAATTTTATTTTCCTAGTTGTATATTTTTAATTACCGGTGAAATAATTTTTATATTCTTATATTTTCTAAGTAAAATTTTCGAAAATATAAAAAATGAGTTTTGAAACCGACCTGTCGGCAACTAGAATTCATTCACAAAAACTTCCATAACTCAAAAATCGCACTAACGCGCAACAAAATATTTTGGGATTTGTTAGCTAAAATATTATATTTTAAGACCATATAATCATTTTTTCCTGCACTCATCCGCAAAGTTGTTGAAACTCAATGTATATATTAAAATTACCAAATTTTTAGAGCAATTTATTTTTTTATTTTTTTAATATTTTTAAAACATTTATTTAAATAAAAAATATCTTTTTAAATGCTCATATACCCGAAGTTAACGGTTCCATTAAAAAACTTTTACTTATAACAGTTTTAATAAGAACTATAATCACTTGAAATATCAAAATTTTTTCTTTTAATCAATTCGCGCAAAAATAACAAAAATTATTGAACTTTGAACACACACTGTAAATACAATAAACTACCAAAAACTTTTATTTTTACAGTTAGTGATGTATAATTTTATCTACTTTCATATGGTACCAAATATGGTTGTGAAAGTTAAAGTTCATCTTTTAAATTAATCGCCATTATTGAAGGCTTTCGCCCCAAAGTGCGTCGTGCTGGACAAAATTAGTCGTTCGTCCCAATTGTGTTTCTACCTTTACCGCCGATGGAGTTAAAATAAATTAATAACTACAGAATTGATATAGTAGTGAACGGGAATCGAATCCAGGCTGAATATGTGCTAACCAACTAAGCCACAGTTTTACGATTCAGACCCGAGAAATGGCTTTAAAGATCGTGAATTTAATACTTCTCAATTTATTTGCGGGGATATATAAATTCGATAGACTAAGACGATGAGACCGAAAAGAATGGCCAGTTAAAATTATACATTTTTGGAATACAACATAATTTGCCGAAAGTCATAAATAACAAATACTTACTTACTTAACCCTAACACTCCTGACACGGGTACCTGGGTACCCGAGCGAACTTCAAAGTCAAATATCTCTTTAAAGATAAAAGATACAAAGTTGAGGTTTAGTTAGTTCCTAAAACTATTTGTTTTCTAAAGATTTTTATGTCTCTAAGCTTTCAAAACCGATTTACCGTAAGTCAAATATTCCTTACCCTCCTGATAAGGGTACCCGGGTACTAGTAAGAAATTAAGGCATTATATATAGAAAAAGTAATGGAAGTGAATATTTTTTTTTTTATTATATTTAAAAAATTTTACATTTAATTAATAATTTTAATCGTAATGGAAAAATTAGTATTCATGGGTACCCGGGTACCCTTATCAGGAGTCTACGTATAAAAATGTTATTAGTACGGTTAGGGTTGAATGGACTATATTTACAACCTGTTCAACCTGGTCAAGGCCGAGCATATTTTAGAATTCCATGCGCTTGGATCTTATGCATAGTCTCCAATTTCGTAGGCCAAGCTTTGAAAGATTTCCTCTACTTGGTTTTTCCATCGAAGTTTCAGACGTCCTCTTCTAACATTATATGGAAGGTTTTTATTTTAATTTTTTACTTTTGTTTATTTTTTTTCAGAAGTCGGTTACTAGCCCGACGTCCTAACCCATATTTTTTATCATTCTAATGGAAGAACGTGAGCCGCCGTGGTATAGCAGGTTAGTCATCCGCCTAGCATACCAGAGGTCCCAAGTTCAATCTTCGGTCAGACCCATTTGAAAAAAAATTAATTTTCAAAAAAAAGCTACGGTTCACCACATAACTCAGCTAGCCACTGGTTATTGAGTATTAGGCTATGAAAAACTTCTCTAACTAATGCATTTGCCGTTCGGAGCCGGCGTTAAAACGTAGGTCTCTTTTAATGAGTCTAAAAAAAGAATTGGATGCAGCTCATTGTCTGAGAGAAGTTCAAATGTTAGCTGCTAATTATAACATACAATATTTTGCCTGGGTTCGAGCCCCAGTCATGACAAACATTAATTTCTGTAATTATTAATTTTTATATTTGATTTCACAGCATTCTCCAACGCGATGCATCGGCGGTAAGCACTACAACGTTAACACGCCGCCGATGTAAGATTAATAAAATTGGTTGTAAAAGAAAAAGCTTAATAATATCATGCTGAATTCAATATGTAAACCGCTGTGGTATTGCAGGTTAGTCATCCGCCTAGTATACCAGAGGACCCAAGTTCGATCCCCGGCCAGACTCACTTGAAAAAATATGTAATGACACATTTTAAAAGGCTCAGGAGGTAGGAATAAAATTGCAACGAGTGATTTTTGCAGAAGATGTGATGTCGGTGAAGAGGTGGAGTGAATAAAACATCTTTCTTGATCCTGCCATTCGTGAGGTAGGGAACTGACTCTGGGTACTTGTTTTTTAAGAGACCTTAACTTCCGTGACTTAGACTAATGCACCAACCTAACCTATTGGATTTTCAAATTGTTTCATAAAAGCTCATCTTTCCAACCAAACTTTTTCGATCACCCAATATTAGTTAAGTTTAAGAAAATGCGAACAATCAAAGCAAATATTTTTGTATGCAAATATTTTTTAAATATTATGCAAAAAATGTCAAATATAAGTAGTTTATAAACATTATGAAAGAGTCATAATATCCAAACAAATGCTAAAGGGTAACAAGTGTTAAATAAAAATCTAACGCTTGTAAAAACGGTTATAAATAATCGTATGTGATAAATCCTTTTCATCTGTAACATGCGAAATGAATTCAAAAATATGTATGAATTTATTAAACTTATGTATGGGTGTAATCCAGGAAGTTGCTAGATATTTTATATGACACTAAAGAAAAATTAATTTAAACGAATTGATTTCAAAATTATCTTTAAATACTTAAATAAATCTCAAAAGATTACTATTGACATTTATATTTAAAGATTTTGTATAAAATACAGGAAGTTTGTCACTATTCCGGAACTTTAATTTGAGTTATTATAATTTTAATAAAAACGTTTTCTTATCTAATTTCAGGCAACAGATTGTTATCTACTAAACGACGACTTTGATGTAAAACTATCCTTAGGAGTGAAAGATTTCCCATGAGTGCCGTAATATAAACGCTCCCGTGACCTACCCTGTAGTTCCGGGCTTTTGTTTGATTATTTTATATATCAGAAGCTCGTCTCTACAGGTATCTCACAGGGTAGAAGTAATCAACAAATTGTTAGACAAATATCAAACTTAATTTAATAATAAACTAATTTCATCGGATGGTTAAATTTCAAGGGCCGATGTTGATTTTGAATAAAACACAAACTATTTAGGAAATTATTGTAATTTTATTTTATGATGATATATTGGTATTACTCAATTATGTATGGAACAATATATCGGCCAAATGGGCGGCGCGACCACGGCGACACACCTCCATCCGATGGTCCAAATTTTCGATGACCCTGAGTCATAATGGAGGTTCTATGCCGTTAATGTGCCGAATTATCTCATTCTTTAGCTCTTGAATTGTTGCTGGCTTATCGACGTACAGCTTTTCTTTCAAATAACCCCAAAGTTTTTCTTCCAACGGTGTCAAATCACATGATCTTGGCGGCCAATTGACGTCGCGATTACATGAAATAACACGGCCATTCAATTTGTTGGGCAAAAGAGCCATTGTTTCGTTAGCTGTGTGGCAAGTGGCACCGTCCTGCTGAAACCACATATCGTCCTCATCCATATCTTCCAATTTGGGCCATAAAAAGTTGGTTATCATCTCACGATAGCGAACACCATTCACAGTAACTGTCTGACCGGCCTCATTTTGGAAAAAATATGGCCCGATGATGCCACCAGCCCATAAACCGCACCAAACAGTCACTCTTTGTGGGTGCATAGGTTTTTTGACAATTAATTCTCGTTAGCCCAAATGCGGCAATTCTGTTAATTGACGAATCCTCTGAGGTGAAAATGTGCCTCATCACTGAAGATGATTTTCTTCGAAAATTGATCATCCACTGTTGCCATTTCTTGCCACCATTCTGCCCATTCACGGCGTTTGGAATAGTCAAGAGGCTTTAGTTCTTGAGCCAATTGCACCTTGTAAGCGTGTAAATGCAAGTTTTTATGCATAATGTTCATCAAAGACGAGCGTGAGAGGTGCAATTGTTGGGCACGACGACGAGTTGAAGTGGACGACTCTTCAGCCACACTATCGCGAACAGCAGCAATATTTTCTGCAGTACGAGCATGCACTGGTGTTCTCACATCTTCTACAGACCCGGTTTGCTCGAATTTTTCCACGATTTTTGCGATTGTACGTACATTTGGACGATCAAATTGACCAAAAAAATCACGAAGTGCACGATATGCATTTTGATTTGAACACCCATTTTCATAATAAGTCTGAATAACTTTAACACGTTGTTGGATTGTGTATCTCTCCATGGTTCAAATTGAGTAAGTCTGAAATAGAGAAATGTTAAATAAAATTCGGAAAAAACCTGGCGTTTAGGTGTGGCTTACATTCAATATCGGCCCTTACAATTTAACCTCTACATTAAAATGCATTTAAAGTACCATCAGACGACATGTATTTTATATCTGACCTGTCAAATTTACCAATGCAAAACGTGTACATGTCGTGTGATACCTTTAAAACATTACTTTCTCATATCATATAACTTTGCATGTGTACAAATTTCAATTAGAACGTGTTCTATTTTCTTTCGATATACCTTCTGAAATCAGCTGTTGTTATAACGAAAAATATTCTAAAAGAAATTGGGGCCAAAAATATTCGTTTGTCATTGAACGGTAGCGATTCCCATTTACAGTTATGTGGCGGTCTTGATCATCAGGGAAGAAGTACGGCCCAATGACGCCGCCGGCAGATAAACCGCACCAGACCGTAATTTTTTCGGGACGCAATGATGATTCATGGATTAAGTGCGGATTGCAGCCTGACCAATAACGCATATTGTGTTTATTGACGAAGCCATTCAGCCAGAAATGAGCCTCATCGCTGAAGATGATTCGCGCTCTTAACATTGAGGACACTGACACCAAATTTCGGTAGTAAATTTTAATAATTTCGACTGGTTGTTGGCTCGTGTATCATTCCGTTATAAAATTGCAAGCCTACACTGAAGAGAAATGTCAAAAGAGCAGCAAGAAATATGGCTTCATCTGCTGTCCCTGTTGAAAAATCCGATATTTATAAAATTATTTTAAAGCAATTATGTCATACTTATATAATTACTAACTTATATAAATAATAATAAAAGTGAATGCCTTACGACATAAACCATTTTTGTGGAGGCAACATGTTTTGATTCAGACTTTGAGAAAGAATAGAGCCCTATGATACCCCTAAATTGGCCTTTATATGATATACAACCTACATATAACAACTTTTATAGGGCAATCTCTAAGAAAACTCAACTTATTGCCGATTTTGCTTAAAGTTTACCAGAGTAGTTCTGAAAAATCGATGCCGGATTTTTAAATGTTAAAATGTTTAATTTTCTTATATTTTAAGATTGCCAAAGCTTGAATACAATTAGAAGATCTTAACTAATGACACTCAATGTTTTGAAAATCTCGTTTTTTTTGGCAGTTTGGTGACTCCGGCAAGATGCCGTAGCGATGATGACTTTGGAAGAAGACAATAAGTTTCTGTCGAAATAAAGACAGAAAGAAAGACTAGGCTCCATGCTCGGAGTTAATCTAAAGTTTGTTTAAGCTGAAGAAAGACTACTACAGAAGCAACGGAAGGTCTTGGACAAACAACTTGAAGCGGGAAATTTGGGTAAGCATTTCAAAAAATATATGTATATCTAGATCACTAGCTGTTATTTCCATCAATATTAACTTTATACTTATTGTCTTATCTTATTGTTCATATAAACGATGGAGCATACGGACGGTGAGACAACAGAAGAGTCGGAAGGAGGTGAAACGCCGTATAAGAGCTAGAGATAAACCTAGAATCTGAAGGACCATCTGCCCCAAGAGAATCAAGCGTGGCTTCAAAATGGTTCTAAACATAAAATTGTCATTGTTGCTGGAAGCTGTAAGGTGTCCGATGAGAAAACTACTAGTATTATTATTAGAAGCTCTCGGGGATGACCCCAAAGAATGTAAGATCTTCAGAAGCGTTATCCGTAAACAGCGGAGAATAAACCGTGAAAAATACACGGAACAAATTCAAGATAGACTTAAGACAAACCAAAACGAGTCACTGCGATGGAAAACTACTACCAGGTATCCTCAAAACTGAACACAAAGAATGGGTTGTTGTTCTGGTATTACATGGGATTAAATAACAACTGAAAGTAGCACAGGGGAGGCAAAAGCCCTAGTAGTTTACGAATGTCTAGACTCTAGAGGAATGGGGTCTCGTCAGCTCGGTCCTGGCTTTGTTCTTCCATACAACAGCATAAAATACTAGGAGACTCAATGATGCGTGCAATCTCCTAGAGCAGTAAGGTCTAGAGCTTCTGTACCTAGCTTGACGACACCACGTTTTAGAAGTCTTGTTGAGAGGGGTTTTTGACTGCAAGTTTGGAAGCACATCGGGACCTCAACCGGACATATTTAAAAAATAATGGTCGGAGAAAGAAAACTAATGAAAGCCAAGAGATGATAAAAAAACTTAACAAATCAAGCAGAGGAAAATGAGAAGTGCTCCAGAAATAAGCGATCCTTACTGAAGAAAGAACAACTGCCGAAGTTGCTAGAAAAAGGTCTCCCAGTCCTAATTTCTGGAAAATGATTATCCAACTTTGCTGCAGAACATTAATTATCAGTAGGGGCAAAGAATGACAAAAAACTTCAAAGTTAGGAACGTCATGGCCGAGCAAGGAGTCAAGTTCATAACATATTACAACCAATTACTTACAAAGGACGTGCAAAAAAAAACATACGTCTTAAAAGTAGTCAGCAGATGCCTTCAGCTGTATATAGACAGCTCCAAAACCACATTATGTCAGTCCCTTGAATTAATGTAAATAAAAATAAAATGAAAAAGACGTTTATTATACTCGATTTTTAAATTAATACTTAATGGTTTCATTCTGAAAGGAAAATGGCTTTCATTCTGAAAGGAAAATGGACATTTATTCAGGTTCCATCTTTATCTCGAATTCTGTACTACTTACGTATTTTTATTGCATATAAAAACAGTATCACACTCATGTATGACATGGGCAAATATGTTAAACCGTTTTAGATATGTGGGGCCCCTGTGGCACATGATTAAACTTTGGCAATTACAAAATCTGACAGAAAGAAACATTAAAGAGGGGTACCCCCATTCCGAAATTTTTGTTACCATATGTCGAACGCCTTGGTAATATCTAATTTTCCATAGATCGACCGCTACAAAATTTATACTGTTGATTGCTTGCTAAGTAACTAGATGGTAGCTAACATTCTTTCTATTACTTTGGAAGGCTCTAAACACCTGAAAAAAAATAAGCTCGTAAGCTTTAAGACCACTGCTGATAGTTTATGATATATGTATATATCCCTCGTATTATTCAAACAAAAATATAAATATTTTTTTTAAATAAATTAGAGTAATACATTTTAAAGTAAATTTTGTTTGTTGTTTTCTTAATTTAAAGTGTTTGGTAAGTATTAACAATATTAATTATTTTTTTAAAGGTGTAAAAATTACAACAAAAAAAATGTTTATATGAAAAACTTTAAAGTTGTTACTAACGAAAATCTTTAATCACTCATATTTTACACCAAAAATCAATTTTTTGCATAAACAACTTTAAACTTGATTATCTCCATAAATATGATAGCCAGAGCCTTAATAACGAAAATCTGTGATCACTCATATTGCAAAAAAACTTTAAACTTGATTTTCTAATCGAATTATTTAATTTTTTATATGAAAAACTTTAAAATTTATCATATCTTTAATAACGAAAATTTGCGATGACTTACATATGGGCAAGTCCCCAAAACAGTCTACTAGCCAAAAATTTTTTAAATTAATCGAAATTAATTTTTTTTTAATCGAACATTAGACTCGGTATATCTTGTTTTGTAAACATGTAAAAAAATATATTTCGATGATCATTTATACTAAAATTTTTACCAAATCTCACCCTACCTTAGGTCTCTTAGTGTTATACAAAAATTTAACATTTTTTACATGTTCATATAATTACTTTAATGTTAACATAGGTGGTCAACTCGAAAGCCATATTCTTATTTATAAACATACATATATTAATAAATTAATTTATAAACATGAATTAAACATGTTATGAATTAAATAATGTTATTAACAAAGAATATAAATAGTTTCGTTTAAACAAATACAATGGATTTTATTTACAATTTATTGCTAGAAAAAATGTATCGTGCGTCACGTAGCGTGCGTCACATAGGGTTCACGGCTTTTGAGAAAAAACTAAACATTTTTTTGCCTGAAAATAACTTATTTTAGAATTCGCTTATATCCATCTTTCTTTTAGGCATTTAATTTTGTGTGCTTTATATGCAAAATTTGCTAAAAATTACGAAAACATACCACAACGTTCGAAGCTACTTCCATTTTTTGTAGCGTGCGTCACAATAATTTGTGATCAATTCTTTGGCAACTTATACAAGTTAAAAAAAATATATATATATGGTATTCTAAAGTACACTCAAGTCCTACTAAACACCATGTATAAGTTAAAGGTATCTCTCTGGAAAGACCAAAAATTTTTATATTTTAATCCAAAAATGCGTACGATCGTAGCGTTCGTCACGCAGGATTTGCCCATATATCACAGTACGACAGTGGTTGGTACACATGAGAAATCTTAACAGAATATGAAAATATGCTTAAAATAAAGAAATACGTGTCTCGGCGTTTTGCTGTAGCACGTCAGAATTTTAAGAAAATCGATTTTAATGATTCGAAGGACTATTATTAAAAGTTCTATAAAAATTTAACCATAGCTCCCATATAAAAAACTTACGGAAACAGCCTAAATTCCACCTGAAATTCACTTAAATGCCAATAAATAATAAACTGTAATAGCTTTGGCCACTAAATTTAGCACAAGTCTTATGTCAATGCCAACCAGTGTGCACAATTTTGTAACAATCGGTCACCATTTGACCATAGCTCCCATATAAAAAACTTACGGAAACACAAAAATACAAAAAGAAAATGGGGTTTATCTCCGTCTGTCCGTTAAATAAAAGCATGTTAGCGCCTTAACTAAAAGGGCTACTGCAACAAAATTGTACAAAAGGAAGTCTTATGTGAATGCCAGCCAGTGTGCAAAATTTTGTTACAATCGGCCACCATTTGACCATAGCTCCCATATAAAAAACCTACAGAAACGTAAAAACACATAAAGAAAAGGAGATTTATGTCCGTCTGTCCGTCAGATAAAAGCTCGACAGCTCCTTAACCACAAAAGCTAGAGAGATAAAATTTTACAAAAGTAATTCTGATATGTAACAAAAGTTGTGTACTGAAAATGGGCGGTTCACATTTAGATAGAGCTCCCATATAACCCCGCCCCGGAAAGCACATGAATGCTGATAAATTGAATACAATTGTAATAGCTATGACGACTAAATTTAGAATAGACAAGTTTAATGCAGCTGTTGGTCAGTATATCAAATTTTATAGAAATCGGTCCATATTTGACTATAGCTTTCATATAAAAAACACTCCCGGAAACCAAAAAAAAATGTAGCAAAGGACAGTTAAAAGCTATTAAATTAGAAGCTATGACAGCTACGGGCACTAAATTTTGCAAAAGCAAGCTTTATATAAATACCAGCCAGTGTGTACAATTTTTTTACAATTGGTCAACATTTGGCTATAATTCTTATATAGATATAACATCTCCTTTTTATATCTACAATCAAAAAGATTCGGAGGTACAAGCAGCATATCTGTCATATTACTATCAACATGTTTGTCCTCACTAAATATTAAGCTTAACGAAAAGTATTTAACGGACTATTAATGCTAAACTACACCAGGTTATGAGATTAAATTTTGTGCAAAGTAAATACTAGGGAAACCACTTACATACTTTTAAATGTTAAACTATAAAGCTCCTGCAACCGAATTTAGTCCAAATATTTTGCTAACAATGCCAACTAGCGTAACAACCTTTTTCGAATTTGGTCCACATTTTGAATTAGCTGCACCCTCGTAGATATATGAGAGATATTTCTAAATTTAACACAACTTGATGGTGGGTATATAAGATTCGGCACAACCGAAAATAACACTCTTACTTGTTTCTTGTAAAAATTATTTATTTTTGGTCTTAATTTTGCAAAAACAAAAAAATAGCCCATTTTTCCCTACACAAATAGGCTCTTAAACTTTGGACCCGATGCGCCCATAGAACGTTGTCCGATTTGGCTCAAATTTTCAGATCTAAACTTTTAGACCTAGTGTCACAATATTCCGTAGAAAAACATTTGAAATCAAAGAAAAATAAATTTCCTGTCACCCTAATGTCCATTGTATAAACTTTAAAACTTTATGTGTTTAAATTTCCCGTAAAGGCCCCTTAAAAAATAATTATAAAAATAAGACTGCTATTTTCCTATTGTGGATAATAAAGAGGCAAAATTTAAATTTCACTTTTGGTAATACTGTTTTTATCTTTGTCAGAGACCGAATATTGTTTTATTTTTTAAATCAATCAAGTATAAATATCATTGCCGATGAAAATTTATTTTCATTTCGATCGTTGAATAAAAAAGAGGGATTTATATTTGAAATATAAATATCCCTCATGATGAATATTTTAAATATCTTTAACGATAAATATCCAAACAGAAAAATATTTTATTGATTGTTTAATTTTTGAACTTCTGTTTTGACTTTGAAAAAATAAAATATTTTTGAAATTTTAAAATTTTCAACAATGAATGCATAATTATGTTTCCAATTAATTGGAATGTTTTAGGACATCGATGTTAAACCTAATGGAACTAATGGTGGTTTCTTCGACTCGCAAAACCATTTCAACGTAAAATTTGCAACAATAATAGAATTTATTGTTATTTAAACGTTCTAAAGACTTTTTATACCAGGACAAATCTTCTTCTTCTGTCATCCTTGAATCCCAGTTGAGCATAGGGCATGGGAGGATGCAACAGTTGCCTAGCGTCTCCAGTTACCAGGTAAGAACTGTATCCAATTCCCAGTCTAACCTCCTCGTGGTATATCTTGGAAACCTGAACAAAATTGTTTTAGATGCGGTAAACAACCCGTGTAGGATTCTAGGTCAGGGCTAATATAAGAGGGAGTTATCTTAGAGACATTCCAGCCTATTTGGTCTAAGGGTCTAAGATAATTGTACTTGGTAAAGTACGAAAATGCAGGGTCTGTTCAAAATATTAGTTGCGGCTGCAAACGAGCGTCTGTCTCGGATCGAGCGGATCGCTATACAAACGAGTTTTGTTTCTTTGGACCCATCACCCATCGACTTAAGTTTTAAGCATGGATAGAAACAACATTACAGAATATACTACTCCAAGGGGTAATCATCAAGGATTTTAGAAATGCCTAATCTATACATTAACATAAACATTATGATGAATGAAACCAGGAAAATTTTTCCTGGAAATAACAGAAATAAAATTTGAATATTTTCTATCAAAATTTTTTTTCATCGGATGAAAAAAGATGAAAATTATTTTGAACTGATAAATATCCCGAACGATTTTTTTATTTTTTATTTTCATCGGATTTAAAAACGATACAAAATTTTTCGAACAATTAAAAATCATTAGGGATTTTTATTATTTTTTAAACTTCAATGATTGTTTTTGTATGGATTAAAATATGAAAATATTGTTTTAAAAGTATTAATATTCGTTCTCTGATCTTTGTTGTCAGTTTCATAAGAGTTCGTTAATAAACTCAACAAAGTACGTTATTTTTAGAGTACTTCGTGAAAGATCGTTATGATAAAGGTTGTGTATTTTAACAGGTACTCTAAAATTTTAAGATACCTATACTTAAATTGAACACTTTGTTACGTACGTGACTATATACCGAAATTGCTCAAGTACAGTACCGTACCTTAAAATACAGTATTTTTTCAAACTTTGCGCCTATTTTATACCAAAAATTTAGTTCTTGAAATTTCTATATGAAAAACTTAAAGCTTGATTTTCGCATTGTTTATAATAGCCTAAATAACAAAACTCTATATTTCACACCAAAAATAAGATTATTTAAAATTTGAATATGAAAAACTTTAATCTTGATTTTTTAACTAAATATGATAGCAAAAGATATCTAAAAATTAAAAAGAAAATAAGTACTATGATGATTAAATATATAAAATTACACGTATTCTATACTTTTTGGATTTCGGCCGCTTAGGGATCAGAGGTTCGAAAGGCTCAATTCCTAATTCCATATTTTAAAATCAAATTTATTTTAGTGTTTATATCATTCCCATAATACATTCACCTGAATCAAGTCATAAGCCTTAACTTTTAAGAATTAATTCTTAGGGAATTTAAAATCAGTTAGATTTAATTTAAATTATTTCAATTCTTAATCTTATACAAAAATAGTAAAAAATTTTATAAACAAATCATTTTGTAAAGGCATACAAAAATAAATGTATTCAAACGAACCCTACAGTTCCAAAATATATAATACCTATAAAAGAGCGGAATAAAATAAATCTCAACGAAACAAGTCCTTAACCATAAAATAAGTTTCAGGATTGCATTAGGGATTAAATATCATTTAATACCCATGAAAAAAAGTCCCAATTTAAAGGATAAAGAAATGACTCTTTCTTAAGTTATTGGGTTAAAAAAGGGTTTTTAAGCTGAGATGATTTCCATCTCGATTTTAACAAAACCGTGGACTTGGTTTGTCTAAAAAACATGTATGAAAAGTCATATGATTAAAATGTGATTTATTCATTATCGACATATATACATATGTATATATACATTTTCTAATTGTACTGAATTTTGTAATTTTATTCTAATTCCATCATAATTGTGTATGTATCTCAGCTATGTAATATATCTTCCTGCTAAGGGACTGATGTTTTTTAGAGACTGCAGGGCATATACAAATAACATTTTTGTAGAAAAATTCAAAAATTTATTAAGTTGACTTAGGCGAAATTTAAAAAAATAAAGAAATGATAAAACTGAAAAATGTTTGTGTGTTTCTGTTCGGATGATAATCTTCGCTTTATGTTGATATTTGTTGGACACAATAATAATAATTCGTATTTATTCAGTCCCTCAAATTATACATAATGTGAGGTTTTCGCTCTGTCTAGAATTAGGGATAATCCTCCTGATGAGATGGTCTAACCAACCATCGAAACGCGTCAAGGAAAGGTTTCCCCACCAACATTTTTTGGTTTTATAAAAAAACTATTTATTATAATAATAAATAATTGTAATAAATTGGGATTCTTAGTGCAATACACTACAGTAAAACTTTTTAAAAAAATTCTTTGTTATTGGTCATAAGATCAGAAAAACTATTTAAAATAAAATATAGATACACATAAAACTAAAGATTTTTTGTACACATAATCTATAATCTCATCCAGATTCGAAAACATATAAAATCCATTATTTCGCAGCAACACAACAAAACCAGAGATAATATACTCTTACATATTAGCACATTTTACATGTATATGTATGTATTTACAAAAACTAATGTCACAAAAAACAAATTATTTTTATAAATTTTTTTAGACAAAATTTGTAATTAAGCAGATTCCTTCACTGATTGAATTTCTAGT
The DNA here is from genome assembly GCA_933228675.1 of Stomorhina lunata. NCBI lineage: Eukaryota > Metazoa > Arthropoda > Insecta > Diptera > Rhiniidae > Stomorhina > Stomorhina lunata. Next base: position 91,058,865 of record OW121740.1, on the reverse strand, counting down.
AAAGATTAGGTCATTATAAACGAAAGACCATTAATATTACTATATTCCTGCATTTCTAAATATCTTTTAAAAGTTATAGTTTAACAAATAAATGCAAAATATACACAAGTTTGCGGTGAAATAGTCACATTAGGGTAGGTCCGTTTTTTTGAACGAACATTAAAGAATACATGCATACTTTTATTAAATGTGTATGCTTTCTGATAAAACATAAGAATATTCTAATAGGTTATGATAAATTTTGTTCTATTTTATATCTAGGGTTTTTACAAACAATGTATATCGCACTTGATCCAATAATACCCTATAAATTAAAACTTCAATTTTCGTTTTTTGGTTTGATATACTTTTATACAATGAGTGGTATATTTAAAAAACTTTTCCCTCGAAAAAGTCAGAATTTAAGTTTTTGATTTAAAATCAAGTATCTTTTGTTTATATCCACCCTAATGATTTGCACAAAATGAATTACCAAAAAATATTTTAATTCAATTTGGACTGGTTTTAATTAAGAATAAAAAATGTTAATTCAAATTGGAGTAGAGGAATGAAAAAACATTTTATTCATTCAAGTTGATTTTAAACTCCCATGTGAATCAATTCACTAAGAATTAAAAATCAACACATTTTTTTTAATTGTTTTATGGGAATTAAACTTAAGGCATTGTTAAATCATTTTTGAATTCCTAGGAATTAAGCTAATATTTAATTAAGCCTTTCGAAGCTTTGTTAGGGATTAATATTGATAATCCGGTAACCCAAATCTTCAAAAGTGAAAGTAATGGAAAAATTTGGATTGATTTTGAATTAGATACAAAAATAAGGGGAGTAGAAAATTGTAGAAATCGGGGATACTAGCTTATTTTTGAACTAAATTTAACCCATATTTAATAAATACAGAAACAAACTTTATGCCGAAACAAGAAAATGAAGGGAAAATAGAGTGTAAGATGTGTTAACAACAAATATTTGGTATCACGAGCTTTGTACTTTTAAAAAATTAAAAAGATTAGGTTTGAAAAAGGGTAGAAACTAAATTTTGGTATTTTTTTTTATTCTTATATTATTTGAACCAATGAACATGGACAAAATTATACAGCATTTGATAAACATGAAATAAAATTAAAACCGATTTCAAGGTTGAAAAAGACCAATGATCGTCTGATCTTAAAGGGAGAATCCCTTAGAATTTTGGGAAGGGTTCACAAGACCATATGTTTGATCCAGAGTGATCCTCAGGGGCATGTGCCTTAAGCGTCCATTTTTGTTTGCGTTCAGTTTTTGCATTGTTTGTCACCAAAAGTCATTTGATAACATTCATCTAGTTTTTGAAAGAAATAAGAATTAAAACATTTAAATCGATAATGCGACAATGAAGCATATTAACAGAGAAAGTGAAAAGTATTCTTATTTTCCTCATCTGAAGATATCGTAATTACATAATCGTATTAATATTTCTAAAATATTCAAGATTAGTATAACCAGAAATGTAGAGGATGTGGATGTAGGGGATGTTTATGTAGGATTTGTTGAATACCAAGCAACGGCTTTGCTTGATCTTAACTTAGTAAGTCCAGACTTATCTTGTTTATCCATCATCTCAACTGTGGACACTGACCTCCTCGTTGTATCATCTTGGGAATTACATTAACATCCGTTAATGTACTGTGCCTTGAGTTCTCCCATAAGAACGATAAAAATATGGCCAAGGACGTCGGGCTAGTAACCCACCTGGAAAAAAACAATTACTATGAAAAAGCTAAAATAAGAATAAAAGCGGCCTCCCTAATGTTTTAATTAGAAAAGAACTTCCGAAAGTTCTATGGAAAGACTAAGTAGAGCAAAATCTTTCAAAGCTTGGCCTGCGAAATTGGATAATATTCGCATAAGATCGAAGTGCATGAAATTCTAAAATAGGCTCAGCCTTTGACCTTAACAGGTTATGCTTACATTGCCATTTAAGTAAATAAGTAATGTCTGGAAACAATACCTACTAGCATTCTAAGTTCATACTTTTATTAGTTTTTCTCAGGTTAGTATAACTTGGCCTCAACAAGGTTTTAGTTTGATCATAGCCTTGTGATCCTTACCAAAATGTATCTGCTTCTGTCTTGCATTTTGTCTTATACTGTAGATAATAATGTCAAGTACGGGGTATACATTCTCAGAAGTATTTCCTTTATCCATGTCTGCATTGGCCAATTTGTCTGCAAATTCGTTATAATTTCCTGGTACTCACCACATCGTTCCCTTTAATATTTCGATTAATGGTCTTCCAATTTTCTCTCAATTTCCTTATCCAATTCACATTTGACATTATTTAAACAGTTCTGGTATCTACATAGGTTCATGCATTTATAAAAAAGAAGTGCCCTAGCACAAAGCCTTTAGATTAATTTTGTTGCAAATCTAGATTGTAACTTCATTATCGAAGAACTCAGTTAAACATTTAACTGGAAATTGGAGTTCTCGAAATTTTTTTTTCTTCTTTTAAAGCGGTTCGCAAACAGACAGGATCTTATTTCTCTATTTAAAACTAACTTTCAGTTTAAAAATTTTCCTAATAGGGACAAATGTTGCCTATAAGCAACATTGTGTTCATAAAATTCCCGATATTACAATAAGAACTATTTTTAAGCTTTACCAACTTAATCTAATTTTCTAACTGTAATTTATATCAAAATTCACAATATTTTTCTAAAATGACTAATTTAAATTAATATTCAAAATTCTAATCGGATTTGAAACAAAAATAAATAATGTTTTTTTTTGTACCACCCTGTTATATTTGTCACAAAATGCGTTATTGTGAATACTTTTAAAATAATATAGTACAGTAGTACAGACATCAACCAAATAACAACACTAGGTACCAACAGATGGCGCCACCACTCGTATAAAATGAGCTTAACCCTTAATTTTACAGTCGACAAAATTTTTCGCATTCGACATTAGTTTTTAAAATAATTATATCTAATTTTGAAAACATAAATTAAAATTTCAATAGAAATCGTTACAAAAATCTGCACAGCAGATTTTTTAATTTGCAGCAAAATTTTATAAATAAAATACACAGTTGCAAAAAAAAGTTCATTTTATATATAAACAAGTAAGAGTGGTATATTCGGCTTTGCCGAATCTTGGATACCCTTCACCAATGGTGTTGCAAAAGTACTTAATGTAATTCCAAGCAAAATTTGGTTATACTAGTATTATATGCAAAGAGTCTTTAAAATTAAGAGTCGGAAAAAGAAAAGCTTTTGGATGGCATCATCATCTAGAATATTTATGCACCCAATGGTTAGGTTGGGCAGGTGGCAGATGTCTAGGGAAGCTTCACTTGGGTTTTAAAGTGGTCCCTTTGTGAAAGATAATGATTACTAGACTACAAGTAGAGAATGCATATTTAAGCCACCCAGTAGTTCGAAATAAAATAGACACATATTTTACGAACATTTAATAAAGTTCGATAGACCAGATAAACCATGCAGAAAAGATGCTTCAAAATGTAGATGCCCTTACATTTGCAATAGCATATTGATTTGATGAAGTTTAAGTATTCTGGCATGCAACCCAAAAACACAGTGCCAGTGAGGGTTGTGTACTTTAATTCGTATGAATTATCCAACTAGTAAAAGTTCTTGATTAGTTATGTAAAACTCTGAAGTTAGCGGACTGATTTAGGTCAAAGCTTCAACAATGATAAGCCATCAAATTATAGGGTATACACTCTTAGTTTTAGATACATAAAGAGTGCTCTAAATAAAATTTGTAGTTGGATTTTCTTAAATAAAAATCAAAGCTTTTAATATAAAAACTCTACAAAATACGCAAATATAATGACATATTATACAAAATCATTTAGCATTAAAATGTTTACTTAGTACTCGGGTTTTGCAAAATTATCGACTTTTTTCTGAAACCCTCCCATTAAAGATTTTACAGTTGTTTCTGATACCTTTTTGCAGCATGTGTTCCACCTGCGCTTAAAATCGGACATGTTCTTGGAAATCTTTCCTGTGTTCTTCAATTCCTATTTTACCAGAGCCCAATACCTTTCCACAGGCCGAAGTTCTGGACAGTTAGGTGGATTTGCCTCTCGTGGTACAAAAATGACATTATTCTTTGAGTACCACTCAAGTGCCTTTTTTCCATAATGGCATGATGCCAAATCGGGCCAAAAAAATGTAGTCACTCTGTGCTCTCTTAAAAAGGGTAACAACCGTTTTTGTAGGCACTTCTTTATATAAATTTCTGTGTTTATTGTGCCAGATGCTACAAATACTTTACTTCTTTTGCCACAACTGCAAATAGCTTGCCACACGAGAAACTACTTAGGGAATTTTGTTTGTTTTTTTGTGCGAAACTCTTGCCGAACATTGCCCCGTTTATCAGCAACATAAAAATCTTGACCAGGAAGTTGAGAAAAGTCTGCCAGTACGTATGTTTCATCATCCATCACACAGCAGGTGTATTTTTTTTATAAAATCAGACTTCAATTTTTTCGCCCGTTTTTTGCTTCTAAGTTCTTTATAGCATTGCGATCTGGAACCTTTTGTATGTCTTCAGTCCAGCATAAGCTTTGACTCTATGTGCAAAATTCGTAGAACATTTCACCGTACGAGCTGCTTTTCTTAAAGAAATGCTAGGCGCTCTTCGAAAGAGTCGCTCGACTTCTTTTGCCTTACCAATACCTGTAGGACCTTTTTTCCTCCCTGATCCAGGTTTTCTTTCAATGCTCAGGTTTTCCTTATACCGTCTGATGGCATTACAAACCGTTCGAGGGCCAACTTTCAAATGTTTAGCTATTTTTTTAAAAGTCCATGACGGATTTTTTTTAATTATATTTTCACGAACTTTTTTTCGCAGTCCATTTTAATTGAATAACTATTGAAAATTAATAATTTCTAAAATAATAGTATCTGACATATCTATAGAAACTAACTTGATAAAAAAATAAATTATTTCTTGCACTATGGATAAATTTTGTCTAAAATAGTAAATGCATATTTTTTTTAGAACACTCTTTACGTGAAATATATAGCTTTTGAATGGATGGATATCAGCTTTGTCGGAAAAGTTATTAAAGATTTACTTATTTATCTGAAGTTAGTTAATTAATTAAAATGAACACTTTATCAATAATATTTGGGATGTATTGTTCCGGACAGATCCGGTGGATGTTTGGAAAGTTTTGCTCTAGTTCCTTGTACAATTTTAATGTGATTTAATTTATCAGCATTAAATCGATTCCCGGTCGGGGTTATATGGGAGATTTCACTAAATGTGAATAGAGCTCGCCCATTTTCAATATTGAACTTTTCAAGAGATCAGAAATACTTTTGTCAAATGTTGTCCCCCTAGAAAGTTTATTTTAGGCGCTATCGCCCTGAATATCAATATTGTACAACGTCTTTATACTAAATGTCATCATCGTATCTTAGGCGAAGTTATACGGGATCAATTGTCAAACGTGAACGGATTTGCAATTAAAAAATTTAAATTTTCGTTGATATGTGGATACTTACATACATATGTAGGTTTTGAACGGATATCATGTAGTTAGCTGCATTTTTGTACTTTCTAGGAAGATTACCTATAATTTGATATATAATACATTCTCAAATGTTATCATAAAGTCAGACACAAAATTAAGATTAATGCAGAGTGTCTGTCTGCTAAAATTAGATTTGTGGAGCTCCTGGATTTTACACAAAATTGTAGGATATTGTCCCACCCTGAATTTTATCATTGTCGATCAAAACACCATCGCTTAAACGCTAAATTATATCTACCACAAATTACCGAATGCATCAGGATTTAGTTAATCCCCTGCGAAGAACGCTATTAAATTTCATCAAAATAAACACCTGAGATATCGACAAAGCAGGAGCTCCAAAAACTTGACTACAACAGAAAAAATTACAGACAGGTAGACGGACGGACAAAAAAACAGACGGACAGACAAACAAACAGACGGACGGGCAGACAAACAAACAGACGGACGGACAGACAGACAACCAGACGGACGGACGGAGGTTGCGAAATCGATTCTCCTGCCGATTCTGAGTTGATCGGTACAATTTGAATTGTATTCGTAATCAGATTTGTGGAGTATAGATTTTAGAAAATCCTCACACAAAGAACGATGTCAAATTTCATCACAATCGGTCCATAAACACCTGAGATATCACTGAAACAATACTTACAAAATGTAAACAAAATTTCTTAGACACGTACTTTGGGCAATCTGCTGTACATCACAAGTAGTGTTTTGATATCTCAATTGTTTATGGACCGCTTTTGATAAAATTTAATAACGTGATTGGCGGGGGAATTTCCTAAAATTTGATATAAAATTTATGTAGGTCCGTGCTAAAGGAGGATGGTTTTTCCTATTTCAGCATTTCATTTTTTCAACAAACATTCTCTAATGCGAACTTTGGGCAATTTGCGATACATCAAATTCAGTGTTTTGGCGATATCTCGGTTGTTTATGGACCGATTTTGATAAAATTTTACAGAGTACTTTGGGAAACTATTTCCTACAATCTGATATATAACATATTATCACATGTACACCAGGAGTATCTTTTTTCTCTTGTTATTTAAAAGTGTGTTTCAATCAAAAATTTTAAAATTTTCGTCTAATTTTTGGTATTTTTTCGATATTTTCGGTGTTTATAAACCGATTTTAATGAAATTTAATAGCGTTCATTGCGGGAGAATTTCCTAAAATCTGATATATAATTTATGTAAGAACATCCTCCAGGGGCTTCAGAAACTTGATTTTAACAGACAGACGGACAGACAGACAGACAGACAGACAGACGGACATCGCTTAATCGATTCTCCTCCCGATTCTGAGTCGATCGGTATAATTTTTATGGGGTCTACGATCACTAATAAAAAAATTACAAACGGTATCACAAACTTATAATACCCTTTCACCTATTGGTGAAGGGTATAAAAAAATAAAATTTTTTTCAAAATGTCAACATGGTAAAAGCTTTCCATTTTCATTATATGATCTTAAAACTGGGAATATTTGCAATATAAGCAATATCTCCTCTAAATAAAAATACAGAAAAAAAATACTGACATTTGTGGCCAATATCTCAATTTCAAGTAGTGAGACCTATAATGATATATAAGATAGAGACAGGTATCCAAAATACTGGTCTGTTTTTTTTTCAACTTGATCAAACTACCAAAGAAAATGTGTCTAATTTCATCCACTAACCACAGTTAGGTATGAATCCACTTCCCTCTAAATTTTAATTTCTTAACTTCTAATACTACTTAATGGCTGTCAAAATTTGAAGCTCGTTTTCGCCACTTTTTATTTTTTTTTCGCATATTTTTTGGCCGCCTCAAGGATTTCTAAAAAAATAGATAAGAATTTGTAGATCTTCCAGTTTTAAGGCATGAAAGCGATGTCATTTATAACCAGGAGTAGGCAGCCCATACCACCAGTAGCCGATGAATTTTTGTAACTTTCGTAAATACCACAATCATTAATAAAACTCGTAAACATTAGTATTAAAATCATTCAGTTGGAATTTGGATGTTTACAGAATTGGTCAAAATGTTTTTTTTTTTAACTCCAAAAATTTAACTTTTTTGACTTCGGTCTTTATACTTTTTATTTAAACGAAACCGCTTAAGTTACTTAAGGTCCAGTTCAACGCAAATTTTAGTTTTGAAAAAGCTCTTAAATAGAAAAAGCGTTAAATCTTCTGAATTTAACAATAGTTTTTTTATTTTAATATTCATCCTTTTTCTATAATTAACATGTTACCAAAAAATTAATTCATAAATTATACGCAGAAATAAAGCAGAAGAAAAATTACACAAAATTGATTATATCTTAGAACTTAAATTTACGACTTAAGCTACTCTTCCATATTGCCACAGATATATTGTAAAATAATATTGACTTCTATTTAAATATTTTGGATATTATACAGTTTTTATACCCACCATCAAATTTTCTTAATTTCCTTAATATTGACACAAAAATCAAAAACGATATATATTCTAAATCCTTATGGAATTCTAGGACGATTGAGCGATAAGCCATCTGTCTGTCTGTCCGTATGTGTGTCTGCTGAAATCACGATAACGCCTAAACGAAAGGAGCTAGCTCACTGAAACTTAGTAAAAACATTCTTCATCTCAGAAAAAATTGTGGTATTGAAATTGGGCAAAATCGGTTAGCCTACGCTAATCGCTTATTTGCTAATAAATAACAAACTATAATAGCTATGATGATAAAATTTGGTATTTTGAAGTTTTACATAAGCCCCAGGCAGCATACAAAATTATCAAAATCGGATCACATTTAGTCATAGCTCCCATACAAAAAAACTTACGGAAACTGGCAAAATTTCACCTAAAATACACTTAAATGCCAATAAAATAACAGATATAACCACTTAATTTAGCACGAGGAGGTCAATGCCAACCAGTGTGCAAAATTTTGTGCCAATCGGTTACCATTTGACCATAGCTCCCATATAAAAAACTTACGGAAACACAAAAATACAAAAAGAAAATACGGTTTATGTCAGCCTTTCCGTCAGATAAAAGCGCGATAGCGCCTTAACGAAAAGGCCTACAGCAACAAAATTTTACAAAAGGAAGTTTTATGTGAATGCCAGCCAGTGTGCAAAATTTTGTTACAATCTGTTACTATTTGACCATAGCTCCCATATAAAAAACTTACGGAAACACAAAAATACCAAAAGAAAATACGGTTTATATCCATCTGTCCGTGAGATAAAAGCGCTATAGCTCCTTAACTACAATAGCTAGAGAGACAAAATTTAGTAAAAGTTGAAATTGTGTGCTGAAAATGGGTAAAATCGGTTCACATTTAGTTAGAGCTCCCATATAACCCTGCCCCAGGAATCACATTTATGCTGATAAATTGAATAAAATTGTAAAATCTATGACAAGGAAATTTAGAACAGAGAAGTTTTATGCAACTTTCAGTCAGTATGTCAAATTTTATAGGTATCGGCCCATATTTGACTATACCTTTCGTATAAAAACCGCTCCCGGTAAACACTAAAATGTAACAAACGCCAGTTAAAAGCTATTAAATTATAAACTATGTCAGCTATGGCCACTAAATTTTGCACAAATAAACATTATATTGATACCAGCCAGTATATAATTTTGTGACAATCGGTCAACATCTGGCTATAGTTCTTATATATATAACATCTTTTTTTTATATCTACAATCAAAAAGATTTGGAGGTACATTCAGTATATTAAGATTGCATCTACGAAATTAGATAGCTATTAATCAATGTTAGGTCGAGACTTTATATACGGTAGATGCATTAGGAACTTCCAACAAAATATATGAACCTACCGCGTTGCTATCAACATGTTTATCTTAACTACATATTAAGCACAACGAAAAATACTTAACAGCTTTATTAATGTAAAGCTATACGCGGTTATGGAACTGCAACCGAATTTAGTGCAAATCGTCACCTAAAAGACGAAATAACCTATCTACTAGGGTATTCATTTTACTTGACTTTTAATTGTTTGAGTAATCAAATAACTTGAAAATGGGGTTTTTTAATTACTCGGAAAATCGATTAATAGTTAAAAATTACTCGAGTTAATCGAGTAAAAAATTCATCTTAAAATTACTCGAGTAAGATTTTTCTGTAGCCTTTTTGTATATATATTTTTAATACAACAATTTTTTATAAAATTATAGAGTTTTATTAACAAAAAAGTTTAATAATTCGCAATAAAAAACAAAACAAAAAATTTATTTTTAATACAAATTAACATTTGTAACATATTGTCACCCTAAATATTTTAAGTGAGTTTATTTACTTCTATATATAAAAAGCAATCTTTCGATTTCATAAGTCCTGAGTTTGATCTAATAGATTAGTAGGCTTTACGACTACCTTTTACCTATGTTTACAATAGGAGCTTCAACTGGACTAAAGTAGGATCTACGATTACATTGCGTCCTTTAACTGAACTATAGTAGGACGTACTGTTACTATAGTAGAACCTAGGATTACACAGGGATCTTCAACTAAACTATAGTAGCATCTACGAATACATTGGAGACTTCAACTGGACTATAGTATGTTTTACGATTGCAATGGTACCTTCAACTAATCTATAACAGGAGCTACGATTACATTAGGACCTTTAAATAAACAATAGTAGAAATTACGAATAGATTGAATACCACAACAAGACTAGTAGACTAGGCAATTTATATCTGAAATTAGATTGACTTTATATATACTATGGACTAAATACATACAATGGACTATATAACATGTTGTAATTTACAAGTCTTGATTATTGCTTAGAATTGACAATGTTAAAACTTATTTCATAAATAGAAAATTGGCTTATTAAAACCCTCGATTATTGCTTTAAATTAACTATAGTAGAGCCATCAATTATAGCCTAAGATGGACGATAGAACGGTAGATAATTGATTTAAGTGGACTACATTTGAACCCTTGGTAATTGCATAAAATGGAATATATCATTAGTAGCAGCAAATACTTTCAAGCCAAAGTTGGCCATTATTTAATACGCTGAGACAAATTTTAGTCGTTTTATTTAAAAAAAATACTTACAAAATTATTGAAATAATTTTACTCGAGTAACTCGATTACTCGTGTAAAATTACTCAAATAAATCTTTATTTGAAATTAGCCATTTTATTTTACTCGAGCGATTAATCGATTTTATTTTTCCGATTAATCGAGCAAACATAACTCGAGTAAACACCCTACTATCTACAGTTTTTAAAAGTTTACAGGAGAGAGAAAAAACGTTATAAAATTGGAACTATTTGCAATATTTAAACGAAAATTATGTATTTAGATTAAAATGAAACCAGAAATATATATCGGTTGAAAAAATTTTGTTTTTCTAAACACAGCTTATGTTATGTCACTTAGGTTATTTGGAATTGCAAAAATCTGAAACCAAATAACCTATCTGCAGTACTAATTAGTATGAATAAATCAATATTTTTATACATATAAATATTATATAAATTTAATAATAACAGTTATAGTTTCTCTTACTGGTTTAAGTAAATGAAAGTACTTAATGATCGTTTAATTTACACTATGCAACAAAATTTAACTTTTATAGCTATTTTTGATGATTTAGTTTTATCTTTTTTAAGTGCGTAACGGCCCTCTAGGTATAAAAACTGTAATAATTTGATCATTTGTGATATTAGATGTTCAAAATTGCGCAGATATACGTAATGATATATGGAATAATAATCCATAAAAAACTTAATATCGAAATTTTTGCAAATAGGTTAGTTGGTTTTTAAGATGACGAAATATCTTACCAACAATACCACATTTGGTCAACATTTTGAACAAAATTTGACATACTGACTGAAAGTTGCATAAAACTTCTCTGTTCTAAATTTAGTAGTCATAGATTTTACAATTTTATTCTATTTATCAGCATAAATGTGATTCCCGGGGCTGGGTTATATCGGAGCTCTAACTGCATGTGAACCGATTTTACCCAATTTCAGCACACAATTTCTACAACATATCGAAAATACTTTTCTCTAGCTCTTGTAGTTAAGGAGCTATCGCGCTTTTCTCTGACGGAAAGACGGACATAAAACGTCTTTTCTTTTGTATTTTTGTGTTTCCGTAAGTTTTTTTATATGGGAGCTATGGTCAAATAGTAACCGATTGCAACAAAATTTTGAACACTGGCTGGCATTCACATAAAACTTCTTTTTGTAAAATTTTGTTGCTGTAGCCCTTTTCCTTAAGGCGCTATCGCGCTTTTATCTGAAGGACAGACGGACATAAACCTCCTTTTCTTTTTGTATTTTTGTGTTTCCGTAAGTTTTTTATATGGGAGCTATGGTCAAATGGTGACCGATTGTGACAAAATTGCACACTGGTTGGCATTGACATAAGCCTTCCTTGTGCTAAATTTAGTGGCCAAAGCAATTACAGTTTATCATTTATTGGCATTCAAGTGAATTTCAGGTGGAATTTAGGCTCTTTCCGTAAGTTTTTTATATGGGAGCTATGGTTAAATATCAACCGATTTCGATGAAATTTTATATGCTGCCTAGTGCTTATGCAAAACTTTTAGATTCCAAATCACAGCTGTTATAATTTGTCATTTATTAGCAAATAAGCGATTAGCGTAGGCGAGGTTATATGGGAGCTATGGTCAAATGTTAACCAATTTTGCCTAATTTCAATACCAAAATTTTCTCAATACCAAAATTTTCTCTTTTCGTTTAAGCGTTATCGTGATTTCAACAGACAAACAGACAGACGGACATAGCTCAATCGTCTTAGAATTTCATAAGAATTTAGAATATATATCGTTTTTGATTTTTGACCCAATATTAAGGAAATTACAAACGGAATGACGATCTCAATATACCCCCCATTATTTTTGATGGTGGTTATAAAAAGTGAATCTATTCTGGTGATCGTGAACGAAAGTACAAAAAGTATTTAGCAACTTTTTAATGTAAAACTATACGCGGTTATGAGACCGAATTTTGTTCGAAGTAAATACTAGGGAAACCACTTAGATACTTTTAAGTGTTAAACTATAAAGCTACTGCAACCGAATTTAGTCCAAAAATTTTACCAACAATACCGATTAGCTAAACAAATTTATTCCAAGTTGATACACATTTTGAATTAGCTGCACCCTCGTAGTTATATGAGATATGTTTATAAATATAACACAGCTTGATGGTGGGTATACAAGGGACTATTTTTTAGCATTTCGAACTAATCTGGGGATTGGCCTCATACAAATTCCAACTTTGAAAAATAACTCGCACCCTAATATAATATATTCCGTTTTAATATTATTTTGCGTTTTATAAGACAACCTTAGTTTTTAGTTTATTTCCTTAAGCGACAAATATTTAAAAAAAAAAAATCCTAAAAACGCTTTTATCAAACCTATTTTCACCGTTACCATTTTTCATACTCACCATTTTTTTTTTAATAAAAGATAAAATAACTACAACATTTCGTAGTAACATCTTGCTAATGTAAACATTTTTAAATCCTGTCATACAATTTGATAAAGGTTGGCGGCTTAAGGAGGAAACTCTTGCATGAATGTGCTATAAGGATATGTATGTGTCTTATTGTTTTGTTCATCCCTAAATAAGAATTTAGTTACAAATTCTTAAGGTTTCTTTTCATGTGTCTGTCTGCAAATGTTAAACATTTTAAACAAAATGTGTAAAAAGTACTTAAACATATTTTTTTGAGGATTCTTCACACATTCAATAGACCTTTCACCATTTTTAAAAGGAGACACCCTCAAATACAAAATAAAAAAAATAAGAGCACAATGTTGGCAAAAATATGGAGGATTGAAAAGAAAAATGGTAGTTGTTTTAGTTATTCATATGAGCCCTTAGAAAATTCATCTTGTGGATATATAAACTCACACATATGCATGTATGTATGTATAGTGTGTTTTTGAAATTTCAAATATTTTTCAAAATATATCTGATTTCTTTGTGAATGACCATTTGTTGAGAATCACATGTCATTCACCACCTTTACACCCCAACATCCTTTGTTGTAAATGTTGCAAACGGCAAGAAATTGTATCAGTTTGGGTCAACTCCCACACTCATGCATATGTATATTCCACAAAACAGATACACAAGGGTGACCAGTTAATGATGATGGGCTTTCGTCCAACCGAGCTAAACGTAAAAAGTAAAACAAAAGACCTTAATAAGCTTCTGACTACTTAAATACTTGGGCTTATAAATTTACCCCCCCCAAAAATAAAAGTGGAAAATATTCTATCGTTTTTACACCCTTCACCACCATAGGTGGAAAGGGTATATTGGGTTTGTGTTGATGTTTGTAACGCATAGAAATATTGGTCTGGGACCCACCTTTTAGTATACCAATCGACTTAGAATCACTCCCTGAGTTGTTTTAATGATGTCCGTCCGGCTGGCTGGCCGGTTATCCCTGTAAGCTTGTTATCATACTACAGGTCGTAGCTTTGAAATTTGGCGCGGGCTCATATTTTGGTCCAAGGACGATCCCTATACTTTTTGGGTGAAATCTAATTACTATTTCGGGTACATCCCATAAGGATGCCTTCCCGGAATAGAGTTTTTGGTCCTTTACAGTCACAAATTTAATTGTATTTTAATAATTTTCAGTACAAATATTGCTTATCATACCTTTAATCAGTGTTTCTAATTTTGTAGAAATCGACCCATATATGACCATACCTTCCATACAAGACACATTCTCAAAAGACGTTTATATATATATATATATATATATATATATATATATATATATTAAAGCACAAAAACTTTAATAACTCTAAAGATAAATGCATTTGATTACTTAAACTTTGCGCAGATAAATATTTTACAAATATGAACCAATAACCAAAATTTGGCAACAATCGGTCCACAATTGACCCTTGTTCCCATATCAGGCTCTTAGCCGGAAATGATATAAATCTCGAAATTTTGAAAATAGCACAATAATAGCACATATGTATTTATATCTCTAAGACTTATGGAAAACTTGTTTAATTGTTGGTCCATATTTAATAAATATTTTATAAATATGAACCAATAATCAAAATTTGGTAACAATCGATCCACAATTGACACTAGCTCCCATACCAGGCCCTTAGCCGGAAATGATAAAAATCTCGAAATTTTGAAAAAAATAGCACATAGAATATGTATATATGTATGTTTCTAAGACTTATGGAAAACTTGTTTAATTGTTGGTCCATATTTGACCTTAGTAGTGAAGGGTATGATATAGTCGGGCTTGACCTACTATAGCTTTTCTTACTTGTTTTTTTTTTTTTTTTGTACGAGTATTTATGTTTTCTATGCCACGAGTATTTCATTTCATTTAATTCCTTTTCATTTTTAGTTAATTTTATTTGTTTTCATCTGCTCATCATCAGCCACTTAAATGGGTATAATGAATGGTCTAATGGTCAAACTTTAACATGGACATAGTATTAGTTAGAATCCTTTTAATTACAGAAAGCACTCAACACTTTGTCAAAGTGTCCTTTTAATTAAGGTGTGGGTACGTATACGAGTATATGTGTGTGTCTTTTATACATAAGTATATGATACTTTGTGGTAAAGGACATATTAATGTGCGTGTAAAATGTGCTGAGAATATTTAAAGTTTCCTATTAAGTTTCTTCTTAGAGGAGGTGTTCAATAAAAATCCATTTGCTGGAAGTGAAATAAATTAAATATGTTCGCATTTAATTATGTATTTGAAATGTAATTAATTCCATTTAGTTCGAACAAAAGCTTTTAAGATAATTCGAAATTTTAATTGCCCTCTATAGATTCAGTTCGATTTGTAACAGAAGTGCTGAGCTCTACTAATTACATGTTCTAGGATCTTTTTTCAATACTTTTTTTTGTCCTCTAAAATATTCTTTTGTAGCGATCAATTAAAGAAAATAAAATATCATTGTGACTAATCATCGTAGAAAATAATTACTCAGCAAAAGTGTATTAAAAGTATGATCTTAAATGGATATCGTATTTTTGCGAAGTCATTTGTAAGCTCTGAAAAATTGAAATTAGTCTAATCCATGATACCCTACACCACTGATATTAAATATGATCGAATTGCTTTTTTATGCTTAGGAAAATATGTGCTTAATTTTATTTTTTTTTTTTCAAGTTATCGCTACGACTGACTCAAACGTAGTCTGATCTGGAGTCCCAGTTTTCGATGACGTTTCCAACATTGGTTAACCTTTACCAACAAAAGCACAGTTGTCCTCCAATTGGATATTGTCCACCAAGTAGACATTTCGGTCCATTCCAAATATAAATTCGCTCAATTTGGAAGCGTTGTTTATGTTGAAATGCCAAAGTAAATATGGTCGCCATTTACGAAAGTGTTGCCAACTTTAAGTTCTCATATTCTAATGTCAACACAAAAAGAACAATTCCATATAATAAATAAATAAAAAAAAACCAAAGACTAATACTTTTAAAATTGAAAAGTACCCCATAACTGCATTTTTTCAATCAAAATATTGTGGAACGAATATTTTCAGGCGCACAAGATAGAAGCGCATGGAATTCTAAAATATGCTCGGCCTTTGACCTAAACAGGTTGTTACTATAGGCCATTTAAGTAAGTTAGTAAGTTAAGATTTAATTTTGTGGCTTTAAGGGTCCAAAATCTAAACTCGAGGATGGCAGTCCTATGAAATGTACTCGAAATAATGATTTCCTACTTGATTTTGTCCAAACGATATATATTTTCTAAATTAAAATTTTTGAAACAACTGAACACTTTTCTTGCTGGAATATTTTGATCCATTCGCACAACATGTCCTAGCCAGCGCAGCCGCTGTTGCTTAATGCGTGTTACTATGTCTATGTCAGCGTATAACTCATACAGCTCATGATTAATTCGATGTTGATACTCATTGTTGACGCAGACTGGTCCAAATATTTTTCGTAATATTTTCCTCTCAAACACTCCAAGAATAGCTTCATCTGCCTGTGCAAGTACCCATGATACAGTAACACGGGTAGTATAAGCGTTTTATAGAATGTAATTTTAGTTCTTACGGAGAGGACTTTATTTCTTAGCTGTTTGCTTAGGCCAAAGTAGCATCGATTGGCAAGTATTATTCTACGTTTAATTTCAAAGCTTATATCGTTGTTGATGTTCACAGCGGTACCAAGGTATACAAATTATTTTACAACTTCGAAGCTATAGTTTTCTACGGGCACATGTGATCCAATTCTAGTGGTCTGTCTGCCTGAAGAAACCATCACTTTTGTTTTTGATTCATTTACAGCTAGACCCATTTTGTTTGATTCTCGATATTGGAAAAGTCGGTAGTTACCTCGCGTAAAGTGCGTCCCATAATATCAATGTCATCGGCATACGCGAGTAGAATATGTTTTCTATTGAAGATTGTACCACTTGTATTAACTGCTGCATCTCGCAAGATTTTCTCTAGCACAATATTGAAGAGATCACATGATAGATTTATCACCTTGTCTGAAACCCCGTTTAGTTACGAAAGACTCTGATAGGTTCTTACCTATCTTAACAGATGATATTGTATTAGTTAGTGTCATCCTGCATAACTTGATTAGTTTCGAACTCAGACATTGCTTCAAACACCTTCTTCCGTATCGGGTTGTCAAAAGCTGATTTGTAGTCAACAAAGAGATGATACGTGTCAATTTGTTTCTCTTGCGTCTTCTTCAGGATTTGACGTAGAGTAAAGATCTGGCCAGTGGTTGATTTACCTGGTCTAAAGCCACATTGGTACGTCCCAATTATTTCGTTAATTTTGGGCTTAAGCCTTTCGCACAGTATGGTCGATAGAATCTTATATGCAATTGAGAGGAGGCTTATCCTTCTATAATTTGCACACACAGTTTTATCTCCTTTTTTGTGTACATGACAAAGAACAATAAGATTCCAATCGTCTGGCATGTATTGTTCTGACCATATTGATTCTATAAGTTGGGACATCAACTTATCCTTATCAACTTATCTCATCCGGCATTAAAAAGCTCTACAGGAAGACCATCGGCACCCGCAGCTTTGTTTTTTTTTTAGTCGATTTATAGCGATTCTAATCTCATTTTGGTTTGGTGATGGACATGGAACGCCATCATCATTGATTTGTTCAGGCGTTATCTTGATCGCTTTCATTTGATACCAAAAAATTCGAAAAAGTGCTCTTTCCACAGTTTTAGTACGGTTTGAGCTATTTGTCGCGAGTAATCTGTTGCAATTTGATGGGATTGTAGCTTGGTGGTGTTAAATTTCCTTTTTTTTTTTTTTTTTTTTTTTGTATTGGACCAACACTCAGGGGATGACCCCTACGTATGCATATGCATTGTGATGGAACTAGGAAAAAAGGTTGTGGGAAGGAGGATAGAGGGAGTAGTGTTTGTGGATATTCGATTTGAACCTTTGGATATCATAATTTGAGGGGAAGACTGATGCAGGAAGTTTATTCCACATTCGTGCTGTACGGCTAAAAAACGAGTTTTCTCTATAGTGCGTCGTGCGATCCACTGAAAAATCGACTACAAAGGGATGAGCCCTTGTTGAGTTGCGAGTGCTACGAAGAAATGTACGGGTTTCTGGAACAAGATCCCTAATTTCGTTTGAGCACATGCCGTTGTAGTAGCGATAGAACAGTGAAACGCAACCCACATTACGACGATGCTCCAATGAGGCAATAGAGTTGGCTACCCTACTGTCACCGATAAGCACCTTCGCCCTCTCTTGTACACGGTCGAGAAGCTCCAAAATAGACTTTGAAGCACCGGCCCATACATGAGAGTTGTATTCCATTTTCGGTCGGATATAAGTGGTATAGATATTAAGGAGATCAGTTGGAGTGAAGTATGTCTTACACCGCTTAAGAAAGCCGAGACACTTAAATGCTTCTTTTGACACTTGAAAAACGTGATTAGTCCAACGAACATCACACTGAATTTTCATGCCTAGAACATCAAGAGTTTCTGATTCCTCAATATTTATACCACCCATAATTACAGATGATGCAACATTGTTCATAACACGTTTGTGTGTTAACACACAACATTGGGTCTTTCGAGCATTGAAATCGACCCTATTAGAACGACCCCAATTGAATATTGTAGAAAGTCCCATCTATAACAACTCTTATAGTGCGATCTCTGAGAAAGCTCGATATAAACCGAGAGAAATTGTTACCTACACCAAAAGCAATAAGTTTTGCTAGAAGTGCTTGATGCCACACTCTATCAAACGCCTTAGAAATATCAAGAGCTATAACTTTACTTTCGCCAAAACGGTGAATAGAACGGCACCATTTTTCCGACAAAAAGGCTAATACATCACAAGTAGAGCGGCCCCTACGAAATCCATACTGCCGGTCGTTTAGTAGGTTATTAGACTCTAAATATTTGACTAGATGAT
The DNA here is from genome assembly GCA_933228675.1 of Stomorhina lunata. Taxonomy (NCBI): domain Eukaryota; kingdom Metazoa; phylum Arthropoda; class Insecta; order Diptera; family Rhiniidae; genus Stomorhina; species Stomorhina lunata. Next base: position 91,039,850 of record OW121740.1, on the reverse strand, counting down.
GGTTGCTATTGGGCGGTAATTTTCGGGGTTGCTAGCCTCACCTTTTTTGGGGATTGGCGTTACATTAGCAACCTTCCAACACATAGGAAACTTACCGGCATGGTATAAGGTGCTAAAAAGGTTGGCTAATGGACGAGCTAACGTCGAAGAGCACTGCTTCAAGACCAGTGCTGGTATGCCATCCGGCCCAGGAGACTTATTTATGTTAAGATCCGCTAAGACCCTTTTAACAGCACGTGATCGAAAGAATATGCTAGGCATAGTTACTGATACTCTTTCGATCGCGGGCAGTGGTTGATTGCTTTCCGGCAAGTGTGAATTACTTGCGAATAATTCAGCCATGAGGTTTGCTTTATCAACCGGGTTAGTGAATGACTGATCATCCTTTAAAAGAGTTGGAATTGATGAACTAGCATTATTCCTTACTCTTTTAACGAATGACCAGAAGCTCTTACTGCCTTTAGGGGTAGTAAGAACTTTGGTGCGAAGACGCTGCTCGTATAGAGATTTTTCACATCTAAGTACCCTGGCACACGAAGACCTCGACTTTTTGCGCAGCAAATCAGTAACTGGAGTTTTATTATTTTTCCAGATTCTAAATGCTTCCTCCCTAGATCTGACAGCAGTTTTACATGTCTGATTAAACCACGTTTTGTGACGTGGCTTAATCGAAGACTTTTTTGTTGGTATGAAAGTATTCATTCCCAACTTAATGATATTTTCCACCATTTTCGCCATGGCATTGACATCACTGTCTAGGAAACACAGTTTCCAATTAAAATGCCGAAAGAAATCGTTAAGCTCTGCCCAACGTGCCTTCCCGTAGATAAAAATTTTACGTTTCGTAGCTGTTGGTGAAACGTTACGAAGTTTAGAGAACGGAAAGACGGCGGAAATGGTGCAGTGATCGGAGTTACCGAGAGGTGCAAGGACATCTACTTCGTACTTTTCAGGGTGCGAAGTAAGAAAAAGATCGAGTGTATTATTCTGGTGCCCTGGGACACATGCGATATGTGTCGGATCTTTCACTAATTGCGCAAGATGGTTGTGCGCGGCGAACAACTCAACATATTGTCCCTCTGGAGTTGTGTGGCCTGAATGGGGAAGCCAAGAAGAGTTGTGGACATTGAAATCGCCAGCAACAACGATTTCACTGCTCGGGCAACTCTCGAGGATCTTTGTAACAGAGTCAGAAAGGGTGTCGAAGCCGGAGAATGTTGGATCCCTTCCTGCGTTTGGGCTCCTGTAAAGGAACCCGAAGTGCAACAAGTGCTTCCTGATTGTGAATTTAACCCAAAGGCAGCTAAATTCAACATCATACGTGCTCAAAGATTGCTGGCACTGGAAGGCAACTTCATCACGAATGTACATGACAAGACCCCGATGGAAATTAAAAAGCGATAGGAGGTGATACCCAGGGATATGAAAATCCTGTGGATCAGCATTTTCAGATACCTGGGTTTCACATAAGGCGAAAACATCCGGCCTATGTAAACAAATGTGTGCATACACCGAAAAAAAATTCGTTCTTATCCCACGGATATTGCAAAAATCTATTCTATTCTGTCGCATGTTTCGCGACACACTCAGGCGTGTTCTCGCCTTGGCTGCAACGAGATACGGATTGGAGTCCATATTGGCTCCCCGAATTGTACGCACATCCAATACGCATGATAAGTGCCTTCCGTCAACTACAATATGGTCTATTCGATTTGTTGTCAGTTGATCGGGAGAAACCCACGTAGCTTTGTGTATTCTACGGTGATGAAATCTGGTGCTACTCACTACCATATTTCGAGCAGCCGCAAAAGAGACCAACCAAAATTAAATCTATTTAAATAAAAATCAGTACAAATTTCGCATTAGGTCATTATATGATCATAGCTCTCACCAAGAACCTACTCTCAAAAATCACTTGAATTCTTCGAAAATTACAAAAAATAAAAAAATAAACATTGCACAGATTACATACATACATAATTTCCACGACATTGCAGTTGGAACAAGGGGTACTTCTCTCTGACAATGAGCTTCATCAGATTCTATTTTTAGACTCATTGAAAGGGACATACGTTTTAACTCCGGCTCCGGCAAATGCATTAGTTAGAGAAGTTTTACATAGCATTCTTCTTCTTCTGTTATCCTTGACTCCCAGTGGAGCATAGGGCCTCAATTACATAGCAAAATGCAAAATAACCAGTGGCTAGCTGAGTTAAAAGGTGTACCTATTTTTTTTTAATGAATTTTTTCAATTAGGTCTGGCCGGGGATCGAACTTAAGACCTTTGGTTTGCTAGAATAATGATAAACCTGATATTCCATGGAGGTTGCACACAGATTAGCTTACCAAAAAGGGGTGACTCTAAAGACTGCAATAACTACAGGGTTATAACGAGTTGCCAGATACAAATCCTAAAAAACCTGGACATAAGGAAAAAAAGCTTGACAACCCTAAAATTAGCTGGACATTAATAATATAAAAGTTGCTTTAGTAATTTGCTTCGATGAATCTTTAAATTTTTGATAAACCGAATTGCGAATACCGTAATTTACCGCAGCGATATAGAAAGAAAATGAAATCGTTCGAGATCTGAAACAATTTTCAACAAAAAACACATGATACTCGCGTTTGTCGATGACATTGACATCATGTGACGCAAATTGCGCGATTTGACTACCGCCAATCCTCAAGAATTGGAACACATGAGATCGTTAAGAACTATAGCTACGAGGTTGTAAAAGAATTTGTTAACCTTGGTACCGCCATCAACATAAATAACGACATAAGTTTCGAAACAAATAAGAGTGCTATATTCGGCTATGCCGAACCTTAAATACTCTTCACCAATGGCGTTACAAGAGCAAATTGACAAATTAAAAAAAAAAAAAAATTAAGAAAAACAGTATTTTTAAAAAATTTTTTTTTGAATTAATATCAGATTTTAGAATCGGTCTATAAACACCAGAGATATCGCCAAAATTCAAAATTCGATGAGAATTAAATTGTTTTTTTTAAATAAAACTGTATTTTTTAAAACATTTTTTTAAAATTCGTCATCGAATTTTAGTATTTTAGCGATATCTCGGGTGTTTATGGACCGATTTTAAAGAAAATAAATAGCGTGCTGCGTAGGGAAATTTCTGGTGTATAATTCGTCTGGGTAAACCCATCAGGAGCTCCACAAACTTGATTTCAATAGACAGGCAGACAGACAGACAGACAGACAGACAGACAGACAGACAGACAGACAGACAGACAGACAGACAGACAGACAGACAGACAGACAGACAGACAGACAGACAGACAGACAGACAGACAGACAGACATACAGACATACAGACATACAGACAGACAGACAGACAGAAGGGTATAACAATCGTTCAATCATACTTACCAACAGATGCTATTTTGGCATAAGCAGGCAGATAAGAAATAAATCTCTCTCTTTAAGAACTTAAACTACGCTCTACAAAACGATTATACTACCCGTAAACCATGGGCACTTGCACAGGTAGAGGAAGCTACTCTTGGAGTTTTTGAGGGGAAGATTCTACGAAAAATCTTTAGACCAGTTGCATCGACATAGTAAAACGCATCAAACAGCACCGGCAGCGATGGCTGGAACATTTTGTGCGAATGTATGAAAATACTCCAGCAACAAAAGTATTCTAAAACGATTCCGAATGAACTCGTAAAAGAGGACGTCCAAAAATTCGATGGAAAGAGCAAGTAGAGGAAAATCTTTCAAAGCTTGACCTACGAATTGGAGAATATGCGCTCATGTTTAAAGCGCATTTAATTTAAAAAATCGGTCTTTAACCCGTAACTCCATATTTTGGGGGTGTTTTGAAAATTCCCAACACAGAGTGTTGTTCTACTTGACAGAACCTACCAGAAAATGTACGATACAGAAACTTTTTATTATTTATTTTTTTTTTTTTGTCACAGTTTGTAAAATTATATAATGCCTCAACATTAATTAAAAGCTTGGCATGGAGTCTAAGGAGATTGTATAACCCACAAGGACATACTTATATATACTATTTCGTTGATTGTCTTAAGCTTCACATTTGACGCATAGCCTTGGAATATACATTGCAAAGACTTTTCTATCATTTACGATTTGATGGAAAATTCCTAATGTTGATAACTTTAAAATTTAAACTTGGAAGTTTTATTCTCAATTCTGTTCACACAAAAATAAATAAACTTTTACAATTCTGTTTCAGTAAAATAAAATAATAGAAAAAGTCAAGCTGGAAAAGAGAACAAAAAGAAATCAGTATGTAATCCATAAATGCAGTGAGGTCCCTGTATATTTACGGTTTAATCCACATTATTTCACTAAAACCCAGATACACAAACGTACTTGTATGTATAGGGGAAAGTATGTATATAACATACATGAATTTATTTAAGTCTTGCAATTGTATCTTTTCGAAATAATTGACATTCGATCATTAATCAAAATGCATGCTGTTGCAGACATACCAATTTTTGTAGATATACATTAGAGCAATGCACAGGCAGTTGTTGTGTTAAGTTCATTGTATGAAAATACTACTTAAAACATTTGAATGGTAATGATTTGTTATTTAGTTATAATATATTTATTCATAGTATACATATATATGTTTTTTAGTCCAGAGATGTAGTAAACAAGTAAAAGTACTATCGTAGATTTAATCTGATTCTATGATGACCTCAATTGTGGACCAATTCTCAGAATTTTTTTTCTAAATATTTTTATATATTAAATCCATTTTCGGTATTTATAGCTGAGGTACAATAATTTAAACTCACTTATAATCTGATTTATGGGCATTTTTAGGATTTCTAGGGAACTAAAAATAAATTAAGAAAGAAGGATGTGCATGGGAGGTATTGTCCAATATTTCCCTAAAACAGCAAATAATGGAAGGTATTCGAAATTATGGTTTGATTTTTTTCAGTTCCAAATTACTTATATTTTGGCTACAAGCTTTATTTGATGATGTAAGAGATTCTGATTGAGTGTCAGCAAAATAATTCTAAAAATTTTTGACATTCTTTTATTTTCTGGGATTACATAAACATTAGAGCGGTTCGCCTTTCATACAAAAAAAAAAGATAGGATTAAAGACAATGCTAAAACAATTCTAAAAAATTTATTTTTTATTTTTTTTTTACCACGCCTACAAATACCGCCCTTTTTGTATTTTGTTAACTGTGTCACCATCTTTAGTCCGATCATAACACTTTATATATCGGTTGGGTTGCCAGTCAGGCTGGATTCGACTGGATTGTTCAGCTTTTTTAATGCTTTTTTAGTGTCAAGCTAACGTTAAATTTGTCCAGCTCAAGAATTGAATTTTTTTTTTAATATTTTTAAAGAAAAACTATTTTTATGAAAAAGATCGCAATAAAAACTTTTGCAAAAGTATATTTTTTTCTTATTTACGTAAGCGATGTATGCGTTGATAAATTGATTGCTTGATCAAGTTCATTTTGTAATAAAATTACCCCCTATCAAATTTCCACATTGCACTTTACTTAAATCAGGGACCGTAACTGTTATAACTTTTATCGTAAAAGTCAGAAAATAAGAGTTATTTTTTTACTTTTATTTTGTCGAGCAGAAATAAAAGTTATTTTTGACTTTTATTTTTTCGATAAAAAATAACAGTTATTTTTGACTTTTATTTTTTCAAGCAAAAATAAAAGTTTTTAACTTTTATTTTTTCGAGCAAAAATAACAGTTATTTTTAACTTATATTATTTCGAGCATGAATAAAAGTTATTTTTTGACTTTTATTTTTTCGAATAGAAATAAAAGTTATTTTTTTACTTTTATTTTTTCGAGCAGAAATAAAAGTTATTTTTGTTCAAATTCATGATAAATTCAATTGTCAAACAAAGATAATTTTTCAGTGAAAATAATTTATAGATGCTCAAAAATTAATGGTGCTAAGTTTTGCAATCATAATTGGGGTTGAAAATACAAAAATAACTTTTATTTCTGCTCGAAAAAATAAAAGTCAAAAAATAACTTTTATTTCTGCTGGAAAAATAAAAGTCAAAAAATAACTTTTATTCATGATCGAAATAATGAAAGTCAAAAATAACTGTTATTTTTGCTCGAAAAAATAAAAGTTAAAAAATTACTTTTATTTTTGCTCGAAAAAATAAAAGTTAAAAATAACTGTAATTTTTGCTCAAAAAAATAAAAATCAAAAAAATAACTGTTATTTTTTTTCTAAAAAATAAAAATCAGATTTTTAAAAATTTATGAAAATTTTATGAAAATTTGGTCCAAGACTATCAAAATGGTATACTTGGTTTTATTCTCAGACATTTCCTTGCGGTTGCTTTGTTTAATCAAAAATTCAAAAATAACAGTTATTTTTGGTCCCTGACTAAAATTGCTTATATCAAAAACCTGTTAAGGTCAAAGGCCGAGCATATTTTAGAATTCCATGCGCTTCAAACATGTGTGCATATTCTCCAACTCGTAGGTCAAGCTTTGAAAGATTTTTCTCTACTTGGCCTTTCCACGAAATTTCTTCTTTTCATTTCTGTATCGTTTTCGAATGCTTTTGTTGCTGGAGTATTTTCATACATTCGCACAACAACGCAGCCGGTGCTGTTTGATGCGTTTTACTATGTCGATGTCAACGTATAACTCATACAGCTCATTGTTCATTCAATGTCGATATTCATTGTTGATGCAAACTGGTCCAAAGATTTTTCATAGAATCTAATCTTAAAAACTCCCAGAATAGCAAGTGCAATGTGCAAGTGCCCATGATTCAACATCATGTAATAAAACGGGTAGTATAAGCGCTTTGTAGAGCGTAGTTGAAGTTCTTACAGAGAGAGAGCTGCGGTTAATTACGGTATTCAGAACTCGGTTTATCAAAAATTTAAAGATTCATCGAGCAAATTATTAAAGCATGTTTTTTATTATTAATGTCCAGCAAATTTTTGGGTTGTCAAGCTTTTTTTTCCTTATGTCCAGCTTTTTAAGGATTTGTGTCTGGCAACCCTATATATCGGCGTTCACGGCTCTGCAAGGGCTACATTTCTCTCTTTAATAGTTTTTTACTACCACGTCACCTTATAGTCATAACTTTTAAAAACTAGATTTGTACTCAATTCGATTAGGGTGGGTACAAATCTAATTTTAAAAAATGATTACTAGAAATTGACGTGGTAGTAAAAACTATAAAAGAGAGAATTGTAGGCGTGGTAAAAAATCAAAAATACATTTTTAGAATTATTTTTACATTGATGACTTTAAAGATGACTGAATCAACTTTTTTTTTTGAACCACTCTAATATACATCCAAACACGTTTTAAATATATACAAGAATACAACATTATGTGAATTGTACTATAGGTTCGTATCTTTGTATCCATTTTTATTTGTATCTGTATATTTTATTTCTATTTTAGTTTTTCTCTTTTTTTGTTGTTTTTGGTATTTTTTGTTTTAATTTTATTTCAGATGATTCTCCTCGAAAGCGCCTGCTGTTTTGTAATGCATTCTACGATTTGTTGTGTATCTTCCTAAAATGGTTAAGCATTTGGGGGCTTAATGAAGGTGCACAGCAGCCGATTTACGAAATAAAAAAAAAATACATAAAACACAAAAAACTTCAATATTTCGATAGATTCTCTCGTTTATCCATCCCATCTGCAGTAGTCATTAGATACAGAAGAACATATACGCGTTACATTTGAGATGCATTAAAAACAAAATTAAAACCTAAAACATCTTTAACACCTTTTAACATGGAATGAATATGGTTGGACATGTGGTTTAATGAGAATTTGAACTTAACAAAATTAGGAAAATTCACACGAGTATCTTAACATACATAGCTCAAAGGCCCATAACTAGGGAAAGCTTAAATTTATGTTTAATTCGTCCCAAATTAAAGAGTTTCATAATTCATGTATCGTTTTCTTATTAAATTTGTATTAGTTACATGTTCTCCATAGTTTTATTTCGCTCCAAGACATTTCGTCTTATCCAAAAGAGACTTTTTAAGTCCCCATAAAAACATAAAATACGTAATTTGGTAAATTTATAAATTTTTTACGAAAAGGAATCAAATTACATTAGAAATCGTGAGACAGTAGCTTTGAAATTTTTGCTTTAACAATATTTAATTAAACATTAATTTTACTTGTGTTCAATTTTAGTAATTAACCCAGCAAAACTTTGGTAATGGCAAGTACTCTGATAACTGGTTACCTTGTAATGACTCTCCGAATAAATAATAAGTTATCACAGAAGTACTTATTTGTAATTAAGAAGGTAATTTAAACTGAATGGCCCCGGTTCAAATCCCACCAAGGGCAACAGTTTTTTTTTTACTTTTTTTTTAATAAAAAAGTCTTTTTATATGATTTTTGAATTTGAGGAACTTAAATATTACCTTCTGTAAAAAAAAATTGGAAACTAACTCACGGTAATGAAAAAATGCCATCATGAGTCAATTTTGATTATGTAAGAGATGTTGGATACCAAACACGATTCTAATTGGTCTTAAGTTGGTAAGCCCAACTTATCTGGGTCATCCTTCATCTCAACTGTGGACTCAGACCTCCTCGTGGTATCACCCGGGGAGCTAGTTTAACACCCATTAATAAAGTGAGCTAACATGATGTCCCATAAGATCGATAAAAATGGGTTAGAATTACGGGCTAGTAACCCTCTCTTGAAAAAAAATGCTATGAAGAGGATTAAATTAGAATTAAAATGTCCCACCACCTAATGTTAGAGGAGGATGTCCGAAACTTCGATAGAAAGACCAAGTAGAGGAACATTTTTTAAAGCTTCACCTATAAAATTGGAGAATAGTCGCACAAGATCGAAATCCATGGTATTCTAAAATATGCTCGGACTTTGACCTTAACAGGTTGTAACTATAGGCCATTTAAGTAAGTAAGAGTCAATCTTATGTAAAAACTTACAAAAAAGAAGATTCCCAGCAAAACATTGGTAATGGCAAGTACTCTGATAACTGGTTACCTTGTAACGACTACAACATACCATCCTAATAAATAATAAGTTATTACAGAAGTACTTATTTGTAATTAAGATGGTAATTTAAACTGAATGGCCCCGGTTCAAATCCCACCAAGGGCATCAATTTTTTTTAGTTTTTTTTTTATTAAAAGAGTCTTTTTAAATGATTTTTGAATTTTAAGAACTTAAATATTATCTTATGTAAAAAAAAATTGTAAAACTAACTCACGTTAATGAAAAAATACCATCATGAGTCAATTTTGATTATGTAGGGGATGTTGAATACCAAACACGATTCTAATTGGTCTTAACTTGGTAAGTCCAACTTATCTGGGTCATCCTTCATCCCAACTGTGGACTCAGACCTCCTCGTGGTATCACCGGAGGAGCTAGTTTAACACCCATTAATATAGTGAGCTAACATGTTCCGAGAGTTGTCCCATAAGATCGATAAAAATGGGTTAGAATTACGGGCTAGTAACTCTCTCTTGAAAAAAATGCTATGAAGAGGATCAAATTAGAATTAAAATGTCCCACCACCTAATGTTAGAGGAGGATGTCCGAAACTTCGATAGAAAGACCAAGTAGAGGAACATTTTTTAAAGCTTCACCTATAAAACTGGAGAATATTCGCACAAGATCGAAATCCATGGAATTTTAAAATATGCTCAGACTTTGACATTAACAGGTTGCAACTATAGGCCATTTAAGTAAGTAAGAGTCAATCTTATGTAAAAACTTAACAAAAATGAAGATACAAAAATGAAGTTTTAAAATAATTGAAAAAAAAAACATCTTTATTCCCACACTCAGGAAATTATTACAGTAACTGATTGTATGTTGTTTAAGAAATTTTCGGTTATGTTGTTTTCAAATGAATATTCATTTAAATTTACATGAAAATTGATTTTTAACATATTTATACATTTGTTTAAAAAACAACCTACAAAAAAATACTGAAAATCCGTAACATTTAAAAATATCAGTTGTTTAGTTATTATATATTTTTTCAATTATTGTATCAAATATAATTCGTATTTGTTTAATTATTGTTTTTCCTTTTGCTTACTGAGGAAACTTTTTTAATACTGGCCGCTTTTTATGGTTTCGTCTTTTATATTACGTTAATTACAAAAACAAATGAAAATTGTCCGTTGTATGGAAATTTTACGTAGTTTTTTACCATTTAATTTGTTAAAAATAAATGAAAATTTCCGTTTTTTATACTAAAAATGTAGTTTAAATTTTTGTCAGTAATTTTTTTGAAAACAACTGAATATTCCTTTTTTAAAACTGAACATGTAGTTTAAATATTTGTCAGTTAAATTTAAATGAAATATTTATTGAATTTGAATGAAAAATCAGTTGACCGGTTTTTAAATGAATATTCATTCATTTCAAATTATATTTTAAGTTAATTTTACTTACATAATATTTTGAGTGCAGCAAAACTTTTCATTACCAAATAATGAGTTAAACAGCTAAACTATTGAACACGAACTACTTACTCATTCACTGTTTAAGTCATTACATTAACATGGGGATGTCATTGGAGGCAAGTACTTACCAATTGCAGAAAAGTAATGACTTGGGTAAGCAACTGGATAAGAACAACAACTTTTTCTGTTGTTGTTTTATTTAAAAAAATATATTTTTAAACGAAATACAAATTTTTTTTATGACCACATGGGGGCTCGAACCCAGACCCTTACGACTGCTAGGCGGAGACTCTTCCACTAAGGTACTTCATATGTTAAAAACTTGATATGAAAACGTGTTTTTTTTTATTTAGCATAAAAAAATTAACTAAATAAATCGATGAAAATCGAATTTAATGAGAATCTATTATCGCACCTGTAGGTTAATAAACATTAATAAGAAACAACTAATGATTATAGATGAACAAATTCTACCTTAAACAAAAATCTATTCAAACATGCATTTGAATTTATTTAAAACAAATCAAATGGGATTGGGAAAAGCACATGAGTCCAAACTGCCAATATTATAAATGGCCACCCATTAATTATAGGGTTTCGTTTTAGGTTTGAGTACGGGAACAGGCATAAATTCATGATACAAAAACACTCCTTCTGATTTGAAAGGGCTTAAGCCCATAAATATGAATATAGTATGAGTGTTTGTTGTTGGCTTTTGGGAAGCAAAAAGAGCAACAAAAGAGATGAAGAACAAGACTTTAATGACCATCGACCAAAACCAAACCGAAGTGTAATAAATTACAACACTTTATGATATGAAGTGCAACAATTTGTTGATGAGCCTTGATTGATTTCTGTAAGGCCACACACTTGAGTTATGTTTGTGTTCTTCTCTTTTTTTTTAGATACAATAGCCAACTATTGTTCTATGTGAATATGTATGAGTGAGTTTGTATCTGAAAGATACTAAATGTGAACTCGCCCCTGGAGTAATAAATATTCAAGTTCATACAAACACAAACGAATGAATAACTGGTAATTATTTCAGTTACAAATATTACTTTTTTTTAAATTATTCTTTAACAAATTTCCAATACTCGAAAGATCATTGTGGTAAGTATATAGTACTTGCAACAACTTTGAAAATTGATTTTAAATCGTTGCTAATGAAAATTAATTTCATCTAATTGTTTATTTTGACAGTTGCCGAGATACCGAACGTAGAGTGAAGAGTGTTTATTGTTCATTAATTGACAGGTATAATAAATAAATACACAAGCCGCATAGATCTGCTGCTCACAAGCAAAAAGTAACAAATCGCTTCTTGGAAAAATATAAAAAAATACATTCGATAAACTATTGGCGAAATCTATCTATCATTTCGAGATTTATGATTTTAGCATTTTTTCCTTCTTATCACAAACACACAGTGGTTTTATTTTAAAAATAAAAAAAATCATTTTTCTCTTCGACTTTTTTGGTTTTTTGTCCCATTGTGCATTCGATATTATATCCATAATTTTTATACCCTTCACCACCATAGGTGGAAAGGGTATTATAAGTTTGTGCTGATGTATGTAGCGTATAGAAATATTTATCTTAGACCTTTTAGTATACCAATAGGCTTGAAATCACTTTCTGAGTCGATTTAGCGATGTCCGTCCGTCTGGCTGGACCCCCATGTAAACCTTGTAATCAAACTACAGGTCGCAATTCTAAAGATAATTTGATGAAATTTGGCACAGATCATTTTTTTTTTTTTTTTTTGATAATGGGACCATGGCTATTGAAATTTGTCAAAATCGGTTCATTATTTATGGTACCTCCCATATGTCCCACTTCCCGGAATTGATATATTGGCCACAAATATAAATATTTTTTTCATGAAATTTAAAACAAATACTGCTTATGTAAACCAAAATCTCTGTACCAAATTTCATTGAAATCGGTCCACATTTGTTCATAGCTCCCATACAAACTCTTCTTTAAAAACTCACTAAATTAGACAAAAATCACTAAAACGCTCGTAAATCTAAAGATAATGAGAATTTCAAGTTTATTTTTTGCACACATAATAATGTAACAACTTTTATCAATTTGCCAAATTTGGAGATAATCGGTCCACATTTGACCCTAGCTCTCATATACATATGTAAGTCCAAATGACGAAAAAACAGCTTAAATATATAAGTTTTGAGAAAACGTTTGTATAATGGCAAAATTTAGCAAATATTTGTCCTTATACTGGAAAAAGAACACCTTTCAACTTAGTGGTAAAGGGTATCGTATGGTCGGGCTTGACCGACTATAGCACTTTCTTACTTGTTTTAATAAAATTTCTGAAAAACTGTAAAAAGTACATAAATAATTTTTTGCAGTTATAAAGTTTATTTTATTGTTTTTGTAAAACAATTTAAAAAATAAAAAAAAACGAAACCCAATTGACCTTTTTTTCAATTATAATTGTGGTGCATAAAAATTTGGCATTTTTTATAAAATTCGATTTTCTGGATTCATTTATGAATTCTCGCTACATTTTATTTTTGAAATCTAAAGAGAATATATGGGACTATATTACTACATTTCAGAAAGTTGCCAAATCGGCTTGACTTTTTTGTTATATGTTCGAAAACACAAAAATTTTTCTAAAAATTAGACAAATTTCGTTCAATGCTGTACGTAAAGGGAATGTTTCATTGACATAAATTTTGGTTTAAATCCATCCGAGAACCCCATTTGCTTTGCATGAATATATAATAAAACATTAACTTTTGATAGAAAAATTCTTCGTAAGAAGTAAAAAATATACCCTCTTTTTGAAAAAAAATCACTTTTTTTGGATCAGAGAAAAATATTTGAATTTTGAAATTTCTCAACATTAAACGGGCAATATATGGGGGCAATATTGCCCCCATATATTTTTAATTTTTGCTTAGATTACACTAAGCTAAGATTTTACACTAAGATTAAGTTTAATTATTTAAAAATATTAATCCTAAAAATTTATGGGGACAATATTGCCCCCATATATTTTTAATTTTTTCTCCCATGTCTTTAAAGGGTTAAAATATTTTTTATAATAAAAAAAAAAGTATCTTGGTGTCAAATAATAACATTAATGGTTTTTAATCAAAATTTGCTAAAAAAAAAAGTGCAAAAAAAAAAACTTCGGTAATTTTTGACCCCATGTCTAAAAAGGGTTAAAATATTTTTTTTAAATAAAAAGAACTTTATCTTAGTATAAAATAATTACTTTTAAGTATATTTATGAAAATTCAGTAATAAATTAATAATATTACGTATTAAAAAAATAAAAAATAATCCAAAAAAACAAATTTTTCATCTTTGACTCCGAAAAAAAAGGGTTAAGTTTACCCAATTTTAAAAACAAAGACCCTGTTTATATTTTCGATAGTATGGACAATTTAATTCCATATAAATATTATTAAAATTGAACATAAATTAGATTTATGAAGCATTTACTCAAATTATGAGCAAAAAATTACTTTTTTGCGAAATTCGTCGAATTCGAACAAAAGGTACGGGAAAAAGGTTTAAGATATCAACCTCAATTTTTTTGATTTTTATTGTCTTTTTTATCTTTTTTTTATAACACACCGATGAGAGAAATTAAAATTTGTAATATTTGTTTAACAAAATTTTCAAAAAATTAAAAAATGCGTTTTGAAACCCACCTGAGAAAAATGACCCATTTTCGATTATGAAAAAAAGCTTAGTAAATATTGTTATATTTTAACAAAATTAAACTATGAAGTACTTACATATCTTAAAATGATGAATCATGTCTTACTTTACGAGTTTTTGTCCAAAGTAGTTCTTTCTAGCGGTGTATCCTTAGGCATATTGTCAAGGATACGAATTTTTGAGGGAAAATCGCAATAACTTCTAAGCTGTTTTATGGATTTCAAATGTTGATGACGTCAATTAAAGCTGCATTAGTTCGTTTTTAGATTCCATTATCTTTTCTCTTAAAAATAAATTGTAAATGGACGAAATGTAGCTAAAACTGCAAATACTCTCAGTTTTCCCCATACAAATGGGCTCAAAAACTTTGGGCCTGTTGCGCGGGCTCGTATCCTAAAAATAAATCAATAATATTTTGCACACTTCCGATTGACATAATTTGGCCACATAATATCACTATTAGAAGTCGATCAGAGACAAAAGTCAAAAAACGACCCACCCTGATATATACCCTTCATGAACTCCACAAATCTGATCGTAGATACCATTATAATTATAGTGATCAACTCAGAATCGGCAGAAAAATCGATTTGACGATATCCGTCTTTCTATCTGTCTGTATGTGGAGCTCTTGTTTCGTCAATAGCTGAGATATTTATGAACCGATTTTTATGAAATTTAATAGCGTTCTTCGCTGGAGGATTACCTTAATTCTGATGTGTAATTTATAGGTCTTTGCTCTAGGAGAATGGTTTTACTTATTTGCATTTTTTTTAACAAAATATCTAAAATAAATGCATTTGGTAATTTTTGGTACATATGTATTATTAAGTGTTTAAGCGATATTTCAGGTGTTTTGATCGACGATGATGAAATTCAATGGTGACACGATATCCTAAAATTTGATATAAAATTAATGTCGGTATACCCTCAAGGAGCTCCACAAACCTGATTACAGCAGTCAGACTGCTTTTGAACACTATGATAATATTAAGTACATAATTAATACATAATTAATATCAAATTATAAGTAATTTTTGTAGAAAGTATATAAAATGCAGCTTAGAACATGTCATGCATGATCGTTATTCAATATTCGAAATATCATAGAATTCGGTTCACATTTAGTCATATCTCCTATACAAACCTCTTAATGGCTTAAATTCTATCTAGCCACTTTAATGAGAACAAATAATTATGACTAAATTTAGCCAGTATGCAATTTTTTTTCTCAATCGGTCACCATTTGACTAAAGCTCTTTCTGTTCGTCTTTTCGTTAGAGGAAAGCTCGATAGCGCCTAAAAAAAACTTTCTAGAGAGACAACATTTGACAAAAGTATTTCTGATCTCTTGTAAAAATTCGGTATTAAAAATGGGTGAACTCGGTTCACATTTAGTGAAAGCTTTCATATAACCCCGACCGGGAATCACTTTAATGCTGATAAATTAAATCACATTATAATAGCAGTCATCATATCGTGGTTAATTTTTATATAATCGCTATCCGTTTTCGCTTAATGTTGACCTAACTTTCAAATACCACAATTCCATAATATATCCTATATAATATAGGATTTACATTTTGCAATAATACTCGAATTAAACGATTAAGCATAAATGTAAAACTATACCCGTTAAATGTAAAACTATACCCGTTATGAGACCAAATTACCAAAAGTAGTTTTATATATCAGATTTAAGTAAATCTTCCTATTTATCAAAATCAATCTATTAATACCTGATATATCACCAAGACACCAAAATTTAGAAGTGATTTGGCCCTAAAATCGGTTAAAAATCTATATATTTTACTAGGAGCTTATGTGCATCGTAAGAACATATAGGCCTAGTTTTAATTAATTAAAGAGTCATCATAAGTTTAGACTTACACAGATCGGAAGAACAATTCATCCCAAACATTATTGATGAACTATTCATGTTAATTATTCAAATATCTTTAGTTATACATTAGGGCGGGTCAAATTGTTAAAGTGCTCATCGCTATTCTTGTTCTATGGGTCATCCCAAAAACTTTGCCAAACAAACCATAGGTCTGAAACGAATTTTGACCTTCCGGAATTCGCGCCGAAGTTTAGTCTGAGCTTTTGAACGACAACTTTCCTACATTTTCAATCCCAAATATAAAACTAACGGTAAGCTCTTTAGGAGCATTGGAGTTGTTGAGGCTGGCGGCGACAACCAGAAATTTGCTGCACAGTGTCATCATTATTATTATCACAGCAGGTTTTAATTTTTGAAAGTTTAGGATGTGAATAGCTGTATGAAATTAAAAGATAATATACACAAATGATATATCCACGAAAGGGTTCAATAAAGCAAAAGGCCATTTTTTTATTTTAAAGCCTATGTCTAACCTGATTATTCCAACCACAGATGTTTGGTACCGCCAGCTCGCAATATCCAAAAAGTATAAAAACTTTTATTTATTACTTAAAACGCCTTAGATAGGAAGATTTAAATATGCAATTTTTTTTTTTTTTTAATTTACCGAAATTTTGAACGGCGCTTTTTACAATTTTTAAAGTATCAACTCCACGATCAACTCAAGGGAAAAATCGGAGGAGTATAAAACCTTTCGAAAAGAGCTTACCGTTAGTTTTGGCATTGAGATTGAAAATGTAGGAAAGTTTTCGTTCAAAAGCTCAAAATGTCAGACTAAACTTCGGCGCTAAACTCCGGAAGGTCAAAATTCGTTTTAGAGCTATGGTTTCTTTGGCAAAGTTTCTTGGAATGACCTGTAGAATCATAATCGCTATGAGCACTTGAGGTAAAAAAATTGACCCGCCCTAATATACATATAAGTAATTATTTAATAACTTTTCCGACAAAGCAATGATATGTTAGCAACTAATTTAGACCTGATATTTATCCATTCAAAAGCTATATATCTTACATATGTATCTTAAACTAAAAGTGTATAACCTATCAACCTAAAGCTTGTATAGATTGACAAAACAATTATTGCCAAAACTTTGATCCAAATCGGTCCGCTAGCTTCAGAGTTTTACGTAACTAATCAAGAACTTCTACTATATATGATATGTTCGAATTAAAGTACACCAAATTTAAAATTTTTGTTTGAATATTTTTTGGTTCATAAAGAGTTTTGCGGCATACCTTTAATTTTTTCTTTTCACCCGAGAAATGGAAATCTAAAATATTATAACGCCAATGTTTGAGGTAAAGTTCAGTAATCAGAAACTATAGAATTAACAATAAACTCTTTTGATTTTGTACTTGCACTTTTGGACCACCATTGGTGAAGGGTATCCAAGATTCGGCATAGTCGAACATACCACTCTTACTTGTTTACTTCTGAGGTGGTCTACCTCGACGCCCAATGATTTACCCTGTGTAAACATAAATCCAAAATTTAGAAATCTTGGGTCCTCCTTAACAATTCTCTCATACATACTGATACAATCAGACTTAAAGTTTAGCACATACAAATTTTTTACTAATTTTTGTTCTATTCCAAACCACTGTGAAACGTATGAATATTCTCAAAAAATAAAAATATTTGCTTGCAAATTACGCTTGTATTGTCCGTAGTCCTTGGTACAACGAACACATTTAGTTGCGGCATCCTTTGAGAGCCTGCGTATAATTTCCAAACAAAAGAAAGAAAAGAGTTAGATTCATTTGAGGAAAATGAACCCCAGAGACCGGTAGTAGATTTTTGGGATTCAAAGACAAAAGTCAAATTTAAATGCTACTTAGAAAACAATCAAAGCACCGCATTCGATTGACTTCCAGTATTCGCAGGACTTTGGTTAATCCTTTCCTTTGTATTCACATGCTGTGTGTACGTTTTTTCTTTGATGGGCGTTACATCTTGCAGACGCATGTATATGTTCATATGCAAAAAAGTCAAAGATTTAATCCTTCCATTTTTAGTTAACTTCTCCTCAAATTAGCAACAGTAGACAATTGAAATAGTCCCGTCTTTAAGCCTTTACTCAAAATGCAAATGTTGTCTGTTTAAGCAAAAATAACAACTAAAAATACAAATAAAAGGGTTGAACATTGTAACTGACTTTTTCCGGATAATCCCGGATGAGAGTCTTTGAGACAGGATTAGGACTTATTGTTTGTTATTAATAGACTAACGGCTAACTAAAACTATTGATCCCATAATTGTCGGCACCTTTGAAAAGGGTTTAAGTCAAAGTTAATCCTTAGGACCAGTGTGTATTAAGAAAGCGTTTAAAAATGTATTAACTAGTAATTTTGTTAGAAGTCAATCCTAGCTTTTAGTTATTTTACCTGCTTTTGCTTTAAGTGAATTTAAAAATTTATGGAAATTCAAGAAATTTTTTTAATGAAACGGATGAGAAAATAAAAATGTACATTATTTTGATATTAAGTTATAAAAAAACTGAGATGAACAATAAATTTCATTGGTTTACATTACAAACCATATAACCATACAAAACACTTACGAAAACAGCCTAAATTCCACCTAAAATACACCAAAATATCAATTTATTATAAACTTAATAGCTATGACCACTAAATTTAACGCAAGGAAGTTTTACGCCAATGCAAGCCAGTGCGGAAAATTTTGTCTCAATCGGTTACCATTTGACCCCATATAAAAAAATTCAGAAATACCAAAAAGATAGCTCCTCAATACAAGAGCTAAAAAAACAAAATTTTTACACAAATATTTGCAATATGTTATAGAAGTTGTGTATTGAAAATGGGCGAAATCGGTTAACATTTCGGTCCATATTTGACCATAGCTTTCATATAAAAACCCTCCCGGAAACTATAAAATGACACAAACGCCTGTTAAAAACTATTAACTTAAAAATTATAACACCTATGGCCACTAAATTTTGCATAAATAAGCTTTATAAAGTGTGTCCCAACTAGAACGCAATTTTTAAATTTGGCGCGATTCAAAGTGTCATTGTTTAACATTTGAACAATTGTTATTGTTTGCTAGTACGAGGTTAGTAAAAATGGAGCGCTACACGAATGAACAACGCATTCTCATTGTGAAATTGTTTTATCAAAATGGTGAAAGTTTTGCGGCTACAGTTCGCAAATTGCAATCAATTTGGGGTCAAAGTAATGCTCCAAAAGAGTCAACTGTAAAGAGATTAATAGATAAATTTGCCGAAACTGGATCTGTTATTGATGTAAAGACAACAACGCGTCTTCGACCAGATCGATCGACCGAAAATGTCGCAGCTGTACGCAGCAAATTGGAGAGACAACATGAAAATGCTAATTTTGCCGATAAAATCATCTTCAGTGTCGCATTTGGATTGAGGAAAATCCACGAGTGATTCACGAGAAGCAAATGCATCCTCAACGTGTCACTGTGTGGTCTGGTTTTTGGGCTGGAGGAATCATTGGACCTTTTTTTATGAAAATGAGGCAGGTCAAGCGCAAACAGTCTATGGTGTTCGGTATTGTGAAATGATAACCAGTTTTTTCTTGCTTATAATTGAAGAAATTAATGTGGAGGGCATGTGGTTTCAACAAGACGGCGCCAGAATTGGCCGCCTAGATAGTGCAATTTAATAGCTTTAGATTTTTTTCTTTGGGGTTTTTTGAAGTCGATCGTTTACGCGAATAAGCCGACGACTACTCAAGCCTTAAAAGAGGAAATTGAACTCTGCATTGATGAAATACCGCAGCATTTATGCTGCGGTATTTCATCAAAAAGATCGCGATTTCATAAAAGATCGCGATTTCATAAAAGATCGCGTGTGTGCCTGCAAAGCCGCATCGGCCATCTGCACGATATCTTATTCCATACATAACCTCATTCTGTTTACTTTACGATACAATAATGTTTCACGATTTTTTTATGTCTGTGTTTTATTTAAAATTTAAAAATTGCGTTCTAGTTATATCAAATTTTGTGACAATCGGTCAACACTTGGCTATTGTTCTTATATAAAACATATACAATCAAAAAGATTTGGAGGTACATACATTCGGTATATTAAGATTGGACCTACGAAATAAGGAACTCTTAATAAAATATATGGACCTGCATGTTTATTCTAACTACATATATATTAAGCGCAACGAAAAGTTTCCAACAGCTTATTAAGGTAAAACTATACCCGGGTATGGGATACAATTTTGTGCAAAGTAAATACTAGGGATATCACTTAGATACTTTTAAATGTTGAACTATGAACCGAATTATTCTAAATATTTTACCAACAATAATACATTTAGTCCACATTTTGAGTTAGCTGCACCCTCGTAGATATATGAGATACGTTTCTAAATTTAATCATTTGACATGGTTTCTATAGCATAAAAAGGCTTCAAATAACATGTTTAAAAAATTATTTGAACAAATTTTTATTCTAAAGTGGATTTTGAAGATGTACTTTCAATATACAATCCGCTTCAGTGCAGATTTTTTTTGTTTTAAAATTTTAAGTATACATACATATATAAAGTCGACGTACATTATAATGTAAAAAGTTGTGTGCAAGCTTTCTAATAATAACGTCCACTCTTAGATGGGTCTATAATCTTTCGGTCCCGTATGAGAACTACCCGCTTTGGGAATAAATAATAATTTGGTCTACATATGCATATCTATTAGGAATTTATGTTAGATTGATACTGCAATTTCATAATTTACAGTGCTATAATATCAGTATAACCGCCAGGATTTGAAATGTTTAACCCTTTCGCCCCCGTTCACGAACCGCTAGTTAAAAAAAAAATGTTTTTTATAACCATCTTGTTTACTATTTCCCTACTATGGTTCGTTCAAGTCTTCAGACTTTTTGAAAGATGCTTATATGCAACTTTGGGTCATAGTGATAACATCTTATGTTATTAGAAAAATAAAAAATGGTATATAAAATAAAAAGTTTTATATACCATTTATTAAATAATTCTAAATGATAAGTTAGAAAACAATTTTTACCAGTATTACTGCACAATATAGTACCGCACTCTGAGCATTCCGAAAGTGGTGTTCCTGTTTTGCAAATGAGGCATTGACCTTTTTCTCCCCATATTACCCAATGACAGAAATGTAAACCTCTTATATCAAAAGATTCTCTTGCCCATTGTAGTGTAGACAAGTCTAGTTTTTCGTAAATATACGTTCTAAGGTATCTGGTTTTTCATGAATAAGTTTCTCAATATCGAGATCTTTTATCATTTTTTTTTTCTCAAATCCATCCTCATTTTCAATCCACACTTCATCAGAAGTCTCGTCCCTTTTAAACTCCCGAGCGGCTTGTATATCAGCTTCACAAATTCCTCTACGTGGACCGAAGTTGCCTATAAGAAACTTGAGAAAACAAAACAAAATACGGTTCACGTATTTTTTATTATTTTTTGATTTTTTCACAAAAAAGAACACTTATTAAATTTAGCCGACCTTACGCTAACTAATAAGCTATAAATTTGTTGGCAAAGAATCAATCTCGTTATTTTTTGCTGTTTTTAAATTTAGGGAGGTGTAACTATCGAAACATGTGTTTTTTTTTTAATATTTCAATTCCGTTATTTGTGCAAAAAATGGGGCCAAACATCAAAGTTGCTTAAAAGTAACAATGGGGGCGAAAGGGTTAAAGCTACTAATAAATGTCACGTGCAATTTTGGAATCGGTTAAAATTTCTCTTGCATTAAGAAAATATTTATTGCATTAGTTGCCACGAACGTGAGCATCAGAAGCAAATCATAGTTTCTAACCTAGTTGAGGCTCCTTGAGATAACCTATAGTTTACTGTATTGCAGCCAAAATGTTTCTTAGCCTTGTAGCTTCGAAGGTGTCTTTGCTACAAAATTCACTTCAGAAATCGTACTTTGGGGTACATCTGTATAATTTTATATTGCTTAAGGGAAGACTTATAATTATCCCAGTCCTGCGAAGTTTTTGTGGTCTTCTCCCTGTTAAAAAACTTCCAAGTATTTCCTGGAACTGTTCGACTGAACGCCCAATATCCTCTATATTACGGACATTTGGTGTAGATTCTCTTGAGAAGATACAGTTTATTTAAATTCCGAATATTATGTGAGAAGGTTCACTTTTTCTTTTCGTCTGAACATTTTAAAAGTTTCCTATACAAATGTAAAATGATCATAGGTGACAATAAATATCTTTGTAAATTGACTTAGTGATTGCAGGGTATCATGAAAAAGAGTTAGACTAGTCATTTAAATCATTCACTCCCTAAAACTTTTAATTAAAACTCAAAACAAATTATAATCAAATCCTCAATAAACAATGTCAAAATACTTAATATACCAATCATGCAAAACAATGTCTAAAGCTACTTCATTATCAAATCATCATTGATTGTCAACTAATTAGAACAAATTTTCGACTGTATTAGACACACTAACCGCATGCTGGGATTAGCTCCCAACCTTTTTCCTGGAAATTGGATACTTTTGCATTGTTTGCTGAAGTTATTGTTATCATGTTTAAGTTTATTGGCTGATGGTGCCATAAACCCAACATAAACATCAAACTCACTCAAAAAGTGTTTAGGACTATCGTTAAATGTTAACGACACATGCTCTCGCACTACATTCTTGTCGTGTCGAGTCAAAAATAGGAATGAGTGCAAATAAAAACTTTTTTACAAACAGCACAAGTACTACTAAGTTATTTATGTGGAGGAATGGTATTACTCGCATCTCATCCAAGCCATTGTCACTAATCAATGTCAACTGACGCGTCGATGTTAAGTAGAGATAATGATGATGATACATATAGAGTCGCGCAAAAACTTATTGTGTTGTTGTGCGGTGGGTATGCAGAGGGATAGACTCTTTCGGTTATGGTATGGTAACAAGAGTTCTTAATTAAAAATCGATTCATTTAATGATTGATCGTAACTCGTTGGCACCTGTTGGCTTCTGGAAATGTGTTTAACACGGGCATAAAGAAGAAGAATATTTTTCAAATTGGTGCAAGTAAACCCCTTTTGGATGTTACTTTGTTTGTCATGTCGGACTCAATGCTCGAGTGCACTCGTAAAATAAAAAATGAACAGCAAATTTACTCAGTCATGTGAGTTTATTTGGTATGGGAGATGTAAAGGAGTGAATTTATTTATGGAAATTAATATACTGTTGCTTTAAAGATTTACCCGTTATCAAAAACTATGGAATACAATTGCATATAGAAATATACGAATTTGGTCACCTCTTTTGGAAAAGGGTTAAGAGAATGGGGTTAAGAGGCGAAAAAATATGAAAAGTAGAGAAAAACTGGCATGTCCTCAATTGAAAGTCGGATAAATTAATACCCAAACTTTCGCAGCTCACAACAAAATTCTCCATCAATAATTATCTACAACCCAGCTAGCAATTGGGAGATTGCTGATGATAATATCTGCAAAAAGGGTCTTTTGGGATTCGTATAGAAGATCAAAAAAAAGTGATCATACAAGTGTACAAAAAGACTCAAAGACGCTTAGCAAGTGACTAGTTAAAAATAGCACAAAAAAAATCTTGTAATATAACTGTCTTTTGGTGATACAAAAAATGCCACAAAAAGACTAGTATCACATTAGTCGGTTAGCACGACGACTACTAAGCATAACATATCATATTCTTCAGCAGCCTAGGTCCGATCCTCGGTCTCGGCAAAATCAATTTCTGTAATTATTAACGCAACTTCACTGTTCTAAAAATAGATATGACGTGTTCTAATAAAATATATACAGTGTTGAGCAGTAAAAAGCTTTACTCTTTTAATTTAACAAATCAAGCAAAATGTGTGCAGTCATATTCTAATCAGAAAAACGAGTCATTAAAGACTGTTTTTGAAGAGTCGAAGGGTACAATTTTCTTACACAAAAAAAAAACATTTTTGACTCATAACTGATATCATAAATGATCATTTTAATCGTGCAGAGGAGTCAAAAAAGACTCATATTTGAAAATTTTTAGAAAGTGCTGCCTGAGAATAACTATATAACTACAAAAAGACCCTCAGAATATAATCCACCATCACTAAATGCATAAATTTCTTACAAACCATGGATCTTCAACTTAGACCTCTTTATGTAAAACAATCTTCGGAACCACTTTTATCCTATAAATGTCAAATTACTCCAGATTCAATTTATAAACAAACATTTGAAGCCATATATACTGATGGATTCAAATCTGCTTAAATTTTATATCTGAAGCTCTGGCCATATCACTCGCAACTGACATTGCCGCTGTTAACGACGCTAAATATATGTATAATTTGCACTGACAGCCTATTGTCTATTCTTGCTTTAGGGCAGCAGTCCCTGGGCCGTTTGGAGCTCAACTGTTAATAGTCGTTTGGGGGCTATGAATCCCACCGAAGATTCTTTGGTTCCGCGGCAGTCACGAAGACCCTAAATGTTCGATGCATTGCCCGTATCGTACATTCGATTGTTTAGCTGCATTACAGGCAGGAGCTTAGATAGGCTCCGCTCCTGACCAGGAAGAAATCATGTTCAAATAACATGAATACGAATTGGTACTCTGAAATAGCAAAGTGTTACGCATGTCACATTTGCCATGAATGACAATTCGTAGTAAGGGAGTGTTGGTTAACACTTAAAATATTCACCCGGTGCTTCGACCACCGTGGGGTACGGCTGACAAAGCAGGTACCCACGTTAATCTGAAGTACAATCTGTCTGTTCTTGCTGTTCAGAATAGTACTCACTACTCGCTTTTAATTCGTCACTGTCGGATTACTCTAATTGCCAATTCTAACATAGATACACATATAAGCAGATCTTGTCGCGAATAGTGCTAAAAATATGCCATTTCTTAGCTTCTCTATATGTGAAAAAGGGAATATCATAACCTCGATTCACTGCCATCTAATATAGCAAACTGGGACTCGAACCAACACACTTATAAAAATATTAACCCTCTCGGATGCAAACCAACTTTCCCAAAGTCAAGATTTAGATTAGGGCACAGCAGACTATCAAAGCTCAATGCTTAAATTGCAACACGCAGCAAAATATCACACACATTTCAGATGAATGCTCTACATATAACTACTTGACAAGCTTGGGTCAAATCATCACGATAATATATTGAATTATCTGAACTAGTTTAGTTTTGGGACATCATAACAATTTTTAGTATCACTATAACCTTATACTCAATAACCATTGGCTAGCTGAGTTGGGAGGTGAACTGTTTTTTTTGTAACTTTATATTTTCAAGTGGGTCTGGAGGATGACTAACCTGCTATACCATGGCGGTCCACAGTTTCCGATACATTCCGCGAAAATCAGTTTTGGTTCCGAGAGAATCGATCATGTGTTGATCTTATCAACACAGTAAGAATAGTACTGGAGCAAGGTAATGAATTCCGCACCCCCATTGAGCTAGCGTTTATCGACTTTTTGAAGGCTTTCGACAGTGTCAATAGAAGCTATCTATGGAGAACTTTAGAAAATCGTTACATGCCAACAAAAATTCTGAACTTAATTCGGGCAATGTACGTGGACTTTAAATATCGGATTCAACATAAAGGTAAATTGTCTAAACCGTTCGAAGTTACTATTGGAGTCAGACAAGGATGTACCTTGTCATCTAAATGATAGACGTGGTATCCAATGGATACCCTTTAAACAACTCTTAGGACTTGAAATACGCTGATGACGTATGTCTTCTAAGCCAAAGCTCAGATCACCTACAAAAAACACTAGCGCTATAACTGTTAAATCTCGGGCAGCTGGAATGGAAATCAATATTTCCAAGACAAAAGGTGGCGCCAACGAGAATATTGAATCGCGTATTAATAACTCAAAATCTGCATTAGGCATTCTCCGAGGTATTTGGAAATCCCGCCAAATATCAACAACAACTAAGTAACGAATATATAGCTCGAATGTCAAATCCACCTTGTATTACGGTTGCGAAACTTGAAAACGCATAAATGCCATCGATTAGCGCATTTGCAAACAAATGCTTGCGCCAAATCCTTAATATATGGTAGCCGAATCGCATAAGAAACGAAGATTAGTTTCCGTGCTTCTATAGAGGTATGTCAACGGAAATGGCGGTGGATAGGCCACACACTTTGAAGGCCAAACGCCAAAATTACATGACAAACGCATCGTTGGAATCCACGAGGTAAAGGCTGTTGTGTTGGTGCACCTGCTAGAACGTGGAGAAGGTCAATTGATGCGAAGTTACAAGCAGCAAACTATTCGTGGAATGACATATGCCTAACACATTGCAAAAGATTTCGATATAAAAGGATGGTTGAGGCCCTTTGCTCCACTAGGAGTCAAGGATAACAGAAGAGTAAACGGAAATTCTGGGGTTCCGGGAAAAGAAAAATTCTATTCTTTACCCAAGACTTAAGCTTATGATGATCCAATTTCAATATCCCTTACGAAATAAACATACTCCTTGACAGATCTGTTCGAAAACAGTGAATTACTAGTCGATTGACTGAATGAAAGTTTACGTCATCTAATATTTAAGGATTTATCAATACTCAATTCATTGTATTGAGTTCCTTGAAATAAAAACTAAAACAACCAAAAGAAGTTAATGGTCGTAGGTAGGAATCAGTGTTAAACTTTCAATGTTTCAAGTAATTTTCTGGAGGCGACTTTCAGTAGTTGAATTGATTTCAAAATAATGATTTTTTTAAATTTAAAAGATTTGATACAAGCAGCAACAAAAGCTAAAATTTAACTACTGTATTGAGAATGTGAAGAAAATTAGCCAAGCATCCAACCAGCCCAGCCCATCCCTTTGAAATGGAACTGGATAAAGAAAAATTAAAAAAAAAAAAACGAATTAAAAGAAACAGAAACAGAAGAACTGGTGACATTTCAAGCATGAAATCAACAACATTTTCAATTCCTTTTGCTTGATGTTTGGGCACATGTTCTATACGAGTAAAACCGATACTTTAACTTTTTTTTGGCTTAAGTTTGCAAAAATACACAGAAACAATCCTAAAGCTCATGTTTACGGAACAAAATATAATATGTATGTGTATATGTATTTAAATGCATGTGAGTGGGTAAGTGAGGTTCTTCTGTTCAAAGCAAAATCCAAGAAGAATAATCAATCTACTCCGTTTTGACATTGGATTGTCTTAAAAACATGAAAATACTCTTAGCGATTAATTTATCATCGCAAAAAGATCTTCTTCTTTCATTCGTATTCTTTATATTTGTCTTGACTGAGTATGAGTGAATTAAATAACTAAAGCGGGTAAAATCGAAAGGCCTTTAAATAATATTTTGAAGTCACAATATGTGGAATGCCACATATTGCAACTTAAAATACACAACGACGTAACCCATACTACTAAAATTTTACAGAAAAAACACTTTATAAAATGAAAACTATTTATTTTAAATCCTCGTGAAAAGGGGAAATATCAAATCCTGCTAGTACTTTTTATTATATTTCTCATTTATAGGAAATGTGAACTATGTTTTCCGCTTGTAAACGTGGAATGTTATATGAAAACATGCCTTTTAATTTCGTGAATGATTATGATTTGATAAATCCTTAACTGTGACTACCTCTGGAGACCCCTCATCCCTTAATGACGGATGTCTGGAGATATACACGTACAGATCCAAGTGAAAGAAAGGTTTGAGGGAGGGCTCATCCCGCTATTAGAGAAGGAAATTTGTTTTAGACTCCTGATCTATGTACTATTCCTCAATCGGAGATATCGGCCATATACAAAGCAGTCAAATGGTTGGAAACCATAGAATATGTGACAGGGATATACGTTTTTGTATCGACAGTTAGGCTGCCATAAAATCCCTATCTAATATCCACCAACATCTGAATGCCGGGTATCTCTTAAGGAGATGGCGATTTCTGGTACCCGGGCACAACAACATACGTGGTAACTCTACTGCGGACAAACTTTCGAAATCCGGTGCACTTTTGAGTCAGAATAACATCGACCAATATATGGGCTTACCGCTATCCACCTGCCTATCGGTAATTAGGCAATCTCTTTATGGGTCAGCACAGAACACATTGTTCATTGAAACCATTTGTTCAATATCCAAGCGAAGATGGCCCACTTTCAACAATAAACGTTCAAAATGCTTGGAATCTCTTCTTCGCTACCGACTCCGCAACCTAAGAGGAGGAGACAGTAACTCAGCTTATTTGCTACTGCGCCGCTCTTTCTATTTGAGTCAG
The DNA here is from genome assembly GCA_933228675.1 of Stomorhina lunata. Classification (NCBI taxonomy): domain Eukaryota; kingdom Metazoa; phylum Arthropoda; class Insecta; order Diptera; family Rhiniidae; genus Stomorhina; species Stomorhina lunata. The sequence continues at coordinate 91,011,521 of OW121740.1, read as the reverse complement.
AATAACATCGACTTCTAAATCGGAATAATATCGACCAAAATATGGGCTTAATACTATCCGACTGCCTATCGGTAATTAGGCTATTTTTGTATGGGTCAGCGCAGAACACATTGTTCATTGAAACCACTTGTTCAATATCCAAGCGAACATGACCCACTTTCAACAATTAACATTCAAAATGCTTGGAATCTCTGCTTCGCTAAGAGGAGGAGACAGTAACTCAGCTTCTCTGCTACTGCCCCGCTCTTTCTATTTGAGACAGAATAACATCGACTTCTGAGTCGGAATAACATCGACCAATATATGGACTTACCGCTTTCCGCCTGCCTATCGGCAATTAGGCAATCTCTTTATGGGTCAGCGCAGAACACATGGTTCATTGAAACCACTTGTTTAATAGTCAAGCAAACATGGCCCACTTACAACAACAAACGTTCAAAATGCTTGGAATCTCTGCTTCGCTACCGACTCCGCAACCTAACCTCAACCTTAACTTTACACTTCGTTTTTGGGTTGCATGCCACAAGAGGAGGAGATAGTAACTCAGCTTCTCTGCTATTGCAACGTTCTCTCTATTTTGAGGGCTGTAAGTCTGATTTATCTGATCTAGCGAGTATTGACATTCGTAAAATAGAATCTCAATACTCTCTAGATCAGATATGTAGGCTGGCTTGAATAAGCCTCTCACTGGTGGTCTGGAATAAATTACTCTGTATTTTCTTTTCCAATTTATCCTTTGATTGGAAACCACAAAGGGACCGTTTCTAAAACCCAAGTGATGCTGACTTATCATCGGCTGCCAACCTAACCTAGTGTGAAAACGCACGATATTTTCAAAAACTTGTAAACTACATGTTGCTTCGCTTCTTTCAAAAATGAAGTATCGAACTTCATCTTTCAGGGCATCAGTTGTTTGTGATTGTTTTTGCAAACCCGGACTTTCAAATTGCATCAAAGCGCTGCTAAATTGCAAAAAAACGCGGCGGCCAATTGACATCGCCTCATCGAAAAATTACGTGACCGGGTAATTTCTAATATAAAACTGAATTGTTTTGCCAGCTGTACGGTGGTGTCTTGCTGAAATCAAAGGTCACATAAGTCAATTGTGTCTACAAAAAATTTGGCTGGGTTGCTTGTTAGTTTTCGATTAGAGCCGATGATGCCACCTGACCACAAACCGAACCACGGTTACTTTCTTTGAATGGAATAGCTTCACAAGGACTGTTTATGGATTTTGTGAGCTTAAAAGAATTGTAAGATATGCGGAATCATTGGACCATATTTTTTTAAATATAAAAAAAATGTTCATTGCCTTAAATAAAAGAGCTAGACCTGGCTGCTGTGTGGTTTCAACTGTATAAGGTGCCACATACAATCGCCCAATTTAGAGATGAGTCAATCGGCCCACTAGATCTTGTGGTACTATTTATTTTAGGGCTTATGACTACAGTGACAAGCTGTCATACTCAAAGCCAATATTAAAAAATTTATTTATGAGATAGCTATATGTTGAAAACAGTATGTCAAAATTGGATCAACCCACCGTATAAACCAAAAATAATGCACCAAAAAAACAACAGATGGATCTATTGTTGTTTCAAAAATTGTAACCCATTTCTGATATACAGTCAATATTATATTCTCGAGCTATTTCTTTAGGGACCCCTTAAGTCAATCCACCAAATATACTTCCATAAAAAATTAATTTTAAAATAAAATTCTTTTGAACATTAATCAGGTATTACATTATAAAAAATACGAATCTTTAATATCCCACAAAAGTCCAAACTTTATTTGATTAATAGTGAAAAAAATAAATAAGTTATTTAAACGACATATTTTCTGCTTAACTATTGTAGTTCTTCCGATAGTCCACACCGGATATTACTCTCCGGATCTACTAGTGTTCGATTTTGGGCTTAAAAAATGGTAGAAAGTTTCGAAAAAATACCTTATTCTTTTTGAAGCTGCTAAACAAACAGGATGATATACTTTGTAATACTTCATCCGGCATTAAAAATATTTCGGCGGCGGCTAAACGGATTAGCGCCGAATGGCTTCACCAAATCAAAATAATTATGTATAAATAAATGACTTCTGTTTGCGGTGATACAAGCTCCCGCTAAGGAAAAAACCTCTTGCTTGCCTTTGATCCAATGTTCCCACGAATTTGTAAAAAAAGGATTTCACTTAAATCCATTGAATGTAAAATGTTTAAAAAACTTAAAAAATGTAATCGACTAATGGTCACTTAAGTGTAACTCAGTAGCGATCTTGCAGATACTAAGTCTTTAAATGTATTTAAACAAAATCTCAAATAAAAGTGGGGATCATCGGCTCGGGTTTAAGCTGCCAATAAGCCGACTTATTCGGCGGTGACGCGGCATGCAACATAATATCGACTAGCCGCCGGCAATTTTCTCTGCTCACTGCCCCTGGACTGTTTATACTGATCCCCAAGGGTCTGCGGACCACAACTCGAGAATGTAATCACTAGTTACAATTGTATAGGCAGTATTTAACTGCGTGTTATTTTTTTTTAATAATATCCACGAACACTACTCCTCTATCCTTCCCATAAGCTATTTTGGTAGTTATAAGATAGGCTCATTTGCTAAGTGCTGGTAAAGGCGCTTAATATGCATCCATTTCCCGCTTAAATGTTCTGTACTTTTGTGTGCGAGTTGGTGGAATTACTGTGCATAATATGTATTTTATATGTATATTTTTACCATTCTACTCTCAAATACAACAACATTTTAATATCCTCTTCATATGATACGGGATTAAGGAGTAAAATATTTTTACCACTTAAAGTAAGGATGGCACTTTATTTTGTCTCTTCGTTTGTGAAACTTTAATATGTATGAATGTTGATATAAATTTTTTATAAATATTTATAGCGAATTAAAGCGCCCATTTTTTACGTCTGATAGAACCACTGAGTTCCATGAAGTTGTATAAAGTAATACATCTTGTTCAACAAGAGGGTATTAACTCAAAATTTTTAAATTTTCACTTTTTAGAAGAAATTGAAAGAAATTGGCTTATCTACCCATTGTAAAAATCTGACATCATTTTCACTATAATTTTGCCAAAAGACTACAGTTTTACCCCTCTTCTTTATACGAAAGTAGTAGTAAACTGAAAATTAAAACCCTCTTGTTGATCAAGTGCGACATATTGATATTGTGTATAGTCCGGGACACTTTTTAGACACCATGTATTTAAGTACAATATAAAAGAAAAATATATATACATACATACATACATACATACATACATACATACATACATACATACATACATACATACATACATACATACATACATACATACATACATACATACATACATACCTACATACATACATACATACATACATACATACATACATACATACATACATACATACATACATACATACATACATACATACATACAAACATACATACATACATACATACATACATACATACAAACAAACATACATACATACATACATACATACATACATACATACATACATACATACATACATACATACATACATACATACATACATACATACATACATACATGCATACATACATACATACATACATACATACATACATACATACATACATACATACATACATACATACATACATACATACATACATACATACATACATACATACATACATATATACATACATACATACATACATACATACATACATACATACATACATACATACATACATACATACATACATACATACATACATACATACATACATACATACATACATACGTACATACATACATACATACATACATACATACATACATACATACATACATGCATACATACATACATACATACATACATACATACATACATACATACATACATACATACATACATACATACATACATACATACATACATACATACATACATACATACATACATACATACATACATACATACATACATACATACATACATACATACATACATACATACATACATACATACATACATACATACATACATACATACATACATACATACATACATACATACATACATACATACATACATACATACATACATACATACATACATACATACATACATACATACATACATACATACATACATACATACATACATACATACATACATACATACATACATACATACATACATACATACATACATACATACATACATACATACATACATACATACATACATACATACATACATACATACATACATACATACATACATACATACATACATACATACATACATACATACATACATACATACATACATACATACATACATACATACATACATATGTATATAAGTATCTATTAACTTGGTTTATTCCTTACGGTGTAAGGTGCTTTATATTCGACTAAGCCCATTAAAGCATTATTTGTATAGGTATCTGTGGTACGGCCTTAAACTATGTATAAAAATTATTGTTGATAGTAACTTTGCAAGTTTAATATTCCTTAACAGGAATAGTTTTGCACTGTCATGTGTGTTTAGACGTGTGTGTGTCTGCGTGTATATTTTATTTATTAACATAAAACATACAATTGTCATATTTCAAAATTTTCATCATCTTATGTTAGTCTTTGTTGGTTTTGTCATTAATCCGCTACTTATAAATTCATAATCAACAACAAACAAACAAACAGACAGACAGAGGAAGGGATGGACGGACGAACGAACACTAATAGAGGTGATAAAAGGATTAAGTCCTACTTACACGACTAAATAAGTGAATTGCATTATTAAGAAACTGTTGTTTAGAAATGGCTTAAATAAGATACCCACGTTTTAGAAATACTTAGATATTCTTATAGCACTTAGTAAGTACGAGGTGTTAAATTATAGTTAACAGAATTAGCGAATATCATAGATTTATTAAATCGTATACAAATTAAGCAAATAAACAAGAGTGAACTGTCAGAAACTGGCGTCATTACCAAAATTCAGTTACTCATTTGCGATGGCAACAGGTATGAGGCTTGTTTGCCAAAGTATTGAGACTCATCGGAATAGCAAGGGCTGTAGCTTATTCATTAAATTAGGAGGACCAGATATATAGTGTCTGAAATCGATCAATCAATGACCGATCTGGAAGTAAATTCTCCCTATTATATGCTTCTGAACTCATCCACTTAAATAGTTCTTTTCGGATCTACAGTGGTGGGCATATTTATTCTGACAAAGCATTTATTTTTCTTGTTTTATTACTTCTGGTGCAATGTTATTAAAAAAATAAGTAAAAACAGTTAAAATTGCAACAAATGTTGTAATTTATTAGAACACAAACACTTTTCACATTTTTAATTTTTTTGTAATTTTTCACAAAAGCTTGGAAATAGATTTCTATGAAGTTTTGATGAATTCCGTTCCAAATCGCCTCCAAAAGTATAAAATACTAAAGGTGGATACATTTTATATTAATCCAAATAATTATTCTTAATTTTTGTTGGCCTTGAAGTTCCCAATTTGTTGATATGCCATGCAAAAACATGTCAAAATACTTATGCCTTATACTGAATCTTCGACTTTTTAGTTTCAATTAAAAAAAATATTACAAAAACGTTGAAAATGTGAAAAGTGTTTTGTGTTCTAATAAATAACAATATATGTTGCAATTTAACCTATTTTTAATTGCAATGGACCAAAAATAAAAAAGAAGAACAACAAATAATATGTTAAAATAAATATGCCGACCACTGTATGTGCTGAAAAGTTGCTAATGTACTAAAGTCGAAATATTCAAACAACCCTGAAAATTGACACCTAATATAAAAGAAAATTTTCAAGGTCATTTGGAAAAATAAAGTTCTACCAAATTAATAAGCGACCAGCCTGATAGATTATATAGGAGGTTGTCAAAACTAGTTGATTTTAGGTGTCTATCAGTAAAAATAGACGAATTACATAAAAGAATTTATAAACATTTATGAAAATAGTCTGGTACTCAGTCTAACTTAGACTATGAAGTCCATTGTGTAACAGCGGAAGATAACAAAAATCATGTCACTGGATCCACAATGCACCCAGTGCTTTGGTTTAAAAAGCTCTTTAGACAGATAGAAATATCGGGTCTTAATAGTAATAGCAATCTGTAAAAATGTTTTCTAGATAATATCAGGTAATTTTAAAAGATTTCGGATTTTAAATATTTTCTACACCACCTATATCCGACGTAGATTATAATACAACTCTTATGTATAGACCTGTGCTTTACAATTTTGTAGCTTCTCGATCGAATACAGAAGAGTGGGATTTCTCTCTGGAACACCGTCGCGACCTTGTGAATTGTGTCTCAATGTTCTTTCTTTACTACTTTGGTATGTGCATTAACGAAATCAGGGAACTTGTTCCAGAAACTTGAATTTTTATACGCAAAACACTTCCACCTGTTAAGGGACATGCCCTTGTTATCAGGGACCGTAACTGTTATAACTTTTATCGTAAAAGTCAGAAAATAAAAGTTATTTTTTGACTTTTATTTTTTCGAGCAGAAATTAAAGTTATTTTTTGACTTTTATATTTTCGATAAAAAATAACAGTTATTTTTGACTTTTATTTTTTCAAGCAAAAATAAGTTATTTTTAACTTTTATTTTTTCGAGCAAAAATAACAGTTATTTTTGACTTTTATTTTTTCAAGAAAGAATAAAAGTTATTTTTTGATTTTTATTTTTTCGAGCAGAAATAAAAGTTATTTTTTGACTTTTATTTTTTCGAGCAGAAATAAAAGTTATTTTTGTTTGAAATTATGATAAATTTATTAAAAAACTTTTTCAAACAAAGATAATTTTTCAGTGAAAATGCTCAAAAATTAATGGAGTTGTTTAATGGAGTAATCATAATTGGGGTTGGAAAAATAAAAATAACTTTTATTTCTGCTCCAAAAAATTAAAGTCAAAAAATAACTTTTATTTTTGCTCGATATAATAAAAGTCAAAAATAACAGTTATTTTTGCTCGAAAAAAAAAGTTAAAAACTAACTTTTATTTTTGCTCGAAAAAATAAAAGTTAAAAATAATTGTAATTTTTGCTCAAAAAATTAAAAATCAGATTTTTAAAAAGCATCGCATTTTATGAAAATTTGGTCTAAGACTATCAAAATGATATACTCGGTTTAATTCTCCGACATTTCCGACCAAAATAACAGTTATTTTCGATCCCTGATTGTTATCGGTAGACCGAACAAAACTTTACAGAGAAAATTCGTTCTATAGTCGAACTATCCTTTTGCCGCAAAAGTTCTTAAATTCACTTAAACTGACTGGCCCCAAACGTTCAAACAGCTTCGTTTTTTATACCCTTCACCACCATAGGTGGAAAGGGTATTATAAGTTTGTGCTGATGTATGTAACGCATGGAAATATTTGTCTTAGACCCACCTTTTAGTATACCAAAAGGCTTGGAATCACTTTCTGAGTCGATTTAGCGATGTCCGTCCATCCGTCTGGCTGGCTGGCTGGAAGCCCATGTAAACTTTGTAATCAAACTACAGATCATTTTTTTGATAATGGGACCATGGCTATTGAAATTCGTCAAAATCGGTCCATGAATTGTTGCATGAATTTTACCAGCGTTCTTCGTCCATAAGTAGATTCCATTATAGGCTAATCTGAGCACACACTGTTGAATAATACTAGGGGTCTACTCTCTATTGTTTTCCGAGTGCTTAAATGAACACATATGTATGTTTATTAGAGTGCCAATAGCGAATATGGGGAAATTTTATTGAAGAAATACGTTTCCGGCAGCTCCCACATTTGTTCGAAATGTTAAAAAATAATCCATTGAAAATTTAAGGTCAATCGGATAGGGGGAAAGCGTGCCCATGACCCATTCAAAATTGCAAAGTACCTGTTTTTTTACTTTGATTGCAAATAACTTAATTAATACTTAAGAATAAAAAAGTTCTAAAAAAGTTCATGCCTGTTATATGAGAAAAATTAGGGGTTTCTTCGGACTTAAAAAAAACAAGTAAGAAAGTGCTATAGTCGTTCAAGCCCGACCATACGATACCCTTCACCACTAACGTCAAATGTGTTATTTTTGCTGTATAAAGACAAATATTTGCTAAATTTTGCCATCATAGAAACATATTCTCAAAACTTATACATTTAAGCTGTTTCCGTCATTTGGACTTATATGAGAGCTAGGGTCAAATGTGGACCGATTATCCCGAAATTTGGTAAATTGATTACTGTTATTACAAAAATTATGTATGCAAAAAGTAAACTTAAAATTCTCATTGTCTTCGGATTTATTTAGGAGCGTTTTAGTGAATTTTGTCTCATTTAGTGCGTTTTGAGAAAAGAGTTTGTATGGGAGCTATGGTCAAATGTGGACCGATTTCAACAAAATTTAGTACAGTGATTTAAGTTTACATAAGCAGTACTTGTTTAAAATTTCATCAAAAATATATTTATATTTGTGGCCAATATATGAATTCCGGGCAGTGGGATCTATGGGAGGTACCATAAATAATAGACCGATTTTGGCGAATTTCAATAGCCATTGTCCCTCTATAAAAAAATGATCTGTGCCAAATTTCATCAAATTATCCTTAGAATTGCGACCTGTAGTTTGATTACAAGCTTTACATGGAGGTCCAGCCAGCCAGCCAGACGGACGGACTCAGAAAGTGATTCTAAGCCTATTGGTATCTAAAAGATGGGTCTAAGATAAATATTTCTATGCGTTACATACATCAGCACGAACTTATAATACGTAGAAAGAGTATAAAAACAGTTTTTATTACGATGATATATGTATAACTGATTTTGAGGTTACATATCTCGTTGGAAAGCCTATTTAGTTATCAGTACCATGCAGTTTAACACTTTTGTTAAAAATGTATTCTCAGTGGAAATTTTTTTCAAACATTTGAAGAAACCCATTATTTTTTCCCATATTACTGGCATATATAAACTTTGGCGGTACACTTTGCCGATCTAAATGGAACTTTGTATTTGAATTATTGGGGTCACGATATGACTTATTTTTATACCCTTCACCACCACAGGTGGAAAGGGTATTATAAGTTTTTAGTATGCCAATAGGCTAAGAATCACTTTCTGATTCGATTTAGCAATGTCCGTCTGTCTGGCTGGACCCCCATGTAAACCTTGTAATCAAACTACAGGTCGCAATTCTAAACATAATTTGATAAAATTTGGCACAGATCATTTCTTGGATAATGGGACCATGGCTATTGAAAATCGGTCCATTATTTATGGTACCTCCCATAGGTCCCACTTCCCGGAATTGATATATTGGCCACAAATATGAATATTTTTTCATGAAATTCAAAATAAATACTGCTTATGTAAACTTAAATCACTGTACCACATTTTGTTAAAATCGGTCCACATTTGACCATAGCTCCCATACAAACTTTTCTTTAAAAACGCACTAAATTTGAAAAAAAACTCTAAAACGCTCGTAAATCTGAAGATAATACGAATTTTAAGTTTATTTTTTTCATATATAATTTTTGTAAGAACTGTAATGAATTTGCCAAATTTCGAGATAATCGGTTCACATTTGACCCTAGCTCTCATATAAGTCCAAATGTCGGAAGCAGCTTAAATATATAGTTTTGAGAAAATGTTTGTATGATGGCAAAATTTAGCAAATATTTGTCTTTATACAGGAAAAATAACACCTTCGACCTAAGTGGTGAAGGGTATCGTATGGTCGGGCTTGACCGACTATATTTTATTTATATTTTAAGTTTTCTTACGTAATGCTAATGAGGGTGGGGAAGGATGAGGATTATGAGTTTTGTTACGGAGGGATTTGCACATATTTGCATTTTTGTTATGATGTGTTACATTGGGAGGTGGGGGTTGGTAGTAAATCTGGGCAAACAGCGTTACGTAATTTGTAAACGCTCTAATTTAACGGTGTTTCTAAACAGTTGAAGAAAAATTTACTGCGTTACCAAGGATCGACTGTATTACCCAAAGCCATATTTTAAATAAAACTGTAGGCAGGAAAAGATTTTTTATTTTGGTGTAGTATTATAATAATTTTTCAAATTTTAACTTGGTAGAATCAGGCAAGACGAAATTTAGTACACTCCTGAAACTCGGGCTGGTCCAGCTAGTTTTTGATATAAATATTTGCTTCTTCGTCCTTATATTAGCCATCGGAATATAAACCGCTTAGTTTCAATTCGCAGTTAACAGTTTTAGACATTAAAGAAAAAAACATTTGATTTTTTAATAAAACTTTCATTTATATTTTATTTGGTATTTAATATTGTCTAATTTTGTGTGTTTTTTTTTTATTAAATATTTATTAACATAATAATTTTAATAATAATTAGAATTAATATTTTAATCATAAACATATTTTTTTGTTGCCTTAAGACATTACAAATTATTTAACTATTTTGTAGTTTCTTTTTTTTTTTTTGTTTTATTGTTATTTTACAAACTTATAACTAAAACTATAATTACGATTTTATTATAAACTAATGAAGTAGAATAGAGTTTTTTTTTGTTCGTTTCTTAAGTGATTTTTGTATTTTTTGCATTTATTTACGACAATATTTGAAAACATGATGAAAAATTATTTATAAATTAAGGATTTCATAGAAGTTTTGAATTTATTGAATTTCAAAACTTAGTTATAAAAAAATCAAAATATCATGTATCAGAATTTTGTCTTTAATTTTGATTATGAAATTAAAACGATATACATAAAATATTTTGATTTAAACTTTTTCAATACAAATTTTTAAGATCTTAACTATTTCACTGTAATTTTCCGATAGACATAAATTATCCCATTGACAAAGAATTTTTAACAAATATTTATTAATCGATTAATATACAAATATCTAGAGTCTAAACTAAATTTAAATATTTTGTTTTTATTTTTTGTGGCCTTTTTTTAAATAAAATTAATTAAGAAACAGTTGGGCTGAAAATTTTATAGGCTGACATAGACAACATATTTTTTTCTATAAAATTTAGTCTTCCAGGGCCATACAATGATTATAGCGGTGATAGAATTAGTCGATACCATTTAACCCTTATGTGTATGGCAAAAAAAAACACCTTTAAGAGAATGGCAAGGTACCCGGGTACCTATATGGAAAAATTATTGTAAACAAACATTTTTGGAGAAAATAAATGAGTAATCTCGGAAAATAACTCTGAGAGTTACAATGCACGTTCATTTATAGTAAATAGTAAATCTCAAGGTGAATTCAACGTGGCGGTTGTAAGGATACAAGTCATGGCGAATATATATGTATACCATAAATTTCTATTAAGTAAATTAAGTTTCGTACTACAGGAAGATGTAGCCTCCAATTTTTCTACATTTGACTCCAATAATCCAAATACATGATATATAACCGTAAAATCGGTTGAAGACTTTTCTAATTATCAAAGGTTTTATAAAATATCCTATGTCCTTGAAGACTCTCCTGAGCATATGCTATAAAAAAATTATTATTTTTAAAAAACTTTAAAAAGTTTGACTAGTTTTACTTTTTTAAGTCTTTGGGATATTTAAATACCCATTTTTGATGTAATGGGCTAACGATATGTCACTTTTGCACAGGACGAAAAAAAGTACTTTGTTCATACCGTTTTAAAAACCCCTTTTTTGTTTTTTAAAATAGATTGTTAAACGAAATCGAAAAAAGTAAAAAAAGTTCCCGTTATAGTTAGAACCCCCTACAGATTACCACAAAGAAAGAACTAGAGCAATATCTTTAACGGCTTAGTCGTACCTGCGACTTAAAATCAAAGGATTTCGACAAAAACATAATTTTTCACCAAAGTAATAAAAAAGCACGTAAATTGTTATATATTAGCAGTTTTTATAAGCAGAACTGAAATTATGATTGTTACAACGGATAAAAAAATTTATTTTAGAATATTGGATGAAATTGGATGTCACTAGCCCTTTTATAACCAGGGTCAAGAATAAAATTTAAAAACAAAATCGAAACTATGTATAAAACAAAGAAAATAGTGTAAATCTTGTTTCTGCCTTATTTTGCTTTAGTTATCTTTCAATAAAATTTTACTTTTTATTACAGTTTTTTCATATATAATGTATGAAGGTACCCGGGTACCTTGCCGTACGGTTACGTATATAAGATATAAATTGGACCACAGCGCCTATACAATATAATTTTTTAACTTAAAAGTAATAATTATTTAAACTATTTCAATAGTTAGGAGTTCTCAAGAAGTTTGAGGTTTGTGAACCATCTGTTTCCATTAAAAAAGTTAAGATGAAAGTGCTAAAGGTACCAGGGTACCTTGGTATACACATAAGGTTTAAAGTATACGATTTGTTTTTGAACTCAAAAAGATCTTAGATTACCTCCACTTTTTTAATGAGATAAGTAACACTCAGACAAATACAGCCAATGCAATTGTATATATTGTACACATATACGAATTGGGTTTCCTTTTTTTTTGGAAAGGGCTTAGTAGAGGGGTTAAAAGTGGTAAAAAGGAAAAAAAGCCTTCTATATTTTTCAACACTGTATTTGCTCGACATATCTATTCATAGAACAATGAAGTTACATTATTTCTTGTTAATTAGACTTATTTTTTAAGCTTTTTGCTCTACATCTAGTTTTTTTTTTCGATGCGGTGCTATTTCTGTAGGCTTATCGCCAATGGAGGATATTGTAGTAATTTATAATTTTAATATAAATTAATAACAGAAATTAATATTGTCGTGACCGGGGATCGAGAACCCAGGCTCAGTGTGATATGTTTTGCTTAGAAGTCGACGTGCTAACCAACTAAGCCACAGCACTGAGGGGGTGAATCATGCATATGTTTGTAGACATTTGATGTAAACTTTTATATATTTAACTCAAAGGGAAAACTACAGCTTGAAGTAAATTCCACAAACAAATTTTCGGAATACTGACCAATTGACCTCGAACTATGTATCTTTTACATCGTTTTAGAAAACCTAGGAACTTGCATGCTTCTTTCAACACTTGAACATGTCAAGAATATCAAGATTTTTAAATGCTTAAAACACACTTTAACTTGATAAAGTAGAATGATGTACCGTGCATGCAATATTGAGATTATCTTTCGTTAAAATTAAATATATATTCGCACGACCCCATTAAGACATTGTATCCAAATAAAAGTTAATGATTCATACATATTTTGCCTTAAATACTTAAGTTTCAAAAGGCTTGATCCCATTATTAATTTTAAATAAATGGCAAATGTTACTATCATCAGCAAAATAATAAATGGGATTGGAAGCCTGACAAAGGTCGTTAATGAAGATTAGAAAGTAGATGAATCTTGAATCCATTTGATGAGATCCCATCTACATCAACCCTTTTAATGCGGTTTTTGAGAAAGCTCGATAAAAATAGTGAGAAGTTGATTTATCGAAAAGGCTGGTTCCACCAACTGGATCATCGAATGTTTAGTCATCCAGAAAAATGGATAACCAGAAATTCTTAATATCCCGAAGAGTAGCAAGAATTTTAGAGCGAAAATATTCCTCTACAGAGCTCTTTTATGTTTTAATACTTTCGTACACGTACGCCTCTTATGTTTACTCCGCAAATAAGTTTTCTAAAGCTTCCTTTCGGGATCGGAATCAAGTTTTTGACATTGGTTTTAAAGAATGATAGTTTTTATTTCAGGCCTTATAACTTTAGAAACTATCTCCAATGATTCAGCCAAATGTTGAACGCTTTGTGGCTGTTCGGGAAAAGTTACGAAGTGAAGAGAACATAAAAAAGAGAAATGTTACATATAAGGGCATGAAGTTAGCGAAAAGGTCAAAAGCGTTCGGGTTGCCCCCTTTAGGATATAAAATATGTGTTGGTCCATTTAGCGGTTGCGCAAGGTGAATGTGCTAAGACAATAACACCACATATAGGCCTTCAAAAATTGTGTGGCTAAAACAAAGAAGACAAGAAGAATTATAAATATTCAAATCACCAGCAATACCGATTTCAATGTTCGGATCATTTTTTAAGATCTTTGAAATGAATTCGGAAAGGGCGTTAAAACCTGATATTGACTACTTTTGGACTTTTATAGAAAATCCAGAATTACAAAAGATGCACTGAGAAAAAAAGGAAATAGGCGAGTTTCAGTAAAAAGGTACCTATGAATGAAAAAAATGGATTGTTACTTTTTTATATATACAACATTCCAATTGGAACAAGGGGTAATACTCTCAGACAATGAGCTATATCCGATTCTATTTTTAGACTCATTGGAGGGGATCTACGTTTTAACGCCGGCTCTGAAAGGGAAATGCATTAGTTAGAGAAGTTTTACATAGCCTAATACTCAATAACCAGTGACTAGCTGAGCTATGAGGTGAACCGTTTTTTTTTTCTTTTTTTTTTTTGAAAATTTGATTCTTCAAGAGGGTCTGGCCGGGAATCGAACTTGGGACCTCAGATAAGCTAGGCGGATAACTTGCCTGCTATACCACGGGGGTTCACTTTTTTAGAGATTCTTAAAATAGACAATACGCTCTTTCTAATGCTAAAAACTGCATTACTTTTGTCATAAGTAAGCTTTTACACCTAATACAGCTTTGATAAGAAAATAACCCCATGTAACTAAATTTTTTGTAATTGATTTTATTTACATAAAACTCGCCTTTGGGGAGTTCTAAGGACAGGCGAAATCACCAAACTGCTTATCAGTAACCTCGAAACTCCAGAACAATTACACAACTTTAAAAAGAGTCTTAAAGTCCGACATTTTGAATTTAGAAAGTCTGACCATAGATTCATAACCAGCTGCGAGAGTACCGAGTTAACGAGTAACCAGGTAAAGAGTTTCAAGCCATCAAAGTATTCAGCAGCATCAAATCCACTTATTTCAACCAAAGTGGATTTGATCCGCAATTTCGAATTTAAAAATCCAGTACCAGATTCGTAATCAGCGACCCCTAAAAGCCCCTTATAACGAAATTCGAGCTATAAAAGCGTTCAAGCATTTCAAAATTAACTTGTTAACTTCCAAATCGTTTTTTTGAACTAATTTTTGCCCATAGGCCCTTTTTGATAGAAACTGACACATATATCTAACACATTTTTTGAGCCTTAGCTACCTTAATCAACTTCATCTTAACGCCCTCCAAAATTATTTCGTCTCTTTGAGTAGCCGACTGCGAGCGTCCTCGATGCCCATTAAATGCGTTATTTAAACTTACAACTGGTGCAGAATCCGAATAATGTTTATCAAGCTCTCATAATACTTTATCTCACTAAACAAAAGTGACCAAAGACCAAGATATTTCACTCCATACATTTTTTTCTGTCAAATGTGAAATTAGGGTGGATAAAGAAAAATCAAAAACACTTAAACGCACAAACAAACATACATTTTATGAGCATGTATGTGTGCCTTAGATTTCTCTCATTGGATAATCGTCTCTATTAGTTGCTTTTGAATTAGAGTAAAAGCGACATACACTCTTTTTTTATGGAGTTTTCAAAACGACCATGCCGCAAATCAATGTATGGATTGGCAACATCTTTATATTATAGAGCCTTTGGGCTGACAGTTGTTTAATTTATATTCACACCTTGTGAAGTTAAGTGTTAATTCGAAATAGTATAATTTTAATACCATTAAAGTTAGCCTACAAACTTTTCAGTCCAACTGTTAATTGAAAAAGAAAATTAAAAGAAATATTTGAATTTTAAAAATAATTAAGAAAAATATTACACAATTAATCACTTGGTTGGTTGTTAAAGAGTTGGTTGGTTGATTGGTTTCATATTGACACAATAGAGTTACAATTAAATAAAATACACTGAGAAAAATAAATTTCGAAATAATTTTGATAACGCTAAAAAAATTACAAGTAAATTTTCAAGTTTTAAGGAGTAATTTTGAATTAAATATTTTGCAGAATTAAAAATTTTAAATAAATTCTTTAGCTTAATGTGGCAGTTTATATAGAAAATTGTTCTCATTTTGTCAGTGTATTGGTATTCCAAAAATGTCTTTAGATAATTCATTTTTTCTGTTTTTTTTTATAAATTTACAAAAAGCTTTAGGTACTTTAAAACTTGTACATTTTCCAAATTGTACAATTACGAATTTAGAACACAATCATATGAAAAATTTTCAAATTGTTTTAAATGAAATTAATTGAAAAATGAAATCAATTGAAAATTTTGAATTAATCCTAGAGTGTGGTCAGATCGTAGTCTTGCTTTATATGCTGTTGCAAGTTCGTCAATAGATCTTGTTGCACATGCCCCTGTTGATGTTGTTGCGAGTGTAGATTTGATTGCATTGAATTTGTATTATTGCTATTTGTATTGTTGTTGTTGTTGTTAAGATGTAGACTATTGTTATTGTTGTTATTATTATTATTGGGATTGTTGCTGTTATTGGCGTTGCCGCTGCTGGTATTAACATTAACATGGGAATTTTGTGCTGCCGTTGATTGAGATCCATTATTGTACGTGTTACAGGGCATTTGTTGAGGGTTCATTAAACTTGCCGTATCACCCGCTGCTGGTATATATGGCGGATTATTCAATGATGAACTCACATCACCCATACTTTCTAAACTGTCTGAACGCATACACTGTAAAGAAAATAAAATAACAGAAAAATCATGAGTACACTGAACTTATATGGAAAATATATATTTTGAAATGTAATTAAAGACTATTTTGTATTCTAAACTTGTTCCAAAGTTACGAATTTATGCATACATTTCTGCTTACAAGGTAGACAAATTGTAATGCGTTAATTTAATGTAGTTTCACAATAATTAATTGCATGCATATAGTCAATAACTTACTAATGTTTACCACATATGGCATTATAGTTGTAATTAGTTCTTATATTTTGATTTTGTTTTGAATTACTTTATTTTTGACCAAAAATAAAAATTATCGCAAGTTTTAATCTTCTATAACTTTTTTCAAATACAAACTTTCTAATTAAAATTCATACCAAATAAAGTCTAAGGTCTGCGCTTTACAATAATTTAAAAATCAACTGCATATATTTGCATATTATCCAAATTTCCTAACATCAAATTTATAAGCATTTATATCACTAATTTCTAGATATTTACCTCACTGATAACAGGCTGCGATTGCTGCTGCTGTTGTTGTTGCTGCTGTTGCTGTTGCGCCTGTTTCTTAGCACTGACCCGTTTTGGTTTTTTAGTGACTGGTGTTATGGGATTACCATTAGCGTCGACCTTTTTGCGAACATTCTTTGTATTGGGTAATTTATTATCTTTCTTCCATTTCATACGTCGATTTTGGAACCAAATTTTAATTTGTCTCTCCGACAGTACCAGTGTGTGGGCAATTTCAATACGTCGTCGGCGGGTTAAATAACGATTATAATGGAATTCTTTTTCCAGCTCCAATATTTGATGACGTGTGTAGGCGGTACGTTGTCGTTTTGGTTCCATGCCAGGCTGATATGAACCATTTGCTGAAAAAAAACGTGAAAATAAAAGAAACATTAATAAGGTTTGAATGGAAATGTGTAACATAAGTAGGTTTGGCGCTGAATAAGGAAATGGAACATGCATGTTTAAATTTATG
The DNA here is from genome assembly GCA_933228675.1 of Stomorhina lunata. Classification (NCBI taxonomy): domain Eukaryota; kingdom Metazoa; phylum Arthropoda; class Insecta; order Diptera; family Rhiniidae; genus Stomorhina; species Stomorhina lunata. Next base: position 90,993,901 of record OW121740.1, on the reverse strand, counting down.
TTAAGAAATGCAAAGATTGAAGCATTTACGAGGGTGTGGCGATAAGTTTATAAATTCTATTTAGACTAAACTTTAAATTTTATATTTTTTAAAAGAATCGTTGAGCTTAAACACTCTTTTAAAATGGATTGTCATGAATCCAAAAATCGTACATATGTTTGTATATATTATTTATATTCAGATTTCTGAAGAAACAAAACACGGAACTTCGTGTCCTATTAAGAAGAATTTTAAAATCCCCTTTTTTGTTTAAACTGGTTCCTGCTTTAATGGTAATTATTCTAATGCTTAGAAAAAGAGTTACAGTCGAAATTCTCTTAAAATTATAGTGAGCAGAGAGAGAGAGTATCTAAAATGATCATCAAAATTATCTCAGAATTATTAAAATATTTGATAAAGTTGATTCAAAAACTCTGACTTCTAATCAGATAGAGTCTCTAAATTTTAGAGTCTAAAATGATCATCAAAATTCTCTTAGAATTATTGAGAGAGAATTATTGAGATAAAGTCTGACTTCAGAGCAGAAAGAGAGTTTTTGAATGTATGGTCAAAATTCTCTCCGAATTATTACTAGATTTCATAAATTCGATTCAAAAAGTATGAATTCCAAAAATAGAGAGTCTGTAAAAGTAATTTATACAAATTAGGAGAGTAACTTCGTATCTTTACTTGAAAGAGATGCAATAATTTTTAAGAACATGTGAAGTACAATTGAAAATTAAATTTTTTTGGTGTGTTTCTAAAACCTTGTAAAGATGCCGAGTACACCTCTCATCTGTCGTAATGCAGAATGGTTCCAGGTCCGAATTAAACTGATCAGCTTTGGAGACAGGCAATCTTTGAAATGCTATCATTCAGCTCTGAGGAAAGTAAGCAGTTGAGGTATGACCAGAAGCGGTTGTGGATGCTGTAACGTTTCGAATAGACTCAAGGCACATGGGGGATTCCAACAATTCCAGTGCACCCAAAATCCATATTAAGCAGATTCAAGGAGTAAAATAGTATAAGATAGTCAACTGCGAATCCACTTATGTTATAAAAGGTGACACAAACTCTTTTTTGAAAAATTCATTCATAATTAAATATTAAAACCTGCTAAGTCCACCTTTTAGGTAAATTAAGATTTTGATGTCATGTTGTAGAGAAAGATGCGCTCTGTGTGAAAAGGTTTGATAAGAAAAACTGCTAAATCCAATAACAGAAATATGGTTTTTATATTAAGCCAATGGATATGATATATTCTTTTCGAAAATTTTTTAACCAAATTGTGCAAAAAAGATTCGCTTATTTCGTCAACGGTATCCAATGGACACCCTTTAAACAACTCGAGGACTTTGAATACGCTGCTGATGTCTACTAAGGCAAAGCTTTGGTCACCTTTAAAAAAACACTAATGCTATTACTCTTGAATCTAGCGTAGATGGGCTGGAAATCAATATTTCCAAGACAAAGATTATGCCTGGAGACTATGGCGCAAACCCGTCCATACACATCAAAGTAGATAACGAGGCCATTGAATGTGTAGGTACCTTTAAATATCTGGGTAGTTTGGTATCTACAAAAGGTGTCGCAGACGAGGATATTGAATCGCGTATTAATAAAGCAAAATCTGCATTCGGCATTCTCCGAGCCATTTGGAAATCTCAGCAAATATCAACAACAACAAAGTTACAAATACAAAACTCGAATGTCAAGTCCACCTTGTATTACGGTTGCGAAGCGCACAAATGCCATCGACAAGCATCTACTAACCTTTGCAAACAAATGCTTCCGGCAAATACTTAATATATGGTGGCCGAATCGCATAAGAAATGAAGATTTACTAAACGCGACGAACCAAATCCTTGCTTCTATGGAGGTATGTCAACGAAAACGGCGGTGGATAGGCCACACACTTCGAAGACCAAATACCAACATTGCTCGACAAGCGCTTCGTTGGAATCCACCAGGAAGCGGCCTTCGTGTTGGAGCGCCTGCTAGAACGTGGAGAAGATCAATTAATGCGGATTTGCAAACGTATGCCTAACGTCAATACAGTTTGGATGGTTGAGGCTCTATGATCCACTGGGATTCAAGGATAAAAGAATATCATCAACGCTGCTCCGAATTTCAGTTGTTTGTAATCAAACGAAAACGTAAATCCGGCGTTTTAAATGACCTTTGTAAAAATAATTCAGCGGCATCATATTACAAAAACTAGACTGCTAATTTTCATCACCAAATCGAGAAATTACACTACCGGGAACTTTGTCATGCAATAACTTAATTGTCAAGTCGACTCTATGGCTTTTGGAACCGTTTTGCTGAAACCGAGACCTTTGGTTTGATGTCAACATTAGCCACAAAAAATCTATCATGGTTTGGTAGCGCAAAAAATTCATGGTAAATGCATTTCCTGCTAATTTTTAAAAAAATATGTGCCGATATCGCCGACTTCACAAATAGGTGAAGGTTTTTAGCTTATTTTTCAAAAAAAAAGAGATGTTACCGGCTGCACAAACCTCATCATATGATCACTTTTTTAGTGTGTAATGATTTTTCGAGAATTTTTGTGGATTTTGTAAGATTTCTATACTACAGATGAATATATTTTTCAACTTTATACTAAGTAAATGAAAAAAAGATGACAGCTCAACTTTTGACATTCATCATTTGACCGTCACTTTGATTTTTAACCTCAAATTTTTAGAATCCGTTTCTGAAAACGACAGTAGTTTCATGCTAGATGCTAAAGATTATCTGATAGAGATTAGTGTCTCTTACTCTTCTCATACAGTTGAGAACATAAGAAAGCAAAGAGCTTTGTAAAGAAGAAGTCTGGAGCGTGCGCAGCGTTGCCACAGAACTCACAATTTCCAAAACTGAAGAAATGTCAATGCATATGTCAGATCTTCCAGAGTGGTTAGGACAGTCCATTCGTTGGAGGAGCGTTGTGCCGAAACATCTACAAAATTATTATACCAGATTTCTAACTGCTCAGTTTCCGAAGTAACGGTACTATTTTTAAGTAGCCTGGTAGAGGTGATACTGTTATAAGTTAGCTTTACAGCAAGACGAAAGAGATCCCTCGTACGATTGGTACCAGCACCGTCTTTTCCAGCGGCATGGACTTTGCTTGACTTGTTTGTCAAGATTGCTATATGCTCTCAAGAAATCAGCCTTTTGGCTACTTGCTTTGTTACATAATAGTAAGCCTTTAGCCACTTTTTGCTCCTCAATCAAATGCCATATATTTACAATCAGACATAAAAATGTACCGATGAGAAGATGGTTTATGGCCTTATCTTTGAGCATTGTTCCTCCGATTACTTCGCACAGATTTCTGTAAATAGCTGCCCGTTTGTGTTAAGAAGACCTATACCATGTATGCCCATGATATTTTCGAAATAGCTTTTCGAAGAATCCACTTGGGCGTTAAAGTCTTCCATCAGAATAACATCATAGCATAGTCTTTAAAGTTCTTCTTTGAAACTATATCTGGGCCCTATTTCACTAAGCTACAAGTTTACAATTACAAGTGTTTTTGCCTGTAAAATTGTGAACTTGTAAATAATTGTGTTTCATTAAAATACAATTACAAGTTTGTAGCTACAAGTGATTTTGACAATTCACAAGTTTACAAGTCGAACTTCTACAAGTGGTTTTGTTTCACTAATCTAAATTTGTACTTGTACACTTGTAGAATTGTAGAAAAAAGACTCGCAAAAAAATTTTACAAGTTACAAGTGAATGATAAATTGAATTCAAATTTGGTTTTTAACTATATTTTAATAAAAATTAGTTAAAATTAACATAAAATCAAATCAATATTAATTACCATTTATTTATTTTATTTGTTTTTAAATATGTTTCGATTAGTAATAGTCCATTTCTTAGTGTACCTTGACGAATTTAGTTTACTTTGACGAATTTTAATAGCACACTACCAAAATAATTGTTTGTACCAAATTTGAGAATTGAGAAATGTATTTTGATTACAAGGTTTACATGGGGGTCCAGCCAGCCGTCCAGCCAGATGGACGGACGGACTGACATCGTTTAATCGGCTCAGGAAGTAATTCTAAATCCGTTGTTATACTAAAAGGTGGTCTAACTAAGACCAATATTTCTATGCGTTATATATATCAGCCCAAACTTATAATACCCTTTCCACCTATAGTGGTGAAGCGTATGCCGAACAAGGGAGATCAATGATGTCCTTGACTCAATTAGCATATCTTCCATTTTCTTTATCATTCTCTCAAATGTGAATAATAGTATAGACAACAAAATACGAAAACCGAAAAATGGGCTCGTGGTGAATCGGAAAAACAAAAAACTTGTTCTTAACTTTTTAATTAAAAGAGCATAAAACTACAGGGCATATGCCAAAATATGAGCCTAGTCTTATAAAAATCTGACAACCGTATCAAAAGTTATAGGCATATAAAGTGGGTATGTTTCTGAAAAAATAATGAAAAAAACTAACTTTGTCGCCATAAAATCTGAACCAAAGCTAAATTAAATTTTGAAGAAGTGTAAAAATTGTCTAGGCTAGGAGAATGTACATATATGTATATAAAATTTCAAAAAAATCGTATTTTTTATTTGACTCCATATATTTATTAAAATATTTTATTTTATTATAATTGTAATTTTAGAAATTGTAATTGTAGAAATTATAGTTTACAAGTCTAAAAAGCTACAATTGTTGTGAAAATTTTAATTATACACAATTGAACAGCACTTGTAAGAATTAGACTTGTAATTGTATATTGTAAATTTGTAGAATTGTAGTTTAGTGAAATGGGGCCCTGATGTTTTGCTCCAATATAAAATTATCTACAATGTTGAAGTATAATTGTTTTTTCTAAGATGAGTGCGCTACGAAAACGATTCTTATCAAATTTTTAATTACACATTAATTACACATAGAGATTATTACACATGGGCTACACGTGCAAATAAAAATTACACCCAATATGTGTAATTACACATGATGTGGTAACACTCTGGATGAGACCACCATTTCTTCACATTAGACCGGCTACGTAAGATCCACTCAAAAAGTGATTCTGAATCGTTAGAGCAAACTTTAAACATCATTTCAAAGTTATGAAATCCTTTTCAAATAAAGTAGTGTAGGGTATAAAAAGTATTATTAAAACCGCCATGGTATAGCTGGTCATCCGTCTAGCATATCTGAGGTCCCAAGTTCGACCCCAGACCCACTTGAAAAAAAATAAAAATTTGAAAAAAGCGGTTCACCTCATAACTCAGTTAGCCACTGGATATTGAGTATTAGGCTATGTAAAACTTCTCTAACTAATGCCGTTCGGAGCCGGAGTTAAAGCGTAGGTCTCTTTCAATGAGTCTAAAAATAGAATCGGATGCAACTCATTGTCTGAGAGATGTAACCATTGTTCCAATCGGAATGTTGTCGTAGGAATTATATACATATATTATTAAAAGAAAAATAAATTGCGTCGCAATTAAAACGTACTCTGTATTTTTTTTCAAATTTCTAACTTAACAGATTAATATATAACTTTATATAACAGCCAGAAGTCATCATTCTTCAATGCGTTAATCATTAAAAAACTTTCACTTGTTATTAAATAAATTTATTAAATGCCAACTCTAAATACTTCCTTATCACTAAAATACAATATTTAAGACAACCTTAAGCCTAATATTTCTCTAACAATTAATTACAATGTCAAAATGGTTAAAAATTAGTTTTCTAAATTTCAAAAATTTACGCGACCCCAAAAACCAGCACCCAAGGGGTCTTAAGATCAATCGCGCAACATTTGTCAAATAAAAATTGCACAAAATATTTCGAAAACTAAATATTTCAACTAGAAAAGAAAAACACAGCTGTAAATAATTGCTCGAAAATTCCCCGAACCAAACAAAGAAGAAAAAAATTCAAACCCTTACCAAAATGGTTTAAGGTTTTAACTTTCTTTTAAGACTTGAAAAGCCTGCGAAAGGAAGTGCTATTGACCACTCTTCTGGTAGTCGCTAGTAGATATGCGAATGTATTTATTTTGTAGTTAATTATTACAAAAAAAAGGGCGAATAAATACAACAACGCGCTTTTGTTGGCGTCTTTGGAAATTGGTTGAATGTACGTTTGGAAGAAGGTATAAAAAGTATGATGTTGTATATTAGTTCACATCTAGAATTTGACGTTTTACGCGTCAGGATAATTAATCAACTTCAAAGATATGACGAAATTTTAAATACACACTCATTCGTTAGTTCGTTCGTTCGTTGGCTCATTCGTTTGGCCTCGCTGAAGTAACATTTGTGTAACAGATAAAATTTCTGCGTGTGAATGTGAGTGAGAGTTTAGGAAGGCAGCAGCACCTTAAACCTTTTTTACGCCTTAGTCGTTTCCTTTAGACCGTGAAACAACCCCTTCTTCTTATTTATAAATTTCTTATGAGTTTTTTCTTGGTTCTTTCTTGGGCTTGTAAATTTACAAAGTTTAGGTTCATTTGGAATAAATTCATTTTCATTTTATTCTCACACCTGCTGCTGCTTGTTCTACTGCAGTCCCTTAACATTGAATTGTCTTAAAATAGATAGAAAGAAAGAAAGTAACTATTTTCGTTTGTATTTGATAGATACAATTTGATGTTCCTTTGAATTGTCTTTGAATTAATCTTGTTAAACTTTTGACAGTCTTTATCAAAATCATATCTTCCTACAATAATCCCCCCTTTTGCAATCTGTCTTATTAAGATGAGGTAGTTTTGAATTGAGTTATGGAGTTTTCTGCTACCAAAAAACTTTTTCAAGGTTACTATTGAATTGTTTGCAATATTTCAAAACTGTTTTCAGTTTGAATTATTGTTTTATAAGTGACGGCTTCATCAGTTGTCATTGAGTTGATTTAGTTCGATTTGTTATATTTAGTTACTCGTAGAAAAGTTGGTTTTATTGTAGGTTTTATAAAACGAATTTGGAAGCACTAAAAATGGTCAGGGTCGAACATATGATGCCCTATTAAGAGAACATATATCATTAGGGGTTTTCTGATTTCGGAACATTTATGTAGCTTTTATTTGGTGCTCAATGACGACCAGAAAATGGAAAAAATCTTATTATTGCGGAAAAATATAAAAATTTTTGCTACGAATCTATAGCGAGAATAAATAAGAAGATAATAAATATTTGATAAATGGTTATCATTCTAAGCATTTATTAACACGTTCACGCCGGCACTGCAATTCATGTTTCGCGTCCATAGGCGGTTGCGCTGAAAGCTTTTTGGTTTCATCGGACGGGGCCGAACTTAATGTTTCAACGAAAGATTATCGCACGGGAAAACGGTCTCCATGGGTCTGCATTTTTCTTTCGATGCAATTGTGGTTATGTTATTGGTTATATTATTTGGTGATGCACACTGATTGGTAGTACAAACATATGCGAGCCACCGGTGGTACGCGCCGCCCGATCAGGAAGACATGTGAGAGCCACCGGTGGTATACGCCGGCGTGAATGTGTTAAACATGCTTGAAAAAGATTGTAGGAAATCTCGTATGCTAAGTTTTTTCTGCAACTAATTTAAAATTTGCTTCTGAATTGGTTTGTTGGAAAGTTTTCAACTTATGAAGTAGCTCAGTGGAAGAGTCTGACCCCCATGGTGTCATATAAAAAATTTCGTTTAAAAATATATTTTTTTAAATAAAACAACAACAAAAAAGTTTTTGTTGTTGTTTTCTAATTGCATACCCAAGTCATTACTTTTCTGCAATTGGTAAGTACTTGCCTCCAATGACATCCCAATGTTAATGTAATGACTTAAACTGTGAATGAGTAAGTAGTTTGTGTTCAATAGTTTAGCTGCTTAACTCATTATTAGGTAATGAAAAGTTTTGCTGGGAATCTGTGCCAATGTTCAATATCGCAAAAAAAAAACTAGTTTTGAGAAAATCTGATTTAAAGTAAATATGTTCTGAGCTAACATATGTTCTGAGCTAACATACGCGGTTCGGAAACTCCTTAGCCTAGCACAAAAAGCGTGGTACAAACCGAAAAAACTTAAGTGTTTTGGAAACTTCCATCTCTGCTATAAACACATGTTAAATTTTGTTTCGATCTGGTAACTCCTTCATATAGAAACAGGTGTTCACAAAAGACGCGGTGTCATTAAATATTTACATAAAAAAGGTTTATCGGGACAAGAAATTCATAATGATATGGTGAATGTGTTAGATGAAAGTGCTCCTTCATATGCAACAGTAAAAAATTGGATTGCTGAATTTAAACGTGGTCTTACAAGCATTGAAGATAAACCACGTAGTGGATGTCCAAAAACAGCAACAACAACAGAAATTGTAGCCAAAGTGCATGATATGGTATTAAATGATCGACGAATAAAAGTGCGTGAAATAGCTAATATCATGGGCATCTCAAATAATCGAGTCCATTTCATTTTGCATGAAGAACTACAGATGAAAAAGCTTTCTGTAAGATGGGTGCCGCATTTGCTAACAGTCGACCAAAAACGCATAAGAATGAACATTTCTCAAGCTTGTTGGGATCGTTTTAAGCGAAATAAAATTTTAAGCATCGTTTCATTACTGTTGATGAGACATGGATCCACCACTATACTCCAGAGACAAAGGAACAATCCAAACAATGGACTGAAGCTGGAGGAAGTGTCCCAAAGAAGGCAAAATCAATTCAATCGGCTGGTAAGGTTACGGCAACGGCTTTTTTGGGACTTTAAAGGTATTTTATTGCTTGACTATCTGCAAAAGGGTAAAAATGTACAAATTCGAGAAAAACGTCCTGGCTTACAACACAAAAAAATAATTTTTCATCAAGATAACGCACCAGCGCACAAGAGTGTTTTAACGATGGCCCACCCACCTTATTCTCCTGATTTAGCTCCCAGTGACTTTTACCTGATCCCAAATCTAAAAAAATTCCTTGCTGGCAAGCGTTTTACCTTAAATGAAGATGCAATTACAGCTGTAAACCACTATTTAGAAGACCTTGAGGAAAACTATTTTAATCAAGGGATAAAATTGCTAGACAAGCGTTGGACTAATTGTATTGAAGTTCAGGAGACTAAATTGAAAAATAAAAATATTTTTGAAAAACTAACTATTCTCTTTCATTGGTAGGCTAAGAAGTTTCCGAACCTAGGAAGTAAAATAAAGATACATAGAGTCGCATAAATAAGGTCAGGAATTAGGGTTGCCAGACACAAATCCTGAAAAAGCTGGACATAAGGAAAAAAGCTTGACAACCCAAAAATTAGCTGGACATAAATAATAAAAAACTTGCATTAATAATTTGCTTCGATGAATCATTAAATGTTTGATAAATCGAATTGCTGCAGCTAATACATCTGAAACAATTTTCGACAGAAAACACATGCGTTTGATATCGAATCTAATAAAATGGGTCTAGTTGTCAAAGGATCACAACAAACTGCATGTGATCGTTGAGAACTATAGCCATAGAATAAATAAATACCTAGAAAGTCAACGAAATGTCAAAGTACACTTGGGACATGTCAAAAGTACGGATCAGTAATATGGTATCGGTAAGCTTAAAAAGAGCTTTTACTTTTCTTAATGAATACAAACAGTTGCACAAAAAAGTATGATATGATGGGACGCAAATTTTCTTCAAGATTTTTTCAGTAATTTTAGGATATATTCTTAAGAAATTCATCTTTTAAGGTATAGAATGAGTTTTACTTGATTTTAGGATAATTAAAATGTATAAACAATCTTTTATTTTAAATTTCATTCATTTTTTTAATACCAAAAATTGCAGCCCTACTTGCTCAATATAAATTAAGCAAAACAAAAAATAGAATGTCGAAAGAAAACAAAATAAAAAAAATTTCAGTTTGTAAAAAATAAAAAGTGTTTCTACATTAAAATAATGTTAAAATATTAAAAAAAAAAATAACATTTTATGTGTGCAATTTACAACAGTGCGTTTCATTCAAAATTTCGCGGAATTATTCAAACAAAATTTTGAGTGCAAAAAGCTTTTCTGTTTGTTAAAAAAGCTTTTATTTCGTGTACGTGTGATTTATTAGAATACTAAATTTTAGTGGATCAGCTGACGACCTTCTATATATTCTTCTATGACTATAGCTACGAGGGTGTAAAATAATTTTTTTACCTTGGTACCGCCGTCAACATAAATAACGACATAAGTTTTGAAATCAAACGTAGAATCATACTTGCCATAAACAGGCAAAAAGGAATTAAAGCTTTCCCTGTAAGAACTTAAACTACGCTATACAAAACGCGAGGAAGCTATTCTTGGGGTTTTTGAGAGGAAGATTTTACGAAAAGGAAAGGCCAAATATAGGAAAATTTTTCATACTAGCACTTGATTGAAGTGTGTGAAATTTTAAAATATGCTCGGCCTTTAACCTTTAGTAAAAAAGAAAAAAAAACTTTTGCAAAAGTTTTTGTTGCGTTCTTTTTCATTAAAATAGTTTTTCTTTAAAAATATTCAAAAAATTTTAATTCTTCACCTTTCAGCTGGACAAATTTAATTTTAGCTTGACACTGGACAAGCACTAAAAAAGCTGGACAATCCAGTCGAATCCAGCCTGACTGGCAACCCTATCAGGAATGCTTATAATAATAGAAAAACGTGGACATAGCGCAATATAAGCAGACGTATCAACTGCTCATATTCAGCACAAGTATCAAACCTTTTGTATTATACGGGTGCTAAACGTGAAAGGTGTCCAAATTCATCTGTCATATGCTGGAAGTGTTCGTAAATGATTGCCTGATATGGAAATTTGTTTGACCGTATACCATATCCAATATCATGGATTATTGGTACAATGAATGCAAAGTGCTACGTCAAAGTTTTAGCCACCAATCTCCCCGTTTTCTGTGAAAAATTTGGATTCTTGAAGGCAAAGGTCATATTTCAATAGGACCTTTAAAACACCGCCAAACTAAAACAAAAATAGCTCAATAAAAACGGATACAAGTTCCTTGACTGGACGCCTCAGTCACCCTATCTTAACCCTATCGCGCAACTGTGTGGCGTTCTTAAGAGAGGTGTTGTCGGAACCCCTGGTGATTTAGATGAACTGAGGGTAGATATGGTGGAAACTTAGAACGGCATTGCTCCAAGTGATTGTTAGCATTTAGTTGAGAGTATACCGCATCGTACAGAAGCCGTTGTTACTGCGAGTAAAGGCTATACAAAATATTAAATTAAACAAGTAAGAGTGTTATATTCGGCTGTGCCGAATCTTGTATACCCACCATCAAGTTGTGTTAAATTTAGAAACATATCTCACATATCTACGAGGGTTCAGCTAATTCAAAATTTGGACCAAATGTGGTATTGTTGATAAAATAATTGGACTAAATTCGTTTGCAATAGTTCAACATTTAAATGTATCTTAAGTGGTTTCCCTAGTATTTATTTATTTTGCACTTTGCCATCCAAAGACTGCAATAACTACAGGAGAATAACACTTCTTCCAATACCGAACAAAATACTAAGTCGAGTAATTTTGAATAGAACGTCTGACGCAGTTTCTGAAACACTCCGCGAAAATCAGTTTGGGTTCCAAGAGAATAGATCTTGTGTTGATCTAATCAACACAGTAAGAATAGTACTGGAGTAATATAATGAATTCCGCACCCCCATTTATCTAGCGTTTATCGACTTTATGAAGGCCTTCGACAGTGTCAACAGGTGCTATCTATGGAGATTTTTAGAAAACAGTAACATGCCAACGAAAATTCTGAACTTAATTCGGGAAATGTACGTGGACTTTAAATGCCGGGACCTACATAAAGGTAAATTGTCTAATCCGTTCGAAGTTACTATTGGGTAAGACAAGGATGTATATTATCATCTATACTTTTTATCCTTGTCATCGACAAAATATAATGCGCACGGCACTGAATGGTAGACGTGGTATCCAATGGACACCCTTTTAGCAACTCGAGGACTTGGAATACGCCGATGACGTATGTCTTCACCTTCAAGAAAACACTAGCGCTATTACTGCTGAGTCTCGGTTGGCTGGGCTGGAAATCAATATTTCCCAGACAAAGATTATGCCTGTAGGCTATGGCGCAAACCTGTCGCCACACATCAATGTGGATAACGATGGTATTGGATCTGTAGGTACCTTTAATTATCTTGGTAGTTTGGTATCTACAAAAGGTGGCGCCGACGAGGATATTGAATCGCGTATTAATAAGGCAAAATCTGCATTCGGCATTCTCCGAACTATTTGGAAATCTCGGCAAATATCAACAACAACTAAGTTACGAATATATAACTCGAATGTCAAGTCCATCTTGTATTACGGCTGCGAAACTTGGAAACGCACAAATGCCATCGATAAACGCAAACAAATGCTTGTGCTTGAGTGACTGTAATTGTTTAGAGAAAAAAAGTCATTGTTAACTCATTTTTTTAAATGAAAAATTGAGTACAAATGGAATACGAAGCAAACATATGGGATTCAGCCCAAAGAGAACTCCACTTTTCTTTTAGGGCTCATGACACCGAATATTATAGAAATATTAGACTATCGGGAGAATAGCAACGCCAGGCAGCTTCAATAGCTGCGGAGACGGAGGATTATACCAATTCCCGATCTATTGCTCAAAGGGCAGCTATAACAGCTGCAAAGACGAGAAATGAATAAGATTTACGACGCATTGCTTAAAGAGAACCTCAGCTTACTTTAAGAGCTCATTAGACCGAAGATCATAGAAATATGCCACTAGCAGAAGAACAACAGCTCAATAGCAGCAGAGATGGAGGACGAAACGAATTTACGACGTATACGGCAGAATCAACGACATGCTGCCTTGAGAACTTTAGATATGAAACAACAGACTAATATTCGAAGCATTAGACAATATCATCGTCAGGTTGCAAGAAGATTTGTGAAAAACTACCCGTGCAACGCCAGGTACAACAAGCTAGTAATAAATAATTGTAATAAATTAGGAGTCTAGTGCAATAAGCTTACTTTTAAATTCAAGTTTACTTCTATCATAATAATTATTTATTTATTTTTTTTTTTAATTTCAAAAATATTGAATCATCCCTTCATTCATTTTATTAATTTCCTCCTCCTAGTAAACATATCAGTTTCAGTTTTAATTTTACTGAGGGCTTTGTCCATTTCATTAACATTTTTATTCTTCCCGTTATAAATACATAAAGATATTGTTAACTGAATTTTTAATACAATAATTTTCATATTAATAATTGCGTATCATTTCAGCTTTTAACACATTTACACAATAACAGCAAAATTTATAAAACCCTATACTGAAACCCTGTAGTTCCAAGATAAAGGACTTAAAGGAAAGTATCTAGAAATTTTACACAATCTAAAATTAGCTTCTAGTTGTCATTAAACTAATTATTGGCAACTAACAATGACAAGCATGTGTTTGACAATTCAGTTTGAGCAGATTTCTTTAATTTGGAACTATTGGGATGTATTAAAAACTCAGTATATATGAGTACCATAAAATTATTGATGACGGATGTCTTAATGACGGAGTCTTATTTTTTTAACTGAATACGCGCAATCTTTATGTTTCAAGGTATGACAAAGTAACTGGTCATGTGAATGGTTGGCCGACTGACTGTGGAACTGACTGACTGACTGCCTGCGTTTGTGCCTGTTTGTGGTGGAACTGAAACACAAAACTGCCACATTTGAAAAGTCATGTCATAAAGAAGAATAAAATTTTTATTAAAAAACTGCCTTGTCATTGATTGCATGTAATAAAATACAAAGAAGGATGAAATTTTAACTCAACACAAAAAGTTGAAAAAATTGTAAAAATATAAAAGCGAAATAAGGCCAATTGTAATGATTTTTCTTCGGTTTTTTTTTGTCTTCCTCTTGTTTAGCGTAGCTTGATGTGATGAAAAGGCCAATTTAAAAATGAAAACGAATTTATACAAAAATACCGAACAATGGAGCACAAATTTACAATATTCAAAAGTGTAAAGTTTTTATTAAGGGAAGAAGATACTAATTCAGGTATTTCGATTTTTTTGTACCCTACACCGAAATGGAAATTGATTTCAAGAACACGCGGACAAGAAATAATATATTTATATAGCCCAAATCGAGCTCTGCGAATCTGTTGTAAGTAATTTTCTTCTCATTTCTTACTTGTAAATCATTTTATGTCTAGTTCATTGATGTAGATTTTTAAATAACTAATTTCCTACTCGTATACTTTTCCATCATTTAGAGATAAAGCTCGTTAAAAGCTGATAAATCGAATACATAAGAACGATAAAGAGGTTAAATTGATCGAATTCAACTGTTTGCGATCATTTGAAAGGCCTGGGGCCAAATTACCGCATTCGATATCGATCGAACTCTTAGACTTTAAAGCGAATATTGTGAAGTATACTCTAGGGATGTTCAAAGTTACTTCGATGCAAAAAGTTTATTGAAATTTGGTATCTATTTTGATTAGTTTTTAAAAACATATAGTTCAATTAAAACAATTTTATTATTGTTCATCTTTTGGCAAATAACTTCAAAAAATATGTAGTAAACTGTGCATCTTTTAAATAATTTTGATTATCCTTAAAGTATGCTATACAAATGTTTTCAAAATGTCTAAGATTTCGATCGATTTTCGATTCGAATGCGGTAATTTGGCCCTTAGTTTTATTCATAAAGCTCGATTTATGAGCTCCCCTTGTTTTTACAAAAAAATTATATGGTTATTTTTGAAAGGCATTACTGGGGACGAAAAATGTGTCGTATATAAATCGTTAAACAAGCTATTAGCTATTACGAATGCCAATATTATGTTTGGTGGAATTTTATAGATCTTTCTTCGGAATACACAATAATTACAATAATTTAGAAGTCGACTGCCATCAACTGGACAGACGACATGATTTAATTCATCTGAAAAGGTGATATAAATAAAGTCACGCTAGAAAAGCTTTTACAGCTTGAATGGGACACACTGCCAATCCCAACATATTCTTCAAAGCATCATTAAGTAAGAAAATAGTATGTTCAGTTCTGAAAATTTGAGCCAAATCGGACATCGTTTTCTGGACGAGCATCGGGCATAACATTAAAATCTTGTGTTACTTTCCATAAATTTTTATTGATTGAAATTTTGATAAAACCAAAATATATTGGTGCTGGCTTAGTTCGTCATAACGTCGACTACTTCTTCTTCTGTTAGCCTTGACTCCTAGTGTAGCATAGGGCCTCAAGCATCCTTTTATATTGTACTCTGTTGCCAGATGTTAGGCACACGTCATTCCAAGAAAAGCTTGATGCTTGCAACTTCGCATCAATTGACCTCATCCACGTTCTAGCAGGTGTACCAAAACGACGGCCTCTTCCCTGTTGATTTCAACGAAGCGCTTGTCGAGCAATGTTGGTATTTGGCCTTCTAAGTGTGTGAAACATTCATCGCCATTTCCGTTGACATACCACTTTAGAGGCAGGGATTTGATTTGTCGGGTTAAGTATGAGGTAAAGGTACTTATACATCCAATAACCTCGTTATCCACGTTGATGTGTGTTGACGGCCATAGCCTCCAGACATAATCTTTGTCTTGGAAATATTGATTTCCAGCCCAGCTGCCCGAGATTCAACATTGATAGCGTTAGTATTTTCTTGGAAATGGCCTGAGTTTTGGCTTAGACGACATACATCATCAACATATTCTAAGTTCTCGAGAGGTTTGAAGAGTGTTCATTGGATACCACATCTATCATTCAGAGACGTGCGCATTATATTGTCGATGGCAAGAATATAAAGTATAGGTGACAAGATACATCCTTGCCTTACTTCAGTAGTGACTTCGAACGGATTTGACAATTTACCCTTGTGTAGGATTTGACATTTAAAATTCACTTACATTTCCCGAATTAAGTTCAGAATTTTTGTTTTCATATTACGATTTTCTAAAATTCTCCATAAATAGCTCCTGCTGACATTGTCGAAGGCCTTTATAGGCCTTTATTGCGCTAGTACTATTCTTACTGAGTTGATTAGTTCAATACAAGATCGATTCTCTTTGAACCCAAACTGCTTTTCGCAGAGATTAGCGGAAACTGCATCGGATATTCTGTTTAAAATTACATGACTTAGTATTTTGCTCGGAATTGGAAGAAGTTTTATACCCCTGGAGTTATTGCAGTCTTTGAAGTCTCCCTTTTTTGTTATTTCGACTAGTATACCTTCATTCCAGGAGGTTGGCAGAGCTTCTTCTTCCCATATTTGATGTACAAATGGCTGTCACAGTCTCGCTTATTCTTCGACATCACAAAAAAGCATCTCTGCTGAGATATTGTCATTGCCCGAGGACTTGTTGCTCTTAAGGCTTTTAATGGCGTCATGGCTGGTTTCATTATGCACTTCCGTCAGTGGTTTCAATCCAATAGGATTATTTAATGTTGACTTGAAGTATTCTATCCAATGTTTTAATTGCTCATCCGGGGTTTAAAGAAGTGTGCCGCTACCACTCAAGACAGGACTGTTGGTGTAGGTAGATATATATATATATATATATATATATATATATATATATATATATATATATATATATATATATATATATATATATATTGTATAATGTCGTCATGTCGCCTTTATTTGCAGCTGATTCAGCTTGCCTCGCTTCATCTATCCACATTTTCTTGTCCCTCCTTGCACACTTTTTTATTTTACTGCAGATATCGCTATATGTTGTGCGGTGGACTTCAGCATCTCCATTTTCATTTAACATTATGTTTTTTATTATTCTACCAGGTTCCATATTACTGTACTTTCAGGTGACACATCTAGAGATTTCATTAATACATGCGTTGCTGTTGTTTATATCGTCTGGAAGCCGATTCCTTATAGAAGTAATAAAGGCATTTCGATGTGTCTCTAACACCAGTTCTTCCACATTCATTTTCCGATCTGCTTTCACCGTATTAGACCTCAGAGCCGCAACCTTTAATCGAATTTTACATATAACTAAGTGGTGGTCGCTGTTTATGTCTGTTCCGTAAGTAAAGATAATCGCCACTAAAGTTAATCAAAATATGATCAATTTGGTGTTTTGTAACGCCGTTCGAAGATATCTCAGTTATTTTATGGTGTAATTTATGAGGGAAAATGGTGCCACCCACAACGAGTTTCTTTTCGCAGCATAGTTCGATAAGTTTTTTTCCATTATCGTTCCTTACTCCGACAGCGTGCTTACCAATGTAAAGTTTCAAACCGTTGTTGTTTGAGCCTACCTTGTCGTAAAAGTCGCCCAGTATCATAGTGATATCATAGTTATGTACGTTACTGTTCATCAAACTGCTTAGTACGTTGTAAAATTCATCTTTGTCGTTTTCAGATTGGATTTCACATATGAATTTATTTGAGGTTTCGAAGTTGTTATGTGGATCAGCTCTTGGCTCCGATGCAGTGAAAAGTTATAATTTGTAAATTGTATCAAGTAGGACTCGGGAGTACCACGGTACCAATCAGCTTTTAAATGAATAAAAAGTACAATTGTACGTTGTTTGCAATCCCTGTTAAAATGTATTTTTAGAAGAGTTAGAGGTAGAGGCATTGAACTTAGTATAACCCACATTCTTATAGAGTTTGGTTAAAAAAAAAAACAAGATTAGTACCTGATTCTGTATTTCTGTATTACTCTATGCGAGATGTACAGAAACTAGGTACATATCGGGGAGAGTTCTTTATCCCGTACTAAAAAAAATCGTTGTTGTGTAAAATCTCAATTCCTTGAAGTGGGTTCTATTGTAGGTACCCGAAATAATGAACCGATTTAGAACCTAATTCCAATAGCAATGTTTCACCATGAAAACGAATATTTGTGACAAATTTTACAATTTATTTTTAAAACTTCGAACTGACCTTGGTTAAAACATACAACAAGCGATTTAGGCTGGGTTTTAGTCGATGGGTGCGAGACTATTATTTCTATGCGTTACAAGCATTATCACAAAACCATTTCCACCTAAGGCGTTAAAGGGTACACAAATTTAATTTTTTCTATATCGATAGCGATAATTCATTGTTGTCCATATTTGAAGTTGTATCCGAAAAAATCATTCAACCTTGCCGGAATAAGTTTTGTTAAATACGAGAATACAGTTGTTTATATCTCTGGGTCAAGAAAAATATCATGCGTGTTAATTTTGATTGTGTTCTGGATTTTTTTAAACATTCATAAAATTCCAATTAAAATAATTTTATTACATATTCATCTACACGAAATATGCGTTAAACGAAAAACATGTGAATGTAGGATTTTCAAAAGATATAATACACAGAATTCACAGTTTTTTTTAATAAGTTTTTACAATATTTCAGAAAATGTAGTAGTCGTTGTTTGTTATACTCATAAGATTGTAGTTAATTTTATTTACTTTTTTCATAGTTTTTTTTTTTTTACAACAATTATGCGTTCAATTTAAGTTTGTTTTTCAAATACCGCCACCGCATGTTGCTGCTGTCGTCATACCCACAAATTCTCGACTTGAACATATTTTTTTTCATGATTTATTACTAAAATATGACTAAACACTTTTCGCCATTTGCAGACACATTTTTAGATTTCAGTTTTCAGTTTCTTACGTTTTCGAAAACATTTTCAATGAAATGTAAATGTTGTAGAGAGTCAGACGAAAAGGCGGTTTGAACGAAAGACAGACAGACAGACGTTGAAACTAGGAATGAGACTTGATGTTAAGGCACGGGGTATTATTGATCAAGTTTTGCACTGTAATGTCATTTCAACAAAAAAATTATGTCTGTCTTTACTTTTTGTATATCATACCCTTCTTTTCCTCTTTTGTTTATAGATTTCAAACATGAAACATTTCAAATTGAAATTATTTCAAAGCTTAGAGGGCGAAGAGATCATGCAGATCGAATATACATACATACCTTCTTTTTAAAAATGTTTACTTTTTTGATTATTAATGTTATTGTTTTATTGTCTTCAATATCTTTTTAATCCTTCTTTTAACATACATAAGTCATTCATTCATTCAGTCATTCATTGATTGATCAGACCAACCAACCAAACATAAAACTTGGGATGAGGAATCACTTCAAAGTCTTTCTTTGAACAAAAGATTTCAAAGCTTGTAAATACTTAAGACGCTTGAGCTATCAACTTCCGGGCTTTAAATTGGTCAAATCACGATTAGTCGATAATGCACATTGATCGCTCTCGTACACCTCTTTTTAGTTACATACATACATACATACATACATTGACACATTCACTCTCACCAATTACGTTTTAAAATTGTTTCAATTTATATTCGTGTAATCGTAGCTGGGCTTTTCGGATTATGATTTCATTCATGGATCGGCAGCAAAACTGATCGTAATTGATATATGATTAATTACTTTTTCTGATGATGTCTATTAAAGTGATTTCTTTTGAAATAGAATTATTTAGTATTTATTTAAATTAATAAATAAATTAAGTGTTAAATAAGAAAAATCATTTTGCTATTAATTTTTGTTTTGCTCACAATTCAGCAAGTGATTTTTAATCTCACTTAATAAATTGTACAAATTTATCAAATATTTATTATTAATTATTGTAAAAATGTAAATTTTTCGTTTGAGCACTAGATAAAATTATTAGGTTGTTGGGAAAGTAATTTAGTTTTTTTGTTTTTAGAAAATGTAAGACAATTTTTGTATAACTAAGAAATATTTTTAAAGTTTTACATAATTGAATTGAACTAGTATTTTAATGGATGCAAAATGGGATGCAGTTGTTGCCTGGGTTTCTGGCTAAAAGGTAATAACTGTATTCAATTCCTACTAACACCTCCTTGTGGTACATCCTGGAAACCTAGTTAAAGATGCGCTAAACAATCCGAGTGGGATTCTAGGTCAGGGCTAACGTGAGGGGCAGTTATCTTAGAGCCATTCCGACGTATTTAGTCTAAGGGTCTAAGATAATTGTACTTGGTAAAGTACGAAACTGTATCGTCTGTTCAACATGTTAGTTGCGACTACAAGCGGGCGTCTGTCTCGGATCGAGCGGCTCACTTTACTCTTGTCTTTGAACTCATCATCCATAGCACTTACGATGTTTTAAGCATGCAAAGAAAAACATTATAGAATATACTACTAAAAGGGGTAATCAAGCGAGAAATTCCCCTGCTACGGCAGCTAGCACAAGGATTTTGGAGGTGCCTAATCTATGCAAGAACATCTTGATGAATGAAACCAATTCTATCCAAAGAAATCGAACTAAAAAATTGAGGCCCTATGCTCCACTGGGAGTCAAGGATAATTATTTTCTATTATTCACTATTAAATTAAAAAAAAAACAAACTATTCCCCCACAACCACGTTTCAAAACAGAATAAATAAGAATTATATTATACCTGCGAAGTAAAAAGTTTCGTTTATCTAGAGTTACACACATCTCATGAATTCAGTTACATCTTTTCTTCACTTCCTTCACTAATGTCTATAAACGAGGAATGTAAAAATTTCATTCCTCTGCTGGCAAATAAATTTTTCCGTGTGTTTCTTGAACTCTTCGTTAAAAGTAGACATTTTAAATAAGCGGAACAAATAATAATCCAAAGGCTCATGATCTGCCTATTACATAGATCTTGTCTATTACATAGAAATCAAAAAATAAAAAAAAATATTTATTTTTTTTTTTGGGTCATTTTGGTTTCTGTTTGGTCCGAATGGGTTAATATTTATGGTTTATGTTATCTTTGTTATTAACTAAATAGTCTCCTAGAGGGCTAAACAAAAAAAATATTTAAACCACAGTTCAAACCACAGAAATAGTTTAGAAATTCCTAAAAAGTGGAATTTTGCAAAAAAAAAATAGATTTAGACAACGGTAACGCAAGGGTTAATTTTCAATTCTGGTTAAACCATGATACGCATAATCAATAAATATATTTGCTAAAATGTAAACATATGTAACAGCGCATAGAGAAAGGGACCTAAGGGTATTTTGCGCGCATACAAAAAGGTACCTAAGGGTGGAAACAGTTTTCTTCTGGAGAGCCATTTTAAAGATTTAAATATTATTTTTTTTACCTTGTTTTTTACACCCTTTATTTTTACCCTTAGGTTCCTTTTTCTATGCGCGCAAAATGAGGTCCCTATCTCTATGCGCTGTCACATAAATAAGTAAATTAAAAAGTTTTACTGTAGTGTATTGCACTAAGGTTCCAATTTATTACAATTATTTATTATTGTGATAAATAGTTTTTTGATACAATCAATATTTTTAACATATATAAGTTTATTAAATTTTTTGTAATATTTCTCAAAAAAAGTTAATTTTCCCCAAATTCTTTGACTTTAAGTCACAGGTACGGAATTAAGGGATAAGCTATCAACCCAATTTTCTTGCATTTTTATACCAAATGTATTCGTTTAAATCCCTAGAGTTCGAATTGCAAACTTCCAAAATTCGCTTAACAAAATTTTTTAAAAACTTAAAAAAATCATTTGCAAATCTCATGAAAAAAATCTCAATTTTACGTCATTGAGAATATTGGATTTTTAAAGGTCTAAGATTAATAGAAAATATATAAAAGTGTAAAAAAATTTAAATCTGACATGTTTTTGGGGGTAAATTTTTCTTTGTGTAAAAAACGTGTAAAAAACGCTTTAACTCTTAAACCGTTTGAGCAATTTATAAGACATTTACTTCAAAAGTAAGCTTGTTAAGTCTATATTGCAAGTCAATACTCACTTTTTTATAAAAGTTAGCTTAAATATCTTTTGTCCGAAAAAGACCCGTTTTCCCCTTGTAAACTAATTTTTTTAACTTTAAGGCCTGGCCGACTTGTGTTAACTTTGCCCGATTTGGCTCAAATTTTTAGGGTCAATGTTTTAAAAAATGAAATATATAGTTTCTCGGGACGGAGTTATATGGGAGCAATAATCAACTGTAAACAGATTTTGTCTAATTTCAATACCACTTTTTTCCAAGAAATCGAGAATTATTTAGTCAATTTTTTTTTTTTTTTTCTAGCACTTTTTGCTTAGACGCTATCGAGATTTTAACTAACGGATAGACAGATAAAAACCGTAAGTGGTTTAAATATTAGCCGATTTTACTGAAAATTCTTTTTGATGAAGGGTACAAAAATATACATTTCTTGTGACGTTTTTTAAGATTCGACTTACAGAAGACAGTTCGATTTGACTTCTTCACAAATTTCTCTACATAAGAACATTCGGACCTCATATAACGAGTTTTTATATTAAATCCAGGTCTTTCAAGCCTTGGAATTCGATAAATTTAACTTTATACGAATAACCGTGTTGTTATTCGCCGATCTACAACAACAAATGCCTTTATCTAGTATTTATCAGCTTCAACCGGATCAACATTTTTCAAACTAAATATACCAGTGGCATAGAGTCAACAAAAAAGTGTACATTTTTAAAAACTATATATTCCATTTTTGTAAATTTCAAATTCAAATCCCCATTTTCTGTCAGATAATATTTAAACAAACAAACGAAGAAAAAAGAACTAGACAAAAGTCATTCAACATTTCTACAGCAGCGGGAGCTGCATTAGCAGCTTGTCAAATGACTTTGCAATTTTTCTTTAAATTTTTATTTTCTAGAATTTATTTCTATAGTTTTAAAAATAAATATGAGCTCATTGTCGTCGACATAAATATTATTTGTTGAAAGATGGCTAGAGTATCATTTTGTATGAACTAAAAAAAAAACATTCTTAACACTTATTTAAAAAAAAATTGGAATATTGCACAAAATTATTACATGTAATACATTTTTAGAATTTAAAATCTGAATATTTAGTTCAGTACGAACCTTGTTTATTGTTTTTAGGTATTAGAGAAAACCAAATAATATATTTTATTGAAAGTGGCCTTTATTTGAACAAATTTTCAAAACTTTTTCTTCGTCTTCTGTTATCCTTGACTAACTGTTATAACAGTGGAACATATCGCCTTATATAATCAGCAGTAACATTACTTTACACACAGTATTTAGGTTTTTCGGAGGTACTACAGAGCGGTAAGCCTACTACGTCAATTAATTCTCATAAATTTTTAAAACTCGATTCGTACTCTATTCGATTAGGGTGGGTACTAGAAATTGACTCGGTATAAAAAACGGCTCTTTCAGAGCCGTGAACACCGATATACAACGTGTTATGATCGAACTAAATGTGACGACACATTGAACAGAGGCGTGGCAAATTTATTGTAGAAAAATATTTGGTAAGCCAACGCGTTTAATTCGTTTAATCATTTTATCAAAATCATACAAATATCGAAACATCGTGCCTACAAGACGCACTATTTATCGTGCCGTGAATGTTCTGGTCTATGGAAAATCCTTAAATTATTTATTAGTCACCTTTGCATCCATTAAAAGTGACAGCTGGTGTGCATTTTGATCAGGAGGAATCATTGAACCTTTGACCGATATAGTGATATACATAATTGCAAACTTTTTAACACCACAACTGAATGCTTTGGGCTTGATTAATATGTGATATCACAAAGACGGCGCATACATCGCATATAATCAGTATTACAAATTAATTACTTCGAGACTTCTTTCCATAACAGGTTATTTTAAGAAATAGTGATGTTGGTTGGCCTCCATAGTCACCTGATTTGACTGCTCCGGAATTATTTTTGTGGGAATATTTGAAAGCGAGGTTTATGTAATTGAGTAATTTTCAAATTGAATTGAGAAATTTTCAATTGAAATTGAGAATTTTCAATTGAAATTGAGAAATATTCAATTGAAATTGAGAATTTTCAATTGAAATTGAGAAATATTCAATTGGAATTGAGAATTTTTAATTGAAATTGAAAAATTTACAATTGAAATTAAGAAATATTCAATTGAAATTGAGAATTTTCAATTGAAATTGAGAAATATTCAATTGGAATTGAGAAATTTTCAAATTGAATTGAGAAATTTTCAATTGAAATTGAGAATTTTCAATTGAAATTGAGAAATATTCAATTGAAATTGAGAATTTTCAATTGAAATTGAGAAATATTCAATTGTAATTGAGAATTTTTAATTGAAATTGAGAAATTTTCAATTGAAATTAAGAAATATTCAATTGAAATTGAGAATTTTCAATTGAAATTAAGAAATTTTCAATTGAAATTTAGAATTTTTCAATTGAAAATGAGAATTTGTAAATTGAAGTTGAGAAAATCCCAATTGGAAATGGGAAATATTCAATTGTAATTGAGAATTTTTAAATTTAAATTCAGAACTTTTCAATTGAAATTGAGAAAAGCCCAATTGAAAATGAGGTTGATTTTTATAATTGAAAATGAGAAATTTTCAATTGAAAATGAGAAATTTTCAATTGAAAATGAGAAATTTTCAATTGAAATTGAGAATTTAAGAATTGAGATTGAGAAAACCTAAATTGAAATTGAGGTTGAAATTTCATTTGGGGTTATCTCAATTTCAATTGAAAAATTCTCAATTTAAACTTAAAATTTTTCAATTTCAATTGAAAATTTCTCAATTTTAATTGAAATTTTCTCATTTTCAAATGAAAATTTCTCAATTTCAATTAAAAATTTCTCAATTTCAATTAAAAAATTTAACCTCATTTTCAATTGGGCTTTTCTCAATTTCAATTGAAAAATTCTCAATTTCAATTGAAAATTTCTCATTTTCAATTGGGCTTTTCTCAATTTCAATTTCTCTATTTTAACTGAATGTTTCTCATTTCCAATTAGGGGTTTCTCAATTTTAATTGAAAATTTCTCATTTTTAATTGAAAATTCTCAATGTCAATTGGAAATTTCTTCTTTTCAATTGAAAATTTCTGAGGCTAACAGAGGCGGACATTAATCCGATATACAATATTAGATAAATAAAATAAAACATCAATATAAAATGCATTCTGTTTCATTTAGTCAAAAATTATTTAACGATCATTATACCTTCCACTATGTAGAAAAGGTACAAAGGGTATATAATAGGGTGGGTCATTTTTCGACTTTTGTCTCTGATATATACATCAGCACAAACTGATATACTAGAGTGGGTCGTTTTTCGACTTTTGTTTCTGGTCGACTTCTAATATTTAAATTATATGGCCAAATTATATCAATCGGAATTGTGTAAAATATTATTGATTTATTTTTAGGATACGAGCCAGCGCAACGGGCCCAAAGTTTTTGATCCCATTTGGGCTCAAAAACTAAAAAATGCGTTTTGAAACCCACAAGAGAAAAATTACCCATTTTCGAGTATGAAAAAAACTAAGTAAATATTGTTATATTTTAACGAAATTAAACTATGAAGTACTTACAAGTTTTGAAATGATAAATCATGTCTTACTCTGCAATTTTTTGTCCAAAGTATTTTTTCTAGCGGTGTATCCTTAGGCGTATTGTCAAGGACACGAATTTTTGGGTGGAAATCGCAATAACTTCAAAACTGTTTTATGGATTTCAAATATTGATGACTTCAATTTAAGCTGCATTAGTTCACTTTTAGATTCCATTAACTTTTCTCTTAAAAATAAATTGTAAATGAACGAAATGTTGCAAATACTCTAATTTTTCTCATACAAATGGACTCAAAAACTTTGGGCCCATTGCGCGGGCTCGTGTCCTAAAAATAAATCATTACGTCAGCACAAAATTTTATACTAGAGTGGGTCGTTTTTCGACTTTTGTCTCCAGTCGACTTCTAATATTTAAATTATATGGCCAAATTATATCAATCGGAAGTGTGTAAAATATTAATGTAGCAAATACTCTAATTTTTCTCATACAAATGGACTCAAAAACTTTGGGGCCGTTGCGCGGGCTCGTGTCCTAAAAATAAATCAATTATATTTTGCACACTTCCGACTGGCAAATTTGGCCACATAATTTCACTATTAGAAGTCGACCAGAGACAAAAGTCAAAAAACGACCCACTCTAGTTTGTTCTGATGTATATAACGCATAGAAATATTGGTATTAGACCCACCCTTAAACATACCGATAGACTTGGAATCACTCCCTGAGTCGATTAAACGATGTCACTTTTTCTGTCCGACTGAATGGATCCCCATGTAAACCTTGTAATCAAAATACAGGTTGCAGTTCCTAAGATAATTTGATGAAATTTGACACAGATAATTTTTTTGATAGTAGGACCATGACTAGTGAAATTCGTCAAAATCAATCCATTATTTATGGTACCTCCTGTAGGTCTCACTTCCCGAAATTAATATTTTGACCATAGCTCCCAGTCAAACTCTTCTACTAAAACGCTCGTAAATCTGAAGATAGTGAAAATTTTGAGTTTATTTTTTGCATATATAACTTTTGTAAAATGTTATTTTGTAAAGTATAATCAATTTGCTAAATTTCGATATAATCGGTCCACATTTGACCCTAGCCCTCATATAATTCCAAATGATGGAAACAGCTTAAATATATAAGTCTTAAGAATTTTTTGTACAATGGCAAAATTTAGCATATATTTGTCTTTTTACTCGAAAAAGAACACATTTGACCTTAGTGGTGAAGGGTATCGTATGGTCGGGCTTGACCGACTATATTACTTTCTTACTAATTTTAAAAATAATTTGATGAAATTTTGTTGTAGAAATTTGATTAAGTAGTGAGACCTTCGTTATTATATCGGTTCATCATTTCAAGAATTACTTTTCCGATAGCCATAAACAACAGTTTATGTATTTTGATAAAATTTTCTGAATACACTGTACCACATTTTTGAACTAGTGGTATATTTTTACGAAATTTTGGAAAAGTATACAAATAATCGCTTGAATCGGTTCATATCTGACAACCACTCCATTGTCATAAGCGATGAAAATCACAAAAACTCGCATAAATCAAAAGATGTTTATTTCAGTGTTTGAATTTCTACTTTAGCTACCTTTTTTTTAATTACCGCTACGGCTACAGCTCTAACTTTTTCAAGTAGAACTAGCAGTAGACGCTTCATTATTTCGAAACATTTATATTTTTAAGCTACTGCTACTTTTAAAAAAACAAAAGCGGCAGGTAAAAGTAGCAGTAGACGCTGCATTATTCCGAAGCATTTGTATTTTTAAGCTACAGCTATTTTTCAAAAAATAAAAGCAGCAAGTAGAAGTAGCTCTTTGATATTTCAACTAAAGTATTGGTAGTTGTAGAAAACAGCAAAAATATTATACTTTATTTTTGCTTCAATTTGAAGAGTAGCCAAAATCTGGCTACTTTGTAGCTACTTTTTTGTTCTTCTTATTGTCGGTGTGTAGTAAGAAGTAAATATTTGTATTGCACATATAAAGTAGCCAGAAAGTAACTGCAAAATAGCCAGAAAAACTATGGCTGCTCTTCAAATTGAAACAAAAATTAAATAGATTATTTTTGCTGTTTTGAACCCCTACCAATATTTCAGTTGGAGTAGCAAAGTGCTACTTCTACTTGCCGCTTTTGTGTTTTAAAAAATAGCTGTTGCTTAAAAATATAAATGCTTCGGAATAATTCAGCGTCTACTGCTACTTCTACTTGAAAAATTTGGAGCTGGACGGGTATTGGCTACTATTTTTCAACAAATTTGTATCTTAAAAAGTAGACTTTTTTCGTAGCTACAGCTACTTTTAGAGTAGACGTAAAAAAACTGGTTTATTTTTGATGCATTAAACACATAGACAACAGCAGGCTACACGAACACCGACTACAAAAGTCGTTGGCTGCAATCGTCGCCTCGTAGTCAGCTACTTAATTATTTTGGGGACGGCAGCTACATTTAAGATGGCAGCTACATTTCGAAACACCTGTTTATGAGTGGTGCCAATATCGCGTTTATAAGATGGACAAAATAACAATTTCAATTTTAATAAAAACGACATAAATTAACCTCCGAAATCAACGGTTTTCTTGTAACTGATGGTATGTCTATATCAAAAAAAAATGTACAGAAAGATTTTGGTGTGATCTCTAATAGTTTAAGAGTTTTGGGCTTTTTAAATTTCAAGAATAATACGGTATAACTTTAGAAGTTTATATCCGATATTAACTTTTTTGGTATCAAACAAAAGCTACTAAAAATATCTTTTATATATAAACTTATACTATAAACTATACTATAAACTTATTTCTGCTATAAACTATAAACATATTTCTGCAACCGACTTTTTTTTTATAAAAATTCGTATATCTTAAAACAATATAGATATAAGTATGCTCTTTTATATAATGAATTTTATAAAGGACATACTGGGCTTTTATATAACATGAACTACGTAGCTCTAGCACACGTAGCGTGTGAGTTAGACAGTTTAAAAAATAACTTTTTAAAATTTTACTTCTATTGAGTTAGAGCTATATAAATATAAATTTTTACATAATATTTTATTAGATATTGTTATATACATTAAATATATAAATATTTTATAAGTATGTAAATTGTTTACATAAATTCTCCCCATTGTATTTGTGGTAAATAAATTCAAGTGGCTTAAATCGCTCATTTATTTCAATATTATATGGTGTTGACAGCACTAAATCTTTTATTGTCGCCAACAAAAATAGAAAATAGTTTAATTTTGGCTACAGCTACAACGGTGGTCGGTAGTCGTGTAGCCGTGTCGACACTAAAAAATTTATTTCTATCTGAATGCATGTATTCTAATTTTGACAGATTGTAGCCCGTAGCCTGCTGTTGTCTATGTGTTTAATGCATGATGTTTATTTTTATTAAAACCCTATACTTAATTTGATCATATCAGGTCTGATTTTCCAGATATTCGGCATTTTATGTTTTTGCTAGAAACCTAGTTTTTGAAATATTTTGTAAAATAGTGTGAATTAGTGAGGGAATGTCTTCAATATTTTTAAGGTTTTGGAATCTTTGGAAGTTGTGCTTTCGTTTAAGTTTTTAAGAAATATTAAATATTAAAGTAAGTATAGAATTTTAATGAAAATTAATAGGTAATTCATAATTCTTAAGTTTGGTTCTTATGCATTAAACACATAGACAACAGCAGGCTACGGGCTACAACCTGTCAAAATTAGAATACATGGATTCAAATAGAAATAAATTTTTTAGAGTCGACACGGCTACACGACTACCAACCACCGTTGTAGCTGTAGCCAAAATTAAGCTATTTTCTATTTTTGTTGGCGACAATAAAAGATTTAGTGCTGTCAACACCATATAATATTGAAATAAATGAGCGATTTAAACCACTTGAATTTATTTACCACAAATACAATGGGGAGAATTTATGTAAACAATTTACATACTTATAAAATATTTATATATTTAATGTATATAATAATATCTAATAAAATATTATGTAAAAATTTATATTTATATAACTCTAACTCAATAGAAGTAAAATTTTAAAAAGTTATTTTTTAAACTGTCTAACTCACACGCTACGTATGCTAGAGCTACGTATATATATATATAATTCCCCGACAACATTCCAATTGGAACAAGGGGTACTTCTCTCAGACAATGAGCTGCATCCGATTCTATTTTTAGACTCATTGAGAGGGACCTACGTTTTAACGCCGGCTCCGAACGGCAAATGCATTAGTTAGAGAAGTTTTACATAGCCTAATACTCAATAACCAGTGGCTAGCTGAGTTATGAGGTGAACCGCCGCTTTTTTGAAAATTTGTTTTTTCAAGTGAGTCTGACCAGGGATCGAACTTGGGCCTCTGGTATGCTAGGCGGATGACTAACCTGCTATACCACGGCGGTTCACGCTAGAGCTACGTAGTATAAAGGACATACTGGGCTTTTATATAACATGAGCTAGAGCTACGTAGTTCATGTTATATAAAAGCCCAGTATGTCCTTTATAAAATTCATTATATCAAAGAGCATACTTATATCTATATTGTTTTAAGATATACGAATTTTTATAAAAAAAAAAGTCGGTTGCAGAAATAAGTTTATAGTACATTAGGTCCTTATCCATTATAAAGAATATTATATAGAATATATAAGAATATAGAAGATATTTTCAGTAGCTTTTGTTTGATAACAAAAAAAGTAAATATCGGATATAAACTTCTCAAGTTATACCGTATTATTCTTGAAATTTAAAAAGCCCATAACTCTTAAACTATTAGAGATCACGCCAAAATCTTTCTATAATTTTTTTTTTTTTTGATAGACATACCATCAGGTACAGGAAAACCGTTGATTTCGGAGGTTAATTAATAAAATAAATTTATGTCGTTTTTATCAAAATTTAAATTGTTATTTTGTCCATCTTATAAACGTGATATTGGCGCCACTCATAAACAGGTGTTTCGAAATGTAGCTGCCGTCCCCAAAATAATTAAGTACCTGACTACGAGGCGACGATTGCAGCCAACGACTTTTGTAGTCGGTGTTCGTGTAGCCTGCTGTTGTCTATGTGTTTAATGCATTATACTGCGCAAAAGTTGCAATCTTGTCGGTCAGTGTAATTTTTCTATAAACTAATTCTATAATATCGAAGTTTTTAGTCTACATTTGACTTTAACTTCCATAATGGAACCAGTCACGGAACTGGCTTAAATGAAAATCTTGAAGAAATGTTTGTATCATGATAAAATTTAACAAATACTTGTACATTTCTTTATTGAAAAGAAGCTTCAGAAACTTGGTGACTCTCGATCTCTATTGGAGTTTGCATTCTCGGGTTATGGACATGGGATGGTATTTATAAATTAATATTTTACTTATGTTTATACCTTATAAATCCTAATATTTTGTGGTAACCTTAAAAAAAAGAAACATATTCAAATTTTAGATGTGGGTTTGTTTCTTTACTCAGCTTGAGTTTCGTATTGTTCCATCTTAACACCAACACAAATCGAGAACAATGAAGTTTTGAATAAATTTTAAGCTGATATGATACCTCCAACCTAAGTGCAATATTTTCATTTATTTATTTCTCTTTCTAAATGGAATAGAACTACCAAAAATAGCAACAAAAATATTCAAACAATAAAGTGTTATTAAACAACAAATAAGTAAAAAAATAACAAAGAAAAAAATATTAAATAATAGAAACTTGAAACTCACGTTTGTGAATGTCAGTCAGTCGATTTACGATTTGTTCATTTAGAGCTCAGTGTATTCTATTGGTAACATAACAAAGCAAACATTTGCTAAACTACTAAAATACACTGCAAAAAAAAATATGAATGCGAACAATGAATAAAAAAATGACCTTGAAATCAGTTTCAATTCAATTGATGAACTTAAACTGAACATTAGAAAAAAGCAACAAAGAAACTATTTTGCAAATCAACATTAGCATGAAGTCGAAACGTAAAAATAGCAACAAAGTTATTAAATTTTATTAAAGATTTTATTAATTTACAAATTTATTATTGAATTTCATTAAATCTTTAACTTTTCATTTCGTTATAAACATGTATCCTCTAATCGTGTTCTCTGCTGGAAATTTATATAGAATTAAATTGCAAATTTTTAATTAGCATCAATAACCAATAAAAATCTGCTGAATAATTCAAAACGCCAAAAATAATAAAAGAACAAACAGCCAATTCAGTATTTTTATAGCTTGTAATAAAGTTAACTATCGTATTATTTTGTATTTATACAACCCAACCTTGGAATACTATAATCGTATTTGATTGAAAATCCCTAAAAGATTCTCCTCAATTTCTGAAAGGGGAATTGTTAAGGTGCTAATTATATTGGCTTTGTATGTTTTTTGAATTTTCGAAATCCTTTTTCAAAGGCTTAACAAGGAGAGCATGTCTTTGCCTGGAGTACCCCCATAAAAGTGTAGTTTCTGTTACCATGAAGAGGAAAGCTGCAAAAAAGGCAGCCAACTAATGAATTGAGTAATCAATTAAAGCTGTAGACTCTTGTTGAAATTATATGTTTGTTTAAACGCCAACACACTTTTGTCTACCATGGGGTTGGGTTTTACTTTATAGGTTGTTTTTTTGGTAGCGATTTAAAAGAATTTACTCATTTCCAGAAAAGACCAGTCTCATCGACATTAGGAACTTGGTCACTAAATACTTTATCCGCTTTCTTCAATTATTTGTACCAGCTTCGGTTCTTTGGCAGATGTAGTATTCCCTGAAGCTATTTTACATTTCCTTCTGACCTTATGAAGTTTATAATGTTAATAATAGATTCTGAAAATGTTGATGGTTCCAAATTGTTTATTTGTTCATAAATTCTTAGAGACTTCTATTTTATTGAATTTGTATCTAACGGTAAACGTTTTTAAGTGTAATCTTTTATCCATGTCAAAAAAACCTTCTCCATTTTTGCTATAATTATATTTCTGGTGATGCAGGAGATGTTGGATTTTGATTGGTCTTAACTGAGTAATCCCAGAATTATCTTGGTTATCCTTCATCTCAACTGTGGACACTGATCTCCTCGTGGTATCACCCGGGGATTGACACTAACACCCGTTAATTCACGAACGATACAAATATAGGTTAGAAAGTGTGCCTAGTATCACATTAATGGAAAACACTATGAAAAAGCTAAAATTTGAATAAAAACGGTCCCATAATATGAGAAGAGGACGTTCAAAGCTTCGAGGGAAAATCAAGTAAAGGCAAATCTTTCAAAGCTTGGCCATTGAATTTAAGAATGAGCGCACAAGATCAAAGCGCATGGAGTTCTAAAATATGCTCGTCCTTTAAACTTTACAGGTTGTAAGTAAGTACTCTCATGAATAAAGTTTATAAGTTATACCATAGGGGCGGATATCTTATACTTTTATAATTTTTGAAGTCTCCAACTCTTCTAGCTCATCATAAATATCAGATGCTGTAATATTTAATACTCCTTTTACACCGCTTCCAGGAATAGAAATAAAAAAAAACAAGTAAGAAAGTTATATAGTCGGTCAAGCCCGACTATACGATACCCTTCACCACTAAGGTCAAAGGTGTTCTTTTTCCTGTATAAAGACAAATATTAGCTAAATTTTGCCTTCATACAAACAAATTTGGCAAATTGGTTACAGTTGTTACAAAAAATATGTATGCAAAAAATAAATCTAAAATTCTCATTATCTTTAGATTTACGAGCGTTTTAGTGATTTTTGTCTCATTTAGTGCGTTTTTAAGAAAAAGTTTGTATGGGAGCTATGGTCAAATGTGGACCGATTTTAACGAAATTTGGTACAGTGATTTTAGTTTACATAAGCAGTATTTGGTTCAAATTTCATAAAAAAATATTGATATTTGAGCCAATATTTCGATTCCGGGAAGTGGGACCTATGGGAGGTACCTTAAATGATGGACCAATTTTGACAAATTTCAATAGCCATGGTCCCAATATCAAAAAAAATTACCTGTGTCAAATTTCATCAATTTGTCTTTAGAATTGCGACCTGTAGCCAGCCAGCCGTCCCGCCAGCCAGACGGAAGGACGGACGGACGGACGTCGCTAAATCGATTGAGAAAGTGATTCTTAGCCTATTGTTATACTAAAAGGTGGGTCTAAGACAAATATTTCCATGCGTTACATACATCAGCACAAACTTATTTAATGTAGTAGGTGATCGCAATGGCGAATATGGCAACTAAATCGAACCTTACAATAATTTTTTGGAAGATGTGCAACAATGCAATTAATAGAGAAACATGTGACAGGAAAAAATGTAGCTAATGTTATTATTGGCATTTTGAATCTCGACAAAGAAATTTTAAAGCAAAAATATTTAATTCACTCTGCAGTTTTGGATTAGACCAATAATTTTACAATTGCCTAAGTATAAAACAATGCGATTTAATTTTGCTTTGAGTGACAGGTGCTGAGCCATATATGGTGAAAGCCGGAAAAGCTATTAGAGTTTTTTTATCCAAAAATGACACATGTCACTTGTACTGCCCATGGATTACATCGTTAAAGCGAAAGCTTATGAGATTCCTACGATACTGTTAACGAAGTAATTGCTAAAGTTAAAAAATATGTTTTAAGACCCCAAACAGGCTTAACGTTTTAAGAGAAATGTATCTGGGCAAAAATCAAATAGTTTCTATTTATTCCTTTGAAACCGTCTTTCAACTCGAATAATTTTTGTACCCTTAGGAGTTCGGAAAATCTAATTACAGATCTTGAACTCGCAAAAGCTTTTGTATACTGAACACAATATCTTAGCAGCTCAAGTTTGCGGTTCTAAGCGTAATTGGCATGCAAATTTAAAAAAACGTTAAAAAATCGAAGCATTCAATTTTTTCTTCATATTTCGTCTTATTCTGCGTTCGTTTTAACATTTGGACAAAAGTCGTTGTTCTACGAAATAGACACCACACTTAGGGAATGAATCCATTTTCCTCTAAATTTAATGGCTGCCAAAATTTGAAGCTCGTTTTCGCCACTTTTTAATTTTTTCGCATCTTTTTTGGCCGCCTCGAAGAATTCCAAAAAAAATAGATAACGATTTGTAGATCTTTCAATTTCGCATCGTTGATATACGACAGGCGTAAATTACGAAAACTTGAGCGTGCCGGTTTTTCGTGGAGCACACTCGCAAATATGAATGAAAATTTCCAAACTACCGCATAAGTCGAGTTTTTGGCATTTAGCACCTAAAAGCTCACCAAAAAATTATTGCGTACTAAAATTTTATGAAGATTTTGAAAATCGTGCAAAAAAGTGCGTATTGGTTTAAATGATTTTCGATTGCAAACTGAGATAAAATCGCACCGATTTGCACCAAAAGTTTGGCAAAAATCTCTTTATTAATTGAGGACGCGAAGGTTTTATCTAAAAACACTTCAATGAAGGACATCGCGAATTTAGCTCAAAATTAATCAGGAATGGTCTTAAAACTATTCTTAAAAAAAGCTTTTCCTTAGATCTGAAGCGCAAAAAAATATTATAAGGATTAACGATTTAACGGACCAAATAAGAATTTTATATTTTAAAAAGATATGCACCTATTAAAAATTATATTTAATTAAAAAATTGTTTTAAATTAAATTTGTCCATAAGTCAAGGCAGCAGAATTTCACTAAGACACACATTTTGTCAAATTTCGGGAAAATCGCGGTTAAAAAAATACAAAATATTGTTAAAAAATATTTTTTTTTCACTTGCATAATTGCATTATTTCTTCGTGTTATGGCATATTTAAATTACCATTATACCATGAAACGACAGAACACCTGAAAATATATAAGTTGTGTCAAAAACAACATAAAACTAATAAAAATAAAATAGTTTTTAATTTTTTTTTAGAAATTTTTGTTTTAACTTCTGCGCTCATCGCGTAAAATCATTAACGCGAACGGATTTTACATTCACTTAGTTCCCTTAATAATATCAAAAAAAAAAAAAAAATTTAGTGCGCGATCAAAAAATTTTTGAATTTTTTTAATTCCAAAAATTAAAACTATTTGGTAATTGTCCATCTATATTTAGTGAAGATGAATTCTTGATAAATTTAACATGTTTTTTGGTTTTTTGAGAGCATATTTTTTAGGTTTTAACAACATATTTTTCACTTTTTAGTGCATATTTCTGGTTTCCCTGTATATGACAATTGTTATTCTATATGTATGGGTCAAGGTTCGGCTCCTGGCACGATCTCTACACATTTTTCCCGAACTACTCTCATGGATAAAGTTTATCAGAAATTTACTTTTATAATGTTTGAAGTTTTCAACTCTTCTACCTCATCATAAATATCGGAGGATGTAATATTTAGCACTTTTTTTACACCGCTTCCCGAAACAGAAATTAGAAAGGGATTTAATTTAAGTAGATTCTTAAGTAGATCTTCATTTCTTATGCGGTTCGTCCACTATATATTAAGGATTTGCCGTAAGCATTTGTTTGCAAAGATTTGCAGACATTTATCGATGGTATATGTGCTTCTCCAAGTTTCGCAGCCATAATAAAGGATGAACTTGACATTCAGTATTAGTATTCTCTTGATGGTGGCCTGAGTTTTGGCTTAGAAGACATACGACATCTAAGTCCTCAAGTTTGGATACCGAACCTACAATTTAGAGTCCTGCGCTTTATATTGTAGATGACAAGAATGAAAAGCATAGGTGACAAGATAGATCTTTGCCTTATTAATTTTTTAAAATTCTCCATAGATAGCTGCTTTTGACATTGTCGAAGGCCTTTATAAAGTCGATAAACGCTAGGTAAATGGGGTTGGAAATTCTTTATACGACTCTAGTACTATACTTGCTGTGTTGATTTTATGGCGTGTAGAGATAACTGCGTCGGATATTCTAGTCAAAATTATTTGACTTAATATTTTGCTCGGAATTTAAATATTTCTTATACCTCTGTAGTTATTGATATCTCTAGAGTCACCCTTTTTTGATATTTTGACGAGTATACCTTCGAGGTTGGCAGAGTTTTTTTTTCTCATATTTTACGTAGAAATGGGTGCTATAGTCTCGCTGATCCTTCAACATCACATAAAAGCATGTCCGCTGAGATATTATCAGTTTCGAGAAGCAATATAAATTGTCACTCGTACGGAATTGTCACTTGTCATCGCTTGTTCGTAATTTTTTGGCCAAAAACAGTACCGTAATTATTCTTCAGCCACCGTATTCACTAGATTTGGCCCCTGCCACTTTTTCCTGTCCCCAAGATTGATGTTGAATTTTGATTAGTAAACAATTACATTACATTTTCAAAAGAATCGCAATGATTATATAATTCTCTTTTAAACAATTTCTGATTACTGATTAATTACGATTACTAATAATCGAAAAGTAATCTGGATTACTTTACGATTACAAAAAGTAATCAGAAGGAATCAAAAGTAATCAAAAAACAAGTAAGAGTGGTATATTCGGCTTTGCCGAATCTTGGATACCCTTCACCAATGGTGTTCCAAAAGTAAAGTGCAAAATCGTAAGATTTTGTACTTTACTTTTTGATTACTGACTTAGTTGAGCCCCACACAAATGCTTGATATGTATATTAATTTTCTTTTGTTCATGCTAAATGTAATTCCTAGCAATATTTAGCTATGTCGGAAAACGAAAAGCTTTTCGGTGGCGTCATCATCTAGAATAGTTATGGACCCAAAGGTTAGGTTGGGCAGGTAGAGAATGCTTATTTAAGCCAGCCAGTAGCTTCGATATATGTGTCTATTTTACGAACACTTAATAAAAGATGCTTCAAAATGTAGATGCCCTTAGATTTGCAAAAGCACATCGATTTGATGAAGATTAAGTATTCTGGAATGCAACCCAAAAACTCAGTGCCCAGTGAGGGTTGTGCACTTTAATTCGTACGAATTATCCAACTAGTAAAAGTTCTTGATTAGTTATGTAAAACTCTGAAGTTAGCGGACTGATTTAGGTCAAAGCTTTAACAATGATTGTCAATGCATACAAGCCTTAGAATTATAGGGTGTATATCTTAGTTTTAGATACATACGTGAAATATATATTGAAGATTTACTTATATTCTGAAGTTAGTTAACTAATTAAGATGAATACTTCATTAATAATATTTGAGATGTATTGTTCATTCGATCTATCCGATGGATGTGTGGAAAGTTTTGCTCTAGTTCTTTGTGCAATTATAACGTGATTTAATTTATCAGCATTAAAGTGATTCCCGGTCGGGGTTATATGGGAGATTTCACTAAATGTGAACCGAGCTCGACCATTTTCAATACCGAACTTTTCAAGAGATCAGAAATACTTTTGTCAAATGTTGTCCCTCTAGAAAGTTTCTTTTAGGCGCTATCGCCCTGAACACCGATATTGTACAATGTCTTTATACTAAATGTCATCATCGTATCTATTATAATTTGTCATTTATTAGCTACTAAGAGATTGCCTCAGGCGAAGTTATACGGAAGCGATTGTCAAACGTGAACGGATTTCTCCCAATTGCAAATAAAAAATTTTAATTTTCGTTGATATGTGAGATACATACATACGGATATAATCCCCTGCGAAGTACGCTATTAAATTTCATCAAAATAATCATCTGAGATATCGACAAAACAGGAGCTTCAAAAACTTGACTACAACAGAAAAAAGGACAGACATGTAGACGGACGGACAGACAAACAGAAGGACGGACAGACAAACAGACAGACGGACGGACGTCGCGAAATCGATTCTTCTGCCGATTCTGAGTCGATCGGTACAATTTGAATGGTATTCATAATCAGATTTGTAGAGTTTATACATCAGATTTTAGGAAATCCTCCCACAAAGAACGCTATCAAATTTCATTACAATCGGTCCATAAACACCTGAGATATCGCTGAAACAATACTTACAAAATGTCAACAAAATTTCTTAGACACGTACTTTGGGGAATTTGCTGCACATCACAAGTAGTGTTTTGGCGATATCTCAGTTGTTTATGAACCGCATTTGATAAATTTTAATAACGTGATTGGCGGGAGAATTTCCTAAATTCTGATATAAAATGTATGTATGTCTGTACTAAAGGAGGATGGTTTTTCGTATTTCTGCATTTCATTTTTTCAACAAACATTCTCTAATGCGTACTTTGGGCAATTTGCAATACATCAAATTTAGTGTTTTGGCGATATCTCAGTGGTTTATGGACCGATTTTGATAAAATTTGACAGAGTGCTTTGGGGAACCATTTCCTATTATCTGATATATAATATATTATCCGATGTACACCAGGAGTATTTTTTTTCTCTTGTTATTTAAAAGTGTGTTTCATTCAAAAATTTAAAAATTTTCGTCTAATTTTTGGTATTTTTTCGATATTTTCGGTGTTTATAAACCGATTTTAATGAAATTTAATAGCGTTCTGATATCTTATTTATGTAGGTCCATCCTCCAGGGGCTTCAGAAACTTGATTTCAACAGACAGACGGACGGACAGACAGACAGACAGACAGACATCGCTTAATCGATTCTCCTCCCGATTCTGAGTCGATCGGTATAATTTTTACGATCACTAATAAAAAAATTACAAACGGAATCACAAATTTATAATACCCTTTCACCTATTGGTGAAGGGTATAATAATCCGACTACTTTTCAAGATTACTTTTGATTCTTTTTGATTATTTTCTGTAATCGTAAAGTAATCTAGATTACTTTTTGATTATAAGCAATCGTATTCAATTACTAACCGTGCAAATCTGAAAATACTCGTAATGTAATCATTACTCCACCTTTCAAAAAAAAGTAATCAAAATAGTAATTATTACGATTACTAATCATTACTAAACAGCTATGGATGAGACCCCTGAAAG
Organism: Stomorhina lunata; assembly: GCA_933228675.1. Taxonomy (NCBI): domain Eukaryota; kingdom Metazoa; phylum Arthropoda; class Insecta; order Diptera; family Rhiniidae; genus Stomorhina; species Stomorhina lunata. Next base: position 90,954,688 of record OW121740.1, on the reverse strand, counting down.
GACGGCGTTTAGAAAGTTTGAGAAGACACAAACGAAATTACTGAAGGAACTCAAGAGCAATTCGAAAAGTGCATATCAGAACTGCTTCGAGGATTGGAAAAAAACGCTATCACAAGAATATTATATCTCTGGAGGATTTCTTAGAAGGAAACAAAATTGAAACTTATGAATAAATAATTTTTTTAACAGACCTCGTATAAGGAATTCACTCTCTGCAAAAGTTTTCAAGTTGCCTGTATCCTCCATTTCACAACAAGAAATATTTGAATTTATATTACTATTAACCTTAAATGCATCTTTTAAAGTTCTGCAGTGATATCATATTTGGGTTGTTGTTGTTGTTTCGAGTATCTCCAAACCCTTACTTTTTTCAATACATTTTAAAACATTTTGAAAAGCATTAATATTTTTATCGCGTAGAATAAGTTTTTGGGTCTGAAACACGGCTCATCTGTCATAAAATGCAAACTTCTTAATTTTCAACAAGTCATTGTCGACAGTTGTTTGTTGCGGATTTTTCGTTGTTGATGATGTTGTTGTTTTTGCTGCTGTTGTTGCCATTTGTGCTGTGTTCATTTTCGGTTGTATCTTTTTCTTTGTTGTCTACAAACAACATGCACGTAGACAATGTATAGAATGTAAAGATACATACGAGTAAATAAACTACAAGATACACGTATTTACTGTAAGTAACACACATGTGTACTTTTTCACTTATACTCGTACAGAAACAACAATTCTCGTACTTTTTAAATAAAAATCAATACTTTATTTTTTTTAAATTTTACAAAATTTTTTGCTGCATCAGAATGATGCTGTAGTTTATTGTTCAGATATTGTTACTTGGTTTATATGTTGTTGTTGTTGTTGCTGTTACTGTTGCCGCTGCTGCTGTCGGTGTGGTTGTATGTATTAGTTGTTGTTTTAGTCTTAGCAATTGATGAAAATTATTGCAAGTCATCAAATATTGGATTGAAGCTGTTACAAGCGAATACATATATTGTGGGCCTTAACTTTGGTACTCTAAAACCCACTAGGGGGACATGGCAATGAAATTTTATGATTTACAAGGCTACAATTACAAGTTGAAACAACTTTTTTTGTTTTTCTATTATTTAAAAAAATATATATGTATTTACTTTTCTTACTAAATTGGCTACTGAAATAAATATGTATAAAAATTAACTAAAATTATTTTTAAATTTTCTTTTGCCAAATTTTTCAAACATTTCTTTTGTCAAATCTTCAAGCAAGTGCATTATTATGAGGATTATATCCATCATGCATTTTTGATGTTCCAAATCTTATGTTACCTCAAAATGTTTGTTAACTTGACGTAAATCTCTTGTGATTCTATGAGTCTTCTTGTCTTGTGTTCAGATACATTTATTATCTTGTAAATTGTATAACTTCACATGATTGTAAACTTGCAGCAAAGTTTCATGTTTAAAAGTAAATATTTGCAACAGATACATTAAAGTAGAAGTAGTGGAAGATTTACCAGGTGTTTTTGTTTATGTGTACAGCAGTCCCTCGATTTACGTCTTGTAAATAATTTTAAAAATTGATTGCGTGAATAAAAATTCATGTTATCCAGAATAAGGGAAAATTTAAAATATTAATACTTAATGTTTAATATATTAAAGAACTCGCAAGATCAGAAGAAAATTTAGAATGTTATCAAGAGTATTTCAATTATACACCATCTAGAGTTAATGATACAAATATAAGTGGCATTACTTGACCATGGTCGGTTAGATTCAGAAGCCCTAATATAAAATTGTGCTTTTCATAAGGGTAGAATACTAAAGGCCCTATGCTCCACTGGGAGTCAAGGATAACAGAAGAAGAAGAATACTAAAACAAACTTCTAGTCGTGTATCTCCTTCAACAAATTCTACATGCCTGTGTCGCAATTAATCGACATTCAAACCGATTATTTAAATATTCACGAAATATACAACTCCTAAGAACTTTTTATGGCGGATTCAAACAAAAGTGCTTAGCTTATAGAACCTATTATAAACCTTATGCGTAATTAAAGGAGGTAAAAATATGGTATTAGAATTTGAAAACAGTTGTCGCAAAAAAATAAGAAAACGCACTTATCTTATTTCCAAAACTCTTTAACCGGATATTCGTTTCCGACAAACTGAAATGAAAGTATACTAATCAAAATTCCAAAAAATGGTGCAATAACTACAGGGGTATAACACATCTTCCAATGCGGAGCAAAATATTACACTCCGCGAAAATTAGTTTTGGTTCAGAGAGAATAGATTTTCTATTGACCTAATCAACACAGTAAGAATAGTACTAGAGCAATGTAACGAATTCCGCATTTGCCGACTTTATAAAGGCCTCCGACAGTATTAATAGAAGCTATCTTTGGAGAATTTTAGAAAATCGTAACATGCCAACGACAATTCTGAACTTAACTCGGGCAATGAACGTGGATTTTCAATGTAGAGTCCTACACAAAGGTAAATTTTCAAAGCCGTTCGAACTTACTACTGAAGTAAGACAAGGATGGATCTTGTCACCTATACTTTTTATCCTCGGCATCGACAGTATAATGCGCACGGCTCTAATTGGTAGACACGGTATCCAATGGACACCCCTTTAACAACTCGAGGACTTTAAGAACCCATTTGTATGGGAAAAAATTGGTTATTTTTTTGTTTTTGTTTTTTCAAGAAAAAATAATCTGCATTCGGCATTCTGCGAGGTATTTGGAAATCTCGGCAAAAAAGTTACGAACATACAACTCGAACATCAAATTCGTGTTGTATTACGGTTGCAAAACTTGTAAACACACAAATGCCATCGATAGGCGCCTACAAACCTTGGCAAACAAATGCTTGCCCCAAATCCTTAATATATGGTGGCCGAATCGCATAAGAAATAAGGATCTACTAAACGCGACATACCAAATCCCTGCTTCAATAGAGGTATGTCAATGAAAATGGCGGTGGATAGGCCATACACTTCGAATACCAAATACTAAGATTAATAGTTGGGGCATTATGCTCCACTGGGAGTCAAGAATAACAGAACAAGAGGAATTTTAGAAAATAAATAAGTTGAAAATATTAAATTTTAAAACATCACAAGAAATTTTCCGAAATTTGAGCTTTGGTTCAAATTCACAAACAATCCGAAGTTGTTCTTTATTATCTTTCAACAAAAAAAAAAGGAAAAATCGTCGAATATTTTTGAAGATACTTTTATTAAAGTGGCATTTTATTTTTTAAAAACGGAAATTTTAGTAATTTTGCTATATGTCGAAAACTGATATAATTCGGACTTTACATAAAGATCAGGGGCTGAATTACGGCATTCGATATCGATCGAAATCATAGATATTTTCAAAACATTTGTATAGCATACTTAAGGGAAAATCAAAATTTATTAAAAGATGAACAGTTTACTATATTTTTTGAAGTTATTTGCCAAAAGATGAACAATAGTAAAAGAGTTTTAATTGAACAATATATATTTTTAAAAACGAATCAAAATGGATACCAAATTTCAATAAACTTTTGGCATAGAAGTAACTTTGAACATCCCTAAAGTATACTTCACAATATACGCTTAAAAGTCTGACTTTTCGATCGATATCGAATCCGGTAATTAGGCCCCAGGTGTTGATCATGACTTTGCTAAAATAATTTCCGAAAAGTCTTTCGAATGTCGGTAAACCCTATATTTTACGTGTGTTTTAACATCTCAAAAAACTAATAAAGCCTTCTAGGAAAATATAAATTTCCGTTTTGCACATAAGAATCTATAAGCCGAACGAATCCTGCTATTTAAGTTGGCAATATATAGTACAATGAGTCATCTAACCTCAGAGCGCAAAGTTGTTGTATGGGGTATGAGTGGCCGATTATTGGATTAGATCAAAGCTAAACCAACAATGAATAAAATCTCAAAATAAACATCTCGAAAATATAATAAATCCCACAAAATCCCAGCTAACTATACACAAGAAATATCTGGAAGATGTTTTTACAATGCCTCTAAGTATTCATAAAATCGATATGGAAACTTTATATATAAATTTCTGGCCGATGTGTCTAGAACTGCCAAATGTTTGTAAAAGTAATAAAAACCGTTTGGTTTTGCTTTATTAAATATTCAAATACATTTTTTTGTTTTCAATTGACATTCGTCTAAATATGTTGTGTTCCTGTACTATAACGAAACTACCTAAATGAGTCCGAAGTTACCCAAAACTTACCCAATTTTGGTTCCTTACTCTGCTTTGGTTTGAGTCTTAACTAAATTGTGAGTGTAATTTTATTTCTCGTCTTTCTCAAGACTACACAAAGCAAAACTTAAATGTTTTAAACAGTTTTTTGAATAATTCAAGTTAAATCAATTGTGCACTTAAGTTTTGATGTTTTGTGTTCCCATACTCTTGTGTAAGCTTTGTTGTTTGTGCGAGTACCTTCTAAGTTTGCTACCCAAATTCACTTCAAGAAAAAGTCTGAGAAGTTTTGTGTTAGAGGAGAAAGGAAATAACTCTCACAATTTAGCAAAGACTCAAACCTATATTGAATATAACAATACAATTGTGTGAGTTTTCTAGTTTGACGAAAACGAGAGCCTCTGGTGGGAATCGAACCCACAACCAGCGTTACCGTTATGCGACTAAAGTCGCAATTTGCTATTTAGGTGGCCTGCGACGCAACCTGCGACTTTTCTTCCATGGCCCTTTTTTGCTACTTTTTCGAGTTTTGTGCGACTTTTGACACCTTTTTAGAAAATTATTTAAAATTTGTATTTTTATCATATTCAATATCTTAACTAAAATTCCTTAAAATGATTGTAACTTAAGTATAAATGTCACTTTGGTCTCAGTTTGCTGTCTAAAACCATTAAAAGCAATATATAATTTTTTGAACGATTTTCAAAATCTTCATACAATAATAGCAAAAAATGATTTTTTGGTGCGCTTTTGCTTTTAGGTGTTGAATGGCAAAAACTCAGTTTACGAGGTAGTTTTTAATTTTTATACATATTTGTCATATGTATATAAATATATAAATAATAAATGATATATATCAAACGATACACAACTGATCTACCAATCCGTATCCATTTTTTAGGAATTCATTGAGGGGGCCGAAAAATATGCGAAAAAAATTTAAAAGTGGAGAAAACGTGCTTAAATTTTGGCAGCCATTAGGTAGTATTTGAAGTGACGAAATTAACATTTAAAGGGCAATGGATTCATCCCCCAAGTATGGTGTCTATTTCATAAAATAACGACTGGGTCCAAATGAAACGAAAAAAGAAGATTTTTTACGTTTTTGAAATTTGCATGACAATTAAGCTAAGAAGTGCAAACTTGCGCCACTAAGATTTTGTGTTTAATATACCTGTAGACTTAGGAGTTCAAATCTGTCATTAGATTTTCCGAACACCTAAGAGAACAAAAATTATTCGAGTTGAAAGTCGGTTTTACAGGAATTAAAACTGTTTGATTTTTGCCTGTATATAATATTTTTTCAAGTATGAATTGTTTTATAGTCTTTTGTTCATTGTTTAAGTAAAAATGATATCAAAAAATGTGTGCGACTTTTTTTTTATTGAAAGTGACTTTTTGTGCGACTATTTTTTGTAAAAAGCGACTTTTTTTGCGACTTTTTCAAATTTGTCAGCGGTAACGCTGCCCACAACCTCCGCCCAATCAGCCTAGCACTCTACTCACTCAACTTTTAGATAAATATTGCTTTTGGAAACAGTGATTTTCAAATTTCCCTGGAATCGGCCTATATTTGACCTCAACAAAAAAGTCGTTAGAAATGTTTGTTTGACCATGATAAAAGAAATTAGTAAGGTATAACCGTTCTCTCTTTTGTCAGCCATATTAACTTTCTGACGTTTGATCGAATTATTATTTTCTTTTCTCAAATTAAGCTACCATACTACTTTTAAAAATCCCAGTTTCGGTTTGCTATTATATTATAAACACAATCACGACTGCAGGCTACAACCTGTTAAAATTAGAATACATTCATTCAAATAGAAATCATTTTTTAAGCGTCGACAGAAGTTGCAGATATAGACAAAAAAATATATACATTTTATGTATAATATAAAAATGTATATTTAATAAATAAAATTTTACTTCTATTGAGTTAGAGTTACATAAATATTATTTATATAACTCTAACTCAATAGAAGTAAAATTTTACGCTGTCATAACTAACTCGCTACATATGCTAGAGCTAAGTAGTTTATGTTATATAAAAGCCCAGTATATCCTGTATAAAATTCATTATATAAAAGACCATACTTATATCTATGTTATTTTAAGATATGCTCATTTTTATAAACAAAGTCGGTTGTAAAAATAAATTTTGAGTATATGAGCTCTTAATCTTTATAAATCGGAAGAATGTATAATATATCATTTGAATGATACTTTCAGTAGCTTTTGTTTGATATACCAGTTTATATCGGATTAATCTTCTAAAGTTATGCCGTATAATTTTTGAAATTTAAAAAGCCCGTAATTCTCATACTATAAAAGATCACACCAAAATAAGAACATATTTGAAGATACGTTTTTTAAATAAAATTTTGGTGAAAATAAAATTTTCAATCCCAAAAAGAAGCTGAAGAAACTGTAACATGAATTATAAAAAAATATGTTACACAAAAATACTTTAAATATATTATGATAAAATTGAATTGTCTCAAGTCTTTTTTTTTCCTTGTGCAGGATCCGCTAAACTTTATAAAATAAGTTTTAACGAAATGTTTACAACACATTACACATTATACGTTCAAAATTTCCTGATAATAATATTCCCATTTCTCACATGTGGCAATGACTTTTATAATTGTTTACAAAAAACAAATTTCAAATATTTCGCATTTACTTCAAAAATTTTTTTTGTAAGAGAGAACGGTTATACCTTAAAATTTTTTTGCCATGTGTTTGACTACAAAATTTAACAAATTTATGTCTCTGAACACTGAAAAAAAATTTATGGACCATATTTGCATGTTATTAGTGTAGGGTATCATATAGTCGGCCTTGACCGACTATTAAACTTTCTTACTTGTTTTTATTTTAGTTCCCTAATTTTCTAGTTCCTATATAAAACAGTTATTTTATCGTAAACCTAAAATCATGTATTTAGTTCATGTCTGTTTAACATGCAATTATTCAATGACACACTGCCTCCAGTGGTTCCCACCCAGACAACAGCAGCGGCAACATAGACATCAACATCATATTTATTATAACATAAAAACATTTATAGAATAATTATAGTAATCAAATATTTAAGAGGAGTAAAGAAAATAATCATTGTGTGGTCATTTTATATCAGAAATATATATTCATGTTGTCATAATAGACTAATTCGAGTAATAACCCAGGAACGGGTAAATGTAATAGACATTCAGTCAATTCGTGGCTGGGAGTAAATTAAAATTTTATGTTGTTTTTTTTTTTTTTGTGAAATTAAGTGACGAGTGCATTTGCATGAAAACCCATTAAATTATAGTAAATCATGGAAGTAAACAGACAGTCAAAGAGATAGAATGAAAACTTCGTAGTCTGAACATGAAAGTGGTTGTGTAAAAAGACATTTAACTAACCCAAGAAACATTGACACCCAACATATTAAACAAGCAGTTGGACAGACTAACAAAATAAACTAACCTGCTAAATTAACTACTGCTACCATTATATCCAAATTCATACATACATAGATACTTTCTTACATAGTATCTAGATTCTAGAATCTAGATACTCGTACTCCTTTGCTTATGAACAATTTGCTTCATACTGTGAAGTCTTCGAGCTTCAACTCCAACTCTAAAAAACATAACAACTCAAAAACAAATCAAACGTAATGGCTTGAAATGAACTGAAGTGAAATGAAATGAAATAAAATATTTGATTAATTGGTTTTAAATTACTCAGACTCTGTTCAGTTGTTCGGTCGTTTTAATAATAATTTAAATGTCCAACAAATTTATATTTAGTCAATGTTTTTTAACTAAAAGTTTTAGTTTTTTTTGTCTTACGATTTATGTAAATTTTTGATTGATTTGTTGGTGTAAATAAAATGAAATAAAATATGTATTTATTTTTGTTATGGGAATTTGTCTGTAGTATTTGGTTACCAACTCAGTTCCAAACTTGTAGCAATTTTTTGAGATATTCTATATTTTATGTAAATTCTTTAATTCCCACTGTTTATAACTATTAAATTCATACATACATATACATACGTATTTAGTTGGTTTTGTAAATTTTTCTATTTTAGTTTTAAACTGCCCAATAAACTAAAATACACTTAAAAGAATTATTCAACTGGACAAATATAATGTGGACTGCACTGCAAGTATGCATCCATCTATTACCAGTTTTACAAACAAGTGTCACGCTGCTTTTCTTAAAAATATAACTTAAGCAGTTGTGGGCTATATTAATGTCGTGGCGGGGGCCACTGTGATGATTAATTGGGTGCCAGAGGGTTCTAAAAGTAATAAAATATTATGTTAAAATTTATTTGGAGGAATTTTTTCATAGGCATAGAACAATTTGGGTTAGGATCGACCAATAGTTGAGACAAAATATTGTAAAAGTCATAAAATATGAAAGTAATAAAGCCCGTCAAACCAGACTATATGGTTCATCACGACTCAATTTTTTAATTTTTTGCAGACTCAATTTTTTAATAATTTCTTTAATGCAATGATCATAATTATAATTTGTAATTTCCTGCTGTTGGTCCTATATAAGAATCAAATCTGGACCGATTATTACCAAATTTCATAACAATAACACAGCTATACAAGAATTGAGCATTTTGCTACAGCACGAAGTTTTCGGATTCCGAAATTTTGCCGAATCCGAAAATGACTTTAATTAAACCCTTCACCATCAAAGGGTATTATAAGTTTGTGCTGATGAATGTAGCGCATAAAAATATTTGTCTTAGACCCACCTTTTAGTATACCAATAGGTTAACAAACACTTTCTAAGTCGATTTAGAGATGTCAGTCCGTCCGCCCATCTGGCTGACTGGACCCCCATGTAAATAAATCATGTAATTAAAGTACAGGATGCAATTCTAAAGATAATACGATGAAATTTGGCTCTTTGAAATTCGTCAAAATCGGTTCATTATTTATGACACATCCCATATGTCCCACTTCTTGGAATTGATATTTTGCCCACAAATATAATATTTTTTTTATGAAATTTAAAACAAATATTGCTTATCTAAACCAAAATCACTGTACCAAATTTGAAATCGGTCCACATTTGACTATAGCTCCGAAACGCTCGAAAATATAAAGATTATCAGAATAGTTTTTGTAAAAACTGTAATCAATTTGCCAAATTTCGAGACAATTGGTCCATATTTGACCCTAGCCCTCATATGAGTCCATATAAGACGGAATATATAACTTTTACGAAAATATTTGTATGATGGTAAATTTTAGGAATTATTTGTCTTTATACAGAAAAAAGAACACCTTTGACCTTAGTGGTGAGGGGTATCACATTTTCGGGCTTCACCGACAATAACACTTTCTTACTTGTATTTTAGTTAGCTTTAGTTTTCGAGACATAATTTTTTTTTCGGAAAAAAGGCTTTGTCCTATGTAATAAGCACTTAAAACCAAAATTAGGCGACAGTATTGCCTCGGCAGTTACAGAGATATTCTACAATATAAAAAAATTGAAAAATTTTGTTTATACTTAATTTTTTATAAAATAAAAAGTTCTTGATGGAGTTCAATATGATATGGCTTATTTTGTCTAAAAAATATCCACTTATAAAATAATAGAAAACAAATTGAACTTTTGTTGTTTCTTCTATTTTTTATGATTTTTTAAAAAGGAAAAAACTTTGAAAGAATAATTTTTTCAGTGTAATTACTATGATATTTCTTAAACGAATTCGCGGATTAAGAACAATGCTAATACGACCTAAAGATAAAATTGTTCTTGAAATTCGGTTTTTTTTTGTTAGCTCAATATAACCAGCCGCTTTGGAGTTATATTAACACGTTTTGAAAAAAATCTATTTTTCGGGAAAAAAATTATATCACGAAAACTAAAGCTAACTCCAAAAATCTAATGGATTTTTTTCAGCAGATCAAAGCCATCTAGATTTGGTCAACAAAACTCTTGCCGCAAAATATTGTTGAACTGTGTAATCAATAAAAAAAAAAATGCTGTAGTTGGTCAAGCCCGTGTCAATAAGGTCAAATATTGATGAGATACTTTACAAGTTTATATGCTATTTTAAACAAGCAAGAAAAGCTATAGTCGGTCAAGCCCTCCTATATTATACCCTTCACTACTAAGGTCAAATATGTACAAACAAGTAAAGAGTTTTCCTTAAGTCTTAGAGACATACATACATATACTATGTTCTGTTTTTAAAAATTTCGAGATTTATGACATTTCCGGCTACGGGCCTGATATGGGAGCTAGGGTCAATTGTGGACCGATTGTTACCAAATTTTGGTTATTGGTTTATATTTACAAAATATTTATCTGTGTAAAGTTTAAGTAAACAAATGCATTTATCTTTAGAGTTATTAACGTTTTTGTGCATTTATGTGTATATAAACGTCTTTTGAGAATGTGTCTTGTATGGGAGGTATGATCAAATATGGGCCGATTTCTACAAAATTAGGTACACCGATTAAGGTTATGATAGGCAATATTTGTTCTGAATATAATAAAAATACTGTTAAATTTGTGGCTGTAAAGGACCAAAAACTCTATTCCGGGAAGGCATCCCTATGGGAGGTACCCGAAATAGTAATCCGATTTCGTCCAAAAAGTATAGATCGTCCTTGTACCAAAATATGAGCCTGTGCCTGTATTAGACATTTGAAAATATATTTATATCGTTAAATGTGGACCAATTTCTATCAAACTTTCGATCAGTGATTTCTATTTGTACAATATTCTTCGTAGCAATAGAAGACCTAACATTTTTAAAAGATATGGTGCTGCCAACTGACCAGATGTCTTCGGTAAAGATTCTCAGGTGACTGACAGTATACGGTGTGTATTAGAGAGACCCTTACAATCAATGATGATGTGTAGTGCTATGAGTCTTTTATTTAAGAGATCGACCAATGTCCTCATTAAATAAAGCAAATTCTAAAATTTCAACTCTTCCATTACTAAAAAATGAGCAAGCCGGCTTTTTTTTCCAGAAAATCCTGCATTAGATCAATTGTAATACAGCCGTTTCTTAATTTTCGAAGAATATATCTTAGATGTTAAGTCCTTTTGTTATAATACAATTCATACATTTGATCGCATTTGTCCAGTTAGATCCGGTTTAGAAATGATCAAATTTGCATAAGATCTTGTGTACTTTCATACCGATAACAATATCTAACAACCAACTTTGGATAACGACAAATAAAAACAGCCTATATTTAAAAAAAAAGAAAAAGGGATTTGAGTTGAATAGGTCAAACTCTCCCTAAACCAGATAAAAATACCGCAAAAAGTGCGAAGTCTTCTTGGAAGACCAGTTTGTACCTGTGAGAACTAACATCAGAACTGAAGATATTGTAATAGAAGTGTGACGAAGTCAAACATGGAGCAGACTATTGATATTATTTATTGATCTTATTATTAAGGCCCTATGGTCGCTTAAGGAGAAAGAGGAACACAAAAGCAATGTGAGCCATTTGTATTCACTTTATCCTCTTTCTTAAATAACTATCTTCCCTCCGTTAACCTATTTTAATAGTTCTAATACAATATTTAGGAGCTATTTTCTGGTATATAAATATAACGACTACTTTATATTAACGAATTTGTAGGACTTACTAAAAACTGACAAGCATCAGAAATCGAAAGCCTATATTCAATACCGTCTATTAACCATTCTTTTCAAAATCATTTTTTAATGGGAAACTGTTTTTATATAATAGTTAAATCTCTTTTAATAAAAATCAGAAAATCTATGATTTAGTAATCCTGGCTTAAATACATATATATGTATATTGTAGTAGAAATATTTACTTATATTTAAAGATTTTCTTTTTTGTCACTCCTTAAAAATATTATATTTGGTTCATAGTCAGTATTGAATATAAGCTATCCAAATGCCTAAAAAATACCACTTCAAATGGAAAGTAGATCCATTATGATTACACAAACCGGAAAGAGTTTTATATTTAGGAAGAACATAAACGACCATATTTTTGATTATTCTCAACTGATTTCATTGAAATACTATATACCTACGTTTATGGTAGTGAGTAGCCAAAATCTCGTTCCGGGAGGTCGGTCCTATGGAAGGTACTCCTAAAATTGGATTGAAAAAAACCCTGGTAGCAAGTAATTATCTGTGGCAAATTTCATAACTTTATTTTCAGAACTTTTACCTCTACTTTGACGACAACATTTGCATGGATAGTTACCCGGCCTTCGGACGGGCTTTAATTGAATCAGGGAGTGATTCTGAATGAATTGTCATACTTAAAGTTTTACCTATGACGAATATTTTAGAACAAACCCAATAAACTCTTCCCACTTTAAATTGTCTAATTAAATTGATTTTTAACTGGCTTGGCCCACGTCCAGGTAATAAATTGGTTCACCCTGCATTTAAATCTCAGTGCATCTGTTAAACAATATAATAAATTAAAGCATGTCAATGTTAATTTCCATGGATTCTAATTATGATGCGAATGATAATGAGTATTTAAGTAAACATTAAAAAAAACTAATAACCAAGGTATTCCCTCACACTCGCATTGACACTTACTTCAACGTTTGAACACCTAAGTAAGAAAAAGTCATCTAAATTTCAAGTTTAAAATAAAATATGATAAAAAAAATGTTGTACAACACATTGATGAAGCCGACCGTCGAGTGACGGATGAGCCATGTCATTTGATGTTAATGTTGTGACATTTATCATGGGAGCGCACAATACAAAAACAACATTGCAACACATTCCTCAAAGCAACAAACGAACATCAGTCAGTCAAACAAACAAACAGGCGAACGAACGAACCAATAAGTCAAATGAGTAAGTGCAAGAAACTTGATTATCGTTAGGAGATGATAAAGATGATGTGGATTTGAATGTTAAATATCGATGATAAAGATTTTTTATGATTTTTCTTCTTGAATATTTATTACTTAAAAATGAGGCTCTTAATCAAGCTACTTTCTTAGAGTTTACCTTAAAAATTTAGAATTTTGTTTAGCTTCAAAGACCATAAAACATCAAAGATCTAATTTGTATCATGATCAGTTTTTTTATTTTCAAAATGTATCAAATTACTAAGTATGTCTGGTGGTCGCTGTTTGACAAATGTCATATACAGAAATTTCTTTCCAACGTCTTGTTCATATTACACGGTATGTCAAACACTGATTGCTACCAACAATTAATGTAGAATAAGAAATTTTTAAAAAGAATTGAAGTACTCAATTATCCCTAAATACTTTGGGGAATTGTTCAGATTAAGGTGTTAAATATTGTCATACTTAAGTAGAGGTTTATTTACTTTTTAAGTGGAATATTTTTTATGTTATTTTTGTTGAAAGTTGCTGTGATTGAGTTGTTTTCTCTTTAATAGAGTCGTTTGCATATGTTATGATTTTTTGTGATTTGTTTCTAATTTGTTTCTTTGCCCTTCACCAAAAGGTGTTAGGGTATTATAAGCTTGTCAATCAATTTGTAATTTTTTAAATATTTACCTCATACCCTTTTCAAACTAAATCGATCGACTCAGAGTCCAAAGAAAATCCTTTTCCGGTTATGGATGATAAAACGTACAAAGTGGCGGACTTTTAACAACATCAGAGCTAGGAATCATTTGAGGCTTCTTTCACGACAGCACAGAAATTTATATAACGGAGTGTCTACAAAAACGGCTTTAACAGCTTTTGAGACAGCACACAGTGTCTATATATCTTGTTTTTCAACAGGGACGCTACAAAAGTACAGCGACAGGGACAGCAGATTTCATTGATATCCGAAACCCGTTTTTGTTTTATTTAAAATAACTTTTGTAGCGCTCTTATTGAAACACCCTTTATTTCTGGATCTATTTTTCATCATGGCACTATGAAAAAATAGGCACTTTAGTTGTAAATATGATTGTTTAACTAAGTATGATTGTATACTTTGAGAGCTTAAAGCTTGGTCAGATCGACAGAATAATATCTCTCAGAAAGACTCTTCTAAATCGGTCCACTAATTTAAGAGATATATGTTATTAACCCTCGAGTTTTTAATATAACCCTGAAATTCATAAAACTTATTTTTTACTAAAATATCTATCATAAGCATAGAAATACCTTTTAAAAAAATATTGCAGAATAAACTATCTAAAGCGGTTTACTAAGTTCAGATCAATATGTTAACCCATTTACTTTTTTGAGAAGAAAATTTTACGTTTTTCACTTTTTATATTTTTACCTCATTATTTTGAAGACTACTTCACATCATTCATAGAATATAAATATTAAGCAGATCTTGCTAGAAATTACACTAAAGTGCAAAACTAACCTCAAACTTGTACATATCGAGAGAATATTATCGTAAAAGAACCCATTTAAATCGGTTCGCTAGCTTTGAAGATATAAATACGTATTTAACTATTTTAGATTGATATAAATCTTAACGAATTAACCCGAAACTTACATATTTCGAAAGAATAAGACTCACATATTAAATCATTAAAGTTCTCATCTTAATCGGTCCGCAAACTTTAAAGATATACGACTTTAAATACAATCTCTCAAAAACTTTAAAACAAGTCTAGAATAATTGAATATCACCAATTTTTTTAATATTTGTTTCCCTGGCAGAACTTGAAAACCACACTTACTTAAAAGCTCTTAAATGGATCAAAAGCTTTTGGCTTTGGAGTTATAGACCTTTTAAGACCAAATATATAAATCAATATATCTCGATCGTTTATGAAAACACTGTAAGAAAACGTATGAAAACACTGTAAGAAAACGTATGAAAACACTGTAAGAAAACGTATATATTTTAAATTCTAAAGCGACTGACTGAATGACTGACTGATTCATCATTGCCCAGCTAAGGCTAGAGAGCTGAAATTTTGACAGCGTCCAACTTTTTTGATGTACAGATTCACTAAGAAGAATTTTTGAAAATTCGGCCGCTTAGGGAGTCAAAAGTAGTAAAAGAGGGAAATATCAGTTACGCTGTATCTCCGGAAGTAAACTCGATAGGACCAAAATTGAAATTGTGTTTGGATCAGCTACAAAAATAAGAATAAAGGTATTTGGTACTATTTTAAAAATAGGAGAAAAAGGTGGTAAATAGGTAAAAACTATTTTTGGTACTTTTTTAACTCATGTGATTAAGGGAGTTAAAATGGAAAATCAAATTTAAGGGTATGTTCTTTGTAAATCGCTTGAACCATATTTGGTAAAAAGTACCATTTAGAGGGTAAAGTATCATTTAGAGCAATTAAATATCATTTAGAGGGTAAAAATGGAAAAATCAATAACATTATATCTTAGAAACGAAAAGCGATAGCAACAAAAACGAGAAAAATGAACAGTAGCAATTAAAGGACATTTAAGGGTTTGGTACTTTTTGTGAATTCCGCCTCTTAGGGGGCAAAACAGCTAAGAGAAGGGAATGGTACTATTACCATTAATTGGGTAAAAAGTTAAAATATTCCAGGGTAGTCTTTTATGTTTTTAAACTAGAAATATAATTTGTAGACGAGTCGATTGACATTGAAGAAAATAGATCGTTTTCCGAAAGCAATAGAAGAAAAACGAAATTGGTCTAAGATCAGCACCAAAAATTAAAGGACACTTGTATTATATGAAAGAGCTCCGCTGTATCTTTTTTATGTACACTTTGCCCTCTTAGGGGGCAAAACAGCTAAGAAAAGGGAAATAGTAGTGGCCTTATATCTCTGAAACTAACATCGACAGAAACAAAATTTAAATTGGATTGGATCTGCTTCGAAAATAAGGGAGCACGTATTTGGTCCTTTTGCAAAATTTGACTATTAAACACGTATTTGGTACTTTTACCATTAATTGGGTAAAAAGGGAAAATATTCAAGGGTAGTCTTTTTTGTTTTTAAACTAGAAATATAATTTGTAGACGAGTCGATTGACATTGAAGAAATATAAGACACGTGGTTGGTACTTTTTTAAATTGAGGGAGTAAAAAGGGCAAAACCCGATGATAGATCGTTCTCTGAAAGCAATAGAAAAAAAACGAAATTGGTCTAAGATCAGCACCAAAAATTAAAGGAAACTTATATTATATGAAAGAGCTCCGCAATATCTTTTATAAATACTTTGCCCTCTTAGGAGGCAAAACAGCTAAGAAAATTGAAAAAGTAGTGGCCTTATATCTCTGAAACTAACATAGACAGAAACAGAGTTTAAATTGGATTGGATATGCATCGAAAATAAGGGGGCATGTATTTGGTCCTTTTGAAAAATTGAACTATTAAACACATATTTGGTACTTTTATCATTAATTGGGTAAAAAGGAAAAATATTCAGGTGTAGTCTTTTTTGTTTTTAAACTAGAAATATAATTTGTATACGAGTCGTTTGACATTGAAGAAATATAAGACACGTGGTTGGTTTTTTTTTTATAAATTAAGGGAGTAAAAAGGGGAAAACCCGATAATAGATCGTTCTCTGAAAGCAATAGAAAAAAACGAAATCGGTCTAAGATCAGCATAAAAAATTAAAGGACACTTGTATTGTATGAAAGAGCTCCGCAATATCTTTTATAAATACTTTCTCGAAATATTAAAAAAAATAAATAATTTTTTCTGGGGTTTTCATAAAATCTAAAGATGTTTGATATCGTTTAAGCCCATTACAGTTTATACCGAGTTTTCATATCATGAGGATAAAAAAAATTGGATTCGTACTAAAAAATCAAGGAATCAGCTGTTAGTTATATTAAAAGACTCGGTACTTCAACCTATATAATGTTGATATCCCTTTAATGGATTAGTTTTTGAGATAAGTATATCACGATTTAATCTTCCATTTTAATGCTATTAAACCTAAATCGGTTTAATAACTTCAGAATCGGCTGTTAGTTACATCAAATTAAAGCTTGAAGGGTTCGATAATTAAACCTATATATAAATGCTGATATTCCATAGACCGATTAGTTTTCGATATAAGTCGTTGTCTCTATAATACCTCATTTCAACTCTGTAGGACTCATCTAAATCGGTTCTATGTTGACTTCTGGAACACCCTTAGTGTAGGGCATATAAGATTCGTTAACGCCAAATATAACACTCTTACTAATTTTTATTTGTTTTAGATTATCTTAGAAATTTTTCACACATGTTCACATATTCCTTTCAAAATTTTTTGACTTGATTAATGATTTTTTATAAAACAAAAATAAGTTGAAAGTATTTTTTCAACTTTTTCCACATTAAAATAAAACTATTTTTATCACTTAAGTTCGGACAAATTTTAAACTAATAATTATATACAAATAAAATTGATAAAAATTAACACTTACCAACACCAGCTACATGAATTTTCTTCATCCATGGATATATTATTCTTTCACCATCTGTTGTCTCCGCCATCAAATCATCATCGCTATCTGTATCCAATAGATCGTCATCCAAACCATTTGAACCCAATTCATCTGGAGAACGATCTAACATAAGACGATCCTCTTCCAACATATCATCCTATAAATATAGACAAATAAAAGACAAATTTATTTTTAATAATATATGAGAGATCTCATTAAAAAGTTTGTCCATTTAACACGTACATTTTCCGAACCTTCGTCATCACATCTTAGTCTCATGCCCAGTTCTTGTAGCTGTTGCCCCGCAGGTACGGCTTCTTCAATACGTTTTTCTAATTTTAAACCTATAATTATAGACAAAATATTTAAATGATTAGAGAGGAATTTTATTTAAATTATGTTTTTAAAGTTTAGTGGGAAATATTTATGATTATAACGAATTAGAATTGAATATTTTAAAAAATACCGAACGACTCTGATTCATCCTCTTAGAGTCCCTCCTTTAAAATACAAGCTCATGGACAAGTGATAAATATTTTAATGATATTGTACATATTTGAGGACAAGGCCCAAGCTCATTGTGTCATCAATTTATTTAATTTTATATTATTTTATCCTAAATCACTAAGACATTGCATGTTTAATAAACACAATTTGATCAATATTACCTATCAGATTTAATCCAATTTTCATAAATTTTAAGTAATGGGTGTTTTTTTTAGAGGTATAGAACTTCGAATTGAAATAAAACACAAGAAAATCGTTTTGATGTCCATCAATTTGGCTTCATTGGAAGGATAATTTTATGCCATTAATGTTTAAATATGATTTCGGGCATGTGGCCGCCGCGGCTGGCTCGAATAAAGCCAATTCTACAGGTCCAATTTTCAACTACTTTTTCGAGCATATGGGGCCGTATGTTATCAATAACGCCACGAATATTGGCTTCCAAGTCCCCTAACGTTTCTGGTTTGTTGGCGCAGACGAGCGACTTCACATATCCCCAAAGAAAATAATATAGTGGTGTCAAATCGCACGATCTTGGTGGCCAATTGACAGGTCCATTCCGCGAAATTATGCGCTCATCGAATGTTTCCTTCAATAAATCAATTGTGACGTGCGCTGTGTGGCATGTAGCGCCGTCTTGTTGGAACCACAACTCATCCACATTCATGCCATCCAATTGGGGAACAAAATAGTCGGTTATCATGGCTCTATACCGGTCTCCATTTATGGTAACTGACTCTCCAGCATTATTTCGGAAGATGTATGGCCCAATGACTCCACCAGCCCTTAGAGCACACCAAACAGTCAGTTTTTGTGGATGTAATGGCGTCTCAAGGGTCTCATGTGGATTCTCTTCACTCCAAATGCGGCAATTTTGCTTGTTGACGTAGCCATTTAACCAAAAATGAGCCTCATCACTGAACAAAATTTTGCGATGAAAATCAGCATCGAGATCAATCTCATTTTCGGCCCATACACCAAAATCACGACGCATTGCATGGTCTCGCGGCTCTTTGCGCAAAATCTTCCATAAAGTTGATGGACAAAGCTCCAATTGCTGTGCACGGTGGCGAATCGATTCATTCGGGTCCTCTTCAACACTTTGCTCTACAGCGGCAATTGTTTCTTCGGTGCGCACTGTTCGACGTCGCTGCGGATGCGTATTATCACATAGAGTAAACGTAGTGCGAAAACGATCCATGGTTAACCGAATTAATTGCTCTGATGGACGATTATGTCGACCATAAAATGGACGGAGCTTGCGGTAAACTTCGCGAACTGAACAATTATTTTCGAAATAAATTTGCACGATTTGCAAGAGTTGTTCTTTTGTCAACCTGTTCATGATGAAATGGCAAACCAAACTAAATATTAATCACTTGACAGCTGACAAAATGGCCGCCAGTTAAAAAAGTGATGCCAACTTAAAGTTCTATACCTCAATAAAAAACACCCGATATATTTATTTAAAAGTTGATCTTAAATTCGAAGACTAAAGTAGCGTTCTTCTTCGGTTATAACATTTCGATGGCGATATTAAGCGTTATCGGAAGATATTTTTGAAAGTATCAGTAACGTTATTTTGGAATGTAATGGTAATACCTAATGGATAATGTTAACTTTAGCATAACATAAAAAAACTAAAAAATCTTGTTTACATAATTAATTTTGACTATAATCTTCGCTTTATTTTGATATTTTGCAAAACACTTTTATATGTATTTTTTTAGTCTTGCAACTTGAATCTAATGCGTGGCCTAACCAACCATCGAACGTACGTCGGAAAAAAAACACTATAATTCGTATTTATTCTGTCTTTCAACTTAATTATAATGCGTGGTTTGAATAGGAATGTTTCTAATGGAGGAAACGTTTGAAAAATTGTTATTAAAAATAAAATACAGCAAAACTAAAATGTTTTTAATAGCCCATTCACATTAAGCTCGAAAACTAGTTAAA
Organism: Stomorhina lunata; assembly: GCA_933228675.1. Taxonomy (NCBI): domain Eukaryota; kingdom Metazoa; phylum Arthropoda; class Insecta; order Diptera; family Rhiniidae; genus Stomorhina; species Stomorhina lunata. Next base: position 90,934,658 of record OW121740.1, on the reverse strand, counting down.
GTAGTTTTCGCCCATAGTGTAATAATGAAAGTGATATCAAGAGCCCAGCTGATGAATTCGCTTTGAAATTTTACATACAAAAATTTGACAAAATGTAAGCAAAACTACAAGAACAACATGGGGTTTCATTTTGTCATGTTGTATTTGTTGTATTCTTACCACCACCTGTAATGAATTCGCCTTGTTTTCGCCTAAAAACAATATTGAAAACAAGGCGAATTCATTCCAGGTGGTGGTAAGAATACAACAAATACAACATGACAAAATGAAACCCTAGTTGTTTTTGTAGGTTTGCTTACATTTTGTCAAATTTTTGTATGTTAAATTTCCAGGCGAATTCATCAGCTGGGCTCTTGATATCACTTTCATAATTACACTTTGATTGAAAACTTAAGTTTTCACATACAAAACGAAAACTCCTTCCGTATGAGTTTTCAACGAAAACTTATTTGAAAACTATAAAAATACCGATACAACACTGAGTTCATACCAATTATTACAACTCTGATTCAGAAAAATGGGAAAATATCAAAAATAAATGTCAGTTGAAAATAAAATACAAAAAAAAAACAATAATTTTAATATTAAAAATTTCTGAAAAAACATAATGAATGTGACGAAAAATTTATTATTTTATTGTTTTTTAATGCAATTTAATAATTCTTAAGTATTTGGTGTTCGGTTTTTAAAATTAAATGCAATTAATAAATGAATTTCTAACGAAAACTTATGAAGTGTCAAATTTTCATAATGTGAATGGTAAAGTTTTCGATGGTGTTTTCATTTCCGAAAACACCTAAAAACTTATAGTGTGAATGGGCTATAACAGTAAAAATATTTGTTTAAATAGTTTTCAAGTTAAATCAATTGTGGCCTTAAGTTTTCTGTTTCCGAACTTTTAGGTAAGTTTTTTTTATTTCAGAGAGAGTTACACCTAAATTACTTTAATTTGTCCGAAATCTCCCAGAAAGTAAAAAACAGACCTACTATTTATGTCCAAAAATGTCCAAAATAATGACATAGGACCCCTTATTTATTTTGAATCCCTATAAACTTCTAAGACGATAGAGATATATCAGTCTATCTTAAATATCTTCTAAAAAACTACAGCGTCGAAATTAAACCTAAATATTTCCCATTTAGTAGTAGTTAACATATAGATCACATTATTTCTGAAATGCCACGAAAATCACTTAAATATCTAGCTATATAAATACCTGTGAGTATACTCAATTTAGTGATAATCGGTCCACATTTAATTAAATAACAAAAATCTTCTCCGTTTACTTAAAAAGTCTTGTAGCTCCTATATAAACCCTATTTCACTTTTAATACCACGAAAACCCAAAAATGCTAATTAATTACAAAAGATATGAACACCAAATTTATTAGAAATTAAAAATTAGATGAATACCAGGGAGTGTACATATATAATTAACCATATCTCACATACTAGATACCTTCATCACTGGAAATGTCTTAAGACACTTAATGATTTAAATGCTTTGAGAACCAAATTTAGTAATTTATGGTCCGAATTTTTCGACAATACGTTCATATTTGACTATAAATCGCTTCTCCAGGAATGTTAACCCTCAGCGACTGGCGTATAGTTCAGCAGACACCAAGAAAATCAAATTTTTGTACAGAAATTTTATCCCATGGCAATACATGATAAACAATTGTTTCTTTGATAAAAAAAAATAAAATAATGTATATGTGATCCGGTCAATGAAAAGGTGGCTTATGACTCAAAAACAAAATTTCGAAAAATTATCTAATTTTTCGAAATTTTTAGCTAATTTTTCGAAATTTTGTTTTTGATTCATAAGCCACCTTTTGCCTTTTCATAGACCGGGTCACATGTAAAAACTTACACTCATAAGCAATAAAGAAAAATGGATTAGTTTTCCGAAACGGGTCTTGGAAAATATAGGCCATGGAAATGGTTTCCAATAGTCTGCCATGTCATTGTGAGAACTATATCACCTCTGTCGCAGAGGGTTATTGAAATTAATTAAAATTCGACATAGCAGAAAAGTAATTTTGGTTGAAAGGATAGCTTGTTTTTGAAAGCGAAGAAAAAAGCAACCTGAAGTTACAAAGGCAAAGGGAATACTCCCATTGGTCTATGTTAAAGATGAAAAATGAAGGTTTGACACAAAAGTGAGGAAATTGCACCTATTAGAAATACGGAACTGTAATAGATGTTAATTGAATTTTTTTTTTTTTTTCTTAAAAAATCTTTATTAATGTCAGCCAGGAAATCGACGAATTGTTGAAAAGGGGTAGCGCCCAAAGTCATTTACTTCCATAAATCAGGAGACAAATAAGCCTAAGTCTTGGCTATGATAACATACCATATGTTTCACGAAGAAAGTTTTACAATTTTTAACCTTATGACTCAAGAGCTATGTATGTACTTTAAAACTATGCACGAGATTGCCGCAGTCTTCATTCCTTTCCGCTACTACGAACTCCGGACAAGCAGACCGATGCAAAACTAAGTCAATAAAAGGATTTTTTAAAAGAAAAATATTATTTAAAAATTTACTAAAGAGTTTTAATGGTAAAAGTCTTTAGAAATTTTGATTATAACCGCAATCTAACCAGAAAGGAATTCGAATGCGGTGGGAAAATATATCATTATTTTGAATATGAGGAATATATCTATATTGAAAAGACGGATTGTTTCCAATGCACGGGCTTAAACGGATTTAGATTTGTAATAGAATTTTGTATTATAGCTTTTGATTTACCATTAATATTATTGTAGTTATTATCATATCTAAGTATATGTGTAATCAATCTTTAGAGGTGTACATTTTAACATTTAAAAGTCGATTATAAACTTTTATAATAGACACATGTTTGACCTTTCGTGAAATTACTTAAACATAGGAGCTGGGGGAAGTTTAACCCTCATTTCCCACAGATATAGCTTTTAAACTTTCTGCAACTGACTTTTCGGTCAATGGTATTAATTTCAGCAAAATGTGATGGGATCGGTTTAGGTTAACTTTATCTTCCATAGAAATAAAATACATATCCGAAACAGGGATGGAAAAAAGGTTTCTGGATTTTGTATTAATTTTAAAAACAAAATGAACTTTTTAGACCAAGAAGTTACCATTTTTTATATAGTGTAATCATTTTATTAAAGTATTACTCATCTAATTCGAAACTCTACAATGAATCTTATCTTTTCTGATACTTATTATGTGTTTGCTGTATCTATCAATCAAATTTCGATATTAAATGCTAATATAGAGTAGATGAAAATGGCTTTGTATCCATTTTTGTAATACACAAATTAAACAGTACTAAATTTAAGAACTACTATAGTTACCCCCTGAGGCTATATGGTCCACTGGGAGTCGAGGATAACAGAAGAAGAATAGTCATGCTCGACGGATTCTGTGATTTCCTTAACCACTAACAAATCAAGAAGATTTTATAATGATTAGTAAAATATCCGTGTTAAATATTGACAACATACAAACACAGAGCTATTCTCAGATATCGACCAAGGCCAAAAAAATTATACAGTCCTTTTACAGTGACTCATTATAATAATATTTTTAAATTTCCCAAAAACTGTGGCTGTAATGAACCTACGTCCCAATTCAGGGAAATTGACATAATCGAAATAATTGACCGATTTGACCCTATTTCAATAGAAATGTCTTCTTCCACCTGAATTTAAAATAAACACAAATAGTAATTCGGAAAACTATAAGTTGCTCTTAGACCCATTTGTCTATTTCACAGCGAAAAGTTAAGATATGCAAATTGTATCAGATAGGACGCGGCAGCATCACGGTACCAAGGTACAGGTTTAAAATGTATCAAAAAAGTACAATTGTACCATGTTTGCCATCCCTGATCCGAATGTATATAATGAGTTTAGGTTGGCAACTTAGTAGGATCGTAGCACGGTAAGTAGCACTCATATAGAAAAGGAACTTATTACAACGAATCTTTATAAAATTAGAAGTAGGTATCTAAGAGCATATTTTGAAGTTATTCAAGAGTGTACGGGGAAGGGTGAAGGTCGGTAGGGTAGCTCCACTAGCTCAATATGAGTTGTGTTTCGCTGTTCTATAGAACATTTTTATGAAGTATTCGTATTTTTTTTAAGAACTTATTCATTTGTGGCCATTGGAACGCATAGCACAAACAACTCTATCTTCATCCATATTATCCGCAAGGGAAATAAGAAAACTTCCCGCTTTTGCGACAAAAAATAAAGTCAAATTTCTAAAAGTATTAGGTACTCTCCCTCTATCCCTCATTACTCAACCTTTTTTGCTAGGTCCATCACAAGTTCAGTTAATTATAATGAAAAATATCCGTATAGTATCTAAAACATAATATCCCTGGTCACAATCTATTACAAATAGTCTAGCATCTTTGCATTTGCAAATTGGTAGAGCAAATATCTTTTGTAGGAAGATTTCAGAATTTAAATAAAACTGCAGCGTAAAGATATCCTTTAACTTCTTTATGATCTTACCTAACTCATGCAAACCCAGAACAGTATTCGTTGGTGGTTCTGTAGAGGAACACTGTAAAGGCAAATCCATCATTTGAGAGTGTGGCGAATGACCCTGAGAGTGGGTGCTACCCACACTACCGTTTGTACCATAATAACCGCCATAATATCCATTGGCGGCAATGGGATTACCACCACTACCATTGGGCGATGTTAAGGCTGGAGCATATGAATTAGTGGAGCCAAGTGACGTTACCGACGGATCATTGTGTAACGTAGGACCCGCCGTTAGGTAATCCGGTGTGTGATGAACAGCGGCTGCTGCCGCCGCCGCAGCGGCATGATGATTATAATAGCCGAGATTCTGATGGTGGGCATGATGATGATGATGGGTGGGTGTTGTTGAGGCATAATTGGTATAACTGGACGCTTGATGGTGACCGGAAAGAGCACTATTCGTATGCGAATGTGGATGATGATGACCGGTGGCGGAATGATGATGAGCTGCTGCCGCCGCCATATAATCATTGACCATATCAGCGGGATGAGTGGCATGAGGATGTGTGGGCATACCGCCGGCACCACTGGCCCCACCCGGTACCATATGACCCGTGGAGGCCGTCATGGAATAGTGGCTGTTATACTGATGATAATCATCGGCAACCGGGGGAAATTTTGGATCCAAACCATTATTCATGCCCATGGAACTTTGAACATGATGAGGAGCATGCGGATGGTAACCCATTAGAAATGAGCTCATATTTGTACAGGTTTCGAACAGAATTCTGTTGCGGTTTTTCTTAATATTTTGGTGTTTAACACTTTAATTTTTGTTAAAATTTAATTTGATTTTTGTTTTCAATTTGAACAATAGGAATTTTTATTTTATTTATTTTTTCTATTTCCTTTATGTATTTTAAGATTTAACCTTGAATTAACGAACTTTTTTAAACACTTTTAATTTTTTTTTTTTCTCTTAAAATTTTTTTGTATTTTTGATTTTTATTTTTATAATAATATTTTTAATTAAACACTAGCACGACAGGAGGTATTTTGTTGTTTGGTATTTTTTTATTTTTAATTTTTTTCTTAAATAATATTTGTTTTCTTAAACAAAATTTGTTGTTTAATTAAATTAAATTTCTTAATTTTGTATTCATTAGATACTTTTTCAAAAACTCAATAATTTTGTTTTGTAATTCATCTTTTTTCAGATGAAATTCATTCTTGAAGCACGAAATAATTTGTAAAACGTTCCGCGGTTTTGGAGCAAAATAAAAATTGAATTATAAATTTTTGGGGCCTAGAATGAATCTAAGCTTTTAGTGCTACTCATAAGCCGAGTGACGTTACAACTAGGCAAACAAACACTTGAACACACGCTATCAATCGCAATCGCAAAACAATTCACAAAAACAATCCGTCCGTACCGTTCGTGACGAGACGTTCTTTTGTTGTGTACAAGCGCCAGAAAAACGTTTGCAAGCGAACCTGTTCGCCTCGTACGCATTCGCAATGATACTCACTTCAAACGTCCGTCCGTGCATACAATTGCCCAAGACTCGCTCATTCATTTGCTCGCTCGCTCACTGTTCGTTCCAACTACTGCATTAAACGATACACAGCCACACAACCAGCAACAACAATTCAGGCAACTTCATTGATTTGTTTCCACAACGTCTGTCTGTCTGTTCGTTTAGTTCACTTCTGCAATTTTCTTCTCTCTTTGAAATACAACAATTTTTTCATTATTTTTGTTCGTTTTCAAACTTGATTTACTAGTTTTCAATAACAAACATTAAAACAGCAACAACACAGCTAAACATTCATCCATCCATCCATTAGTTTGCTAGTAAGTCTCCCTGTCTGTCCGTTCATCCGTAGTATTGTACGTATTTAGGTAGCCAAACTCACCATGTAGTCAAAAAAGTATGTCTGTGAGTTAAGTTGGACCAGCCCACACGCACAGTATCACCCTGCAATATTTGGTTAAGTGAATTTGACTGTGTGTGAGTGTGCATGTTGTATTAGAGAAGCCATAACTGCGTATTGTCTTCCTGTCACTACCATTAACGTTTCCATTGTATGCAGCCACCGAACGATACAAAAAATGTTTGCCACCATGTTTATCGTTTTATGCTTCTGCTGTTGCTAGAAAGGGCTAACTATATTAATCATGTGAGAAAGAATGTGTTTAACGCACACCCTATTTTATAAACATTAATCTATTACAATTTACAGCATTGCTTAAAAATATAGTAACGTTGTTTTTAAATTAGGTATTAATTTAATAGGTTCAGTTTTTGGGGGTATAAACCATAAACTAACAACATAGACTGAGGACGCAACTGTCAAGTACATTTAAGAGACGTCATGGTACATTTTAGAGGCGCCATATTGTAATAAGTATTACTGTATTGGTAAAATTATGTTTAAGTGGTATTAGTGCATACTAAAATATCCACCACATACTAAAGCAGAGTTGCTTGGTATTGTTGATTTTTAAATTTTTATTTTTGAATTTGTACTAGAAATGCAACACTGGTTTGAATGATTTTTAATTCCCCACAAGAAAAAGAAACTCAACAATAAAATGTCAATAAATTATTTGTTTATAAAATAAACAAAGCAAATGGCACAATATTTTTATTTTAAAATAAATTTATAAGTTTTTATACATAAAATGTATAACGGAGTTATATAATTTTCTGTGTTTATCGTGCCTGTTGAGACAAATGATTGGCTTTTTTTTTTTTTTTTTTTTTTTTTTTTTTTTTAGGACCAGCACTCAGGGGATGACCCCTACTTATGCAATGCATTGTGTTGGAACTAGGAAAATAGGTTATGGGAGGGTGGATAGATGGAGTAGTGTTTATGGACATTTGATTTGAACTTTCCTATATTGCAACTGGCAGGAAAAATTTCTGCGGGAAGTAAATTCCACATACGAACTGTACGGCTAAAGAATGAATTTTCTCTGTAGTGTGTTGTTCTGTCTACTGGCCAATCGACTACGAAGGGATGAGCTCTAACAGATAGACGTGTATTGCGTAAAAAAATTCTAGTTTCGGGAACGAGTTCCCTGATTTCATTAGAGCACATTCCAAAGTAGTAACGATAGAACAGTGTGACACAACCCACATTGCGACGGTGCTCCAGTGAATCAATAGAGTTGGATACCCTACTGTCACCAATAAGCACCTTCGCCCTCTCCTGTACTCGGTCAAGAAGCTCCAAAATAGACTTTGAAGCACCGGCCCATACATGAGAGTTGTATTCCATTTTCGGTCGGATATAGGTGGTATAAATAGTAAGGAGATCAGATGAAGTGAAGTATGTCTTGCACCGTTTTAGAAAACCGAGACACTTGAATGCTTCTTTCGACACTTGAAAAATGTGTTCAGTCCACCGGACATCACATTGAATTCTCATGCCCAGAACATCAAGAGTATCTGATTCCTCGATATTTTCACCACCCATTAATACAGATGAAGTAACATGATCCGCCGTGCGTTTATGCGTGAGCATACAACATTGAGTTTTCCGCGCATTAAAATCGACTCTATTCGCACGACCCCATTCTGAGATTGCTTCTAAATCGCGGTTTAATGATTCATTCATGTTTTGCCTCATAGTACCAATCTCTAAAGGGTTTGGTCTATGATTGAATGAATACGAATGGCAAATGTTACTATCATCTGCAAAAGAGTAGATAGGATTGGAAGTTTGACGTAGAAGGTCGTTTATAAAGATAAGAAATAGAGTAGGAGAAAGAACGGAGCCTTGCGGTACCCCTGAATTTAGCTTGAACTCGTTTGATGAGATCCCATCTACAACAACTCTTATAGTGCGATCTCTGAGGAAGCTCGATATAAATCGAGAGAAGATATTACCGACACCAAAAGCAATAAGTTTTGATAGAAGTGCTCCGTGCCACACTCTATCAAACGCCTTGGAAATATCCAGAGCCACAACTTTACTTTCGCCAAAACGGTGTATTGAATGACACCATTTTTCCGAAAGGAAGGCTAGCAGGTCTCCCGTAGAGCGTCCCCTACGAAATCCATACTGGCGGTCGCTTAGTAGGTTGTTAGATTCCAGATATTTCACAAGATGGTGGTTTACCATACTCTCCAAAACTTTGGAGAGTGCAGAACAAATTGCTATTGGGCGGTAATTTTCAGGGTTGGTAGCCTCACCCTTTTTAGGGATTGGCGTTACATTAGCAACCTTCCAACACCGAGGAAATGTACCAGCTTGGTACAAGGTGCTGAAAAGGTTGGCTAATGGACGCGAAAGCGTCGAACAGCACTGCTTCAAGACCAGTGCTGGAATGCCATCCGGCCCTGAAGACTTGTTTATGTTGAGATCTGCTAAAACCCTTTTTACAGCACGGGCGCGAAAGAATATCTTTGGCATAGTTACAGATACTCTTTCGAGCTCGGGCGGAGGTTGAGTGCTTTCCGGCAAGCGGGAATTGCTTGCAAATAATTCAGCTAAAAGGTTAGCTTTGTCAACCGGGTCAGTGAATGTTTGACCATTCTTTAAAAGAGAAGAAATTGAAGAACTAGCATTATTCTTAACTCTTTTAACGAATGACCAGAAACTCTTGCTGCCCCGAGGAGCAGCAAGAATTTTAGTACGAAGACGCTGCTCGTACAGAGCTTTTTCACGTCTTAATACTTTGGCACATGTACGCCTTGCACGTTTGCGTTGCAAATCAGTAACTGGATTTTGGTTATTGCGCCAGTTTCTGAAAGCTTCCTCTCGGGATCTGACTGCTTGTTTGCACGTCTGATTAAACCAAGTTTTTACCTTTGGTTTAATCGAAATGTTTTTCACTGGGATAAACATTTTCATTCCCAGCTTAATAACATTAGAAACCATTTCCGCCGAGGCATTGACATTACTGTCGAGGAAACACAGTTTCCAGTTAAAATGCCTATAGAATTCGTTGAGCTCTGCCCAACGACCTTTTTCGTATAGAAAAATTGAACGTTTCGTAGCTGTTTGCGAAATGCTGCGAAGTGAGGAGAGCGAAAAAGAGGCGGAAATGGTACAATGATCGGAATTTCCGAGAGGTGCAAGAACCTTTACTTCATACTTATCAGGGTGTGAAGTAAGGAAAAGGTCAAGGATGTTTTGTTGGTGCCCATCAACACATGGAATATGTGTTGGCTCATTCACCAGTTGCGCAAGGTGATTGTGCGCTGCAAATAACTCAACATATTGGCCTTCAGGAGTTGTGTGGCTCGAATGGCGAAGCCAGGACGAGTTGTGAACATTGAAATCACCAGCAATAACGATTTCACTGCTCGGACAACTCTCGAGGATCTTCGAAATTGAATCGGAAAGGGCATCGAAGCCAGATAAAGTTGTGCCCCTTTCCGCGTTTGGACTTCTATAAAGAAACCCGAAGTACAAAAGATGCGCCCTGATTCTGAATTTAACCCAGAGACAGCTAAATTCGTTATCATGCGTGCCTAATGATTGCTGGCACTGGTACGCAACTTCATCGCGAATGTACATTGCAATGCCCCTATGAAGGTTAAAAAGGGATAGGAATTGATACCCAGGTATGTGAAAATCCTGTGGATCAGCATTTTCAGATACCTGGGTTTCAGATAAGGCGAAAACATCCGGCCGATGGAGACAAATGTGTGCATAAACAGAGAAGAAATTCGCTCTTAGCCCACGTATGTTGCAGAAGTTTATGCTAAAACGATCTGCCATTGCAATATATTGAAAAAAACTAATCAATTGTCTATTTATAGTAAAAGTCTCAAAGATGTTAATTGTTGTCTGCGATACTAATTAATGGTCAGTGTTATGCCTTCACCATTAAATAGTTTGACAACAATTAAATCAGTGATACTTTTACTATAAAAAGGAAAAGGAAAGAAAACACAATGACAATTGCTAAAAGGGCCATAAAAGCCCTGATCTGGTCATTGTTATGGCTAGGTGCCAACACTGATATATTTTTGTTGAAGTTAGGTTGTTGATGTAATGATATTAATGTTTGTAATGATGAGTGATGTTCTGTAGATTTGTTTGTTGTTGTAATAGAGTTATTGTGTTTGTTGTATTAAAAATAAAATAAGAGAAAAACTGGTTTGGAGAGTTTGTTTATTGTTGGATGTTATTAATTTTGTGTTATTTCCACTGTTTGAGTTTATTGTTTGATTTTTAATTATTTCAATTTTTTGTTATTTTGGTTTTAATGTTAATATGTTTTTTTTTTTTTATTTATTTATTTTATTGCACGCGTTTAATTTATTAATTATATATTAATTTTGTTTTAAACACTGGACGCGGACAAAATACACATGGACGGACAAGCAACATGTAAAAACGCGTGTAGACAGGACGGACGTCAAAACATTTTCTCAAAGTGTGCAGTGTGCAAATTTTGTCATAATCGGTCACCATAGCTTCCATATAAAAAAACTTACGGAAATACAAAAAGAAGAGGGTTTATGTCCGTCAGATAAAAGCGCAATAGCACCATATCGAAAAGAGCTAGATTGACAAAATTTTACAAAAGTATTTTCGATATCTTGAGTATCGATATCTTGTGTATTGAAAATGAACAAAATCGGTTAACATTTAGTTAAAGCTCCCATATAACCCCGCCCCAGGAAACACATTAATGCCGATAAATTGAATACAACTGTAATAGCTATGACGACTAAATTTACATTAGGGAAGTTTTATGCAACTATTGGTCAGCATATCAAATTTTATAGGAATCGGTCCATATTTGAATATAGCTTTCATATAAAAAACACACCCGGAAACCAAAAAAATGTAGCAAAGGCCAATTAAAAGATATTAAATTAGAAACTATGACAGCTATGGCCACAAAACTTTGCTAAATGCGTTAGGAGCTCCTCCTGTAAAATAAACTAGAACTGTAGTTATGCCCTTTTTTATTTTAGGTGATATATTCTACGAACATATTACTTAAACAACTGTATAAGTTTTAGATGCATGTGCAAAGTATATATTTAAATTATTTTCTGTTTATCTTTTATTTATTTATTTATTTATACATATACAGTCAAAATAAAATTTAAAATTTTTAAGGTCCATCAGCACCTGAAATATAGCCAAAATATAATAAAAAATAATCAGGTATGTGATGGAGAACGATCGATTTCAAATCGATCGATTTCAGATATATTTTTGAGATAATTTGCGGTTATTTTTCCAAAAAATTCAAACCAAATGAAAGATAAAATATCAGTCAAAAGGATTAAAGCCAAAGTTTTCAGTTTTTTTGGGGGAATAACCGAAAATTAGATAAAAAATATGTCTGAAATCGATCGATTTGAAAACGAAAAATGTCCATCACATACCTGAATATATTTATTTAATATTATTAAAAAAAACAAACAAAATTTCTTTACTTACCCTTTTCAATTACAAATAATTTTTGTTTGTTTACATTTTCATTTGACAGTTGTCAAAATGACTATGTTGAATTCACAGTACCTGTATGTGAGTTCACCACCTTAGTTAATTTATTCACCACATTTTTTTGGTGCCTTAGTAGAACATATGTTCTCAATCTATGTGTTTTATCTATGGTATAAACCTTCACCACCATAGATGGAAAGGGTATATTCGGTTTGTACTGATGTTTGTAACGCATAGAGATATTGGTCTGAGACCCACCCTAAATCGATTCAATGATGTCTGTCCGGCCGACTGGTTGGTCGGATATCCTTGAAAGCTTGTTATTAAAGTAGAGGTTGTGATTTTAAAGATAATTTAAAGAAATTTGGCGCAGATGCTTATTTAAGTCCCCTTACGTTTTGGGAAAATCGGATTACTATTTCGGGTACCTCCCATAGGGTGGCTTCCCAGAAGAGGGTTTATGGCACTTCACAGCAGTGTTGCCACCAACCAAATGTGAAATTACACATGGATCATGCAAAAATTACACATGAAATTAGGAATTACACATGCTTTTTTTTGTTAAATAACATGTTGTTTTTTAAATTTAGTAGTAACTATAAATATAAACAATTTTTGTTAGAAAAATGATTTGTGATTTTTTAAATTAACGATTCATCGTCTTTTTTATTTCATAAAAATAAAACAAAAAATATATGTACCTATATACTATTTCTTAACGTTACTTAAAACTTAATAACCCAGTAAAAAATATATGGATTAATCCATAATAGAGCAACAAAGGAATAATGACTTGTTCATCCATTTGGAGTAATAAGCGAGCTATCGAAACTTTTTTTTTTGTTTTGTTGTTTATGCCTCGCTAATACTCCAAATGGATCAACGAGGGATTGTTTTTTCTTTGACATTTTTAGTTTTATTTGAGTTTTAAAAAGTGAAAGACGTGTTATTTAAAAACAAGCGAAAAGGTACGGTTATAGTAAAAAATTGTTAAAAATGTGTAAAAATTTGGTTTCTAAGCGTCATTTAAGACGATTTGTTAAAAAAGAAATTGAAATTGATTGAAAATTGAATTGACAAACACGATTACTCCCGTTATGCTCTTTAAGGAGACAAAAGCGATTACTCCCTCTGTCGTCACGCTTAAAGCTTCCACTTGTGCAATATTTTTTGAGTAGTTCAAAACTTCCACTATTTCTGTGTATACCTTCTTTAGTAAATATAATCGATGAAATGGTATCAGATTCCAATTTGTTTCGTAGATTTGTCTTACAATTTTTCAAATTGCTGAATATTCTTTCTGCAACATAGTTCAAAAACAGTAAAATAAAAATATAGTTAATAACTTTTTGCAAAGTAGGGAACAATCTGTCTCTTAACGAATTCTTTAAATCAAAAACCTTTATCCAATAATCTTCTGGTTCCAAATTGCTTTGAAGCCCAAAAGTCATCAAGTGTTTGCAAATCGACATTGAAGGATGGAAAATTTTTTTTAAACAAATGTAATGATTTAGATTGGAAAGATTGGGCAATTTTGGGATCATTAATATCCAAAATTTTGTAAATATCGTTATTAAAATCAATCTTGTTTTAAAAGAAAACTGTTAAAAAGATATTACAATAGATAATGTTAAAAAACGACAAAAAATTAAATTACACATGCAACCAATTACACATGAAAATACAAATTACACATGATATGTGTAATTACACCTAAAGTGGCAACACTGCTTCACAGCCACTTATTAAAATAAATACTGCACATTTAAAAAAAATACCACAATATTTAAAATAAATACTGCTTATGGTAACCGAAATAAATGTACTTTATTTTGTAAGAATCGGCTCATAATTTTTTGTTTAGAGTGTATTGAATATATGTAGGCCTTAGATATATTTTTGTACATATGCACCTAAAACTTGAAGCTTTTTCTCTAAATTATTATTAAAACTATTATTTTAGACTTGACTGTTATCAAACATCAAGAACCAGCATCTTAAAATGTAATAGAATAAACACTTACGACAAAGACAACAAATATCTTTTTCTCTCTTTTTACTTAATTCGCATGGCGCATGAATAATTTCAAAACGTCATAGAATTTGACATGATTCCGCCTCTTTTCAATACTCATACGAACGTTCAACAAACAAGTAGCAGCAACAGCAAAAGCAACATAAACAGAAACATATTGATTTAAAAATCATTTTTAAACATTCAAAATCAACAAAAATATACAAAGAGTAGAAAAACTCAAAAAAGTATCGAAATTTTTGTATATTTTACTTCCAAACTTTTATATTGTTGTATCTTGTATTTCAGCACTTGGTTTTGTATTTCGCTGCAAAAAATAAAATAAATAAAATTTTAGACTGAACAGATTCATTTCATTTATTTTGAAGGTGAAGAAAGAATATCGATCGTTTATGGATTTTATGAAATTAAAACTTTTTTTATATTTTAAACGTTGATTTAGCAACATTTGAAAGAGTTTGAAAGGTGGATTGTGTGCAGAAATTGCTCTAAAAATATGTGTGTTTGTTCCCGTACTTTAACTAAACTACCCAAAATAGTCCGAAATTGTCAGAAATTAATAAAAAACAAGTAAGAGTGTTATATTCGGCTGTGCCGAATCTTATATACCCACCATCAAGTTGTGTTAAATTTAGAAACATATCTGGACCAAAACTGAAAAAATCGCTAAGCTAATTGGTATTGTTGGTAAAACCTTTGGACTAAATTCGGTTGCCATAGGTTTATAGTTCAACATTTAAAAATATTTTAGTGGTTTCCCCAGTATTTTCTTAGATCAAAATTCTGTCTCATAACCGGGTATAGTTTTACATTAATAAGTTGTTAAATACTTTTTGTTGTGCTTAATATATAGTTAGGCTAAACACGTTAATAGTAATGCGGCAGGTCCATATATTTCATTAGGAGATCCTAATGCATTCATCATATATAAAGTCTGGGCTGAACATTGATTGATGCCTATCTAATTTCATAGGTGCAATCTTAATATAATGAATGTACCTCCAAATCTTTTCGATTGCAGATATAACAATGGGATGTTATATATATAAGAATTATAGCCAAATGTTGACCGATTGTTACAAAATTTTACACACTGGCTGGTATATATATAGAGCTTATTCCTTCAAAATTTAGTGGCCATAGCTATCATAGTTTCTAATTTAATAGCTTTTAACTGGCCTTTGCTAAAATTTTTGGTTTCCGTGAGTGCTTTTTATATGAAAGCTAAAGTCAAATATGGACTGATTCCTATAAAATTTGATTAACTGATCAAAAATTGCATAAAACTTTCCTATTTTAAATATAATCGTCATAGCTATTACAATTGTATTCAATTTATCAGCATTAATGTGTTTCCCGGGGCGGGGTTATATGGGAGATCTTACTAATTTGGAACCGATTTTGTCCATTTTCAACACACATGTTTTTTTAAGACATCCAAAATACTTTTGTAAAATGTTGTCCCTCTAGCTGTTTTCGTTAAGGCGCTATCGTGCTTTTATCTGACGGACAGACGGTCATAAACCCCCTTTTCTTTTTGCATTTTTGTGTTTCCATAAGTTTTTTATATAGGAGCTATGGTGAAATGGTGACCGATTGTGACAAAATTTTGCACACTGGTTGACATTGACATAAGACTTCTTTGTGCTTAATTTAGATTTACTAGCTTTTGTAGTTAAGGAGCTATCATGATTTTATCTGACGGACAGACGGACATAAATCCCCTTTTCTTTTTGAATTTTTGTGTTTTCGTAAGTTTTTAATATGGGAGCTAGGTCAAATGGTGACCGGTTGCGACACAATTTTGCACACTGGCTGGCATTGATATACGACTTTCTTGTGCAAAATTTAGTGGTTATATCTGTTATACTTTTAGATTTATTGGCACTTAAGTGTATTTTAGGTGAAATTTAGGCTGTTTTCGTAAGTTTTTTGTATGGGAGCTATGGCTAAATGTGAACCGATTTTGATGAAATTTTATACGCTGCCTATTGCAAAACTTCTATATACCAAATCTTATCAGCATAGCTGCTATAATTTGTCATTTATTAACAAATAAGCGATTAGCCTAGACGAGGTTATACGGGAGCTATGGTTAAATGTGAACCGATTTTGCCCAATTTCAATACCAAACTTTTCTCAGAGATGAAGAATATTGTCACTAAGTTTCAGTGAGCTAGCTTCTTTCGTTTATGCGTTATCGTGATTTCAACAGACAGACGGACAGACAGACGGACATCGCTCAATCGTCTTAGAATTTTATAAGGATTCAGAATATATATAGTTTTTGGTTTTTGAGCCAATATTAAGGAAATTACAAACGGAATGACAATCTCAATATACCCCCCATTCTTGTTGATGGTGGGTATAAAAACAACAATTTGTGTTTAAGGCTTTGTACGGAAACACGTTTAAGTAAGTTTGATCACAATAACTGAGCTTTTATGAACAATCTTTGCAGCTATATTTTAGTCTATTTCCTCATTATTTGCATATCTTGGTTAGGATCCCTAATACAAGGTGGCGCAAAAATAACCTTCCGATGTTATTTGGCTGTAAATTAAAAAAAAATGAAAGACTTTGATTCTTCTTGTGAATTATTTTTATTTGGTCTCTTAATTTTTTTTACATCGAGAATATGATGTCATGTAAATGGTCGCCGCCATTGATTGCCATTTCAGGCCTTTTTATGACATTTTCCATCACTTTGGTCAAAATTCCGGCGATAGGTCCTCACATTCTTGGCGGATATTGTCTTTAAGGGCTGAAAGAGTCTGAGGCTTGTTGATATAAACCCGCGACTTCAAAAATCATCACAAAAAAAAGTCTGCAGCGGTCAAATCAGTCGATCTTGCTGGCCAGTCCAAATCGCCAAAACGGGAGATTAGGCGCCCGGAAAATGCATCCTTCAGCATATCGGTTGTGGCACGTGCAGTGTGTGCCGTTCCACCGTCTTGTTGGAACCACATGTTTTCCAATTCCAATTCATCAAGTTGCGGCAAAAAAAACTCGTTAATCATTGCTCTGTAGCGCTCACCATTTACAGTAACCGTTTGGCCCGCGACGTCTTCAAAGAAAAAAGGTCCGATGACTCCTCCAGCGAAAACAGCACATCATACAGTGACTTTGAGCGGGTGTAATGGCTCTTCGTGGGTTACACGCGTATTTTCAGTGCCTCAGAAGCGTAAATTTTGCTTATTTACGTACCCGCTAAGATGGAAATGGGCCTCATCACTCATGATTATTTTTGATGAAAAATCATCTTCCTCTTATTGGTGATTAAGGATGGCTTGAGCATATGTTAGACGCGATTGGCGGTCAGCAGCTAATAGCTGATGCACCGTCTGGACTTTGTACGGAAACATCTTCAAATCTTTTATCAAAATTCGCTGTAAAGACCGTCGACTGATACCCATTTGCGTGGCACATCGTCTGGTCGATGTCGACGACGCTTCCATGACATCCGCGGCTACAGCAGCAATATTCTCTGCAGAACGGCAACTCCGGGTTCTGCCACTCCTGGCAGCATCTCGTGTGGTGCCAGTCTCTTCGAGGCGAGCGGCTAAACGTCGCAGTGTTTCACCAGTAGGCGTTGGACGGCCAGGAAATCTGCGACAAAATTCATGTTTTGCCAAAGTCACCGACCGATTATTGGTCAAATAAATAGTCACCAATATTCCGCGTTCTGGAGCAGTGTAGCGTAACATTGTTTATTAACGTGTATTTCGCAAGTGTTTACTACATAAATGTCAAATTAGGATTGACATTAGGGGCCAATCGCAAAATTTATAGCATTTTCTGATAGGAGGATTACTTTTGCGCCACCTTGTATATACGCTATTCCATCTTGTATTGCCTTAAGTGATTTTGAACTTTTTCATATATTTTATCATAAAGTTTATGCCTACATATGGGCACATCCTGCGTGATGGACGATACATTTGTACGGAATTTGTTGTACTTAAATGTATCCCATTGCCGTTCTACACTAGATATCTTTGCACAGATTTCTGAAAATATCAGTCCATCGATTGTGCTATCGAATTGTATTGTTAATTTGTATATTTAATTTGCAGGAAAAAGATATTCGCTTTCAAACTGCTGTGACGGACGCTACAAAAAATGGAATTGACTTTTTTTTTCAACACGTATTTCTGTAATTTTTATCAAATCGGCCATAGTAATAAAACAATTGTAAATACATTAAAGATAGAGGAAAGTCAGAGGATTGCAAAACAGCTTTTATAAAATATTTGAAAGCTTCCAGTTTCACCAAAAATCCAAAAATGAACTATTGCGGACGCTATGCCACGGACAATACAGTTTTTACTTGAATGTTTTTTATTGGGAAAAAATTCATATTTCTTTTAACTATTCGTTAATCAGTGAATGAAAATGGCTTTATTTGTTCTCGAATTTCATCTCCTTCCTTTTCATGTTCACGGTTAAAATGCGATTTTTGGGTACAATTTAATATTTCACAAAACGGCTACATACCTATATTTATTTAAAGTTTTTCACTTTTTACATTTCATTTTTCGTCGAAAGAATACTGCGGCTAGCGTGTCCCAAAAATAAAAAAAATAAAATTTCAAAAGCATCAAATTTGCCCCACTGTATATTTTTTTAACTCCTAATATCTAAAATTAAATCTATGGATATAGACAGTGTTATTGTTTTGTGAATAAGACAGATAAGTGTTCGTAAATTTTGTATTTAATAAATATTATTTTGTAAAAAATATATACTGTGACGGACTCTACACACTTTCCTATATATATTATTCTGTAAAATGCTATATAAACATCTATATATTTTTAGCCTAATGAAAAGCATACTATAAGTTCTGTTTACGAACCAAGTTCAATTCAAGAAAAAATGGACTAGGCAAATTTAAAAAAAAAAAAACCTTTATTTCTGTGACGGACGCTACACACTATGGGCCCTTTTTTACTTGATGTTATTAATACCACTCCAATTACTTTTGATAAGGTCTTTTACATCTAATTCTATCAAATTAAGCAGACTTTGAGCCCATACTGAAACTTGATACCTAAATTGATATTTTTCTGATTTTTATGAACTTTTAAAAAATCTATTATTATTTTAAAAATTTATAAAAAATCGAGATTGGTGCAAATAAAGACCTGCCATTCATGAAAAGAGCAATCAAAAATTGTATCCATTATATATTCTAAAGTATCAATATATGGTAAATTGTTTCATTAACACAAATACTAGATTTTGATAGTTTTAAAATTTTGTCTTTGGTTTAATGTTTTTCGGATTTGCCCATATATCACTTTTACATTTTGTTTATATTTCTCTATTAGTCCGAAGTTGGAATTGAATCTATTTCCTATTCTATTGTTTGAGTTGTTTACGAAACATAAGCCTTGGATAAATATATGGGTCCAAAAGTAGTATGCGTAGAAATTTGAAACTTACCAAAACTTAAAGCTATTATTGCTTTATTTGAAATGATATCTAATGTAAATGATTGCAGACGCTCTAAAGAAATATTCTTTTTCTGAAAATGTATTAAATTAAGAAACTACTAGGAATATTCTTTACCACTTGGTCTAATAATGTAAAAACTAAATCTATTCTTAACAACTCAACCCATTTTTAGAGGTCCATTTGGTAGACAGTTACCTCGAATGATATGGACAACAAATCTGTTTAGTTACCTAAAAAGCCTGGGCTTTTATCAGAAAAATCACCCAAAACAACAACATCATATAATGGAAGTCCCTTTCCAGATATATCCGGAAAGAAAAAAACTTAACACGGTCAACTTCAAAAAGAAAATTTTGTTTGATTTTGAGATACATTTGTAGCATTTTTATTCTAGAATATTTTCACTATTTTTACTGAAAAATTTTGAAGTTATATTTGTTTAAGCCAATCACCATTTCCTTCAATTATACTTATACTAGTCGGCAGAATTATTTTGACACACCAGCTGGTTTTCTTTTTCCGGTCCTATGCAATTAAAAAAATAGATTAAAAATATTGAAAATAGTAAAAAATGTTGCAATTTTTTAGAAAACAAAAGATCTTTCATATTTTAAAAGTTTTGTATATATAAAATTTTTTAATTGAAACTAAAAAAGAAAATTTTAGGATGTGGCATAAGTATTTTGACATTATTTTACAGAGCGTATTTAAAAAAATTGGGAGCTTCAAGGTCAACAAAAATTAATAATAATTATTTAAATTAGTCAAAAAAGTATCCTCCTTTAACATTTAAAACTTTTTGGTGGTGGTTCGGAACAGAATCCGCCAAGAACTGTAGAAACTCCATTAAAGTCCCTTTCCAAGCATTTGCGTCCTCAATAACCGTTTTATCTTTTGTTCTTTTTAAGTCCGCAGATCTGTTTTGCTTTCTGTATGACTTCAAATTTTCTATAACATAAAAAACTAGACTTTGGGGAAGCCAATCCAGAGTTTTGAACACCAGCCTCTGTTACAAATTTTGTGATCATTTTACTCTTATGACATGGAGCGTTATCCAGTTGGAAAATTAATGGTTCTCCCATCAATTTATCGCCGGAGGGAAATGCATATTCATTCAATACTCATAAATATAGATGATGGCTTATGGAACCGTCAACAGGAACCATGTTCCCTACTCCACTACATTAATATATCCCCAGAACATAACACTTCCAGCTTCATGGCTTACTTTCTGGCATACAGGTGCAACATTTTAATGGTTTTTTTTATTTAATTTGACAAAAACTATTTTATGTGATGAGAGTGCACCTGCAGGCCAGAAAGTTTGATATGGAGGTGATAACACATTCACCTCTATATCATACTTTCTGGCCTGGGGATATATATTCATGTAGTGGACTAGGGAACATGATTCCTGTTGACGGTTCCATAAGCCACCATCAATATTTAAGAGTATTTAATGAATATTCATTTCCCTCCGGCGATAAATTGATCGGAGAAGAATTACCCAGCAAAACGTTTGTAACGGCAATTACTCTGGTAACTGGTTACCTTGTAATGACTACAACATACCCTCCGAATAAATAATAAGTTATCACAGAAGTACTTATTTGTACTTATATCCCACCAAGAGCAATAACTTTTTTTTATTTTTTTTTATTAAAAATTTATTTTTAAATTTAAAAAACATAAATATTACCTTCTGCAAAAAAAATTTTGGAAAACTAACTCACGGTAATGAAAAAATACTATCATGAGTCAATTTTGATTATGTAGGCTACATACCTATTGGATACAAATCAACGGTTCTGCTTGGTCTTAACTTGGTGAGCCTAGACTTATTTTGGTTATCCTTAATTTCAACTGTGGACACTGACCTCCTAGTGACATCACCCAAAGAACTACGTTAAGTAGTGAGCTAACATGTACCGCGAGTTGTCCAATAAGAACGATAAAAAATGGGATGGAAAGACCAAGTAGAGGAAAATTTTTCACAACTTGGCCTACAAAATTGAAGAATATTCGCACAAGATCGAAGAAAATAGGTTGTATCTATAGGCCATTAAAGTAAGTAAGAGCCAATATTATATAAAAACTTATACAAAAAGGAAGATTTAAATTGTTTAAGTTTTAAAATAATTAAAAAAAAAACTTCTTTTTTGTTTATTAAATACATTAAACATTTACAAAAAATCGTATAGAAATATGTTTCCAAAAATTACAACAAAGCAAAAAAAGCAGGGAAAAACAAAGTTATTGCCACATGAATTTGGATCTAAAAATAAAAATTGTATATGGGCTAATCCTGCGTTGCGGACGTTACGTTCGTACGCATATTTTTGAATACTGTTGGCGCTCTGAGCGTTATATTCTTAAGTAACCTACAGTGGTACGTTGACCTTTGAGAGTACTTTTAAATGACAGTTACAAATATTTTCTGAGTTTTATCAGTTACGATATAATTGCACTTAAATTGCCGTTGCGGACGTTACACAATACAGAAGTCGTTGTGGAGATCAATGCAAATGTTCATAAATTTTAGCGAATTTTACAGTATAAACAAAAAAACTCCAAATACATTAAAGAAAGAGGAACGTTTAAGCATATCAAACCCAGTTTCGAGGCAAAAAATAAATTGATAGTTTATTCACAATTTTGTCTTACATTTGTTGCGGACGTTACGTTGCGGACGTTACATTTTTGACCACTATCCTACTCATATAAATAAAAAAAATATTTTTGTGTTTATTTTCAGAAAATAAAAATTTTATTTTTCTTTTTAAACTTGTAGCTTATGTTTAGGAGATACTGCAGTGCGTGCCATTTCGATAAAATTTTCATTAAGTGAAGACAAATGATGATAAGATTTAACGCCTGTAATATTTTTTATATTTTGCCACTTCTTACCTAGATATTGAGTTGTGGTTTTTATATCGTTTTCTGTAACGTATATTAGTTTAACCCCATCGATATTACTTTTGGCCAGTCTGTAAAAATCGTGTGCATCCTTCAATATAAGATTTTGAGCTCTTACTAACTGCCAAACTTTACGTTTCACTATAGCGCCTACTCCGTCTACTGCACCTTTGCCATGAGAAGTAGCGAAGAAATTCCACTCGAAATGGTTAACACCAAATTCATTCTTAAAATCTGGAATGCTACGTAAAATAAATTTGTTTTTAAACTGACTGCCGCATCCATCGGAAAAAACACGGATTTTAGATACTGAATGATGCTTTTGAATATTTTTAATAAGTATTGATAAAAAGCAATAAACATCGTATTTATTGTGTGTTAGCTGATCACTTATAATGGCAAATGATTTAGTGCAGCCATGTAGCCACGCTACACAAGTGAAAATAGTTACTTGAGCATAGCTGAAATGAGCAGACTGAATTTCATTTTGAGAAATAAGTCTGTAATTTTCGGCAAAGTCAATTTGCAGAATCAGATCATTTGGCTCCAATGCTTTCCGTTTTTCCTCAAAGTATTTTTGTTGAGATCGTTTAACAAAAGTATGTAGTTTAAACGACGGCAGTTGGGATTCCAATTCAAAAATTAAATCTGTCACTGGCGCTTCGGTAAAACTTAATACCATACGATTGTCTATAATTCTCCATTGCTTCCATTTAGTAAGCTCATCAAGGACACTATTATAAAGTAAAGGGACAAGCTCATCTTTAATGTCTTTTGTACAGTTATTGCAATCATTTGACATGCAAAATTCATTTTCAACGTTACAGCAAACTTTTTCTAAAAAGTCACCAAAGTTCACAGGGAATACAGGAATATGTTTGTTCAAACTTTCTAATAAAAGCCCAAAATTGGCATGGTATTGACAAACACACATGTTGTGAGGCAACTTATCAGACAATTCCACTATTTTTGGTCGATTGTCATGGAATTTCGTTCGAGAAATTTTTTGATCACTAAACTCAGCTTGAAACAGCTAAAAAGCCTGATTTACCGTCATTATAACTTTCTTCCTGCAGCTTGCACGGAAATGTCATCTCGATAAAAAAAAGTCGTGAATCAGTTATGTTTTCTCATTTAATTGCTCATTAGGTTCAGCTTCTTTTCTATTACAAAATTATTTTTCATAAAGTACACTGAGGACTTTACATTTCTTTTCCATATCAGTTGGCAAAACGCGCTCAACTTTTCTTACAGCTTTGCTTAGAGTCCGCCTGCATGTATAGGGACTGACTAGCGTTGTTGTTTTTTTTTCTATTTTGTCTTTCTCTGTAATTCGCCATTCGCTTTTTGTTTTTAGCTTTAATTTCTTTTGCAAGCGATGCATTGTTTTTCATGATATCTTTAAGTTTTTTCCGATAAGCTCGCTTTCTTTCAGCATCTTTTAATCTTTGCTTTAGCAAGCTATTTATATTATTTCTTAAATTGATTCGAAATTTTTTTGATCTTTCTGTACTTGTACTCATTTTTACCCGACTTACTAATCGCAATTTTAATCTTTCACGCAGTTGAAATGATCAGAAACTGAAATCGACACGTGTTCGTCTGTCCACGTAGGTTAGCAATAACTCTTTTGAAGATCCGAAGAGAAAAATGCACCGTTTGACGATCAACATTAGTGCCAGCAGATGTTAAAAAAAGATGTAAAATAAGCGAAGCTCCCTTTGCCAAATTTCATTTAAATAATGATAAGAGAAATAGAAAAGATGACAATTTTGTAACTGTGTTCTCAAATTATTATTTTTTTTTAATTTTCTTTAACCCTTCAATTCTTATGCGTTTATAATTATTGATATATGTGGTTTCAATTATAGATTTGTGAAAACAAAACAACTTTTAGCAGAACTTAATTTTAGGACAGATCGATACCGTTGCGGACGATACAAAATTGGATATTAAAAAATGAAACATACTTTTGTATATTTTAGATTTTTTTTTCTTACTTTAAAGAACAATTTTAGTTTTGTTTGGAATGTTAATGTGGTGTCAAAAAAATTTTTAGTTTCTTCGTTATATATAAAAACCCTTATTTTCCGTTGCGGACGTTACAAAGCGTGGACGTAACTTTACTCAGTTTTATTTAGTATGTTTCAATAGAGCATTTAAAGCGCTTCTTTCATTAAGTTGCAGAAAATTAATAAAGAAAAAACTTTTTCGAAAATGCAGCAGCCATGTTTTAGATAAAGCTTTTTTAACAGCAGTCAAAAAACATGCATATTTTGGCCAAATATTAAAGATGTAAGGTTGCTGAACCTTAAGTCCTGATTTTCGTAATATGGACTGCCAGAAAAATATTTTATGATGATATTTAAAAGAGTACAAATATAGTCTATTACTCTAAATAATTAACAATCATTTTTGATCAACTTTAAAAATTTTTTGTTGGTTGACATCTTTTCGGATATGCCCATATATTAATTATAAGCTGCTAATTTTTCAACATATGAAGTAGCTCAGTGGAAGAGTCCCCGCCTAGCAGACGTAGGGGTCTGGGTTCGAGCCCCCATGGGATCATAAAAAAAAATTTGTAATTCGTTTAAAAATATATTTTTTTAAATAAAACAACAACAAAAAAAGTTGTGGTTGTTGTTATCCATTTGCTTACCCAAGTCATAACTTTTCTGCAATTGGGAAGTACTTGCCTCCAATGACATCCCCATGTTAATGTAATGACTTAAACAGTGAATGAGTAAGTAGTTCGTGTTCAATAGTTTAGCTGTTTAACCCATTATTTGGTAATGAAAAGTTTTGCTGGGGCAATTATCCAACAGGATAACGCTCCATGTCATAAGAGCAAAACTCTGGATTGGCTTCCCCAAAGTCCAGTTTTTTATGTTACAGAAAATTTGTAGTCATACAGAAAGCAAAACAGATCTGCGGACTGCGGAAAAAGGACAAAAGATAAAACGGTTACTAAAGATAAAAGATGGAGTTTCTACAGTTCTTAGCGGATTCTGTTTCGAACCACCACCAAAAAGTTTTGAATGCTAAAGGAGGATACATTTTTGATTAAGTTAAATAACTACATATTATTCATTTTGATTGATCTTGAAGTTCCCAATATTTTTAAATGCGCTCTCTAAAAACATGTCAAAATACTTATGCCACATCCTGAAATTTCCTTTTTTAGTTTCAATTAAAAAAAATTATACAAAACATTTAAAATGTTAAAGGTCTTTTGTTTTCTAATAAATTACAATATTTTATACTATTTTCAATATTTTTAATTTATTTTTTTATTTGCGTAGAACCGGTAATAAAAAAGAAGAAAAACAACAGGTATGTCAAAATAATTATGCCGATTAGTGTATATAACCTCTAGGATTACTTTATTCTTAAAGAAATATTGAACTTTTGCAAATATATCGTTAAAATATTAATGCAGACATTCTGATGACTTGCAACATTAATACGCAATTTTTTACGCTCTGTTGTGGTTCAAAATGTTGTAAATATTAAAGATAAACAATAATAAACTATTGTTTTATTTATGTTTTTTTTTTTTTTTGGGCTGTTAATAGTTTCAACCAACCAATTGTTAATGTTGTCATCATCATTATTTTGTTGTAATTGAATGTTGCTGCTGCTGAAAAAAGATGAAACAACTGACAATATTGTCAGTAATGTCTGACATGAGTTTGTAGTTTTTTTATGATAATGACATGCAACATTTTTGTAGAAAGATACTCGTATCTAAAAAGTGTTGAATGAGGAAAATTCCTTAAAAAAATCAATAAAATGAGCTATGAGAATAGAGACAGACACTGGAACACCCAGTTAAAGTTGAAGTTAAATTTAGAAATGAGTAAATTTTTAAAGAATCTACTTAATGGATGATGAATTCAATTAATTTAATTACTTATTTATTATGTTTATTGATGTTGTTGTTGTTGTTGCTTTTGTTAAAAGTGTAAGTGTTAAAAATAACAAGTATCTTTTAAATTATATTTGGTCTTTTAACTTAATCGTAACTTGTTCATAAATAATTAATTGTTTTTTGAATTTTTGTTTGGTTTTGGGTTGATATGTTAAAAATTTTGATCAATTTTTGTTAAATGTGTAATTGTGGTCTGGAAAACATTTAACTTCATACTTTGTACTTAATTAATAAATGAAAAGTAAATTAAAAAAACATTCGGTCATTAACTTTGCAGGTAATTGCTAGTATTCACCTGTTTTTAGATATATTAAGTATTTTTATTAAACTACTATTAATAGTAATTAATTGCTTTATAAATGACAAATAAATTAAAGTATCTACATATTCAAAATAACACTTAAGATAGTTAAAAAGAATGCCATATAGGGTGAGAATTTCTTGTATGAAGGAAAATGATTTTTCGAATTTTATAACTTTTTCTACTGAATATTGTGATACTAGGTCTAAAAGTTTAGATCTGAAAATTTCAGCCAAATCGGACAATGTTCTATGGACGCGCATCGGGTCCAAAGTTTAAGAGCCCATTTGTATGGGGAAAAATTGGTTATTTTTTGTTTTTGTGAAATTTAGACAAAAATAAATATTTTTACAAGAAAAATAATAGAATATTAAAGAGAACTAACACAGCTTTATTTCAAATTGTGAGAGACAAAAATCCATGAGGTAGTTTAAAAGTTATTGCAGTTTTGCCCAGAAAATTCATGTCCTTGAAAATGCGCCTAAGGATATGCACCAAAAATTGTATGTTGTAAATAAAGAAATTCCAAAGTTAGACACGATTTATCATTTAATGGCTTGTTACTAGTAAATAGTTCAGTTTTGTTTAAATATAATCAAATTTACTTAGTTTTTTTCATATTGGAAAATGGAACATTTTCCTCAGGTCGGTTTCAAAAATCATTTTTTAATTTTTTTGAAAATTTTGTTTAACAAATATTACAAATTTAGAATTTGCTCTCCAGTTTATTAAAACAGACAAATGGGAAAATAAAACCCAAACCCCGTTTCGCTGTACCTGCGATTTCAAATTAAAGAATTTGCGAAAATTAAGATTTTACGGCCAAATTCTAGTAGATGCTTGGTAAATTTTGCTAGTATTTAATTTTAACAAAAAAAAAAGTTATTATTGCTTAGTTTATGAGAAACCTATGCTAAAGGGTTATTTAATATTGGACGAGATTAACCCTTTCTTCACCGGGGTCAAAGAATAAAAAAATGTCTCCTTAACAAATTTTAATTTATCATGGGTCATCTATAAAGATTGGCAAACGTATTAGAATGGCTAAATTTGTGGATGGATCTAAAAAACGCCCTTGCGGTTAGAAAAATTGTAATAAATGACAACTTCTAAAAAGTTTTTCCCTAAGAAATATGGCTCCAAAATCGAAATTGAGGCTCATATTTTTAACTTGAAATTTCCCTTTCGTATCTTAGATGTTAATAAATTCTCTAAACTTTCATACCAAAAATGTCCGTTTTAAAATTTTTGTATTTTCGTTTTTATTTAAATAAATATTTTTCTCTTTTTGGTGGATTGCGGATTGTGTAAAAATTTTATTTTTTTTTGTCGAATTAACAATTTTACCTCTTAAAAACTTTTATTATTTCAGTAGATTGTTAATAAATTTTACTTATGTTCAATTTATATTTAGTGCAGTAAAAAACACCGACAAAAGGGAGACCTAGTGGGTAAACTCCGTCTTTTTAGGTTAGCTCTAGTTTTCGAGATATAGAGTTATAAAAAATGGAGTTGGTTGCGCAACTCGAAAACTGTTTATTTTCATGAACTAAGTAAAAAACCGCAATTCCACAACAAAACCCATCTTTTATATATATATTTAGTGCAGTAAAAAAACACCGTCAAAAGGGAGATCTAGTGGGTAAAACCCTTTTTTTAGGTTAGCTCTAGTTTTCGAGATATAAAGTTATAAAAAATGGAGTTGGTTGCGCAACTCGAAAACTGTTTATTTTCATAAACTAAGTAAAAACCGCAATTCCACAACAAAATCTATCTATCAGAAACAGTAATTCTTTTTTTTAATCCGAGCAGTCGTTTTGGAAATAAATTTTTTTGTTTGCAAAAATTTTTTTTTTTATTTGTTTTGAAAAATAGCAAAAATTTCTAATTAAAAAAATTCATTTAAAATTCCGTAATCCAGTTATGCAGTTATTATTAATATACGCTTATAAGAAACGAAGTGCCGAAGAGCCCTAAATAATAAAACTTCACCCACAAATTCTACATATTTCCCATAAAGTTCGTAAAATAATCAGTGTTTCTGATAGATCATTTTGTTGCCCAATTTCGAGTTTTTTACTTAGTTCAAGAAAAAAAAAACAGTTTTCGAGTAACGTGAATATTTAATGCATAATTTTTATAAGGCTATATCTCGAATACTAGAGCTAACCTTAAAAACGGTAAGCACTATTGAATTCATCGTACTCGATCTATCTTTACCCACGAGCTCCCACTTTTGTCGAAAAAAAAAGTTGTCAAAATCGAGCACAGTGATATTATTGCTGATCCTAAGCTTGAAAAATCTGAACTGAAATGCTTTTTTACATTGGAAAAGTTTAACCCTCTCTTTCCAGGGGTCAAAAATGAAAATTTGGTTTTTTAATTTTTTTTAGCAAAATTTGGAATTTTTAGTTTATTTTGTAAATGTTGTATCAAATTTCGTATAAAAGTAAACAGTTTTACCAGGATTAATCTTTTTTTATAATAAAGATAAACTACCTAATTCATAAATCAAAAATAATGTTATGACAAGCTTATAATACAAAGTTTACGTACAAAATTCCTACAATAAACCTTTGATAATTGTATTTGTTATTTATAAATTAGGGGGAAATATTTTAATCCTAAAAAATAAATGAGGACTTCAGTGAACAACATTTTTGTTGTTTTATTTTGAAGACTGTTTAGGGTTAATATATATTATTTTGTTTGCATTTTTGTCAAAATTATCTACAAAATTTATAAAATTACATAACCGAAATTACATACCGAAATCATATCCAAAAATTTGTTCGAAATTCGATAAGATATAGACTTCAACTTTTTTGAGTTTTATGGTGCTCGTAAATGGTGCTCGCAAATTCTAAATTTCTTATATTTGTTGAACTATAGTCAAGCCCGACGATATGATACCCTTGACCACTAAGGTCACATATTAGTTTTTGTCATCACAAAAACATTTCCTCAAGACTTATATATTTAAGCTTTTTTCGTCACTGCGACTTATATGAAGGCTAGGGTCAAATGTGGACCGATTATCTCGAAATTTAGCAAATTGATTATAGTTTTAACAAAAATAATTTATGCAAAAAATAAATTTAAAATAATTATTACCTTCAGATTTACGAGCGTTTTAGTGATTTTTGTCTCATTTAGAGCGTTTTGATAGAAGAGTTTGTATGGGAGCTATGGTCAAATGTGAACCGATTTCAACGAAATTTAGTGCAATGATTTTGGCTACCATAAGTAGAATCTGTTTTAAAAAAATATTGATATTTGAGGCCAAAATATCAATTCCAAGAAATGGGACCTATATTTAGGAGGTACCCTAAATAATGGACCGATTTTGACTATCAAAAAAATGAACTGTGCCAAATTTCATCAAATTATCTTTAGAACTGCGACTTTGATTGGTTTCTTGGGGGTCCAACTAGACGGACGAACTGACATCGCTAAATCGACTCAGAAAGTGATTCTAAGCCTATTGGTATACTAAAAGGTGGGTCTAAGACAAATATTTCTATGCGTTACATATATCAGCACAAACTTATAATACCCTTTCCACCTATGGTGGTGAAGGATATAAAAATCAACCATATAGGGGAAATAGCTCCACGGTCCAAAAGCTTTTTACATCTGAGGTGGTCTTCTTTGGCGATTAATAATTCAGCCTGTGTAAACACAGGCTAAAAATAAATCGAAAATTTAGAAAACTTGGGTCCTCTTAACAATTCTTATACATACTGATGCAATCAGATTATACGTTTCAAATATATATGTTGTCAGATTTTAATAAATTAAAATATTAAAACCCAATTATTTTGTATGAAAATTTATGAGTTGATAAAGAAAAATCGCTATAACTTCAGAACACGCGGTCAGTCCATAACGAAATTTTTAGTTAATAAAGTCAACTAAGTTGCCCATTTACGGTAAAAAAATAAAGAAAATCAGGGGTGTCATAGAAACCGAGTCGGTTTTTAAATTTCTCGGTTTTGAAAACCAATACTGCTATTATTTGGTGTTATGAAACCAAGTCGATTTTGTTATTATTGGTTTGAAATCAAACAAAATGTTCGAATCAATTGTTTATTATTTCATATGAATTTTTTGTGAAACATCAAAAATCAAATAAAAATAAAATAAAAATTATTTAAAAAAAACAATTTGAAAAAAAATTTTCAGTTTTTTGCGATATTTGTGGTATAGGTATATAAAAACGCTGATATTTGGACAAATGAAGCTTGTATACTCCAACATAATGGAATGACCGAATTGCGGACTGAAAAAAATGTAATCTACCTACACCAAGAAACACCCAATTAAATGACGATTGTCACTTACATGGGATATCCGTTAAAATGATATGCATTTGCTTCGCCAGTACCTTTACACAAAGAATATTCTAGCCTTACAATTTTCCCCATTTTTGAAATTTTTTATGTTTGTCGATAAGGTTCATTGATTCCAAAGACACAAAAAAGTACCAAAACTTGCTTTTATCTTATTACATAATAACAAATTCTATGTAAACATTTCCCCATCTCTTTTTATCTGAAAGTTAAAGCTAAAAAGTACCAAAAATAATTTTTCTCTTTTTCTCCCCTTTTTTTTCGAAAATTACTTACCACTTGTACTGCTATTTTTGTAGCTGATCCAAACTCGATTTAAATTTTAGTTCTATTTACCCTTTTTTATCCCCCAAAAATCCGTTCTTAGTGGATCTTTAAATCGAAAAAGGCACCAGCTGGCCAGTAACGCCTTTGTTTTAAATAGATATACCAATTTTGAAATAAAATCTGTTAACTGTAAGTTGCTTGGTTTATTTCCAATACTAAACCAATATTATTATTTTCTGTGACACATAAAACCAATAGAAAATGTAGTTCGATCATTAATATTGGAATTCATGACACCAATTTAATTTTTTTTGTCGTTTTCAAAATCAATACCAATGAAATTGGTTTCTATGACACCCCTGAATGATAAGGCCGTTTTCAGGATATTTTTGCATAGTAAAGGTACTTGAGAAATGATAATATATAAATTAAATTTGATAATCTAAAGGAAAAAATAAAATCCTTTCTAAAAACGTCAAATTTATTAAAATCTGACGAGTTAAAAAGTTATTAAGACATAAACATTGTCAATTTTTTAAAAAAATTTCTGAGACTTCCAACTTTGAGGGCCTATAGAATCTAAACGATATAAGCAATGACAATATAATATAAAGATATTGCAACCCATACATTTTTTTCTGTCAAATGCTGAAATTAAAGTAGACAAAGAACAATACAAAATAAATAAACTTACATACAAAAGAAACAAACATACATTTCATGAGTACGTACGTGCTGAGCTTTCTCTCATGGGATAATCGTCTCCATTAGTTATTTTCGAATTAGAGTAAAAGCGGTATACTTTTTTAATGGGACTTTTTAAAACGACCATACGGCAAATCAATGTATGGAAGTGCAACATCTTTACATTACAGAGTCTTTAATATAAGGTAGAGAGATAATTTTATCGCCATGTATTCCGCTACTAAGAGTAGTATATACGACCAAAATCTTAACGATATCTAAGCTGGCCATGGGGTGGGACGAAAATTTTTAGAATTAAAGAGTGCTCTAAATAAAATTTGTAGTTGGATTTTCTTAAATAAAAATCAAACCTTTTAATATAAAAACTCTACAAAATACGCAAATATAATGACATATTACACAAAATCATTTAGCATTAAAATGTTTACTTAGTACTCGGGTTTTGCAAAACTATCGACTTTTTTCGGAAACCCTCCCATTAAAGATTTTACAGTTGCTTCTGATACTTTTTTGGAGCATGTGTTCCACCTGCGCTTAAAATCGGACATGTTCTTGGAAATCTTTCCTGTGTTCTTCAATTCCTTTTTTACCAGAGCCCAATACCTTTCCACAGTCCGAAGTTCTGGACAGTTAGGTGAATTTGCCTCTCGTGGTACAAAAATGACATTATTCTTTGAGTACCACTCAAGTGCCTTTTTTCCATAATGGCATGATACCAAATCGGGCCAAAAAAATGTAGTCACTCTGTGCTCTCTTAAAAAGGGTAACAACCGTTTTTATATAAATTTCTGTGTTTATTGTGCCAGATGCCACAAATACTTTACTTCTTTTGCCACAACTGCAAATAGCTTGCCACACGAGAAACTTCTTAGGGAATTTTGTTTGTTTTTTTGTGCGAAACTCTTGCCGAACATTGCCCCGTTTATCAGCAACATAAAAATCTTGACCAGGAAGTTGAGAAAAGTCTGCCAGTACTTATGTTTCATCATTCATCACACAACAGGTGTATTTTTTTATAAAATCAGACTTCAATTTTTTCGCTCGTTTTTTTGCTTCTAAGTTCTTTATAGCATTGCGATCTGGAACCTTTTGGACTTTGTATGTGTTCAGTCCAGCATAAGCTTTGACTCTATGTGCAAAATTCGTAGAACATTTCACCGTACGAGCTGCTTTTCTTAAAGAAGTGTTAGGCGCTCTTCGAAAGAGTCGCTCGACTTCTTTTGCCTTACCAATATCTGTAGGACCTTTTTTCCTCCCTGATCCAGGTTTTCTTTCAATGCTCAGGTTTTTCTTATACCGTCTGATGGCATTAGAAACCGTTCGAGGGTCAACTTTCAAATTTTTAGCTATTTTTTTAAAATTCCATGACGGATTTTTTTGAAAAGTTTTAATTATATTTTCACGAACTTTTTTTTCGCAGTTCATTTTGATTGAAATAACTATTGAAAATTAATAATTTCTAAAATAATAGTATCTATAGAAACTAACTTGATCAAAAAATAAATTATTTCTTGCACTATGGATAAATTTTGTCTAAAATAGTAAATGCATATTTTTTTTAGAACACTCTTTACTCTATAAGAAGTTTAACTTAAAAAATGATCTTCTCAAATTATGAAAAATTTAAGATAATTGTATTAGTTATTCTGGTAAATGGGAATTTCCGGGATATTAGAAAATTACAAAATATTTCCCTCTATCCCGTGGTATTAAAAAGTCTGAAAAAAACTCCAAATACTACAAATATTATTGTTGAAATTAATGGAAATACAATTAATTTTGTAGCTGCAATCGGTCCAAAGTTCAATATAAGTTGGTCGGTTTTATAGAAGGTACTTAAAATAGTGGACCAATTTCAATAGACGTGGTCCCAGTACAAAAAGAAATGACTACGAAAGCTTTATAATTGCGACCTGTATTAAGATTAAGAGCTTTTAATGAACAGAAAACTAGCCGTCCGGGCGGACAAACATTACATGGATGTTTTGAACAATAATTCGGAAATTCCATTTTAAAATACAGTTTTGTTTCCAGCTCGATATTAACAAAGATTTTAACAACATTTTATAGTTATTCGTTTAAACATTTTCTTTGTAGTTTTAATAAAATTAAATATAGGGAAATAAAAACATTTTGCTTAATTACTATTAAAATAAGTGCTTATTTCCAGCCAAAATAAAGATCTTAATTACATTTTGAATGATTTTATTCGAGTTGATGACTTTTTCATTCACAAAGTGGGTGTGTGAGTCTGTGAGAAAATTGAACACATGTGAAACGTAGAATTTATTTTTTAATAATTAAAATAGTTTTTTCTTTATTTAATTGAGACCTCATATCGCTCATTTACATGAAAATTGTCATATGTTTAAAAAAAATGTAACATTCTCGTTCTTTATCAGCCTATCCCACGATATCGAACGTTTACAATCGTTCGCATTCTCAACGAAAAACAGCTGATTCGCGTCCCACTAAAAGTTTTCAGTACGAAAAGTCGAACGAAAATGAACGCGAACGATAACGTAAATACTTTAATATAAAATTGCGTCCCATTATGTCATTTGTCATTGTTTATTGAAAACAAATTTTAAGAAATATTTTTAACATTTTCCACAAGAATAGGCTTCAGAGATTCGTACAAATTGTATTAAAAAAATATTTTAGAAAAATTATATTTACCTTAAATGCACCATCAAAGAGAATGGGGGGTATATTGAGATTGTCATTCCGTTTGCAATTTCCTTAATATTGGCTCAAAAATCTAAAACGATATATATTCTGAATCCTTATGAAATTCTAAGACGATTGAATTGATTGATTGAATTTCACCAAAATCGGTGCACATTTAGTCATAGCTCCCATACAAAAAACTTACGAAAACAGCCAAATTTTCAGCTAAAATACACTAAAACTATAACAGATATAATCACTTAATTTAGCACGAGGAGGTCTTATGTCAATGCCAACCAGTGTGCAAAATTTTGACACAATCGGTCACCATTTGACCATAGCTCCCATATAAAAAACTTACGGACACACAAAAATACAAAAAGAAAAGGGGGTTTATGTCCGTCTGTCCGTCAGATTAAAGTGCGATAGCGCCTTAACGAAAAGGGCTACAGCAACAACATTTTAAAAAGGGAACTCTTATGTGAATGCCAGCCAGTGTGCAAAATTACAATCGGTTACTATTTGACCATAGCTCCCATATAAAAAACTTATGGAAACACAAGAATACAAAAAGAAAATACGGTTTATGTCCGTCTTTCCGTCAGAGAAAGGCGCGATAGTTGCTTAACTACAAGAGCTAGAAAGACAAAATTAAGCAAAAGTATTTTCGATATGTTATAGAAATTGTTCGCTGAAAATGGGTAAAATCGGTTCAGTTTTAGTTAGAGCTCCCATATAACCCTGCCCCGGGAATCAAATTTATGCTGATAAATTGAATAAAATTGTAAAATCTATGACTAATAAATTTAGTACAGACAAGTTTTATGCAACTTTCAGTCAGTATGTCAAAGTTTATAGGAATCAGTCCATTGTTGATCATAGCTTTCATATAAAAACCGCTCCCGGTAACCACTAAAATGCCACAAACGCCAGTTAAAAGCTATTAAATTATAAACTATATCAGCTATGGCAACTAAATTTTGCACAAATAAACTTTATATTAATACCAGCCAGTATATTAAATTTTGTAACAATCGGTCAATATTTGGCTATAGTTCTTATATATACAACATCCCCTTTTTATATCTACAATCAAAAAGATTTGGAGGGTACATTCAGTGTATTACGATAGCTATCAATCAATGTTTGGTCCAGACTTAATACACCGTAGATGCATTAGGAGCTACTAACAAAATATATGAACCTGCCGTGTTGCTATCAACATGTTTATGGCACAACGCTTATTAATGTCAAACTATATTCGGTTATGGAACAGAATTTGTCCAAGGTAAATACTTGGGAAACCACTTAGATACTTTTAATGTTGAACTATAGTAGCTACACCACTGCAACCGAATTTAGTCCAAATATATTACCAACAATACCACATTTGGTCAACATTTTGAATTAGCTGCACTTTCGTACAATTTGATGGTGGGTATACAAGATTCGGCACAGCCGAATATAACACTCTTACTTGTTTTTCTTAAATTGTTGATAAATTTGTCGAACTGCCGATTAGGCAACATTGAAATTTGACAATTTTCAAATATCTTACGTTTCAAAACGTAAAGTCAGAAGAACGATAAGTCGAAAGATAGTGGGACGCTTATTCGAACGAAAATGGGTGACTTACTTTCGTTTGCATAATCTTTCATTCGACATCGTGGGACAGGCTGTATGTAACACTTTTAATAAATCAAAGCTATGCTAATTTTTATCTATAGTCTTAGGATCGAGATGGAGTCCGTTTGTTTATTGGTTGTGTCCCCTATTCGAAGATTTTATGATGTTAAACTATCGTTTATGGGTTAATAAAGAACATATTTGATTTTTCCCATTATCAAATTATTTAAAGATCTAGATTCAGAAGTTGCTAAATTTTATTGCAGTTAGGAGGGTGGCTTACAAAGGATGTCGAGATATGGTTTTCGCTGATCAAAAAATTAAAGGTAAAAAGATTATGGAAGTAATAGGCATCTCAAAAGGCTCAGATTTTTTAATTTTAAATGAGCTCTTGAATGTGAAAATTTTCCAAAAGAAGGTTACCGTATTTGCTTACAATCAGCCACAAACACAACCATATAGCTTTCAGCCATTTAGTAACTGTGGACAGCAATACCGGAGACCAAACACCATTCAAAACATTTTTAAGCCATGACGACCGTTTTTGAGATGAAAGTCAAAGGCTTTTTATAAAAATATATTAAGTCACTTTTGGAGTAGCCATGAATCGATATAATATGGGAGCCTGATATTGATGTTAGCTACGAAAGAACAGAAATTCTAGGAAATTATTATTTAAGAATAAAAATAATATAAGCTAGAGAACTGATATCTGGGGGCATCAGTAAAATTCGATATAGTGATACATTTTGAAAAGTTCTACTCTGAACGATGTAAATTTCGAGAATAATGATTTGTGCTTTCCTCTGTCAAATGCTTTTGACATTTCTAATTAGACAACTTTGCTCTTAACCACTTAATGAATTGAATGGGATGTCTTCTTTTAAATGCAAATGAATAAGATTCTGAGTTGAGTTTAGCGACAATTTGCAAAAATTTGTATATATCGGGTGCTTTGTATAGAGTGACACAAGTTAAAATCATAACAAAGGAAGAAAATATAAATCAATAAAACGGGCTTGATTGTTTAATTACGATTTATGCTATGTGGCCGCCACGGCTGGAGCGTACAACATAAATTCTCAACAACTTTTCGCAGCATCAGCGGCCGTTTTTCGCTGACAACTCTTCGAATGTTATTTTGTAGGTGTGTTATTGTTTGCGGTTTATCGACCTAGACAAGTGACATAATTTAAATACAAAGAAAATGATCCCAATGGGGTTCAAATACACGATCTTGTTAGTTAATTAATTGTACCATTATGTGAAAATATTTTTTATCAAAAGTTTCTTAACATAACTTTCATAGGGGCGTTGCTATGTACATTCGCGATGAAGTTACATATCAATGCCAGCAATCATTAGGCACGCATGATACCGAATTTAACTGTCTATGGGTTAAGTTTCAAACGCGGTTAGGGAACAACGTTATCGGGTTTCGATGCCGTTCTCTCGAGAATTGCCCGAACAGTAAAATCGTAATTGCTGGTGACTCCAATGTTCACAATTCATCTTGGCTTCGCCGTTCGAGCCACACACCCTGATAAGTATGAAGTCAAGATTGTTGCGCCTCTTGGAAATTCCGATCACTGAACCATTTTCGCCTCTTTTTCGTTCTCTGCACTTCGTAACGTTTCACAAACAGGCATGAAACGTTCAACTTTCTTATACGAAAAAGGTCGTTGGGCTGAGCTCAACGAATTTTATAGGCACTTCAACTGGAAACTTTGTTTCCTCGACGGAAATGGTATCCAATGTTATTAAGCTGAGAATCAAAATGTTTATCCCAGTGAAAAATATTTCGATTAAACTTAAGTAGAAAACTTGGTTCAATAAGACGTGCAAACTGGCAGTCAGATCCCTTGAGATTGCTTTCAGAAACTGGCGTTTCTTGACTCCCAGTAAAGAATAGGGCCTCAACTGTCGTAATAATCAAAATCCAGTTATTGATTAGCAACGCAAACAGGCAAGTAGTACATGTGCCAAAGTATTAAGACTTCAAAAGGCTCTGTACAAGCAACGTCTTCGTATTAAATTTCTTGTTGCTCCTCGGGGCAGTAAGAGTTTCTGGTCGTTCGTTAAACGAGTTAAGAATAATGCTAGTTCTTCAATTTCTTCTCTTTTGGATGGTCAAACATTCACAGAACCGGTTGATAAAGCTAACCTTTTAGCTGAATTATTCGCAAGTAATTCTCGCTTGCCAGAAAGTACTCAAGCTCTGCCTCTCAACCTCTGCCAAAGATAACCTTTCGCTCCGCACTGTAGAACAGGTTTAAGCGGATCTCAACATAAACAAGTCTATAAGACCGGATGGTATTCCAGCACTGGTCTTGAAGCAGTGCTGTTCGACGCTTGCGCGCCCATTAGCTAACTTCCTCAGCACCTTGTACCGTGCCGATAAATTTCCTCGGTGTTGGAAGGTTGCTAATGTTACGCCAATCCCTAAAAAGGGTGAGGCTAACAACCCTGAAAATTACCGTCCAATAGTAATTTGTTCTGCACTCTCCAAATTTATGGAGAATATGGTAAATCACCATCTTGTTAAGTTTCTAGAATCTAACAACTTACTAAGGGATCGCCAGTATGGATTTCGTAGGGGACGCGCTACGGGAGACCTGCTAGCCTTCTTATTGGAAAAATGGTGTCAGTCAATACACCGTTTTGGCGAAAGGCGTTAGATAGAGTGTGGCACGGAGCACTTCTATCAAAACTTATTGCTTTTGTTGTCGATAATAACTTTTCTCGATTTATATCGAGCTTCCTGGATATCGCACTATGCGAGTCGTTATAGATGGGATCTCATTAAAAGAATTCAAGATTAATTCAGGGGTACCGCATGAGAATTCAATGTGATGTTCGTTGGACAAATCATATTTGTTAAGTGTCAAAAGAAGCATTCAAGTGCGTCGGTTTTCTAAAACGGTGTAAGAGATACCTCACTTTATCTGATCTCCATACTATTTACATTACCTATATCCGTGCTTTGTTTCATCGTAGACAGTAGAGTATCCAACTCTATTGAATCACTGGAACACCGTCGCAATGTGGCTTGCGTTACACTGTTCTATCGTTACTACTTTGGAGTGTGCTCTAACGAAATCAGGGATCTCGTTCCCGATACTCGAACGTTCTTATGCAATACACGTCTTTTTGTTAGAGCTCATACCTTCGTAATTGATTGGCCAGTAGATAGAACAGCACACTACAGAGAAAATTCGTTCTTTAGCCGCACAGTTCGTATGTGGAATTTGCTTCCCACAGAAGTTTTTCCAGTCAGTTGCAATACAGGAAAGTTCAAATCAAATATCCACAAACACTACTAAATTACATAAGCTTTACAAAAAGTTATAAGAGTTTCTTAATGTTGCGAAATGTAATAGACACCCTGTCGTTTAGAATGTTATCGGTGGTTCAACATAGTTTTCAGGGAATCTTCAGAATATCCAGGCGGGTGACACTGTGAAGTCAAAATTTTGATTTTTGGACTGCAGGCGGAGAGGCGTATCAAAATTCAATTTTACGGTCTTATGCTAAAAAAAATCTTAAATATTGCTTAAAGAACACGTTAGTTACCAAATACTTTAAGGCTAACAAGCGATTGTTAAAAAATAGTATCCAAAAACAGTTCTTTAACTAATGAATACGTCAAGTCAATTTTACATGTTAATGCTGGCAACATCGTCATTCTCTCTTGTCTCTTTATAGTTAAATATACAAAACAACGAATTAATTATTCATTGTTTCCTCCGGGTAGTCGAATTTCTAAATAACACTAGGCAACAGCCATTTTGTTATTTGGTTCTAGCATACTTTTTCTCATGGATTTGGACCTACTGAACACGAAAATGAATTTTAATTTAATTTTAATTTTTCTGTCGATTGGTTTGCGAGATACAAATTTTTTAATTTTTTTTTTTTAATTTTTGGAGGTACACTTACTATTTTGAGCATATCTTTAGTCTTCTTTGACCTATTTTATCCTACTACTACTCAAATTAAAGACAATTGAGCCGTCTACAACTTATTCTCAGAAAATTTTCAAATCGGGTTAGTAGTTTTGATGTTGGCGGCTTAAAAAGGTTAAAAAACTGGGTTTTTTTTAGTAAAAATGTGGCTGAAAAATTCATATAAAATATAAAACGCGATGATAACAGCGATTTTAATTTTTTTACGTCTAGCTGACACTTTTCCAAAGAAAATAAGCCCTTACTTAACAAAATCTGGTGACAAATGGCCGACTTATTATTTTTTTGGTAAACGACCGAAATTCCGCTATTTCACGATTTTTTGATTTTCATTATTTGCACAGCTTACCTACCCAACGCAAACGAATAAATACATTTGAACTTAATTTAAAATAAACAAATTAGTCTTCGTATATTATTTTTTAATTTATTTACAGCACTACATGCTCAATGTATCGCACAATTAGCTAAACTAACGAAATTAAACTAACTAATTAAATTAAGCAAATCAACGCACAAAAAAAATGAGTAAAAACAAAGATATAAGTGTACATTTTATGCCATGTGGAAAAACCGCTGACTTCTTCTTTGTTTTTTGTATTCGCTGCAATCGGTCTCACGTATTAGGGTCCAAATATAGTCACCCATCATAGCCGTGTCATAGATGCCCTGATAGCGTCGTTCCATAGCCTTCAATTCCTGATGAAAGCGCTCGCCGTGTTCGTCGCTCACGTCTCCTAAATTCTCAGGGAAAAAATCCAAATGAGAATGCAGAAAGTGTATTTTAAGTGACATGTGCACTCCCATGGCTTCATAGTTCTTTACCAGATCCTCAACTATGTCCTTATAATTCGGGCTTTTGTTGTTTCCTAAAAAGTTTTCCACAACAAGCCTGAAGGAATTCCATGCTGCGGCTTCGATGGGTGATAACAGCTTCGGGAATTTTTCATCTTTCAAAATTTTTTTTATCTCGGGTCCTGCGAAGACTCCTTCTTTAATTTTTGCCAGCGAAAGGTAAGGGAAAATTGACCGTAAATAGGCAAAAGCTTCACCTTCTTTGTCTAATTT
Source organism: Stomorhina lunata (assembly GCA_933228675.1). Lineage (NCBI taxonomy): Eukaryota > Metazoa > Arthropoda > Insecta > Diptera > Rhiniidae > Stomorhina > Stomorhina lunata. The sequence continues at coordinate 90,893,442 of OW121740.1, read as the reverse complement.
TTTGGCAAAATTTTTAATCAAACCCAATTTTATGTGCAGCGGCGGAAGTATTATATTTTCACGGTTCTCTATTAGTGGTTTGCGCTGAATATTCGCTTCTCCAACTACAGGTTTCGTTCGTACCGGCCATTTTTTTTTTTTATATAATACTGATCATCAGCGCGGCTATTCCAAAGGCACAGAAAACAGCAATGTCGCGTATAGCCTCCTTGGAGTCCACACAGAATGGCCACAACTTTAAGGTCGGCGCATATTTTCCAATTGTATTTCCTATACTCTATGCATTTCAGCAAAATGTCCATAGTTTCATAGTTCTCCTTTGAATGAACCGCATGAGCAATAGGAACAGATGGCTTTTCATTCCCATTATGTAAGAGAACTGCCTTCAAGCTCTCTTTGTTGCTGTCAATAAACAACCTCCATTCGTTGGGGTTGTGAATTTGGTGAAGCTCTTGGAACAAGCCTGAAATGTCCCTGCAAAAACATATTTGGTCTTTCTTTGTATAAAATTTTGCATACTCCTTGTGACGGTTTCTGTACGCTGTTACTTTCACTTCTGAAGCCGCAAATCCACACTGTATCATCCGAGACGCAAAAAGTTCGGATTTCTCTTAGTGAGACCAAAATCGCGCACCCAATCGTTTAGTTCGGCCTGTGACAGTAATTTTCGCTTTGCACCCGGCTCAAATTCGCTTGCATTTGACTCGGACTCTTCTTCTGACGATTCTGCTTTTTGAAGAGATGCACCAGGGCACACTGGATATGGCACATCATGCGAATGTGGTACTGGAAGCGCAAACGATCCCACTTGAGCGTAGTTAAATTTAAAAAATCTTCCTACCCCACTGTTTGTGGTGAGGCAAAAATAACAGTCTGTGGAATGGCATAGCGGCTTTTTCCACATCATTGGTGTATCGAATTTCATATGGCGGCTAAAATTAAAATAAATTACTATATTCGCGATGTATAATGTGTTTAAATAAAAATTCTTACCTTCCGCCAGCTGCCCAGTTGGTTAAGATTATATAGCAAAGATCACACAGCGACTTAGGTGTCCATGGTTCTGTGATATTTGGTGAAATACCAAAATAATTCAAATAGTGCAATTGTACTGCTGGAGTAAACTTGTGTGCGTGATTTTTTTTTATAAACTGGCCACAAACATTGCAGAAATTGTCTGGATCGTTCAAACACTCGAACACACGTAGTCTTTTACTCATTGTCTTCCTTGCGTTTTCTAAATATTAACTTCTTTACACTTTCACAGACAGTTTTGAAATGCAATTGATAACCGTGTCTCCTTATGTTTAAATATGTATGAGCATGTAGTGCTGTAAATAAATTAAAAAAGACTAATTTGTTTATTTTAAATTAAGTTCAAATGTATTTATTCGTTTGCGTTGGGTAGGTAAGCTGTGCAAATAATGAAAATCAAAAAATCGTGAAATAGCGGAATTTCGGTCGTTTACCAAAAAAATAATAAGTCGGCCATTTGTCACCAGATTTTGTTAAGTAAGGGCTTATTTTCTTTGGAAAAGTGTCAGCTAGACGTAAAAAAATTAAAATCGCTGTTATCATCGCGTTTTATATTTTATATGAATTTTTATATGAATTTTTCAGCTACATTTTTACTAAAAAAACCCAGTTTTTTAACCTTTTTAAGCCGCCAACATCAAAACTACTAACCCGATTTGAAAATTTTCTGAAAATAAGTTGTAGACCGCTCAATTGTCTTAAATTTGAGTAGTAGTAGGATAAAATAGGTCAAAGAAGACTAAAGATATGCTCAAAATAGTAAGTGTACCTCCAAAAATTAAAAAAAAAAATTAAAAAATTTGTATCTCGCAAACCAATTTTTTAAAATTCATTTTCGTGTTCAGTAGGTCCAAATCCATGAGAAAAAGTATGCTAGAAACAAATAACAGACAAAAGTTTGTTATTTGTGACCTAGTGTAATTTTTTGTATGTTTTTAATATAAAATAACATTTTTCTTCTTTTCTTACTGTAAAATTATGTTTATGTTATATAAAAGCATACACTAAACACATTTATAATACAGTAAAATAATAAATAGACAAATTTTTACTAAGGGTTTAAACCGATTATTTAAAAATCGAGAACTTTTAACTTATGTTGAGGATATATACATCACTATAATGTTTTTGTAAATTTCATTGACCGATGTCTGTTTTTTGTTGAAAATACGAATTTTTTGTTAAAAATTAGAATTTGTATCATCAATTTCTTTGAAAAGTTTGGTTTTAGTATGAAATATGTAAAATAGAGTATGAAATATCATGGAAATTATATTTTATAAATTTTCCACCCAGAAACCTTTTATATGATAAAAAATAGCAAATTAGAAAAAATATGATAACTAAATTCAGCAAAAATATTATTTTTTATTAGAAAAGTCTGAAAACTTAAATATTTTCTTTAAAAGTTTTCACAAAATATTATTTGTCAAAACAGTAAAACATTTAACGTAGCTTTAAATTATGTAGACAGCTACTTTAAATTATTTGATGTTAACAAATAATTAACATCGGTTTGTTAAGCTAACAATCCCAGTAAAACTTTTCATTACCAAATAATGAGTTAAACAGTTGAACTATTGAACACGAACTACTTACTCATTCGCTGTTTAAGTCATTACATTAACATGGGGATGTCATTGGAGGCAAGTACTTACCAATTACAGAAAAGTAATGACTTGGGTAAGCAATTTGAAAGCAACAACAACAACAGCAACAACTTTTTTGTTGTTGTTTTATTAAAAACATAATAATAATAATACAAAATTTTTTTAATGATCCCATGGGGGCTCGAACCCAGACCCTCCGACTGCTAGGCAGAGACTCTTCCACTGAGCTACTTCATATGTTGAAAACTTAGCAGCTTGTAATTAATATAAACAATTTTTATTTTTAGATCCAAAATCATGTGAAAATAACTTTGTTTTTCCCTGCTATTTTTTGCTTTGTTGTAATTTTCGGAAAAATATTTTTATACGATTTTTTGTAATTATTTTAAAACTTTTTTAAAATTATTTTAAAACTTGTATAAGTTTTTACATAAGATTGACTCTTACTTATTTAAATGTTACAACCTGTTAAGGTCAAAGTCCGAGCATATTTTAGAATTCCATGGATTTCGATCTTGTGCGAATATTCTCCAATTTTATAGGCCAAGCTTTGAAAAATGTTCCTCTACTTGGTCTTTCTATCGAAGTTTCGGACATCCTCCTCTAACAATAGGTAGTGGGACATTTCAAATCTAATTTTATCCTCTTCATTGTATTTTTTTCAAGAGAGGGTTACTAGCCCGTAATCCTAACCCATTTTTATCGATCTTATGGGACAACTCTCGGAACATGTTAACTCACAATATTAATGGGTGTTAAACTATCTCCACGGGTGATACCATGAGGAGGTGTGTGTCCACAGTTGAGATGAAGGATGACCCAGATAAGTTGGGCTTACCAAGTTAAGACCAATTAGAATCGTGTTTGGTATTCAACATCCCCTACATAATCAAAATTGACTCATGATGATATGTTTTCATTAACGTGAGTTAGTTTTACAAATTTTTTTTTCAGAAGATAATATTTAAGTTCTTAAAATTCAAAAATCATTTAAAAAGACTATTTTAATAAAAAAAAAACTAAAAAAAATTGTTGCCCTTGGTGGGATTTGAACCGGGGCCATTCAGTTTAAATTACCATCTTAATTACAAATAAGTACTTCTGTAATAACTTATTATTTATTCGGATAGTATGTTGTAGTCGTTACAAGGTAACCAGTTATCAGAGTACTTGCCATTACCAAAGTTTTGCTGGGATCGTTTTAGGATAATACTTTAAGAAATTTTGCTAAACTTTAGTTTACCAATCGTTGTTAAACTTTTTTGCAAAGACCGTTAATATTGGACCACCAATTGCAACAAATCTATATCTGATGTTTATTTAGTTCCAGCAACGCGAACCGGGTTAGCTAGTATAAGTATAAATGTTTTAATTAAAGTTGTTCATTTCTTTTTTATAAATATAAATGTCATTTAAAGATTTATACAAGTTTTCAATACAAATTGACGCTCCAAATAAATTGACAAATGAATCAAAGAAATTATATATTAAAATTAAGCCCAAAAAGTTTGATTTTTTATACTCCCTTTTCACAGGATGTTTTTTAAAAGAAAAACATTTAAATAAAATATTGAAGACAAAAAAAAAACAACAACATTGGTCAGTCAGTCAAATGATTGACATGACAGTTAATGTTACTTTTCGTGAAATGTGGCCAAAAGAATTTCGAAAACAGAAACAGAAAATTCAAACGACAAACAGCAGAACCAACAAAAAAACTGAATAATATAATACGAGTACAACATGTCTGCCTTGTACGAATAAATCGTATGGGGTGGCCTCAGTCCAAATAATATAAATAAGGAAAAACCCAAGAACAATAAGAAGAACAAAAAGAAAATGAAATAAAAAAAAAAAACCTTTAATACAAAATCCCAATAGAAACTCTTGCAATCAGTTGCGACTGTCAAGCGGCAAAGGAAGTTCACTTGCTGCACAACTTTGATTAATGATTCACTTACTTTGTGGCACATTATGTTGCTGCCGCTGCTGCTGCTGTTGATGTTGTTGCTGCTGCTATTATTATTTGGTGTACATATTTTTAATACTCTTTGTTGACGGACTCTTTTTTTTTATTAAGAAACTCATCTGAATAGAAAAAACCTAATATTTATTCGCATTGGATATAAAATTCTAACAAACTTTAGTAATACTTTGAAAAATAAAAAAGGAAATACAACTTTAGAGACATTTAAAGTTGAATTGGGTTTAAATTGAGCCAACAAAGTTCTATTTTATAGACTTCTCTAGTAAAAATTTCATATTGTACTTAAATATTACGACATAAAGTACAATTCTGAATCAAATTCGCTTGTAAAGTAATTTCTGTCGCCATTTTTCGTAGACATTTTCAAATCTTTAAGGTAACATGTAATACATACCAGCCGGTTACTGAAATTTTATTCGATTTATTGTCTTTAAATTGAAAAATTTGAATATTGTCCATTGGGTATTGAGTTGAGTTTTTATGCAAATTTGTCTGTTGACACGATTTGATTTAGTATCTCATGTTTTTATTTTCTATATGTCACCGAATGTCAATCATGTTTAATGATGTAGCGACTTTTAATGCAAACATAATTAATTTGAGTATTTTTCAAATGATTTACGTACTTATTAACCCATACTTACATAAATCCGGTGTACTTTGGTACACTTCCTTGTGTAGTGGAATCTTATATATATATATACACATATATATATATATATACATATATATACATACAATTATTATTATTATATATATATATATGTATATATATATATATATATATATATATATATATATATATATGTATATATATATATATATATAGAATGGCTATCTCCAAAACGGCTCTAATGATTTTGATAAGATTTGGACAGTGGGTACCTTTTTTGATGTGTAGGTCGAGTAAGAAGGGACGTTTGGAACCTTTGCCTCTAAGAGGGTAAAAAGGAAAAAAAATCGAAAATTCTTTATCTACTAAAGTGATGGGCATAGAAACAAAATTTAAATTAAGAGCTGTTAAAATAAGCGGACAGGCGTTTGGTACTTACTTCAATCTATGCCCGATAGGGGTAAAAAAGGGTGGAAATAGTTTTTTTGGTACCATTTTTAAGCCACTCTTATCTTTTGAACCAAACAATATAGAATAGAATTTTGTAATGCAATCAATGAATGTGAGAAAAATATTGAACACTATTTGGTACTTTTTGGATATCGGGAGCCAAAATGGGTAAAAAAAAGGGATAAAATGATAATTTAACACCTCATGAAGTAATAGAAACAATATATTAACTGCGTTTTTATAAAAAGTACCGAATTCAATTGGTACCAAGTACCAAATATGCATATGTAGCCTTTTAGAAATTAGGGGATAAAAGGGGAAAAAATTGGTAATGTTATAACTTTTAAATAAATTAATGTTTTTCTGTCTGTATGTCCTTTATAGAATAGTAAACTATGCATTTAACCATGTTATGTTCATGCAATAATCTTTAGCTAAAGTTATTGAGCATGAGACGACGAAGGTTTTTTAAGTTGGTATCACTAATTTCTGATAGGTGGCACCACTGAAAATTACTCAAATTGAATTAAATCGTAAACTGTGCATTTGATCATGCTATAATCTTTAGCGAAGTTGTTGCAAATGAGCCGGCGAAGGTTTTTTAATTGGTATGAACAATTTCCGACAGGTGGCGCCACTGAAAATTACTAAAAATTAATTAAATCATAAGCTGTGCACTTGATCAGTCTATAATCTTTAGCAAAGTTGTTGCTGTGCATCTGATCATGCTATGATCTTTAGTAAAGTTGTTACGCATAAGCCGACAAAGGTTTCTTAGCTCGTATGACTTATTTCAGACAGGTGGTTCCACTGAAAATTACACAAAATTAATTAAATCGTAAACTAGGCATTTGATCAGGCTATGATCTTTAGCAAAGTTCTTGCGCATGAGTCGACGGAGGTTTCTAAGTCGGTATGACCAATTTCCAAATTTATTCATATTAAACTATGCATTTGGTCATGTGTTGATAGGACAAAATGAATTAAATTATTAAAACTTAATTGGATATTTGTGTACCGGTTTTCTCTAAATTTATTTTAGTTGGTTAGTACTTTATAAAATAATATATATGAAAACTTTAAAATTTGCCTCGAAATGCTTATCATAAAGCTCCGAGCAAGGCTCGGTTGCCCAGGTACTGGGGACTTATCTTTCTATCATCTTTGATTCTTCAAACATCGTTTCAAGGAACTTAATTGAACATTTTTGAACGCAAAAATTGATTTCTTTACTCACTTGCTACATTTTTTCCACAAATTAATAATTGAAAACCTACTCTGTACCTCCAAACAAATATATATAATTTTAAAACACTATCTGTTGCAATTTCAATTGCCTCTTACTTGGTCTTAAATTTCTGTTCAAGGAGCATGTTGTAGAGGTTTAAGAACAAAGAAGCCTTGGACATCGTAAACAATCCTAATTAATATCGAGCCCTTAGATTAAAATGATCGCATGCGACAGGAAAAATATTGAGCGACAAAAAATCTTAATTAAACAAAAAACGGGGAATGTTTTGATGCATAATATTTTTGTTCTTTGTTAGTTTACTACTTTCGAGAAACTAAATAAATTGTTTCCAAATGGTTTAGAAGTTATGGTGCAAAGTATTGTATGTGAAGTTTTTTATTTTTATTTTAATAACTTTTAAGGTACTAGGCGGATTGTGGCGCAATATGCAGAAATCGGCCAATGGGTAGTTGGAGTTTTAGACCAATTTTTAAAAATATGTATATTTTTAGCACTGTGGGCTCTACACTGGGTCAAAGTTGAGCACTATTGTATTTAAAACATATTGGTCCGTATAACTTTCGTAAATATAAACCTATCGAAAAGAGTTTTACACATTCGAAAACTACTTAAGAAAGAAAAATACAGGTATGTGATGGAAATCTATCGTTTTCAAATCGATCGATTTTAGATATATTTTTGAGATAATTTTCGGTTATTTCCCCCCAAAAATAGAAATTTGGGCTTTAATCCTTTTGACTTTAAATTTTTTCATTTGGTTTGAATTTTTTGGGGAAATAACGGAAATTTATCTCAAAAATATATCTGAAATCGATCGATTTGAAAACGAACGTTTTCCATCACATACCTGATATACTTACTGTACTACGCTATCTCTAATAGTTTAAGAGATATTTAGCGGAATGTCGCTTACAACTATTTAAATCTAAGGGCTCGATATAATTTATCTATCGATTTTATATAAGTTATTAGAACTATCCAAATAATTCAATATCAATGGATGATTTAATGTAAATATTGACTGCGGTTATATCTTAATGGTTATGTCAAATTTTGGCATAATCTCTTCAACATATCGGCCGATTTCTTACAAATAAATAATTTAATGTTGGCCACCGGTTTGTCAACTGATGCGTGCTTGTCTCTATAGCTCTATATATCGGACGGTAGAACTTGCCAGTCGCAGTAATCTTTCTGTCTACGTCTCTGAGATAACGGTCAAATGATGCGACCAGAAAATATACCACACCAAAGAGTGAATTTTCCGGTATGAATTCGTACCAAATGCGAAAATTTTGCTTGTTAACCAAATATCAGCGCTAAACACAATTTTTCGGTAAAGAAACATGCACTTTGATAATAAAATTCTATAATCTGAAACCTTGTCAGTTTATAAGTCGATTTAAGGTCAAATTGTAGACCAAACTAAACATGTTTCACAGAAACCTATTACACAAAAACAGCTGAGCTGCCAAAAATATTGTTGATACAAAGAAAGTTGCTAAAAAATCATCCGATACTTACAATTTGTAAGGGAAAACTATATAGAGGTTTACAAAAACCGGCCGATAACAGTATAACGAAGATTAAACCTGGCCATAGCCTCTGTAATTCGAACTCTTCGAAAAAATGTTTACCCAAATCTACCTATAATCATGGAATGAAGATATAGTCTCAACTCTTCCTCCGAAACTGAAACCTCACCTGAGATCTGGGTCTTTAATGATAAGCATTATATACCTGCGAAGAAAAGGTAAAATAACCGATGGCATGCTTTCAGAATCTGTACTAGGGTTAAAAAACCCTCCACCTAAAAACTCTTGGTAAAACAAGGAGTGTCACAATGCCACTGCCTACAGGGCAACTCTGGCATCGGTAGTTACGAGTCGAACTTTAGAAAAATATCCAGAGAAAAGGAGGGAAGAGAAACGCCTATTTAGAAGACAAAAGAAGAAATGGAAAGAAATGTGTTTGAAAAAAATTGAGATTTAAACACCAAATAGATGGTTTTTTGGCAATTGTATCTTCCCCTATAATGACGACCAAGGAAACCTGTTGACAGATACAGAAAGCGTACTGAAACTTTGGAAGGATCACTTTTACAAATTGCTGGTATCAAATGTAAACGATCAAGATGATATGCCTGAACCAATCAATGATGACGGCGTCATATGTCCAACACTTCACCAAAATGAGGTTAGAATTGTAGTAACTCGACTGAAAAATAGCAAAAGCTGCTGGTGATGCGTTGATAAGGTGTATGTCCCAGCTTATAAAAACCATATGATTAAAAAAAAGTATACTCGATGATTGAAGTCTTAGTATTCTCTGTCCAGTGCACAAAAAAGAAAGATAAAACTATATGTGCCAATTATAGAGAAATAAGCCTCCTTTCAATTGCATATAAAATTCTATCGTGAAGCTATGAAGCTATTCCTGCAGTTTTTGAAAGGAAGATTTTTCGAAAAATCTTTGGATCAGTTTGCGTCAACAATGAATATCGACATAGAATGAATCATAAACCATATGAGATTTGCGCTGACATTAGCATAGCAAAACGCATTAAACAGCAGCGGCTGCTTTGGCTAGGATATGTCGTGTGAATGAGCGAAAACACTCCAGCAAGAAAAGCGTTCGAAAATGATCCCGAGAAAACGCGTAGAAGAAGAAACCCGAAACATCGATGGAAAGTGCAGGTAGAGGAAAATCTTTTAAAGCATGGGCTACAAAATTGGAAAATATACACACAAGATCGAAGCGCATGGAACTATTAAATAAGCTGAGCCTTTGACCTTAACAGGTTGTAAATATAGGCAATTTATGTATGTAAGTGCTCTCGGAATGACATAATGTCCCGTCTACTTCAATAGAATCTAATTAAAGACTGCGATTGCCAGCTGATTTTGATATTAATAAAGACAGTCTGTTCCTTTAAAAAAGTTGAGAATCAATGAAAATGTAATGTCTTTTCATCTTTCGGAATCAAGGCTGGTTCTAGGATCAAGTTAATCATATTATCTTTGGGACAAGTGTTCAGTTGAATATAATCGTGTAGCGGAAGAATAAGCCCTGGATATTGTAAGTATGGGTGTGGTCACGCCGGACCCAAAGCACAATTACGAATCCTTTATATCCAATCCATATATATGCAACATCTAGGAGTGTTATCCCAATTTTGCAATTCACAACTGAAAAATTGAACGATTAGACTTAGATTGTAGGCCAGCTGTATTTGGAATGCCGTCAAATCTAAGTAAAAAGTGACAAGAAATGCAAATCAACATTCGTGAACTAATGTTTTACCTGTAGACGATCGTAACTAGGAGCAAGTGCCTAGAAGAAATTAGTGTTTCGCCTTTTCATGATCTACTTAAAAGCGTGGAAATCTCTTCACCCTAAAACCAAGCTTCTAAGCCCGGAAATGAATCTGAAAGAGACAGGTGTCTAATTCTTTTCTCCTCCACTTGAGATAGTGTTGAATGATGAGGATGAAGACGTGACGAAAGCGGTAAAATTGAATTCTTTTTTAAATAAATCTTCAACATTCTAAGACATTGATACTGCAACAACTCCTAAATATCGAGCCCTAACCGCCAAAAAGACTCAATCGCCAAAAACCAAAATTTACAGGAGAAGCATTTTCTAAAATATCTTTGGACAGTGAATTGTACTTAAGTCTTTATTGTTTTTGCTGTAAAACCATAACGGTAAATTCTACTGCCCTGATATTTTGTGAGACGATGCAGATAATCATGAATAATAAATTTTAATAATAAAATGAAAATCGTCCATCATGTCGCTTAAGCCCTTTAGGCGGTTATGGCTCGATATGGCAGAAGTCATTATATTGTATAAACAAACATCATTGGCAAAAATTTTTTTTTATTTTGTTGTACTGTGTAATTAAAATCAATTTTAACTTCTTTTCTGCGTAACATTTTTTTAACCAAATTTCACGAATATCAGCTAAAGTGTGACTACATTTTTAATTAAATAATTTTAAAAATAGCCACAGAGTAAGAACTGAATTTACTTTAGCGTAACTAAAATATTCTAAAGTATTAATAACATAAGTAGATGTTAGATGTTATCGAATTAAGATTGAAGGTAAACAATGTTGTACTCGTACTTAAGAATGTTGGCATTCATATTGCAACTGAATTTATGCGATATGAAGATATTCGTGCAAATAGTATCTTCAGACAAAAAATCTATTTGTTTTTGGTTCTGCCGACTACTGTTTTCTTTAGTTGTAAGTGTTCCAATTAGATGTTAATGTTAAAAGCTTACAGAGAGTATATATTCGCTGCGGAAGTGTGGAAGGAGATTCTTTAATTCGATTAATTTCATGACGTATGATAATCTTCCGTCCGGAAAAATTTACTGCAGTCAGAGTTACTTCTTAAGAATAATTCCAATGTATGTATTGCGATATTTTTACCTGTATTCTATCCATTGTAGCTTATTTCTTTTGGTTTTTTAGGTCAAATTTTATTTATTTTTTAAATTATACAAACGAAAATTAATAATGAAAACCGTTTAAAATTTAAGTTTTTCTTAATTAAATTATAAAAATTCTCTTTTTAAGTTAACACACATATATACACATTATAGTGACAATAAAAATGTTTTCTTTGATATCAAATGTTTTTCTACGGAATATTGTGAATCTAGGTCTAAAAGTTTAGATCTAAAAATTTGAGCCATATCGGACAACGTACTACGGGCGCGCATCGGGTCCAAAGTTTAAGAGCCCATTGTTTGTTTTATTTGTTTTTTACAAGAAAAAATAATAGAATATTAAAGAGAACTAATACAGCTTTATTTCAAATCATGAAAGACGAAAATCCATAAAGTAGTTTAAAAGTAATTGCAGTTTTCCCTCAAAAATGCATGTCCTTGAAAACGCGCCTAAGGATATGCACCAAAAATTGTATGTTGTAAATAACGAAATTCCAAAGTTAGACAAGATTTATCATTTAATGGCTTGTTACTAGTAAATAGTTCAGTTTTGTTTAAATATAATCAAATTTACTTAGCTTTTTCATGTTGGAAAATGGTACATTTTTCTCAGGACGGTTTCAAAAATCATTTTTTAATTTTTTGAAAATTTTGTTCAACAAATATTACAAATTTAGAATTTGCTCTCCAGTGTGAATACAAGTAAAATTTATCGAGCATTTACTCGAATTTGGAACAAAAATTTACATTTTCGCGAAATTCTTCAATTTGAAATCGCAGGTACGGCGAAACAATTCAAGATATCGTCCTAATTTTTTTGCGTTTTATTCTCCTATTTGTCTGTTTTAACACACTGGAGAGCAAATTCTAATCCTCTTTACCATTTTTAAATCGGTTCATTATTTCGGGTACCTCCCTTAAGTCTGACTTCTTCGAATTGATCACAATGTAGTGTACTTACCCTAGTACAAGCGTAAGCGATTAATTTCAATCAATTTCTTAATAGCCAGCTTCCATAATAGAGGTGACTAAACAACCCCATGAGGAATATTGCGACATGCTTCTTTGTGGACTGTACGAAGGAGATAATAGGGTTGTCAACTCCTAAATCTGCCATTGCTGCAGTAATCGAAAGAGGCTTTATATTGTAAAAAGCTCCTTCTATATCTAGATAGGCATCAAGTGAATTCCCAACAAGTGATTTCTCAATAAAGCTTTTATTGTTAGCTTGCTGTGATGTAGATAGTAGACACGTATTTATAAATAAACGAAGATTTTTACTAAAGCTTTAAACCCAATTGGCAGGCATTATTTACGTAGCGTCGCAATATCTGGTAACCACCAAGGGGCCTTACATTTTCCTTTCCTAGTGGTTGATGGTATCAAATATCAAATTTTTCAATGAAGTCAGGAATAATTTTATATGGTGCTTTCAACAGACGGATAGACAGACAGAAGCGAATTATACATTTTATCAGTTAGGCTGTTCCGTAATTAGTTTATATGTTCAAATGTAAACTAATTTCGCCCAATTTGAATACGAAACTTTTCCAAGAAATGAGAAATATTGTTAATAAATTTTGTTGCCCTGGCTTATTTCGTTCGTCGTGTTTTCAATAGACAGACGTTCATGGCTAAATCGTTATAAAATTTCATAAGGATCCAAGATAGATAATCTTTTCATCTCAATATACCCCCTATTATTGTTGATGGTTGGTATGAAAACTGCTTTAATATTTTTAAATTGACTATTACTATTACATCATTTTCTTTGAAAAAAAATAGTATAATATTGACTCGTTCTAGTTGCTATTCCGTCTAATGGAGAATTCGATTTTCTCCGTACACTTTGGATCATTACCTTGCCGTTTGATCCAAACGAATTGAAACTAAACAAGTAGTCTTCCTAATCAGATCCAGATGGTTTAGGTTACTTGTAATGTAGACATCTTTCGGTAACTAGAAATATCCGTTGTAATGATCATCGGATATGTTTCGAATGGAAACGCTTGCTTTTAAATAAATTATTGATACTGCAGCCGCGATTGTGTTTTGAAACCGATCATGGATATCTCGAAGGCATTGACTTCGGATGACGCTTCGATATTCGGTTATAAATATTATATATGTGACAGCGTATAGAGAAAGGGACTTACTACACAAAACAAGAGGTAAGGACGACCTAGGCGCGTTTTCAAGGTTGGCCAACACATTCCTGACGTCATGAAATGTGTCGCTTTCAAATGACACCAATACCAACACGCTCAGTGATGGTACACTAGAGTGGTTGGAAAAAAAGTTGAGCCGGTCACCCCCTAGGATTAAAGATAATGTCAAAACAATTCCAAAAAATATTTTTTTATTTTCTTTACCACGCCTACAAATACCGCCCTTTTAGTATTTTGTTCACTGTGTCGCCTTCTTTAGTCGAAATTAAACACTTTATACATCGATGTTTAGGGCTCTGTAAGGGCTACATTTCTCCCTTTGATAGTTTTTTACAACCTAGTCAGTTTCTAGTCATAAATTTCTAAAATTAGAGTCGTACCCACCCTAATCAAATCGAGTAAAAATCTATATTTTAGTAGTTATGACTATAAATTGACGTGGTATCAAAGAGAGAAATGTAGCCCTTACAGAGCCGAGAACACCGATATATAAAATGTTATGATCGGACTTAAAATGACGACACAGTGAACAAAATACTAAAAGGGCGGTATTTGTAGGCGTGGTAAAAAAATAAAAAACTACTTTTTGGAATTGTTTAGACGTTATTTTTAATCCTAGGGGGTGACTAACATAACATTTTTTTTGTATGGAAGGCGAACCATAGAGTATGGTACACCAAAGATGCTCGTATTTAAATCTTTAAAATGGCTCTTCTGAACAAAATCCTTAGGTCCCTATCTATTTTGCGCGTCATATATAGATATAGCTTCATTATTTTTAAAAAATGATCACTTCGATAAAAATATGTTGGAAAAATATTTTTTTTAAATTACAAATTCTAAAAGGTCTTATTTATGAAAACCATAAATAAAGCCTATTTTCAATCAGGTGAAACCTAATATATAATTAAGGAAAAGAGATAAAAACTAATGACCTGATGAAAAGAAATCGTAAACACGCCATTTTCCTTCCATTTACACCTTTTAAATGTGCGTTTCAATTGATGAACCAAAGCCAAAGAAAAAAGATACATTTGATGAAGTTGATTTGGTATAATTTCTGTAAATTATGGGTCATTATCTTACACTGAAGACAGCTTCAAAGTCATTTTTCAGATTTTTTTTTCTTTCATTTTGGCAAAATATTTTGCAAATTTAACAAATTCAAATTAAACTTAAGTGGATTTAATATCTCTCATAGGCACAGACAGTAGAAGTCCATGATATAGTCGTGGTGGTACATAAATGTATTCGTAAAAATATCTTTGGGCGATATTTATGTACAAATGAGTGTATTATACAGTAAAACAGTAAGACATTTTCAAATTTTAAGATTTTTGTTTTATGATAATTCCTTTAGCTTTTTTTTTGTATGAATTTCATTTTGTTTTATTGAATATTTCAGTCGCTAGCATCATCGATCATTTTTAAAAGAATTTATGCATAATTATACATTTTTGCGACTACTTTAAAGATTATTTATGAAACATAAAATTCAAATGAAACAAAATTAAAGACAAAATCCTCAATAATCGTTTCAAATCAATGGGTATTATTATATTCGATTTTGAGGAAACAAATAGAAATATAATATTAAAATTGATTTAGTCGAATTTTATGCACCCATGAGGAGCCAAAGAATGTACAATTTGGAATGCAATAAATAAAATTTAAACATGTAAATATGCAAATTTTATTATTAAATTCGATATTCAAAGCTCATATAATATATGGACAAATCCTGCGTGATGGACGATACATTTGTACGGGTTTTGTTGTACTTAAATGTATCCCATTGTCGTTCTACACTAGATATCTTGGCACAGATTTCAGGGAATATTAATCCATCGATTGTGCTATCAAATGGCATTTGTTAATTTACATACTTCTTTTGGAGGAAAAAGATATTCACTTTTAAAGTGCTGTGACGGACGCTACAAAAAATCGAAGTGACTTTTTTTCAACTATGACCGATTTCATCAAATCGGTCATATCGGGTGGTTAAATTTCAGGGGCCGATGATGATTTTGAATAAAACACAAACTATTTAGGAAATTATTGTAATTTGTTTTTATTATGATATATTGGTATTATTCAATTATGTATAGAACAAAATATCGGCCAAATGGGCGCCGCGACCACGACGGCACACCTCCATCCGATGGTCCGAATTTTCGATGATCCTGAGGCATAATGGAGGTTCTATGCCGTTAATGTGCCGAATTATCTCATCCTTTAGCTCTTGAATTGTTGCTGGCTTATCGACGTACACCTTTTCTTTCAAATAACAACAAAGAAAAAAGTCCAACGGTGTCAAATCACATGATCTTGGCGGCCAATTGACATCGCCATTACATGAGATAACACGGCCATTGAACTTGTTGCGCAAAAGAGTCATTGTTTCGTTAGCTGTGTGGCAAGTGGCACCGTCCTGCTGACCACAGATCGTCCACATCCATATCTTCCAATTCGGGCCATAAAAAGTTCGTTATCATCTCACGATAGCGAACACCATTCACAGTAACTGCCTGACCGCCAGCCCATAAACCGCACCAAACAGTCACTCTTTGTGGGTGCATTGGTTTTTCGACAATCACTCTTGGATTCTCATTCGCCCAAATGCGACAATTCTGTTTATTGACGATTCCACTGAGGTGAAAATGTGCCTCATCACTGAAGATGATTTTCTTTGAAAATTGATCATCCACTGTTGCCATTTCTTGCCACCATTCTGCCCATTTACGACGTTTGGAATGGTCAAGAGACTTTAGTTCTTGAGCCAATTGCACCTTGTAAGTGTGTAAATGCAAGTCTTTATGCATAATCTTCATCAACGACGAGCGTGAGAGGTGCAATTGTTGGGCACGACGACGAGTTGAGGTGGACGGCTCTTCAGCCACACTATCGCGAACAGCAGCAATATTTTCTGCATTACGGGCTGTACGAGCATGCACTAGTGTTCTCACATCTTCTACAGACCCGGTTAGCTCGAATTTTTCCATGATTTTTGCGATTGTACGCACATTTGAATGATCAAATTGACAAAAAAAAAAAAAAAAAAAACACGAAATGCACGATATGCAGTTTGATTTGAACGCCCATTTTCATAATAAGTCTGGATAACTTTAACTCGTTGTTGGATTGTGTATCTTTCCATGGTTCAAATTGAGTAAGTCTGAAATAGAGAAATGTCAAATAAAATTCGGAAAAAAACTTGGCATTTAGGTGTGGTTCACATTCAACATCGGCCCTTACAATTTAGTAATAAAAACATTGTAAATACGTTAAACATAGAGGAAAATCAGAGGATTAAAAAACAGCTTTTATAAAATATTTTCAAGTTTCCAGTTTCACCAAATGAACTGATTACTTGAATGCTTTTTATTAGGAAAAAATTTATACATATTTCATATTTTTTGAAAGGATTCGTTAATCAGTGTTATTTGGTATTATTTGTTTCGGAATTTCATCTCCTTCCTTTTCATGTTCGCGGTTAAAATGCGATTTTTGGGCACAATATAATATTTCACAAAACGGCTACATACAAGGTGGCGCAAAAGTAATCCTCCTATCAGAAAATGCTATAAATTTTGCGATTGACCCCTAATATCAATTCTGTTTTGACATTTGTGTAGTAAACACTTGCGAAATACACGTTAATAAACAATTTTAGGCTACACTGCTCCAGAACGCCGAATATTGGTGACTAATTATTTGACCAATAATCGGTCGGTGACTTTGGCACAACGTGAATTTTGTCGCAGATTTCCTGGCCGTCTAACGCCTACTGGTGGAACACTGCGACGTTTAGCCGCTCGCCTCGAAGAGGCTGGCGCAGCACGAGATGCTGCCAGGCGCGGCAGACCCCAGAGTAGCCGTTCTGCAGAGAATATTGCTGCTGTAGCCGATTATGTCATGGAAGCGCCGTCGACATCGACCAGACGACGTGCCACGCAAATGGGTATCAGTCGACGGTCTTTACAGCGAATTTTGGTAAAAGATTTGAAGATGTTTCCGTACAAAGTCCAGACGGTGCTATAGCTGTTAGCTGCTGACCGCCAATCGTGTCTAACATACGCTCAAGCCATCCTTAATCACCACCAGGAGGAAGATGATTTTTCATCAAAAATAATCATGAGTGATGAGGCCCATTTCCATCTTAGCGGGTACGTAAATAAGCAAAATTTACGCTTCTGGGGCACTGAAAATCCGGGTGTAACCCACGAAGAGCCATTACACCCGCTCAAAGTCACTGAAGGAGTCAGCGGACCATTTTTCTTCGAAGACGTCGTGGGCCAGACGGTTACTGTGAATTTTTTTTTTTTTTTTTCATGTTTATTTATTTATTGAATCTTCATTTACCATGAACTAACAATAAGTAATCAAATCTTAAAATCTAAAATTCTTAATTATGAAAATCCATTTGGAACTTCATAATTCTTTGCGTGAGTAGGATTTTTTACATTATTAATCCATCTTCTTTAGCTGCTGTACAAGTCGCTAGTATCCCTCCTTCTGAGCCGGATATGGCCGCGACCATTTAGTATATTTCGAGCTAGTGGATTTGGGTGACATGCCAATTTGTTGACATAATTAACAACACGCTTCGCTATTTCTGTTTTAACCAACGGAATTTCAAGGTCCTTGTGTAAGTTGGTGTTTTTAACGTACCACGGGGCGCCAGTAATTATTCTTAAAAGTTTATTTTGCCGCCTTTGAATTTTCTCAATATTTGAATCTGAGGCAGTGCCCCACAATTGAATTCCGTAACACCATATTGGCTTAATAATAGAGTTGTATAGAAGAATTTTGCAATCTAGGCTAAGTCTAGAGTTTTTACCAATTAGCCAATTAAGTTGGGCTGACTTTAGTTTAATTTGGGTCAATTTGGCATCTATGTGACTCTTCCACGTAAGCCGTCGATCCAAGTGAATACCCAGGTATTTCACTTCTGATTGTTGGGGGATAGATTGGTTATTAATTGTAACTGGAGGGCACGAGTCTCTACGCAATGTAAAGGTGATATGAATGCATTTTTGTTCATTCACTTTTATTTTCCATTGGTTTAGCCATTTTTCTATTAGAAATATGTGGTTCTGTAAATTCTTAGATGCTTCAACTGGGTTTTCATTAATACTTAGAATGGCAGTAACATCTGCAAATGTGGACGTGTTTGTATATATATGTGTAGGCATATCAGAGGTGTATATGATATAAAGAATTGGTCCTAATATGCTGCCTTGGGGAACACCAGCTTCAATAGGTTGTGGATGGTGAGCGCTACAGAGCGACGATTAACGAGTTCTTTTTGCCGCAACTTGATGAATTGGGATTGGAAAACATGTGGTTCCAACAGGACGGTGCACAGGTACACACTGCACCTGCCACAACCGATATGCTGAAGTATGCATTTCCCGGGCGCCTAATCTCCCATTTTGGCGATTTGCACTGGCCAGCAAGATCGGCTGATTTGACCGCTGCAGACTTCTTTTTGTGTGGCTTTTTGAAGTTTTTGGTTTGTGTCAACAAGCCTCAGACTCTTGCAGCTCTTAAAGACAATATCCATCAAGAATGTGAGGACCTATCGCCGGAAGTTTTGGCCAAAGTGATGGAAAATGTCATCGGCGGCGGTCATTTACATGACATCATATTCTCGACTTAATGTAAAAAAATTAAAAGACCAAATAAAAATAATCCACAAGAAGAATCAAAGTCTTTCATTTTTTTTTTAAATTACAGCCAAAAAACGTCGGAAGGTTACTTTTTGCCCCACCTGTACATATATTTATTTAAAGTTTTACACTTTTTACATCTTAGTTTTCGTCCCAAGAATGCTGAGGCTAGATGTTAGAGTGACCCTAAAATTAAAAGAAAAAAAAATATATCGAAAGCATCAAATTTGCCCCACTGTATGTTTTTTTAACACCTTAAATTTAATCTGTGGATATAGACAGCGTTATTGTTTTATGAATAAGACAGACAAGTGTTCGTAAATTTTGTATTTAATAAATATTATTTTGTAAAAAATGTATACTGTGACGGACGCTACACACTTTCCTATACATATTATTCTGTAAAATGCGGTATAAACATCTATAAATATTAAGCTTAATGTGAAGCATAATTTAAGTTCCCTTTACGAACCAAGTTCAATTGGAGAAAAAGAAAAATTCCACTAGTCAAATTAAAAAAAAACTTTATTTCTGAGACGGACGCTACTCACAGTGTGTAGCCCTTCTTTACTTGACGTTATTTATATCACTCTAATTACTTTTGATGGGGTCTTTTACATGTAATTGTATAAAATTAAGCAGACTTTGAGCCCCTATTGAAACTTGATACCTAAATGGATGTATTTGCGATTTTTATGAACTTTTAAAAAACCTATTATTTTCAAAAATGTATAAAAATTCGAGATGGGTACAAATAAAGACCTGCCATTCAAGAAGAGAGCAATCAAAAATTGTATCCATTTTATATTCTAAAGGATCAATATATGGTTAATTTTTCCATAAACACAAATAAGCGATTTTGACAGTTTTAAAATTTTGACCTCGGTTTAAGGTTTTTCGGATTTGCCCATATTTTTTTAAATCTCCACATGTGAAGTTATATTTAAAATTTCCAAGAATTTACAAAATTTTACAAATTAATATAACATGACCTCTAAATAGATGTAGGGTATCAAAACTACTGCTTTATAATTAACAATAATCTTAAGTATTTACTGATAATTTACCCGAAAAACAAAACCAAAAAAAAAAAACTAATAACTAATGTTGGATTAATAGTTGGTCAAAAATACATAATTTCATATAAAGAAACCAAAAAAAAAAAATAACTAAACTCTCTAACAAATTAAAAATGGTTCAACTTCAACAATTTTCTAAGAAAACGAAAAACAAAAAAAAAACGTTTTTCATTTATCATTCGGATGGTTCCAAACTGAGAAATAAATACTTGTCCAAAATATTACAAGACAAGAAAAAGTAAAATAAAAGAAACAAGACAACACAAAATTATCTGTCATATTATGTTAAATTTTAGCCTTAAGTGATGTTTTGATGGAAAATGTTTAACAAAATTTTCACTTTGACTCATTAAAATTAAAATGATAATTATTTCAAACAACGAATGAACGCGCCACCAATGAACGAACAAGCGAACACCAACCATAAAACAAAGTAAGACGGACGACGGACCACTCGAGAAACAAATAACCAACAAAAGACCAACTTTGTAAATTGAAAAAAATAAGATGAAACGTAATTTTTAGATTTAGAACCCTTTAGGCTCTAATTTGCTTTAATATTTTAGGGTTACAGTTTCTTTAAAGGATGAACGGACAGGTAATCATTAGAAATCTTTGATTTTTTCTATTTAAGGTGTTCACTAGTTAGTGTTGGCTATTTAGAGATTTTATTAAAACATTTCTTGCGTTTTTATACCAACCATCAAAAGAATGAATTGAGATTGTCATTCCGTTCGTAATTTCCTTAATATTGGCTCAAAAATCAAAGACGATATATATTCTGAATCCTTATGAAATTCTAAGACGATTGAACGATGTCCGTCTGTCTGTCCGTCTCTCTGTTGAAATCACGATAACGCCTAAACGAAAGGAGCTAGCTCACTGAAATACAGTAAAAACATTCTTCATCACTGAGAAAATTTTGGAATTGAAATTGGGCAAAATCGGTTAACATTTGACCATAGCTCCCGTATAACCTCGCCTAGGCTAATCGCTTATTTGCTAATAAAAAACAAACTGGTATATAGAAGTCTTATATAAGCCTAAGACAGCATTCATCAAAATCGGTTCATATTTAGCCATAGCTCCCATACAAAAAATTACGGAAACAGCCTAAATTTCACCTCAAATACACTTAAATGCCAATAAATCTAAAACTGTAACAGATATAACCACTTAATTTAGCACAAGGAAGTCTTATTTCAATGCCAAAAACAATTATTTTCATGCTATTTTTTAAATTTGCTAATTATTACTTAATTTTGACATTTGACCGCGGTGAAGAAAGGGTTAATCTCGCCCAATATTAAAAAATCCTTCAGCATAGGATTTGTATAAACGAAGCAATAATATTAATTATCTTTTTTGTTAAAATTGAATTCAAGTAAAATTTACCGAATTTGGCCCACAAATTTAAATTTTCGCGAAATTCTTCAATTTGAAATCGCAGGTACGGCGAAACGGTTCAAGATATCGTTTTGGTTTTATTCTCCCATTTGCTTGTTTTGACACACTGGAAAGCAAATTCTAAATTTGTAATATTTGTTGAACAAAATTTTCAAAAAATTAAAAAATGATTTTTGAAACCGACCTGAGAAAAATGTACCATTTTCCAACATGAAAAAAACTAAGTAAATTTGATTATATTTAAACACAACTGAACTATTTACTAGTAATAAGCCACTTAATGATAAATTATGTCTAAATTTGGAATTTATTTATTTTTGGAATTTCTTTATTTTTAAATTATGTTGTACACTTGTCTCGAGCATGTCGAGCTCTAACGCCAAAAAGACTCAAGCGCCAAAAACTAAAATTTACAGGAGAAGCATTTTTTAAAATATCTTTGGACAGTGAATTGTACTTAAGTCTTTATTATTTTTGCTGTAAAATTATGACGGTAAATTCTACTGCCCTGATATTTTGTGAGATGATGCAGATGATAGTGAATAATAAATTTTAAATATAAAATGAAAATAGTCCATCATGTCGCTTAAGCCCTTTGGCGGTTATGGCTCGATGTGTTCACAGTTTTAGCAAAATAGCACATTTAGTTTGTGAGAGGCATAAAAGTTTGATTTGAATTTTGATCGAAACAGTCTTCGCATGAGCATCGCTCCGACGTTGCTGAATTCAAATGCTTTAAAAATGATAACATCGAAACCAAAGTCCAATCGTCAAAATGGTAGATCCGAAGAAAAAATTAAGTTCTATCATATGTCAAAGTTTTGATGACAGTTTTTTTTCGATTACAGGGACGTAGTGCATCAGGAGTTCTTACCGCATGGTCGTACGGTATTAGTATTATCTTCCCAAAGTCGAAGGGACCAATCAAAATTAGGGAAATATGAACCGAATCGCTGAGAGAGCTCAAGAGAATAAAAAGGTGTATATCAAAAGTGCTTCGAGGATTAAAAAGACCCTAGGGGGCTACTTTGAAGGCGACATAATAAAAATTGATGAATAAATAAATATTTTTTGAGAAAAATTAAAACTCACCTAATTTTAACATACCTTGAACATATTATGTTCAAATTGTACTGCTTTAGATAGGGTTAGGATTTTTGGGTTTTAGGAAAATCGTATGCAAAAAACCAAACAAATGTGACCAATGAAAAGCACTTTGACTATGACTTACATTTTGAATATGGAACTGACTCAATTACATTTGGAATTCAATTTGGCTTGATGAAAACACATGTTGTTTTCCCTCCAACCAAACAGGACGAGATAAAAAACAAAATATGTTTCGGGGAAAAATCAAACTTTTTGCCATTACAGTTTGGGAATCATTTCAAATCACGTTATCCTTTTCCAAAAAAGGTCGATTTGTTCTTGGGAGGTAACAAAGCCTATTGCAAATTATATAAAAAATGTTCATTTTAACTGTAATAAAGTGCTAGATTAACACATAATAAATCAGTTTTGAGTTCATCGGCAACACTACATAAGATTTTATTTTGAACGACTTTGCTTATGCTTTCATTACACCCTTCACCAACATAGGTGGAAAGGGTGTATTGGGTTTGTGCTGATGTGTGTAACCCACCTTTTAGTATACCAATCGACTCAGAATCACTCCCTGAGTTCTTTTAACGATGTCCGTCCGATGTCCATTGTACAGGTCGTAACTTTAAAGATAATTTGATGAAATTTGGCACAAGCTCACATTTTAGCCCAAGGGCTAAAATGTGAGCCTACCTACCTACCTCCTATAGGTATGCTTTCCCGGAATAGAGTTTTTTGTTCTTTACAGCCACAAATTTAGTTGTATTTGAATAATATTCAGCACAAATATTGCTTCTGATAACTTTTATTAGTGTACCTAATTTTTTTAGGATCGGCCACTATTTGACCATACCTCCATACACATAAAAGCACAAAAACACTTATAAATCTAAAGGTATTACTAAAGCTTTGCACAGATAAATATTTTGTAAATATAAACCA
Organism: Stomorhina lunata; assembly: GCA_933228675.1. NCBI lineage: Eukaryota > Metazoa > Arthropoda > Insecta > Diptera > Rhiniidae > Stomorhina > Stomorhina lunata. Next base: position 90,869,665 of record OW121740.1, on the reverse strand, counting down.
ATAACCATATCAGCCGGAAATGATATAAATCTACCTAAATTTCGAAATTTTAAAAAAGTATCATATAGTATATGTATGTCTCTTAGAGTTAAGGAAAAGTTGTAAAATTGTTGGTCCATATTTGAACTTAGTAATGAATCATATAGTCGGGTTTGACCGACTTATAAAACTTACTTATGTTAAACTTATAATCATTTTATAGTTTTTTTTCTCGTTGTTGGACCCGGATCTAAAGCCAAAACCGTACATTCGCAAAACGGTGTATTTAACGACTCCAGTTTTCCGACAGGAAGTCTACAGTAGAACGTGACCTACGAAAGTAATTTGGATATGGGCGGAAATTTTCCGGGTTATTGCCCTCAACCTTTTTATGAATTGACGTTGGATAAGCAACTTTTTTTAACATGTAAATTATGTATTGACAACACTGCTTCTTTCGTTGCATGATTTAAATCACATTTTAAGCGAGAAGAGTTAAACATTTCCCCAGGCCAAACACGAAGATGATCAAAATGGAATGATATTTTATATTATTTGTTTTCGTTTCTGGTTGGTATTTTTTTTTCTTCATTTATATGAATAAATTCAGGGTTTTTGTAAAAGATAATTATTACAAATTAACCAGATTGTAAAACCTTAAACTGTTCATTTGGACGCTATAATTAAACCTAATAGGTTTAAAGTGATGGTTTTTACTCATTGGGTTTCATATTTTTAAATTTTAAACATGGATGAGTTTTTTTTTTCTTTTTAACGGTAGATTTAAGAAAATTATTGTTTTTGAAAAGTTTTGAAAATTTTAGATTTCGTAAAAAAAATTTGCTGTTTTTTTAGAAAAATTTTAGGTTTTTGATTAAATGCGGGTTTCAATTTTGTGTGAACAAAATTTATACAACATTTCAAAAAAAAGAATTGAAACAACTGCATAAAAATGCAATATGTTGTTCACTATAAGTTAATGTAAGATTGTAGCGTTTTCTTATATATTTCACATAAGGAGAGTTTGTAGGCCTTAGGCCGCCTTTCCAAATCGAAAATCCTCATCTTTTACGAAACGACGATGACACTTACAACAAAAACTACATTATATGTACTCAAACCATCACAATCTGTATGAAGGCTTTCAGTTGTTGTATTTCATTTCTTTTTGGTTTACTATTTTTTTATTCGTTTTGCTGAGAGCGGACTAAATTCGAATTGAATTTTTTGGCAGTTCAATTCATTAATCATTATTTCAATCATGAAATCCACATACACTCTCACATTTACTTATATACAAGATTGGCTGACTGACTGACGGACTGTTTGAGTACTCGCATAACATCAGTCCAACATTTGAACAGGGAAAATGGTCTTTCCCATCTGCTCCACGTATGTAATTGTGTATCTACGGCCTGTGTGTGCCAGTATAAATTGTTGGAAACTTATGTATAAAATATATTTTTGCCTGGGCTGATGTTAACCGTCTTTTGGTTCAAAAATTTAAGTATTTATTTTATTTTCTCTTTATGAATTTTTTTTATATGGAAAATTTTTTTCGTGTGCGTGTACTTTTTTTTTAATTTGCACATCAAAATTGTTACTAAAATCTCAGTGATGCGTTTCTTTGGCCAAAGTGATTTTGAAATTGATAATCTCATAGATATTTTTAAATTTAATTAACCTCAAATGGATACATCAAGACGGCCCACAACTAAAAACAAAATTTAAATAAATCGTAATGTTAATTTTTTGTCAAACTCTAAAGCAGGGCTTGGTCCATTTCCATTAAAACGCGGCTCGAGAACTCATGTTGAAAAAATTTTTAATAAAAATTGTCGTTAGATGATAATTTTCATAATTTTTTAAATTGGAAACTCATATTTATTTCAGAATTCAGCTTTCTTTCGTGTTAAGAAACCTAAGAAGTACTGCACATATGGAACAACGACCTCATCCCAAACATATTTGTATTTAATTTAACAAAAGGTTCGTTTCCTTACTTTCCGGGTGATTCGGACGTATGAGAGTAATTTAGGATTTAAATAATTTTAAACATAAGAAAAAAGTTTTTCATTTCCGATAAAATTTACAATCAAACTACATATCGTCACCTAAAATGCAAAAGGCCGTAACTACACTTTTAGCTTTTTTACAGGAGAAGCAAGAAACGTTATAACTTTTAAACTACAAGGAACATTGGAATTGGGTCAACAAGCCATCAGCAAAGAAAACTCTTAAAACTGAAATGGTAAAAAACGTTTAATTTTTTAGCATTTGCGAAAAAACGAAAGGGCTTAACTACAACTTGAATATTTTCTGAAACCAAAAGGAATTAACTACCATACAAATTTTTAGCAAAAATTTAAACCTTTCAAAATGCATAAAGTCTTTTTGTCAATAATATAAACATAATTTAATGTAAAAAGATAACCCCATAAATTTTTAGCTTTTAAAGGTACTTAAATGAAATTTCATATAGTACGACCGGAAAGCTAAATTCCCAGCAAAACTTTTCATTACCAAATAATGAGTTAAACAGCTAAACTATTGAACACGAACTACTTACTCGTTCATTGTTTAAGTCATTACATTAACATGGGGATGTCATTGGAGGCAAGTACTTATTGCATGAAAGTATTGACTTGGGTAAGCAATTGGAAAACAATAACAACAACTTTTTTTGTTGTTTTTTAATTAATTTTGTATACCCCATCGGGGCTCAAACCCAGATCCCTACGACTGCTAGGCGGAGACTCTTCCACTGAGCTACTTCATATGTTGAAAACTTAGCAGCTTATAATTTATATATACAATTTTTATTTTTAGATCCAAAATCATGTGACAATAACTTTGGACAAATATTTCTAAACGATTTTTTGTAAATATTTAATTATTTTGAAACTTAAACAATTTAAGTCTTCCTTTTTGTATAAGTTTTTATATAACATTGACTCTTAGTTACTTACCAAAATGACCTATAGTTACAACCTATTAAGGTCAAAGTCCGAGCATATTTTAAAATTTCTTGGACTTCGATCTTGTGCAAATATTCTCCATCTTTTTATCAAAGTTTCGGACATCCTCATCTAACATGAGGTGGTGGGACATTTTTATTCTAATTTTAGCCTCTTCATAGTAATTTTTTTTTCTTCAAGAGTGATTTACTAATCCGTCGTCCAAACCCATTTTTTATAGTTCTTATTGGACAACTCGCTTTACATGTTAGCTCACTACATTAATGGGTATTAAAGTAGTTCTTTGGGTGATATCCCGAAGAGGTCAGTGTCCACAATTGAGATGAAGGATAACCAAGATAAATCTGGGCTTACAAAATCAAAATTGACTCATGATGGTATTTTTTCATTATCGTGAGTTAGTTTTCCAATTTTTTTTACAGAAGATAATATTTAAGTTTTTAAAATTCAAAAATCATTTAAAAATACTTTTTTAATTTAAAAAATTTAAAAAAATGTTTGGTCTTGGCGGGATTTTAAACCGGGCCATTCAGTTCAAATTGCCATTTTAATTAGAAATAAGTACTTATGTAATAACTTATAAGTTATTCGTAGTTTATTTTGTAGACATTACAAGGTAACCAGTTACCAGAGTACATGCCATTACCAAAGTTTTGCTGGGATGTGTGTTTTTGGACTGATTTTTATACCCACCATCAAAAAGAATGGGGGGTATATTGAGATTGTCATTCCGTTTGTAATTTCCTTAATATTGGCTCAAAAATCACAAACGATATATTCTGAATCCTTATGAAATTCTAAGACGATTGAGCGATGCCCGTCTGTCTGTCTGTTGAAATCACGATAACGCCTAAACGAAAGGAGCTAGCTCACTGAAACTTAGTAAAAACATTGTTCATCTTTGAAAGAAAATGTTGGTATTGAAATTGGGCAAAATCGGTTAACATTTAACCATAGCTCCTGTATAACCTCGCCTATGCTAATCGCTTACTCGCTAATAAATGACAAACTATAATAGCTATGATGATAAAATGGTATATATAAGTTTTGCGTAAGCCCTAGCCAGCATACAAAATTTAATCAAAATCGGTTGACATTTAGTCATAGCTCCCATACAAAAAACTTACGGAAACATCCAAAATTTCACCTAAAATACACTTAAATGCCAATAAATCTAAAACTATAATAGATATAGCACGAGGAGGTCTTATGTCAATGCCAACCAGTCCAGTTAAATTTTGTTAGAATCGGTCACCATTTGACCATAGCTCCCATATAAAAAACTTACGGAAACACAAAAATACAAAAAGAAAAGACGGTTTATGTCCGTCTTTCCGAAAGAGAAAAGTAGCGGTAGCTCCTTAACTACAAGAGGTAGAGAGACAAAATTTAGCAAAAGTATTTCCGATATGTTATAGAAATTGTGTGCTGAAAATGGGTAAAATCGGTTCATATTTAATTAAAGCTCCCATATAACCCTGCCCCGGAAATCACATTATTCTGATAAATTGAATAAAATTGTTAAATTGACAACTACAACCGAATATAACACTCTTAATTGTTTTGTCTTGATTTTTTTAAGGCTAAAACACCAGAATTATTGTTTCGCAAATTGTAGAAACTGAATTTTTTGAAAAAATATATTTTGGATTATACATCGCATTTAAAGAACTATGGCCTACATGAATTATAAATCCGATTTTAGGAAAATTGACCCATAAGCACCAGATATAACCTAAACACCAAATAAATTATTAAAGAAATAAAATTAAAAAGCCGGCAATTTGTGGTACATCTATTTAAGAGTTTTGGAGATATTCCTGATGTTTGTGGACCGATTGTGAAGGTTCTTAAGAAATGAATTATATAGGTGTTTATTGACCAATATTTATGAATTTTAATAAGAAAATAAAATCTGATATACAACTTATGTCAATACATTCTTTATCAGCTCCACAAACTTGATTTCAACAGACAGACGGATAGACCGACAGAAAAACGATAAATCGATTCTCCTACCGATTCTGAGTTGATCGGTATTAATTTTGTGGGATCTGTGATATAACAAATGCGTTTTTTGCCTAAAGACAAATACAAGTTTGCTAAATTTCATTGGCCCTCATATGGAATCTAGCGTATTTTTTTCAAGAAATTTTTTTTAAAATATGTGTTCACATAAAATTGTATTTATCTTTAGATTTACGAGCATTTTTGCGATTTTGTCGCGTTTGTATTGTATTGGAGCTATGGTGAAATAAGGACCTTTTTAAACGATATTTTGTAGAATGATTTATATTTATATGTATAAGCAGTATCTGTTTTAAATTTCAGAAAATTTACTGAAATTTGTAGACAAACTCTTAATTCCGGAAAGCCAGACCTATAGGATGTAACGAAATAATCGACCGATTTTGTAATCAAATGCATTTATCTTTAAAGTTATAAACGTTTTTGTGCTTTTATGTGTACATAAACGTCTTTTGAGAATGTGTCTTGTATGGGAGGTATGGTCAAATATGGGCCGATACCTACAAAATTAAGTACACTGATTAATATAATCATAGCCAATATTTGTGCTGAATATTATTAAAATACAAGTAAATTTGTGGCTGTAAAGGACCAAAAACTCCATTCCGGGAAGTCATCCAAGGACATCGTTCTTAGACCAAAATATGAGCATGTGCCAAATTTCATCAAATTATCTTTAAAGTTACGACCTGTACAATGATAACAAGCTTACATGGATAACCGGCCAGCCAGCCTGCAAGCCGGACGGACATCGTTAAAACAACTCAGGGAGTGATTCTTAGCCGATTGGCATACTAAAGGTGGGTTTCAGACCTATATTTCTATGCGCTACAAACATCAGCACAAGCCCAATATACCCTTTCCACCTATGGTGGTGAAGGGTATAAAAACGCCTGGCTCTTCGATATGGTTGTTAAGCCTATACATATACATTGAACTCTTGTTAATTTGTTAAAATTCTCTGGATGTGCAACTTCGGATGATGGTAGGCTTCTAGAGAAGCAGACGGATGGATTTAAGTTTTAAATTATCTTCCCTCTTTTAGGGTTATTAGGTCTCTGATACATATACAGGGCGGCAAAATGACTAAGATACTACAGAAATACGGCGATATTCGTTATTGGTCAGGCCATTTTATGGTGGGTTACCTAATTTAATCATTGCATCTGTTTTCACTTGCGAATATCTGTCTTCTTTTAATGAGATTACGAAACATTCCAAAATTGAACTCTTCTTGGTACCCAGTCATACCTACATAAGCTTACTACGGATAAACTAATATATTTTGATATCTTTTGCTGTGTAGATAATGTGCCGTTAATAGGTTTGCTGCCGTCCGTCTGGTTAACATAAACCACAACAAACATTGCCCACTTACGATAAAAGGCATTTCGTAACTTTCGTAACAGACTACGCAACCTGATTTTAACCCTTATAGGACACTGTGGTTTTGGATTATATACTAGCAGACTCGATTTTCAAGGTAATGACTATTGTAGGAGTTGAGGAGAAAGAAACAGTTACCCAACTCCTTTTTCATTGCCCCGCCTTAGCTAATCTCAGAAATTACCACCTGATTATCTCTTATTATTTATTTTATAGGTCCAAAATTAATTGATTAATGAATTTGGGTGGCTCTAAGAGGCCGGTTTATGGCTTAAACTTCATCTTCTGTAAGCATAAATCGATTAGCAAATTTTGGAGACAATCGTTCCACATTTGACCCTAGCTTGCATATCAGAACCACCAAAGGCTATAACAAAAATATACTTATATATCAAATATTAAACTAGACAATTGCTTTATAAAGAGTGTCCCAACTAGAACGCAATTTTTTAATTTTAAATAAAACACAGATATTAAAAAAAATCGTGAAACTTTATTATATCGTAAAGTAGACAAAATGAGGTTATGTACGGAACAAGATATTGTGTTCGTTAATTGGGTATTGGGGAGACAACATGAAAATGCCGATTTTGCCGATAAAATCAAATTCAGTGGCAAGGCCCATTTCCATTTTGATGGCTTCGCCAATAGGGAGAATTGTCGCATTTGGGGTGAGGAAAATCCTCGAGTAATTCACGAGAAGCAAATGTATCCTCAACGTGCTACTGTGTGGTGTGTTTTTTGGGCTGGAGAAATCATTGGTCCTTTGAAAATGAGGACCTTGGAAATGAGCAGGTCAAGCGCAAACAGTTAATGGTGTTCGGTATCGTGAAATGATAACCAGTGTTTTCTTGCCTATAATTGAAGAAATGAATGTGGAGGGCATGTGGTTTCAACAAGACGGCGCCACATGTCATACAGCCAGAGAAACAATTTAATTGCTACATCAGTCATTTAAAAATTGCGTTCTAGTTGGGACACCCTTTATTTGAATTTAATCAACTATTTTTATCACCTTTGTACTTGTTCAAACAAACAGTAATTAACAGCAAATAAAGAAAACACTATAGTCGGTCAAACTTGACCATGTGATACCCTTTACCACTAAGGTCAAAGGTCTATTCTTTTCGTGTATAAGGACAAATATTTGCTAAATTTTGTCATCATACAAGCATTTTCCTAAGACCTATACTATGTAAAAATTTAAGCTCTCATATAAGTCCAAATGACGAGGACTTATATGAGAGCTAGTGTCAAAAGTGGACCGATTATCTCGAAATTTGATTACAGACGTATACAAAATATAGACATAAAATTGTCATTGTCTTTAGATTTGCGAGCGTTTTGGTGATTTAAGTCCCATTTAGTGAGTTTTGACAGAAAAGTTCGTATAATACAAACTCCGTATAGAAGCTATGGTAAAATATGAACCGATTTCAACGAAATTTGGTATAGAGATTTTTGTTTACATAAACAGTATTTGTTTTAAATTTCATTGAAAAATATTGACCAAAAATATCAATTCAGGGAAGTGAGACCTATGGAAGGTGCCATAAATAACTTAGTACTTAAAAAAACGTTGTTTTTTGCAAAATTCCATCGACATATCTTTAAAATTGCGACCTATACTTTGATTACAAGGTTTACCAGGGGGTCCAGCCAGCTAGTCGTCCAACCAGACGGACTGACATCGTTAAATCGACTCAGCTAGCCACTGGTTATTGAGTATTAGGCTATGTAAAACTTATCTAACTAATGCATTTGCCGTTCGGAGCCGGAGTTAAAATGTAGATCCTTTTCAGTGAGTCTAAAAATATTATAGGATTCAGCTCATTGTCTGAGAGAAGTACCCCGTGTTCCAGTTGGAATGTCGTAGAAATTACATATATACATACATCAGCAGAAACTTATAACCCACTTAAGGTGGTGAGGGGTATAAAAAATGATATTTGAGTAACAAATTCAGTTCCACCCAGTGTGCACAGGAAAGTCTATAAATTTTTTATAGAAGAAGTTAGTAATTTTATATCCTCTTTAGTCAGGAATTACAAAATTTCAAAATGCACCTAAAAACTTGATCAAACTTCATGTTTTAGGAGTGCCACAAAGCCACTCTAATGTAATCATGTAATTAAATTGTATTTACTTATTTATAAGTATTTTAATTCTTCATCTTGTAGAGTTGTTTTCTATTAAATACTTGTATCCCATAATATAAATTAAAGATGCTGCGTTTTGTTTATCCCAAGAAACAAAAAAAAAAATAAAACTTTAAGCCGAATTTTGGTTTTGTTGTCGGCATTTTGTTTCTTTTTTGTTTAATAAAAAAAATTAGTACGTCTGTTGTTACTAATTATGATTGACATCAAATTTATTGAAAATTTATTTTCAAAACGACGAATTCACAACGGGTAACACCTCTTTGTTACATTGAGCGTATGGATTCCAACTTGTATGGTGCAGCCAAAGCTAAAAGAAGAGTTTACATTGTGTTAATACCCGACGGTTCTGAGAGGTTTTTATACTTAAGCCAATCAACATTTTTGAATGTGTGAGTATAAAAAAGTATTAAAGATTATGAGACCATGGGTTCATTGAACGAACTTTATCTTGATTTAGAAAATGTTTTCCAATGTCCTATGAACCGGGTTTTATAAAAATCTGAATCTGACTATGAAATGAATCTACACTCAGAAAAGAAATGAACTAAAATTTAGGAAAATTTACTAAATTTGAGGAAAAAATGGTTGTCGTATGGCGCCAAAGCCGTTTTTTACAGCAATTAAGTAAAAAATTCCTTAATTCCAAGAAAAAAATTTTGACAAAATTTCTTATAACAAACAAATTTTTACTAAAATCAAATAAAATTTAACTAAAAACTTGGAAAAAAAATACTATAATTTAGTACATATTTTATCTGAAAACTCCCTAAAAACAACTAAATATTTCCTTTAATTTAGTTCAGATAAATATTTATCAATGCTATAAATAAGGAAAATTTTCCTTCATTTTAGTTAAAAGATAATTTATTTTTACTTAAAACAAGTAAAAACTGCAGTAAACTTATTCAAATTTTCTACGATATTTAGTAGAAAAAGATTACTAAAATTCAGTAAATTATTTATTTTGATCTTATAAAAAATTTATAATTTTTAGGAAATATTTTCCTTAAAAGTGAGAAAAACAGTCAGAAAATAAATAAGTTTAATACTTATTTATAGTAAAATATTCATTCCCAGTATGAAATATTTCCTTAAAGTAATAAAACTTTTTTCTAGTTTTCAGTAAATTATATACTTATCTGAATTATTTATTTCTTAAATTATAGAAAGTACTAAAATTAAATAAAATTATTTTCTAAAAAATATTTATTTATTTTTTACTATGTATATAACAACATCCTGGCAAACATTAAAAAGCGACCCACCCTAATATAAAACTGATGAAACAGTATTCTAGGGCATCACTGGTTCATGGTTCTTCAAAAAGTTTATTAACAAAAGGTCCGTTGACTTTTTTCATTTGAAGAAAATAAATGCTAAAAAATGTTAAGGTGGTGATGTGGAACCTCGGCTCGAGATTTTGACAACAATCTGTAAATGTGATTCAAATTCGATCAAATTTGTGAAATCTTTGGAATAACTTCGGTTGCAGTAGTTTTATAGTTCAAAATTTTAAAGTATCAAAATGGTTACCCTAGTATTTATTTGCCAAAAATTTTGTCTCATAACCTGTTTTAGCTTTACATTAATAAGCTGTTAAAAACTTTTCGTTGTACGTAATATGGAGTAAGGCCAAACCGTTGATAGTAATACGACAGGTCCATATATTTTGTTCCTTATGCATTCACTGTATATAAAGTCAGGACTTCACATTGATTGATAGTTATCTGATTTTGTAGGTGCATACAAAACTTTTTCAAGATATCGAAAATACTTTTGTAAAATTTTGTCCATCTACCTCATTTTGTTAAGGCGCTATCGGGCTTTTATTTGACGGACAGACGGACATAAACCCCTTATTTTGGTATTTTTGTGTTTTCGTAAATTTGCTATTGAGGTTTCATTTATTGACATGTAAGTATTTTTTAGATGGAATTTAGGACGCTTCCATAAGTGTTTTGTATGGGAGCTACGTTTCAATATGGTCCGATTTCGATGAAATTTTATATTCTGCCTAGTGCTTGTATAAAACTTCTATACACAACATTTTATCAACATACCTGTTATAATTTGCAAGGTTATACTGGAGCTATGGTCAGATGTAAACCGATTTCGCGCAATTTCAATTACAAAATTTTCCAAGAAGTAATGAATGTGTTTGCCAAGTTTCAGTAACCTGGCTTCTTTTGTTTAGGCCCTAGCATTGCCTTCCCGGTCATCGCCAGCCAAAAAATCGTGCCAAGTAGCACTTTTGCCAAAGATAATAAACACAAATATTTAATTAAAAAGTCATAATGTATAAGAAATGAATAGACTTACCAGTATATGGACATAGATATCCAAGCGCATCTTATACAACAGTCTTCGGAAATATCGAGAAATGTCCGTTAGAATACCCTCATTGCTACAAAAGAATTTACTGTTATAATTTAAATTACAGCTATAATTTCATAATTTTAAATCACAAATATCACAAAACAACGCGGTTTATAACGAAATTTGTAAAACAAACTAACACGGAATAAAATTGAAAATAAATTATAAATAAAAATAATTTAGTCGGGATGTAAATATTATTAAAAAAGAAGTGTATTTGCATTTGATTCCAAACCTGTTACATTTATTTATTAATGTAACAGATCAATTTATTGATAAAAAGCCAAAAAATGTTTGCGGAGAAACCAAATTCCTCCTGAAGAGATGGCTTAACCAACCATCGAAACGCGTCGAGGAATTTGGTTTCTCCGCAAACATTTTTTGGCTTTTTATCAATAAATTGATCTGTTACATTAATAAATAAATGTAACAGGTTTGGGATCAAATGCAAATACACTTCTTTTTGAATTATATTTACATCCCGACTAATTTGTTATTTTTTGATAAAACTGCATGCTTTCAGCTAATTTTTAAAATAAACTTGTTTATTTTAAAAACATCTCATTCATCGAAATTGCTCGATTTAACCATTAAAGTACTAAAGTACAACTGAAATACGCAAACAGAAAAAAATACATCAGATACAAACTGAATCAAGTGGAAAACCGAAGCCAAGCAGACTCATAGGAGAAATCCTTTCCGCTGCGCGGGTGGGGTATTTGCATTTATAACAAAACATACTTTATTTTATTGTCTCCAGTTAATTGACATTAAAATTTAAGAGCCAATTACAGATTATTTAAATGAATTATATAATTTAGTTTATAATAGCATGATAAATTAGCGATATTTAATTCAATCACTTTCACTTGACAAAGTTTGGACTTTTCTTTAAAATAAAGCATTCCATAATTGGTGCTAATGCTATATGTTCTTCTGAAGCCAATTCGGCACGTTCTCACATGGCCAAAAGTACGGGTGTTGTATGTGTTTGGAAACCGGTAATAGTCTCTAAGCACCAATAATAATGGCAAGATTCGAGCCGGCATATGGAGCAGTATACTTAACTGCTAAGGCGAACGTATTCTTTCTGGCACTTTAAACCGGTACACTTATTTAACTATTTATAAATAGGCTATTTGTTTTTTTCCTAAATACCTAGAACATCAACGTAGCTAATCAAAATTTTATTTAATGTGTATAGTAATTATATACTATCCCGCTTAGTTCTCTATTAACTAGTAAAATATAGTTTAACTATTAGATATGAAGATACACATGCAATAAAATGTTTTTACATTTTTACACATAACTCATATTGTCGGCACAGCGACAGAAAATAAGGGAAAACTTAAAATAATATGGTAGTTTTATTTCTATGGAAATGTCAGAACCCTTATAATTGTCAGAAAGTAAAATTAAATTTAGTAACCTGAAGTGAAATTACCTTCATTATAATCTACCTTGATCTGAACTATTTTTTTTGGAAAATTGTCCTAAATACAAATATATAACTTTCAATAAATTATTACAATTATACTTGTTAAAAGAAAATTTTATACTATTGGACGTTGTAATTTATCTTAACTAATTTTAAATAAATTTTTCTTTTTTTGAGAAAAATTTTCTAAATTTAAGTATAACTTTTTAGTAATTAGGAAAATAATGAACTTAAATTTATGACAACAACTTCCAGATTTTAAGTAAGCACAATTTTATGAACTATTTTTGAGTAAATCATTTACTAATTAAATTTTTTTGAAATAAACTCAATATTTCCTAGTTTTACGATATGATGAACTAAAATTTAGGACATATTTACTAGCTTTTAACAAAAATTTCCTTAAAATAAATAATATTTAACAAAAATCATGCAATTTTTTTATGAAAAAATATTAACTAATTTTTAGTATATGAACTATACATTTTTTATTTAAATGTAGTATTTTTTACTAGACTGTAATAATTTTTCCTAGTTTTGAGTAAAAATTTACTCTGAATGAGGAAATTTTTTTCCATAAAAATAGGAATTTTTTTCCTCAAATTTAGTACATGTCTTTTTTCTGAGTGTATACACAGATTAAATTTAATATATTAGGCGTTAAAGAAAATATACATTTGTGCAAATTTGATGCTTTTGAAATTTGATTTTTTTTTATTTTTATGACACTTTAATAGCTAAAGTGAAATAAGATGTAAAAAGTGTAAAACTTTAAATAAATATATGTATGTAGCCGTTTTGGGAAATATTAAATTGTGCCTCAAAATCGCATTTTAACCGCGAACGTGAAACCATTATTTTCACGGATTAACGAACCCTTAAAAAATATGAAATATGAATTTTTTCCTACTAAAAAACATTCAAGTAAAAACTGTATCGTTCGTCACGTAGCGTCCGCAACAGTACATTTTTGGTGAAACTGGAAACTTAAAAATATTTTATAAAAGTTGTTTTGTAATCTTCTGATTTTCCTCTATCCTCAATGTATTTACAATTTTTTTATTACTACGACCGATTTGATAAAAAATTACAGAAACATGTGTTGAAAAAAAAGTCACTTCCATTTTTTGTAGCGTCCGTCACAGCACTTTAAAAGCGAATATCTTTTTCCTCCAAAAGAAGTATGTATATTAACAAACGCTATTCGATAGCACAATCGATGGCCTTATATTCTCTGAAATCGCAAAGATATCTAGTGTAGAACGACAATAGGATACAATTAAGTACAACAAAATCCGTACAAATGTATCGTCCGTCACGCAGGATTTGCCCATATATATGTCTCTAAGACTTAAGAATAACTTGTTACATTGTTGGTCCATATTTGACCTTAGTAGTGAAAGGGTATCATACAGTCGGGCTTGATCGACTATTGCTTGTTTTTGGATGGGTAGAGGTAAAAACCAAGATATTCAGAAAAATAATCCCTCCTTTTCTTTTGAAAATGTTGAATCGACTGATTGACCTTTATCTTAGGAATTCGTCAGAGACTTGCATTTTAAGTAACGTCCAACATACCTTCTTAAAGAATCAAGATTCGATATTGTCTCCCTGGAAACGACTCGATATACAACCACATAGTTTTTAACTGCAAAAATTATGGTAACAATTCCTGACATGGTCAACTGGTAGAGTTGAACTTCGCTTTTTGAAGGTAACGCGGTCTTAACGGAGGGATAAACGATTAACTTGGCACTGGTTCTGGTGTATACGTTTGCAACAAGATATAATGAGATCTTACACTTCTGATAAGTGTAGCTTATTCCATGTAGTAATGTTTTCGATATTGCTCTTATAAGGGTTACTCTCTGGATACATTGGAATAATAAGTAAGCAAGACAGGGTGCTATATTGATGACTGCCAAGGGCTATAGCGCGAAAACTTGATATGAGAATGATTAGAGTAGGACCAACATAAGGAACTACACGGGAGAAGTAGGTGAGATAGAGATGCAATGGACATATACAGACTATGTTTAGAAAAGAATGTATTCGAATCAGTAGAAGGGATAAAAACTTCCATTCTTTACCACCACCATAGGTGGAAAGGGTATTATAAGTTTGTGCTGATGTATGTAACGCATAGAAATATTTGTCTTAGACCCACCTTTTAGTAAACCAATAGACTTAGAACCACTTTCTGAGACGATTTAGCGATGTCAGTCAGTCCGTCTGTCTGGACGGCTGGCTCATTCTCCATATAAACCATGTAATCAAAGTACAGGTCGCAATACTAAAGAATGTTTGTATGATGACAAAATTCAGCAAATATTTGTCTTTATACACGAAAAAGAACACTTTTGACCTCAGTGGTGAAGGGTATCGTATGGTCGGGCTTGACCGGTTATAGCACTTTCTTACTTGTTTCATATACTCATATTTGTTTTTTAAAGAATTACAATGAAACTATTTTGTCCAAGTGAAGGTGCCAAACGTTCTAACCTATTTAGTGCTATTTGCATTGCAGTACTTGAAAATATTTAGCTATCTAAATTGAATAAAGATTTAGCAAATAACGAAATAAATTTATATAAACTCTATTTTTTAAAAACTCTCATTTCAAAAACATCTTAATTTTTATCCTAAATTGATCCATTAAAATCTCAACTTGACATATCAATTCAACGCCACACAACACAAGCACAAAAGAACATATTAAGCCTAAAAGGCATCTGGACATGTCCAAATCCATGTCCATTTTGTAATCAGATGTAGAGCAAATAATTGTAACAAACATTTGTTATAAAATCTACTTTAAAATCATTTAAAATTAATGGTACAAGTAAATTGGACACTTACAATAAAATGATTCGAATAAAAGGGAAGAATGAAAATTTTACAACCACATTGTTAATGTGACAAAATTAAAAAAAAAATAGAAAAACTCCTTTTCAGTATTCTTTCATAATCGCATTTATCCGTAGCAACTCAACACATGTCTTAAACGAAATTTAAATTTTTTTTGTTGGAAAATTTTACTCAAAAAAACATCACATTTTCTTTTTTTTTATCTCGAGATAATAGAAGAAGAAAAACTTAAATTTTTCTAAACAGCAAATGATATGAAAATGCCAAACATTTCGTTTCTATGTTTTGTTTTGAAGATAATTAATGATGTTTGAAGTTCATACTTTGTACTCGTACTCGTATCTAAATAGTATGTACTTACGTACAGGGGAAAAGACACAAACAAATATTCAAAAAAATATTTATTCGGACATTGGTGTAGGTCTTTTGACATCTCCATGTTAAGAATATTTCTTCAAAGACATCCTTCCTTTTTAGGTTTGTTTGCATCTTGCTATTGACGTGATATTGATGATATTTAGAAATTTTGGTCAACATTGAATGAGTGACATAAAAGTTAATTAACAAAAAAACGTAAAAAAGTTTTTAGCTTTTCCATCACTGATCTAGTTACATATATTGATACCTTTAATATCGCAAAAGTGCAATATTTTAATGTGTGTGTTAACTAGCTTATTTGTGCTTGGGAATTTTTTCTAGCTAAATGTCCAAAATAATTTAGTGAAAGTCCTAAATCTGTTCATCACCAAATGTGAAAAGATTATATCAATCGATTCAGAGCCACTTTCTTAATCGATTTACCGATATCCGTCCTCACTGGTGATTGATATCAAATTGCAAGATTTACTTGTAATAATTTTTTATACCATTCATCACCAGAGGTGGAAAGGGTATTATAAGTTTTTGCTGATGTATGTAACACATAGAAATATTTGTCTTTTAGTATACCAATAAGCTAGAATCACAATCAATTTAGCGATCTCAGTTCGTCCGTTCATCCGTCTAGCTGGGCGGCTGGCTGGACCCCCATGTAAACCATGTAATCAAAGTACAGGTCGCAACAATAAAGATAATTTAATGAAATTTGGCACAGATAAGTTTTTTTATAGTAAGACCATGGCTATTGAAATTCGTCAAAATCGATCTATTATTTATGGTACCAATAGGTCCCACTTCCCGGAATTGATGTATTGGCCACAAATATCAATATATTTTCATGAAATTTAAAACAAATACTGTATATGTACCAAAATCGGTCCACATTTGACCATAGCTCCCATACAAACTCTTCTGTCAAAACGCACTAAATGAGACAAAAGTCACTGAAACGCTCGTAAATCTAAAGATAATGAGAATTTTGAGTTTGTTTTTTTGCATACATAATTTTTGTTACAACTGTAATCAATTTGCCAAATTTCGAGATATCGGTCCACATTTGACCCTAGCTCTCATATAAGTCCAAATGAGAAAATGTTTATTAAATGACAAAATTTAGCAAATATTTGTCTTTATACAGGAAAAAGAACACCTTTGACATTAGTGGTGAGGGGTATCGTAGTGTCGGGCTTGATGGAATATAGCACTTTCATACTTATTTATAATCATACAGTACCCGAAGGTTCGATAATAGAATTGTACGTATGGTTCTTTTAAATATCGGTTCTAGAAAAATATGTCTATTTATAAATTTTTATCGAGTTGCCCTCGTTTGGCAAATATGATAAAAATTTAAATATTGATCTGAACTTATTCTATAAATTGATTTAACCTTATGATTGACCTAAATGGATGTATGTATGGTGAGCAAGAATATTGTACCCCAGTAAAACCTTTAAATCCTTAGTGCATGCGGACTGATAACGTAACTACAAAAATATTGAAAACAACTTTTATTAGGAAAATTTTAATAATAAGCTTGCATAGCTATATTTTTCTTTAATGAATTACGGGGTATATGCATAATATTAGGAAGGTAACAAAAATAAAAAATAGGGGGTTTACAAAAAGAAGGTAGTGCTTTAATCGGTGCTTAAGACAGGTTCTTCATATGTTCTGGACAAATTGGGTAACTACTCAAGCTTTTAAATTCCTTCTCGATCGATCTATTCTAATGTACGTAGGGTTTTTCCGAATTTGGGGAATGTCAATTGATAATTGACGTTTTTAAACAATTTTGATACTAAAAACCCCAACAAATAGCTCATACAAATACGTTAGTATAAGCGTTTGTTAAGTTTAACATACAATTTTTTCTAAGCAGAACTTCCTCTCTGTGTTATATTTTGAAAAGTTGCTACATTTCGGAAAGTTGACTTGCTTCCATCTTGTTTATAAAAGACAAGCCCATTCTTTATCCGTCAAAATGACAAACGTGGGCCGATTGCTCCGAATTTTTCGATAGTATAACTATTAAAACAAGAATTTCGGCTTAAATAAGGGGCTGTTCACAAATTATGTAACGCTATTATCGCAGAGCTCTTATAAATTTCGCGAAAGTCTGTCAAAGATTCTTAAGAAAAAAAACATATTTTTAAATCATAAGAGAGTTTTAAAATCTTAAATTATATAAGATATTTTATTCCTTGTAAATTAAAAAAAATATAGGTATTATTATATAAATGAAAAAGTGTCACTTTCGATAATCATTTTTATTTCCTAACCATATCTGACTGTTCTTCTCCCGATGCTTACTTTTTCTTTCATTATCATCCCATCATCCTATGATGAATGCATTTACTGACATGAGGATTCAAATCAAATGTCAAGCGAATAGAGGAGGAAGATTTAAATGATAAAGACTGACTGACACACATACCCACACACCAATGCCAAGACACAAAAAAGATACTTATAGATTAACAAAAACAGAACACGAATATTTTAAATTGTTTAATTTTTTATTAAAGTTTCTTTTTCCCACAATTGGGTGTTAAATGGTAGATTTCTTCATTCAATCAAATCAATGATTCTTTCTTGCTTCTGTTTGAACAAGTGTGTGAGTGAAGGTCTTCAGTGAGTGATGGTTTTGGTGGAATGAACGATGTACGAGTACTTCTCCATATCATAGAGGAACATGAAGAATGTTACTTCTTCTCATTATGTACCATCATGATGACGTTGTTATCATAAATACCATCAGCCTGTCAAAGATTCATTTAGTGTTTTTCTGCTTATGTATCTTCTATATAATAAATATTTGTATTTGGGTACGAGTATATAAATGAAAATTATTTAAATACGAATTTCTTTCCGTATATAAAATATTTGTGTGTGAGTGTTTGTTTAATTTAAAGTTTGTATGTATTTGTGTGTATTTATGTTAACAATTTTTGTTTGACGCTTTCTCTGGGTTCGCTACTTTTACTTCGTTCCCTTGTCAGTCAACTTGACATTTTGTTTGAGAATAGCAAAAAAATGGCTGGGGCAAAAGGAAGACAGCAGGCATTTATCCGAAAACCATCCGTATGTCATCTAATCAACGCGGTTTTAGTACATTGTATATTCATCTTGTTACTTCCAGGACTTTAAATGTATTAACCAATGATATTTGCTAATTGATATATTCAAGTTTATTTCTACAGTTGATTATTGTATTAAACTTTTAGACGTATGCAGCTCATTGTGATGTAATTAGAATAATTTTTTAGAAGCGATGATAGAGACGGTAGAGTTTTGGAAGATTCGATTTGAACCAAAATAATCTTTCAAGCACTGGCCCATTGATATCGGATATACAAAGGTAGACTACAAATAAGATAATCAGCTTTAAAATGTTTCTTTTTAAAGGTAGGAAATGTGTTTTATTCAAACTTCGTTATATTAAAAACATTATTTTTAACACACCAACCGCTTCATCTGGTGCCGAAAATATTAACCTAAAAATTTATATTTTATTATCGGAAAAAGAAGTCATTTGGTGCAAATTAGGACTATACGGTGAATGACTGCATTACATTTCGTTTGAGTTCTTTAATACTCCATTGTCTAAGCCGATTTGTGCAAGCTAGCTTTGTAGTGGTGGAAAATGAACTATCTTCGGTGGTTGGTTCTTCCTATCCGGAAGCGCAAAAAAGTTTGACACTACCAAGCTACAATTTAATAAAATTGTCACTGTTTACTCGCAACGAACAGCTCAATTACTCGGAGAAAATATTGCTAGTTCCAACGATATCAGCACGCAATGGCAACTCCGTGAAGACTACTGCAATATCTAAAAACTCTTGGTATGACGAGAAGTGTCGCAATGCCAATGCTGAGAAAAATGCAGCCTACAGGGCAACTCTGCAGTCAGTTGAATACTCGTTGAACTCTAGAAAGATATCGTGAAAAAAGGAGGGAAAAGAAACTCAAATTTCGAAGAAATATGTTAGCACGACTAAGGAAACCTGGAAGTACATGTGCAAATTATTGGTACCAAGATGACACGCCTTAACAATTCAATAATGACGGCGCTATATGTCCACCACCCAACCAAAATAAGGTTAGAATTGCAATAACTAGACTAAAAATAACAAAGCTGAGGGTGCCGATGGTGTGCGCGCAGAGATTTTTTAGGCCGGATCTTCAGATACTCAGACTACGTCAAATCCTGGAAAAGACCTAATAGAAACAAATATGCACATTAGGGCGTCTCGAAAAAAAAGTTCGCCGTACACCACCGAAACCACCGAAAGTATTGCTTTGAGACAGTTTCGAAAAATTTTTTTTTATTTTTTTCGATGCACAAAATACATTTTTCATACATCGCCAAAATACATTTTTCGTTATATCTTCGGCATTTACAGTCGGATCTTAAAGTGTGATATATCGATGTTTTTGTCTAAAGAAGGTCAATGTTTTGTGTTAATAATCATTGACCTCAGGTACACTCTTTTAGTACTTCCCCATGATATCTCAACTCATACAATAAGAAAAAAAAAATAATTGTAAAATTAAAAAAATGTAGTTAATCATGTCTTGATGTCTTGTCCAAGTTTGCTATATTTCTGACGACTCTCGCATTTAGAACAACTGTGGGCCTTGCGTTGCTCCTCGGTGACAGCCATGACAGATTCGTGTACTTCATGAACAAAACGCTCGGTGTTTTGTGAATGGCATATTTAGATAAGCTGTATAAATAATTAAGATTTGCAAATAAAACTATCATATGAAAGAATTTTCCTTATTTTAGTATTTCGATTATTTTATTATATAACTGTAATGCTTCTGACTGTTCTTGCATATAGAATTGCTAGCATGGCGCTCAGTCAATTCAATTTTTTTTAGTAAATCATATCGAAATATGAGCTACTCTCGAAGTTTATAAAATTCTGAATATGACGAATGCCTACCGTTGCTTCATGTCTGGCTGATATAATCTTTTTATAACTATCAACGTACTAGCGGATCTTGGTCTGTTATCATCGACAACAAAATATTCTCAGGGTGGAAAAAGAAGGCGTTATTTTCTATGAGCCGACGAAGGATTTGTTCAACGTCGTTCGAAGATATACAAAAAATGTATTTTGGCGATTCCAATGTGCGGCAAAACGAAAATTGCTTGTTTCAAATAGTTCGGTTCGAATTACCGAAAAACTTCCTGGATAAAAGTATAACGATTTTTTAAGAGCTTTAATTTCGTGATATTAGGGTGGTAGAAACTGAGGTCTGATTAATAAATACAACAAGTGGATATTTGAGACCAATGACTATTAAAGCAAAATATTGGACTCCTCGAGACAAAAACATCGATATATCACATTAAGATCCGACTGTAAATTCCGAAGATATAACGAAAAATGAATTTTAGCGACCCTAATGTGCGGCGAAATTAAAAAAAAAAAAAAAAAATCGAAACTGTCTTACAACAATACTTTATATTCGGTGGTGTACAGCGAACTTTTTTTTTCTTCCATATAAGTCGAGACGCTCTAATGTACATCTATTGTTTACTACAAAGCTGCTTTCGACAGCCCAATACGAACGAAGGTGTTTAAAACAATGTCTAAGTTTGGAATCCCAACGAAGTTAAAAAGGTTATGCAGGATGACAATAACTAATAAAACCTCAACAGTTTAAATAAATAAGAGCCTATCGGGGCCCTTCATAACTTAAAGAGGATTCAGGCAATTCAATAGTTTATCATGCGATCTCTACTACATTATGTCAGAGAAAAATTGGACCAATTTGCAACAGAAAACACACGTTCGCCGATGACATTGATATCATGAGCCTCACATTGTGAGGTGACTGCCTACTTTTCTAGGTTCGAAAAGAAATCAAGAAGTTGTCAATGAATCAAAAATAAAACTGATACAAACAGACAGTCAAGTAGAATTGGACCACATGTGACCGTTGAGAACTATAGACTGGATGTTATAAAAAAGTTTGTTTACCTTTGTATAGCCCCAAGCAGACGATTGGCGTCTGGCTGGCTGGCTGGACCCCCATGTAAACCTTGTAATCAAACTGCAGGTCGTAGTTCTAAAGATAATTTGATGAAATTTGGCACAGATCATTTTTTTGATTATGGGACCATGTCTATTGGAATTCGTCAAAATCGGTCTATTATTTATGGTACCTCCCATAGGTCACATTTCCCGGAATTGATATATTTGCAGCAAATATCTATATTTTTTCATGAAATTTAAAACAGATACTGCATATGGGCAAGTCCCCAAAACAGTCTACTAGCCAAAAATTTTTTAAATTAATCGAAATTAATTTTTTTTTAATCGAACATTAGACTCGGTATATCTTGTTTTGTAAATATGTAAAAAAATATATTTCGATGATCATTTATACTAAAATTTTTACCAAATCTCACCCTACCTTAGGTCTCTTAGTGTTATACAAAAATTTAACATTTTTTACATGTTCATATAATTACTTTAATGTTAACATAGGTGGTCAACTCGAAAGCCATATTCTTATTTATAAACATACATATATTAATAAATTAATTTATAAACATGAATTAAACATGTTATGAATTAAATAATGTTATTAACAAAGAATATAAATAGTTTCGTTTAAACAAATACAATGGATTTTATTTACAATTTATTGCTAGAAAAAATGTATCGTGCGTCACGTAGCGTGCGTCACATAGTCACATTTTTTGCCTGAAAATAACTTATTTTAGAATTCGCTTATATCCATCTTTCTTTTAGGCATTTAATTTTGTGTGCTTTATATGCAAAATTTGCTAAAAATTACGAAAACATACCACAACGTTCGAAGCTACTTCCATTTTTTGTAGCGTGCGTCACAATAATTTGTGATCAATTCTTTGGCAACTTATACAAGTTAAAAAAAATATATATATATGGTATTCTAAAGTACACTCAAGTCCTACTAAACACCATGTATAAGTTAAAGGTATCTCTCTGGAAAGACCAAAAATTTTTATATTTTAATCCAAAAATGCGTACGATCGTAGCGTTCGTCACGCAGGATTTGCCCATATGTAAATTTAAATCACTGTGCCAAATTTCGTTAAAATCGGTCCATATTTGACCATAGCTCCCGTACAAACTCTTCTTTAAAAACGCACTAAATTAGACAAAAATCACTAAAACGCTCATAAAAATTATGATAAAATTATGACAATTTTAACTCTATTTTTTGCACACATAATTTTTGTAAAAACTGTAATCAATTTGCTAAATTTCAAAATGATCGGTTCACATTTGACCCTAGCCCCATATAAATCTAAATGACGAAAACAGCTTAAATTTATAAGCCTTAAGAAAATGATCGTATTTTGACAAAATTTAGGAAATATTTGTTTTATAGATGCAAAAGTACAACTTTGACTTTAGTGGTGATGGGTATCGTATTGTCGGTCTTGACCGACTATAGCACTTTCTTACTTATTTTTTTATACATACAAATTAAACCGATCGACTCAGAATCGGCAGGAGAATCGATTTCGCGACGTCTGTCTGTCTGTCTGTCTATCTGTCTGTCCGTTTGTCTGTTGTAGTCAAGTTTTTGGAACTCCTGTTTTGTCGATGTTTATTTTGATGAAATTTAATAGCGTTCTTCGCAGGGGATTACCTAAATTCTGATGCATTCTTTAATTTGTGGTAGATATAATTTAGTGTTTATGCGATATTTAAGGTGTTTTGATCGACAATGATGAAATTCAGGGTGGACGATATCCTAAAATTTTATGTACAATGCATGTGGGTATACCTTCCAGGAACTCCCCAAATCTGATTTTAGCAGACAGACACACTGCATTTATCTTAATTTTGGTCTGACTTTTGAACATTATGATAATATTTGATAATGTATTATATACCAAATTATAGGTAATCTTCCTAGGAAGTATGAAAAATGCAGCTAAGTACATGATTTGAGTTCGAAACCTACATATCGGACTTTTTCAACAAGAGGGTATAAACTCAAAATTTTAAAATTTTCACTTTTTAGAAGAAATAGATGTGTAGTGGTCGTATCTAACCATTGTAAAAATCTGACATCATTTTCACTCTTCTTATATGAAAGTAGTATATATATATATAATTCCCCGACAACATTCCAATTGGAATAAGGGGTACTTCTCTCAGACAATGAGCTGCATCCGATTCTATTTTTTACTCATTGAAAGGGACCTACGTTTTAACGCCGGCTCCGAACGGCAAATGCAATAGTTAGAGAAGTTTTTCAAAGCCTAATAGGACAATCTCTTAGTAGCTAATAAATGACAAATTATAATTGATACGATGATGACATTTAGTATAAAGGCGTTGTACAATATCGTTATTCAACGCTTTCTAGAGGGACAAGATTTGACAAAAGTATTTCTGATCTCTTGAAAAGTTCGGTATTGAAAATGGGCGAACTCGGTTCACATTTAGTGAAATCTCCCCTGATAAATTAAATCACATTGTAATTGCACAAAGAACTAGAGCAAAACTTTCCCCACATCCATCTTACAGATCGGAAGAACAATACATCCCAAATATTATCTATGAAGTATTCATCTTTATTAGTTACCTAACTTCAGATTAATAAGTAAATCTTCTATAACTTTTCCGACAATGCTGATATCCATCCATTCAAATGCTATATATTTCACATATGTATATCTAAAACTAAGAGTGTATACCCTATTATGCTAAGGCTTGCATACATTGACAAAACAATCATTGTTTAAGCTTTGATCTAAATCGGTCCGCTAACTTCAGAGTTTTACATAACTAATAAAGAACTTTTACTAGTTGGATGATATATACGAATTAAAGTACACAACACTCACTGGGCACTGCGTTTTTGGGTTGCATGCTAGAATACTTAACCTTCCATAACTATTCTAGATGATGACGCCACCGAAAACCCTTTTATTTTCCGACTCTTATTTTTAAAGACTCTTTTGGTGAAGGGTATCCAAGATTCGGCAAAGCCGAATATACCACTCTTACTTGTTACATCTACAATCAAAAATATTCGGAGCAGCATATTAAGATTGCACCAATGCACAGTAGGAAAATACCGCCAAAACTCAATAACTTGGTTATTTCTTGACCTTTTGTCTTCAAATTTGTATATAAATTTGTGTATAAATAATATATCTTAAGTTAAACTGAAATAGTTTTTTTAAGAAAATATAAAGGCTGTGACCACTTAAAACTGGACTACTAAACATTAGGGGTATAACCAATTTTTTGGCATAGTACCATGGGGTCAATCATGTCCTAGTAACCACGAAAATCATAATCTTTTGTAATTTTTCTCAAAAAAGTTCACGCACCAATTGGTTTTTCTAAACAGGTGTATAAAAAATTATTTTAAAATTTATTTATTATATTTTAAATTACAAAAAATTACAAAGTATGTAAATACATAGATACATATATATGTACAACAAAAACAGGAAAAAATATGAGTTAGTTATTAAACGATAAAAATTTAAGATTTAAAGTTCGAGGAGATTTACAGAAAGGATAAATATCCTGAACAACTTTAATGGCGCGCTCAGCACTGATATTGCTTCTTTGTTGGTTTCGGATTATTGAATCATCTTTTTGCCAATGCTTAATAAAGCATTTTTTAGCAGCTTCAAATCTTGAAAGTGATTGATATAAAATTTCAAAGTTATCGTCGCGGAATCTTTGATCTGAAAACCATATGTCAAACCATTTTCCGCAGATAAACTCGCATATTGGATACAACTCATTCTGATATTTTGGCATTAATATATAAGCTAAAATCGCTAAAATGGCTCTTGAGTTCCAACGAGCGTTACTTATTGGGGGTATGGGTTTGAAATTTATATGTGGAAATTTTTTGGTTTCTTTAAAAAATCTAAATGCAGTCCCTAATTTAAACAAATACTGCATGTCGTCGCGCCATTTAATATTTTTAATATCAAGTATTTCACTATTTTGAATGTAGTTCTGTTTTAAGTTGTCGTAATTCGCAATCAATTCCCTTGCAAAACTGTAACCTATATCTGGCGAGGATGTCTTACTACCGAGCAACTCATCCATTACATATCTTAATATCAAATCTAAAATATGGTGTTGACAACCAATATATTGCGGCATGTCCAATCCGAGGCTTTTGAAAAATTTCTGCAACTGTATAACCACACCATTCATCTTACCGGTGTTAACTGAGGTTGTATCACAGATGATCATTTTTATACTTTTGCATAAATCAAACTTATAGAGTAATTCTCTAATGCCATTGAATATAGTGTTTGCTTTCCCATCTTCCAGGACCAGTACTCCCAAATATATTTCTTTATGTTCATTTTTTAAAACTATTGCTTGAATTTCCTTCCCGTTAATTCTCTTTCCATCGAAGTGAAGACACCAAAGTTCTTCCTTCAATTGTTCTTTTAATTGTCTTTCTTTTTGTTCTGCTGATTTAACAACGGCCTTGTAAATTGCTGGTTGAGAAGGTGTAGAAATGCTTACTCCAGAATCGGCGAGTTCTTTACAAATTTTTACTACTAAATACTAAATAATACGTACCTTATTCACTAATGTTACAGCTGGATGTGTAGTAGCGAGTTTAGGTTTAAGACGTGCTGGGGGTACATAATTTTCTGATTCTTCAGATAAATAACTTTCGTTATAATCGCTGCTAGAAATTGGCCGAAAATCACTTTGAATGGAAGGTGAATATTCTGAGTGGAGATCACTGTTTATTTTTGAAATATCAAAAACATTTTCCCAATTATCACAATATTTTGGTTTTTTAAGGCTTTTGTGGTATAATGATATGAGATTTTCAATTCTTCTGTTTACTGATCTAACGGACACCGTTGGTAGATTCATATTTTTCAATAAATCACATATTTCATTTGTTATTATTTTATTTCTATTATATTTGTTCTTTTGAGATTGAGCTAAGGCATTATATCTGCCAATTACTATTTCTTTAGCAGGTATTTTACTAAAATGATCTAATCCAAAATCAATGTTTTGGATTTTACGAGGCATCACTAAACTGTTTTTGAATACAGTTAACTGGTTTTTCCAGATTATGGAATTTTTTTCAACTGATTGGAAACTCTTCTTGAAAGACATTTTGGAACACTTAAAACACGGACAGAAAGTAACGAAAATAACATTTTACATAATTGTAAGTTATTTCTTGGCCTTCTTAGTGCAATATTAAATTTAACAATTTTGTACAGTGTTTTTTCTTTAATTTTTAGTTCTTTTTTTTTGTTAAAAAATCTTAAATTTACGTTCAAGTTTGAGAAAAAATCACTTACCATCTCTAAATATTAGTAAAATTTCATATTTGAGCTATTTTTTTACTTTGAACAAACATGTTAATAATTTTTCTTAACCCAAAAAAAAAATTAAAATTTTCAAAACTTCATCGCGGTTGGTGCGTGAACTTTTTTTACCTTAGCGAAAAAATAAATATACGTTTCCTTGTAGTTTTTTATGCTCTATCGGACTGTGCTATGCCAATTTTGATATTTTGAAAAATTGTTAAAAAGTTATATCCCTACTAAACATGCTGATAAAAATTATTTACTTTAATGGGATAACATATGAAAAGAATTCCTATCCTACGATATACGTCTTGTCAAAATCGGACATGTCTTTTTAAAGGGCTCATAATATGAGCTTATAACCAGATTTTGTATGCTTCTAATAAATCTACAGAAAAACTCTTAACATCTAATATTCTTATACAAATTATTACGAGTCCTTATAAAATATAAAATTTTTTTATTAGGAACATAAAAATAAATATTCAAACTTTGCGGAATAATTACAGTCTTAGTAGACAATGCAGAATGGTAAAAATTTGGGATTTTATGTTTTGAAATGTCAGCTCTAATCTGACATTAAAATTAAAAAAAAAAAATTCAAAACATCTAAGGGGGCTTTGGCCGTAATTTCCTACTGTGCAATGTCCGAACTTTATATACGGTACACGGTGGTTCAGAATCAAATTTCATTGGCCAAAACCTATATTTTTTGTTGACCTAGATTTTTAAAATTTTTATACCATCAGAAAGAAAACATATCAAAACTAAGGTGGCCAAAAAATTTGGTCAAAATTTTCGCTGTAGTGGGCGTGGCAAGCTGCTAAAGACAAGGAATTTTAGTTAATTTAGAAATGAAAGAAAAATTGTAATTTTTGATCTCATATTAATTACGATTTCTTGAAAACTATTAATGCTAATGGGCTGCGGTTCTTTTTGTTATGTTGGGTGGACTATTGGTTTTAACAAATGGTGTTTGCGCACCCTGTATAATTTATAGTTAAGGTGTTATGTAATAAATTTAAAATCACCATATACTCATAAAATTTCAAGTTTAGTAGTGTATAACTTTTAAAGGGAAAAATGGAAACAAAAATTGAAACCACCTAAAGAAAGCCAAGGGTGTTCCCTTTAAGCCTATATATACTTTTGCACCCGCCCAGATCCGCCCGTAGAACACTTTTTTTATTTTAATGAAAATACTCAACATTTTTACAAGCAAAATTCTATCAAAATTGCTAGTAAATTTACTTTAGAAATCATTCACTGTCATAAATACAAATTGCAGATAGTTATTTCAATAAGAGGAAAGTTATTAGTGGTTTAAATTTTTATTCAAATGGTTGGTATCTTAAAAAAGCCCATAAAAATTTGAATACCATTAAGAATGAAATAAGTGACATCAGAGCTCAAATTTCAACACTAAAGCCATTAGAGTTAGAGATAGATGAACATACTATTAAATTGAATTATCGATTAATACTTTCAATGAAAGACGGAAAAACTTCCCAGGCTTTGACTGATACAAAAGCTTCATCCAGCTGTATTATATGTAAAGCAACATCAAGTCAGTTAAACCAAGAACCTACATAGTCACTAGATAGTATTGATGCATTTGAATTTGGATTATCACCGCTACATACGAGAATAAGATTTATGGAACACATACTGAAAATTAGCTATGATTTGGACTTCGGATCTTCAGGATCAGTAAGAAATAATGACACCAACAAGGAGAAATGAAAATTGAAAAAGAAACAAGTTCATGATGCATTTCTCAAACACGGGTTAATTATAGATCAACCAAAACAAGGATCAGGCAATACAAACGATGGCAATACCGCAAGAAGATTCTTTTTGGATCCCGAAACTACATAACAGGTGTTGATATAGTTCTTATTTCAAGATTTAAAACAATTACTGAAGTACTTGCGTGCAATGAACAAATTAATGCTAAAAAATTTGGTGATTATGCCAAGGAAACTGTTGCTATATATACATCCAAATACAATTATAGAAATATGCCAGCAACAGCGCACAAAATTCTTTATCATGGAGAAGATGTCATTAAGCACCATTTATTACCAATTGGAGATTTATCAGAGGAAGCCCAGGAAAAAAGAAATAAGGATTACAGATTTTACAGAGAACATAATACCAGAAAAACGTCACGAAGTTCTACAAATGAAGATTTGTTTCGCATATTATTAGCAACGTCAAATCCATTCTTCTCTGGCATTCGAAGTTAATGGAAAGTAAATCCTTCGGACTAAAGTGCCGAAGTTAAATCACTGCTACAGGACAAGAGTAATACAGAGCAGAATATAAAATATTTACAAGAAATATTCCAGCCAAATAAACAATAATTATAATTTGCATTTAACATTTGAGTGCAATAAAGTATACAAATATAAATAATAAATATTATTTTATTTATCTACAATCTATTTATGACTACAAATAAATATGGCCAAGGCCGCGGAAAAGGGGAATTCAATGAAAAATTTTTTTCTTATTATCTAGTGCTTTTGTAATTGTCATTTGTTTGTTTACAGTCCAAAGCCTCACAGAACAAAGAGAGTACATTTGTGAAGTATTAATATATCAAAATTTTTGAGCATCGGTTTCTATTTTATTTTATTTTATTTTTTCTTTACAACTTTATGAAAAAATAATTTCACTTAATATTGTTTTTGAAAGAATTTACGTACCTACTGAATAGTATAATCAAACATGAAGTGATGTTGTTTTTTATCCAATAAAAAATAAACAAATAAAATAAAATTTTAAGTAAATTTTAATGTTTTATTTATTCACATTGGTCGTTTTTGCATGGCTCCTAAGTAAGAGAACTTTATGTGTTGTTCCAGTCTTTTTTTTTTGGTGACGTTCCAGTCTCGCATTTTTGCATCCAAAACAACTATAAATGCAATTTTTTATAAATCTTTTGTGCGTAGAGTATTCTTTGATCTTTCACCTACGATATGTTAGAGGGAAACGTTTTTGAAAACATTACGAAATTTTGGAAAATGTTGTACAAGCTCTTAGACCACTTCTCTTTTAGTGTGACGTTCCAGTTAACTTCAAATGGCTGTAACTTTTAATTTGCAAGAAATAGAAGCACATTTTTTTGCGCCAAAGTTACAGCCTGAGAATATATTTTGAGTGAACAAAAGTTATCGCTACTTTTTTACTTTGTTCATTAAATATACGTCGAAAATTGTGCAAACTGGTGACGTTCCAGCCCACGGCCTTGGCCATATATATTTAAAGAAAAATTAAGTAACACTCTTTTATTTAAAAACAAGTAAGAAAGCGCTATAGTCGGTCAAGCCGACCATACGATACCCTTCACCACTAAGGTCAAAGGTGTTATTTTTCCTGTGTAAAAACAAATATTTGCTAAATTTTGCCATCATACAAACATTTTCTCAAAACTTATATATTCAACCTGTTTCCGTCATTTGGACTTATATGAGAGCTAGGGTCAAATGTGGACCGATTATCTCGAAATTTGGCAGATTGATTACAGTTGTTACAAAAATTATGTATGCAAAAAATAGACTCAAAATTTCCATTATCTTTAGATTTACGAGCGTTTTAGTGATTTTTTGTCTCATTTAGTGCGTTTTTAAAGAAGAATTTGTATGGGAGCTATGGTCAAATGTGGACCGATTTCAACGAAATTTGGTACAGTGATTTAAGTTTACATAAGCAATATTTGTTTACAAGGCTTACATGGGGGTCCAGCCAGCCGTCCAGCCAGCCAGACGGACGGACGGACGGACATCGCTAAATCGACTCAGAAAGTGATTCTAAGCATATTGGTATACTAAAAGGTTGGTCTAAGACAAATATTTCTATGCGTTACAAACATCAGCACAAACTTATAATACCCTTTCCACCTATGGTGGTGAAGGGTATAAAAACTAGGTAATATGTAAGTATTATTAAGCATAAATTAAAATTTGGGCCACCTTAATAAAAATATTGTAAATACCTCAACGAGAAAGGGGGCACCCTAAGGATAACAAAATATTAAATTGCTATCCAAGGTCGACTTGCGGCCCAAATTTGAGCCAAATCGGTTAAGAGGAAATGGGTCAAAAATGAGTTGGCAGATTTGAAACAAAATAAAAAAGAAAGTAATTGAAAATTGAATTTCAAGCTTAAATTTCTTAAGAACCACTGTACCGATCTTAATAAAACCTACACTCGAAAAAGCTACAGATGTTATCTATTGATTAAAAAAAAACTACTAAAAAATCTTTAATAGTTAAAAAGTTACAGAGTTTTGGCCAATGAAAAACGATTCTGAAACACTGTGCGGTATGCATTAGGAACTCATAACAAAATATATGGACCTGTCATATTACTATCAGCATGTTTATCCCAACTAAATATTAGCCTAACGAAATGCATATAACAACTTATTAATGGAAAACCGTGCCAGGTTACGATACCGAATTTTGTTCAAAGTAAATACTGGGGAAACCACTTACATACTTTTAAATGTTGAACTATAAAGCTCCTGCAACCAAATTTAGTCTAAATATTTTACTAACAATACCAACTAGCGTAATAACTTTTTTCGAATTTGGTCCACATTTTGAATTAGCTGCACCCTCATAGATATATGAGAGATATTACTAAATTTAATACAACTTGATGGTGGGTATATAAGATTCGGTACAGCCGAATATAGGACTCTTACTTGTTTGTGTTAATCTTACTTTTGTATGGAAGATAGGCCCATGTATGGTATGGCTCTTATAGGATAAAATCTCAATTTAGAAGGTGGACTTTAGTCAATTTTAAACTAATAGAAAGAAATGTCTGTGTCCTTAAACTTTGGTCTTAGACCAAAATTTCAGTGCGCTACAATCTTGTTCACTTTCTATTAATGGGTAGAAATGTTTCTAAAAATAAAGTTATTCTTGTAAACGAAATAATTCCTTCAAGTTCCTATTAAACTTTCAGTTGGGATGAATAACAGCAACATCCACACATACGTAACTTTTTGAACATCTTTAGGCAATACAAAGTCTAAATAAAGTAAATCCTTCGTTAAACAATGTCGCCATTTTTCTTTCACTTTTTTCCTTTTTTTTTCATTATCTTAAATACGGTACAATTTTTTTCCATTCTTGTTGATCCCTGAGCCTTAGATGTTTGTTTTTGTAGTTTGTTATAATGTTGGATGGCTGACAGACAGACAGGCAGGCTGGCTGACAGCTTGGGTTCGTTGGTTGGATGTTGGGTTTGGTGAATTGGTTTCGTTTACTCTAGATTGTTTGCATTAAGATACAAAATTATTTTTACCATTTTCTTTTTTTAATATTTAGAAAATTTTAAGACTTTCGTATGAAAAAAAAAAGAAAGAAAAGTGTGATTGTAATCCGCAAAGAAAGAGGATGTGAGTTTGAATGTTTCCCTTGTTATTTTATATATTTTTACACTTTTTTTTTTTGTTTTTGTGTCTGTATGAATGTGAGTTGTGTGTGTTTTTATGTGTATGAGAGTGTTTGTTTTTTTTGTTTCATTTCGTTTGTAACATAAAAGGACACGCACCGCGTCACATCATGAAAGGATTGATTAATGATTCGTTGATTTTTCGCCCTTATTCTCTTTAGTTACACTTTATTTTTTGTTTTTTTTTTATGTATAAACGAACGTAGATACATAATCCTTGTCTTTATTTTTGTCATCTTATGCCAGACATTCATCGCTTTTTTTTGTGTATTGTTCAGTTTTTTTCTTCTTATTTTAAAGATTGTTTTTTGCGTAAAATAAGTTCTCAAGAATATAATGAACATTGCAATGTTATTTATCTTTTTTCATCCTCAATTTTGGTGAATTTTATTTGAATATACTTATATTCGAAAAAATAAAATACATAATTTGAATTGTAATAAACTGTAGGGGGATTTAGTGGTAAAAAATTGTATGTAATTGTATGTATATCTTTCCAAAAAATTTGCAATAAAGAAATTTATGTTGAAATGAGCCTTAGCTAAATATTAAAATAGAAAATATGCTAAATTCTTTAGTATATTACCCCATTATACTGGATATTCGAAAAATTTTAAATATTAAAAATTATTTCTTAAATTTAAACTAATTTGGTTAACTTAGCAGTTTTGGTAGGTTTCAGGTGGTGGAGGTTTTCTAGGAGCTGTGATCAAATGCTTAGTTGTTTAACACGTCTTCTACTTAGTATAATATATGATATTAATCCTAGGTTCGATCCCATATATACAACATCAATTTCCGTAATTATTAATTTCTTTTAAGATTATCAATTACCGAATCCTCCATCGTAAAGTGGCTTGAAACGGCAAAAAAGCAAAGTGATAATAAATGAGAAAAGTGTTAAGGAGGTCCTAGGCTATCCAAACTTTGGAAAAAATACTCTTTTTAGTTTTTGTGGTGTAAGAACCCTTAAACACTTGTGGGAAAAATTGACGAAAAAGTTTAAAACAAGAAAGTCAATGTTTGCACAACTTTTGCATGTGTTTTTATATTATTTGACCCGCGGCGTGCAATAATTGTACCTGTTATCAATACTTTTTATATATGTTTAATACATCAATGAAAAGAAAAACATGTCTTTATTATTACAATGTTAATTTTTTAATAATATTCAAAATATTCTTCAACATTTCATGGCAATAAGCACAAAAATACTAAAAAGTGTATTTTTCACAAAATTTTACTTTAAATTACTTTAAAAATGTACAAGGTACATAAATAATTATTTGCAGTTATAAAGTTTATTTTATTGTTTATATTAAACAATATAACAAATTTTAAAATTTGAAACCCAATTCAACATTTTTTTGCAATTAAAATTGTGGTGTATAGAAATTTTGCATTTTTTATAAAATTCAATTTTCTGTATTCGTTTATGAATTAGCGCTACTTTTTATTTTTGAAATCTAAAGA
Source organism: Stomorhina lunata (assembly GCA_933228675.1). Classification (NCBI taxonomy): domain Eukaryota; kingdom Metazoa; phylum Arthropoda; class Insecta; order Diptera; family Rhiniidae; genus Stomorhina; species Stomorhina lunata. The sequence goes on along the minus strand of OW121740.1, from coordinate 90,835,777 downwards.
GAATATATGGGACAATATAACTGCATTTCAGAAAGTTGCCAAATCGGCTTAACTTTTTTGTTATATGTTCGAAAACACAAAAATTTCCTTAAAAATTAGACAAATTTCGTTCAATGCTGTACGTAAAGGGAATGTTTCATTGACTTAAATTTTGGTTTAAAATCATCCTAGATCCCCATTTGATACGAATATATAGTAAAATATTAACTTTTAATAAAAATTTCTTCGTAAAGGGCAAAAAATTGATACCATTTTTTTGAGAAAATATGCGAAAAATATTTGACTTTAGATATTTCGCAACATTAAACGGTTCTAGATATTTAAAAACAGGTTTCTCTGTGTTATTTCCCAAACTGTTGGCTGTATGTCAGTATTTTTTAAAAAATTATGTGCTTTATATCGGGTCAAAAACTAAAAAAATTCGAAGAGAAAAATTATTTTTTTTTTATATTTGAAATGAAATAACTTAAAACTAGGGTTTGCAGTTCGGTTTTAACCGAAACCGAAACCTCGGTTTTTTATGCCTCAAAACCGAAAACCGTAGAAAAAATCGCAATTTTAGCTATATATTTTTCATAATTTTTTGTTGGTATTATTCAGAAATAACATTAGAAGAATGAAAAAACAAAAGGTGATTTACAATGGACAAATGCAAGGAGAAAACGGTATATGACAGTATATCTTATAACTTGTGACTCAGCCGTATTTTTGGAACGTGTAATTCCAAGCAAACGCAAGGAACCATTAGACAGAAGCTAATGGAGTTTAATATTTCACTTAATACAAACATCGTAGCATGTACTATACTATTTTGATCTGAAAATCATCTTGTAGTCATTGATGTTTTTTACGAAAAATTTGTTAGATATCCAGGGGGGTTACTCCGTATCTCGATTCGAAAATAAAATTGTTCGAATTCCTATACTTAAACCATTGTGTTTCGAAAACATTTTCTTTCGAATCGAGATACGGAGTAATCCCCCAGATGTGGAAAAATTTGAAACCGACGAAAGCGAAGACAATTTTGAAAATGGCGACGATGAAACGTTGTAAATTCTTTTAAAAATTCGTTGCTGTCCGTAACAATGACTGTTGAAGCAATTTGTCGCTCGGATGCAAATATTATATAAACAAGGCTCTGCAGTTTCTCTAAAAGAAACAAGACTTATTTAAGAAATCCCTCATATTTAAAAAACCTGAATTACTTTCCTGAATTTTAGTATTAAATTGAAAATACTTTGGTTTAATAAAATTATCTAAATTTCAAAATAGTTTTATTTGAAATACCGAAAACCGAACCGAAACCGACCGGTTTTGGGTGTTTTAAAACCGAAACCGCGGTTTCTCATTTTCACGGTTTTTTGCAAACTCTACTTAAAACCCATAGTTGTTACGAGTATAATAAAGTAAGCATATTTTTTCTTCGTTTCTTCAAGCCCAAAATATAAAACATCAACCATATTGTACTATAATTGAAAGAACTACACGGTCCAAAAGCTTTTTACTTCTGGGGTCTACTTTGATCATGATTCACCCTGTGAAAACACAGGGTAACCATAAATCTAATATTTTTAAAGCCTCAGCAATTGTCTTATATATATTATTGCAATCACACTTACAGTTTAGAATAGGGTTTGCAGTTCGGTTTTAACCGAAACCTCGGATTTTTATGCCTCGAAACCGTATTATTCAGAAATAACATTAGCTTATTATAAATTTGCACGTAATTTGTCTGTTTAATGAAGCAGAGGAATGAAACAAGCAAAAGGTGTTTACAATGGACGAATGGACAGGTGTAAGGGGAAGACGGTATATGAACGTAAATATTCACGATTATCATGGTAAATTTTATAACCTGGGCCGTATTTTAGGAACGTGTCATTTCAAGCAAATGCAAGAAACCATTAGACAAAGGTTAATGGAGTTTAATATTTCACTTGATACAAACATCGTAGCATGTACTATAGATGGAGCAGCAGCCAATATCAAATTTGTATCTGAAAATCAATTTTGAAGACGGCGACGATGAAACTTTGACTCATTTAAAACTGATTGCCCATATATGTACATTTGAACCTAGAGGCTGTAAGGAAAACTGTTCGGTATTTGAAAAATTCGTCAGTTTGTTATAATATTTTACAAACAAGCGTTAAAATGCATCATAATCGTGATTTAAGTTTACTCTTAGATTTCTGCTTCTAAAACAAAGTATTCATGAGAGTTAAGAAATGCTGTCGACCTTAGATTTGTTTTATTCTATCGACTTTGAAATTGTAAAATCGTTGCTATTTGTAAAAATTACTATTGAAGCAATTTGTCGCTCGGATGCAAATATTATTCATGCTCAAGGGGCTCTGCAGTTTCTGCAAAAGAAACAAGACTTATTTAAGAAATCCCTCATATTTAAAAAACCTGAATTATTTTCCTGAATTTTAGTATTAAATTATAATATGTTTTAATGAAGTTATCTAAATTTTCCTACAAATTTAAACTGAAATAGTTTTATATTAAAAACCGAAAACCGAACTGAAACCGGCCGGTTTTGGGTGTTTTAAAACCGAAACCTCGGTTTCTCATTTTCACGGGTTTTTGCAAACCCTAATTTAGAAGATACAGATTTATTACCACGTTTATTGTTTCAAACTATTGTGCATCGGCGGAAAACCTATAGCATTTAGACGCCCTCGATGAAAAATAAATAAAATTGGCCGTAGAACAAAAAGCTTAACTTTGCGTCTTAATAACAACAAATTGCGCAACTGACTGTTCTTAGAAATAGATATGAATTGCAACTACAGTGTTTAATAATATAAAGCTTTATCTCCCCTTTTCACCACCTTATACCTCTCTACTATACCCTTTTCCAATTCGTATATGAGGATGTCCATAACAAAACGCAATAATTACATCTTAACATTTTTTTTAGATAAACGATAAATGTATTTTAAGTAGTAGCACATTATTAAAAAAAAAACAATTATTACAAGTATTATTGTCGACAAAAAAATAATAATTACAAATTATTAATTTTATCAACAGTTTTGTTTAATGTTATTTACAGTACAAATTTGGAATTACTGCGTTTTGATCCGAATTATAGTAATTATTTCATTTTGCTCTTAATATTGCGTTTTTATCAGAACATTTTTTTTTTCTTTGAATATATTCCCTGTAGGAGATTGAGTGTCAATTGTCTAAAAGTTACTAGTAATTTTCTACTACAGCAAATAGTAGTGCAAACGGAGTTGAAACTTTAGTAGAAAAGTACTAGTACTGGAAGTGGTTTCAGTGCACCACTTGCAGATCGATAGAATTTTGTTTAATGGAACAAAAATTAGTCTATATCTGTTTTGGTACTGCTTTAAAAATTAAATGTATTTAAGTATATTTTGTTCTATTTACATATTTAAGAATAAAATACTTAATGACAAAACGTAATTTTATTAATCGGCTTTTCCCTTTTAAAAATGATTGCTATATCAATTAAAAGACTTTTAATATTCAGTTAAAAAATAAACAACTTGGCTAGCCTACGACAATTTTTGTATTGAAGTTTGATTTTTAGCGTAAAAAAAAAAATAGAAAATATAGAAAACAATAAACAAATATAAAATATTAAAAAAAATAAAATAAAAATGTATTTAACGTTGATGGTACGCATGGAAAGCAGAATCTCAAAAAAAAGGTATGTTAATAAAAAAATGTTATCTTAAGTCCAGTGCGTAATCGTAAAATTCTGCACATTCATGTTTAATTATATAGATTCTATTGCTGATTCGCCGATGGTCCCGATATCGCCTTGAGAAAAGCCTTTCAACTACAAAAGACCAACCAACCGTTTGGGAAAATTAGAAAAAGAAAGCAATGAAAACTCTGAAAATGAAGACCTAAATCGCATGATTAAATTTAATATTTGTTTTAATTAATATAATAAATAAAACTATTGATAACCCAGCAAAACTTTGGTAATGGCAAGTACTCTGATAACTGGTTACCTTGTAACGACTACAACATACCATCCGAATACATAATAAGTTATTACAGAAGTACTTATTTGTAATTAAGATGGTAATTTAAACTGAATGACCCCGGTTCAAATCCCACCAAGGGCAACAATTTTTTTTAGTCTTTTTTTATTAAAAGAGTCTTTTTAAATGATTTTTGAATTTTAAGAACTTAAATATTATCTTCTGTAAAAAAAATTTGTAAAACTAACTCACGTTAATGAAATACCATCATGAGTCAATTTTGGTTATGTAGGGGATGTTGAATACCAAACACGATTCTAATTGGTGTTAACTTGGTAAGCCCAACTTATCTGGGTCATCCTTCATCTCAACTGTGGACACACACCTCCTCATGGTGTCACCCGGGGAGCTAGTTTAACACCCATTAATATTGTGAGTTAAAATGTTCCGAGAGTTGTCCCATAAGATCGATAAAAATGGGTTAGGATTACGGGCTAGTAACCCTCTCTTGAAAAAAAAAACAATGAAGAGGATAAAATTAGAATTGAAATGTCCCACTACCTAATGTTAGAGGAGGATGTCCGAAATTTCGATAGAAAGACCAAGTAGAGGAACATTTTTCAAAGCCTGGCCTATAAAATTGGAGAATATTCGCACAAGATCGAAATCCATGGAATTCTAAAATATGCTCGGACTTTGACCTTAACAGGTTGTAACATTTAAGTAAGTAAGAGTCAATCTTATGTAAAAACTTATACAAAAAAGAAGATTTAAATTGTTTAAGTTTTAAAATAATTTTAAAAAAGTTTTAAAATAATTACAAAAAATCGTATAAAAATATTTTTCCAAAAATTACAACAAAGCAAAAAAAAGCAGGGAAAAACTAAGTTATTTTCACATGATTTTGGATCTAAAAATAAAAATTGTTTATATTAATTAAAAGCTGCTAAGTTTTCAACATATGAAGTAGCTCAGTGGAAGAGTCTCTGCCTAGCAGTCGGAGGGTCTGGGTTCGAGCTCCCATGGGATCATAAAAAAAATTTTGTATTTCGTTTAAAAATATATGTTTTTAATAAAACAACAACAAAAAAGTTGTTGCTGTTGTTGTTGTTGCTTTCAAATTACTTACCCAAGTCACTACTTTTCTGCAATTGGTAAGTACTTGCCTCCAATGACATCCCCATGTTAATGTAATGACTTAAACAGCGAATGAGTAAGTAGTTCGTGTTCGATAGTTTAACTGTTTAACTGTTTTACTGGGTAACTTTATAATTAAGAGTAATTTTTACTAGGGAAACAAATAAAAAAGGGACCACAATATGGGGACTGTTTACATACATTAGTACCAGTAATAAACTGCTTCTGATACAACCAATAAAGTCAATGTGTAGTAGTATTAAACTGGCTCCATTGCAACTAATTGTACCAAAATGTACTACTAGAACCTATGGTACTAGTAATTTTCTAAACACACTCAATGCTAATTTGAACATTAAGATGGTATAGGAAAGTTTACAGTTGGGAACTAGTACTGGTACTTTTGGTACTAGTTACGTACTAGTATAGTACTAGTTTGATCTCCGACAGGGTTTGAACTCCATATATATATAATTGAAATTTCAAACATTTGTAGAACAATTAAAACATGTTTAATTGTGTTTATTACAATTATGTGTACAAATTGCATTTTGCTCTGAACCATTATATTTGATATTGAATTGCAGTGTAGTTACTGAGTTTTGGGCTGCTTTATAATAAAGGAAATATAGATTTCAATGTGTAGAATAGGATTCCATCAAAAAATCAAAAAAATTTCAAAATGTAATTATTCCGTTTTGTTATGGACCTCCTCATATATACAATTGTATAGGCAGTATTTGTCTAAGTGTTACTTCTCTTTTTTCAAAAAAAATTGCATTTATTAGCATTTAAATACTTTCATTTGTAGGGTAGAAGGGGGAGCATTTGCCACTTTTTTTTAAAGTGCTCTAGGTTTCCTACCGGGAGAGTTATCACAATTTTTTTGTTCTTCATAGGTACCTATATATGTTAGCTGTAAAATGTGTTGGTTCAGATTGCCTACGACTTTTCTTTATGTATTAAATTTAAAAAATAGCAAATTAACTAAGAGTGGCCAAAGTGCCCCACCCATGGCACATTTGCCAATAAGTTGGGTACAAAAAAAGAAGTAAAAAAATTGTTGTAATAAAGTAAATTTTTATTGCTATAAAGCTTTAATATACAAAACAAACAAACCAAAAAATTAATTCAAGTTCATTTCACATGGATAAATTAAAGAAAACAGTAAAAAATTCAGAGATCAAAATTTAAACTATTGGGCCTTTGTTAACATTGTACTGTGACATATCAACATTAAAAAAAAATTGTTAAGATGGAAGATGGAATGGACCTTGAAACCAAAATACGATATCCTTTTTAGGGATATTACGAATGTCGGGCTCAAAAAAATGTCGACGAGTAGCTATGTTATATATGTATGGCAAATGTGCCCCAGGTAGAGTCCTTAGATGTAAAGAACAATTTTTCACATAAGAAATAGATTTATTGATAAAAACTTAAAGTATTTGTTGTCAATACCATATTGTTTATTAAACTAATGAAAAATTTCTTAGGATAACAAAAAACTAAGGAAAATATTACAAAAATACTTGTAGCAAAATATTTTTTCAGGATCTGCTAAAACAGTAAATCACGCCTGATGTTTTAAATATGAAAGCTACAGCAGTCAAAATTTGACATATAGAATATCAATGATAAACAATTATAAAATCGATTACAGCATCAAAAAAGACAAGTTAGTTTTCAAGAAAATTAGTGGTTGCAAATGCGCCCCTATGGTCCCCCTCCTACCCTACTAAAGAGTTTTCAGTGTGTGTTAAGATAGAAGATATAATTGAATGAGGATCTGTAGTCGGCACCTTCGAAAAGGGTTTAAGTCAAAGTTAATCCGCAGGACCAGTGAGCATTAAGGAAGCGTTTTAAAATGAATTAACTGGTAATTTTGTTAAAAGTCAATTCTTGTTTTAATTCTAACTTAAAATATTTTACCTGTTTTGCTTTATGTGAATGCAAAGATTTATGGAAATTCATAAAAATACTTTAATGAAATGTTTGAGGATGTAAAAGTGTAGCTTATTTCAATTTTAGTTATGTCGCACTAATTTCAAAAATTTTAATCTGATTTTAAAGGATATGTTTATGATGTTTAGTATTAATTCCTTTTTCATCATTTTCATACTTTGGTTTTCATCACGAACTAAAGCGGTTCACATATTTGACATTGTAAAAAATATGTAAGTTTTATATTGGTTATCATAAATCGTTTGTACCCAACATAAAATTGTATTACATAAATAAATGCACCTCAAAAAACAACTCCATTTATAGCCGTTTACAGTGGTGGAAGTTGTATGAGAGCTGTGGTCAAATGTGAACCAATGAAAAAAAAAACTCAGACTTAGGGATTTTCAAAACAATTTCTTTTGCAAAAAGTTTAATTTTGAAGGATATGTTTCCGTTTGTTTGTCAATACATTTAGTTTAAATAAAGTTTTTACTATCAGGGAACTTTTGAAAAATATTATTTACAAATGTTTACCGGGGTCAAAAGTAAAAATTTTGATTTTTTAGTTTTTAATGGCAAAATTACTTATTAATGAATTTTGAATAAAACGCAATAAAATAATTGTTTTACTAAATTTTAAACCTAAATTTTGTCAAAAAATACAATTGGGCTACTTAAGTCCCCATGTCTGTTTAAGTTTAAAATCAAGTTTTTATACCCACCATCAAAAAGAATGGGGGGTATATTGAGATTGTCATTCCGTTTGTAATTTCCTTAATATTGGGTCAAAAATCAAAAACGATATATATTCTGAATCCTTATGCAATTCTAAGACGATTGAGCGATGTCCGTCTGTCTGTCCGTCAGTCTGTCAGTCTGTCTGTTGAAATCATGATAACGTCTAAACGAAAAGAGCTAGCTAACTGAAACTTAGCAAAAACATTCTTTATCTATGAGAAAATTTTGGTATTGAATTTGGGCAAAATCGGTTAGCGTTTGACCATAGCTCCCGTATAACCTCGTCTAGCCTAATCGCTTATTTGCTAATAAATGACAAATTATAACAGTTATGATGACAAAATTTGGTATCTAGAAGTTTTACATAAGCACTAGGCAGCATAAAAAATTTCATAGAAATCGGTTCACATTTAGCCATAGCTCCTATACAAAAAACTTACGAAAACAGCCTAAATTTCACCTAAAATACACTTAAATGCCAATAAATCTAAAAATTTAACAGATATAACCACTAAATTTGGCACAAGAAAGTCTTATATCAATGCCAGCCAGTGTGCAAAATTTTGTCGCAATCGGTCACCATTTGACCTAGCTCCCATATAAAAAACTTACGAAAACACAAAATTTCGAAAAGAAAAGGGGATTTATGTCCGTCTGTCCGTCAAATAAAATCGTGATAGCTCCTTAACTACAAGAGCTACTAAGACCAAATTATGCACAAGAAAGTCTTATGTCAATGCCAGTCAGTGTGCAAAATTTTGGTACAATCGGTCACCATTTGACCATAGCTCCCATATAAAAAACTTATGGAAATACAAAAATATATAAAGAAAATGTTGTTTGTTTGTCTTAACGAAAAAATCTAGAGGGACAAAATTTTAGATCTTCCATATAACCACGCCCCGGGAAACACATTAATGCTGATAAATTGAATACAATTGTAATAGCTACGACGATTAAATTTAAAATAGTTAAGTTTTATGCAATTTTTGATCAGTTTTTCAAATTTTATAGTAATCAGTCCATATTTGACTTTAGCTTTTATATAAAAAACACTCACGGAAACCAAAAATTTTAGCAAAGGATAGTTAAAAGCTATTAAATTAGAAACTATTAAATTAGAAACTAAAATTTTGTTACAATCGGTCAACATTTGCCTATAATTCTTATATATATAACATCCCCTTTTTTATATCTACAATCAAAAAGATTTGGAGGTACATTCATTATATGAAGATTGCACCTATGAAATTAGATAGGTATCAATCAATGTTCAGCCCAGACTTTATATATGATGAATGCATTAGGAACTCCTAACGAAATATATGGACCAGCCGTATTACTATTAACGTGTTTAGCCTAACTAGATATTAACGATAAGTATTTGACAACTTATTAATGTAAAACTATACCCGGTTATGAGACTTAATATACTTTTAAATGTTGAACTTTAAAGCTACGGCAACCGAATTTAGTCCAAAGGTTTTACCAACAATACCAATTAGCTTAGCGATTTTTTCAGTTTTGGTCCAGATTTTGAATTAGCTGCACCCTTGTAGATATATGAGATATATTTCTAAAATTAACACAACTTGATGGTGGGTATATAAGATTCGGCACAGCCGAATATATTATATCCAATTAATTCTTTGTTATATATAACAAAAGTTTAACTCAAGAAACATTTAAGGGTTAAAAGTTCATTGCAGTGGCGCCATCTCACGTCTAGTGGCTTAACTAACATTATTACAATAATTCTAGACTGCGAATTGCTGTTGGTGTTTGTCTCGGCTTTATTATAAATCACAATAGTTTGGGACAAATTTGTTTAATTCCCTGCTATTTTTTTCTTTTTATTATCACCCTGTAGTAAATTAATGCCAATTTAAAATCTTATTTGAGGTAAATAACTGACAGACTATTAAGTCCATGAAATAACAATTTATATATATTATAAATGTGTTTGTAATTTTATATATTTGTTTGTTTAAAAGAAGATCGCGCTTAAACAGGCGCTAGAAACTAGATAGAATTATCCCTTAAGGTGTTTATAGGATATATTTTGTCTCAAAACCTGTACCAGAAACGGCCCAAATAGGGTAAAGAGTGCACCAAATGGTGCAAAATTTAATATTTATCATTGAATTTGATAAAAGTATATCCATTACCAATGGCCGTACTTCAGAAAAAATCAAAAGGATCGGAGCAGTTGATGGCCCCTTCCCCGTTACAAATACAATACCTATAACTGAGTAAATTGATTTTGGTGATTTTTGAAATGTAGATGTTTAAAGTAGGCTAGGATTTCAAATAGGCGTGACCCCTCCCATATAACTTATATATTAAAAATGACAAATATAGATGACCGCGAGGCCCGATTTTATTTCTTGACAGTATGTTAAAGTGTGACCGATGGATAAAATAGGACAGATTTTTTTTTTGAAATCTCAAGTGGGCTCGACCCCTTGATGATCAAATCGACCGATTTTTCTGAAATGTAGGCAGTGTGGTAAGCTGTGACCGGTGGTTAAAATAAGCTAGGTTTTTTTAGAAATCTCAAGTGGGCGTGACCCCTCCCATATAAGTCAAATATGGATGACCGAGAGGCCCGATTTCTCTGATATTTTGACAGTATAGTAAGATGTGTTCGGTGGCTAAAATAGGAAAGGGTTTTTTTCAGGAATCTCAAGTGGGTGTGACCCCTCCCATATAACTCATATATTAAAAATGACAAATATAAATGACAGAGCGAACCGATTTTTAAGAAATTTTGACAGAATTTTAAGGTGTAACCGGTGGGTAAAGTAGCTCAGGTTTTTTTTGAAATCTCAAGTGGGCGTGACCCCTCCCATATAAGTCAAATATTTAAAATGACAAATATTGATGACCGAACTAACCGATTTTTCTGAAATTTCGACAGCATATTTTTTTTAATTTTAAGTTGACGTGACCCCTCCCATATAAGTCAAATATTCAAAATGACAAACATGGATGGCCCTGTGGACCGAAATTTTGACAATATGTTAAGGTTATACTGGCGGGTAAAATAGTGCAGTTTTTTTTGAAATCTTAAGTCGTCGTGACCCCTCCCATATAAGTAAAATATTAAAAATGACAAATATGGATGACCGAGCCGACCGATTTTTTTTTTAATTTTTACAGTATATAAGGAGTTGCCTGTGGGTAAAAGATGCTACGTTTTTTTTTTTGGAAATCTCAAATGGGCGATTCTTTAGAAATTTTGATTGCATGTGTGTGAACGGTGCGTAAAATGGGCTTGGATTTTTTTAATCTCAAGTGGGCGTTACCCCTCTCATATAAGTCAAATATTAAAATGGCAAATATGGATGATAAGATGGAAACAATTTAACCTAATTAATTAAAACTTTAAATGTGGATATTTTCATACTATAGGATAGTTTTTCGCTTTTTGAATTTTTTGAAAATGGACCAACGAGGACCTGGGAATTGAAAAATGGGGATAAAATTCCCCTATTTTTAAAATAACATATCTTGGAAACTGCTGGACCAATGAAGACATTTTTTCTTTCTAAATGTTTTTTTTAGTCCAAGTTTGGATTCTACATTAAAAAAAAATTACCATGACCACTTTTACGCACTCTTTTTTTTATTTATCTAAAATAGGAACACGAATGAACGGATATTGTTAATATGATTGGTGTTTGATAAACGATTGTTTGCCTAACGATTGTTTGAAGATTTTTCATGATTATTTGATGGTTCTTTGACGATTGTTTGATGATTAATTGACTGATGACTGTTTGAAAATTTTTAATGATTGTTTGATAATTGTTTCACGATTAACTGGCGATTTTATGACAGTAGTTTGATGATTTTTTAACGATTGATTGATGGTTGTTTGATGATTGATACAATGACTTTTAATGATTGTTCGACAGTTGACTTGACGATTGTTTGATAGTTTTTTGATAATCTTTATATATAAAAAAATGTTCGGGTCTGTTTGATATTTATGGGCCCATTTGCTTTCGAAAACGTTTAAAGCTCGCATTAATGAGGAGTATTGCCATTCACAAAAGTTAATTAAATATATATGCAAATACATTAAGAAAGGATTCAATTAATAAATTAATAAAAATATTTCATAATTGTTAATTTTTAAAGAAATTGTTAAAGTTAAAATCTTTAACTACCAACCCGGGCAACGCCGGGTCAAATCAGCTAGTATTATAATATTTGTAAATCATGATTAAAACCACTTTTGAACAATTAAGAGTGTTATATTCGGCTGTGCCGAATCTTGTATACCCACCATCAAGTTGTACGAGAGTGCAGCTAATTCAAAATGTTGACCAAATGTAGTATTGTTGGTAATATATTTGGACTAAATTCGGTTACAGTAGTATAGTTCAACATTAAAAAGTCTTTAAGTGGTTTCCGTAGCATTTACCTTGGACAAAATGCTGTTCCATAACCGAATATAGTTTAACATTAATAAGCTTTTTCGTTGTGCCATAAACATGTTGATAGCAACACGGCAGGTTCATATATTTTGTTAGGAGTTTCTAATGCATATAAAGTCTGGACCTAACATTGATTGATAGCTATCTTATTTCGTAGATGCAATCTTAATATACTGAATGTACCTCCAAATCTTTTTGATTGTAGATATAAAAAGGGGATGTTATATATATAAGAACTATAGCCAAATGTTGACCGATTGTTAAAAAATTTTACATACTGGCTGGTATTAATATAAAGTTTATTTGTGCAAAATTTAGTGACCATTGCTGACATAGTTTATAATTAAATAGCTTTTAATTGGCGTTTTTGGCATTTTAGTGGTTACCGGGAGCGGTTTTTATATGAAAGCTATGGTCAAAAATGGACCGATTCCTATAAAATTTGACATACTGACTGAAAGTTGCATAAAACTTCTCTATTCTAAATGTAGTAGTCATAGATTTTACAATTTTATTCAATTTGTTAGCATAAATGTGATTCCCGGGGCAAGGTTATATGGGAGCTCTAACTAAATGTGAACCGATTTTACCCATTTTTAGCACACAATTTCCATAATATATCGAAAATATTATTGCTAAATTTTGTCTCTATAGCTCTTGTAGTTAAGGAGCTATCGCTCTCTGACGGAAAGACGGACATAGACTGTGTTTTCTTATTGTATTTTTGTGTTTCTATAAGTTTTTTACATGGGAGCTATGGTCAAATAGTAGCCGATTGTAACAAAATTTTGCACATTGGCTGGCATTCATACAAGACTTCCTTTTGTAAAATTTTGTTGCTGCAGCCCTTTTCGTTAAGGCGCTATCGAGCTTTTATCTGACGGACAGACGGACATAAACCCCCTTTTCTTTTTGTATTTTTGTGTTTCCGTAAGTTTTTTATATGGGAGCTATGGTCAAATGGTGACCGATTGTAACAAAATTTTGCACACTGGTTGGCATTGACATAAGACCTCCTCGTGCTAAATTTAGTGGTTATATATGTTATAGTTTTAGATTTATTGGCATTTAAGTGTATTTCAGGTGAAATTTTGACTGTTTCCGTAAGTTTTTTGTATGGGAGCTATGACTAAATGTCAACCGAATTTAATGAAATTTTACATGCTGCCTAGGGCTTATGCAAAACTTCTATATACCAAATTGTATCATCATAGCTATTATAGTTTGTTATTTATTAGCAAATAATTGAAAATGAGAAATTTTCAATTGAAAATGAGAAATTTTCAAAAAAATATTTTCTGGTAAGAAATTTCGAACAAATGAAAGGTTATCGCTGAAAGGTTGGCGCTGAAATAAGCGTGTTGCTCTTAATGGTGATTACGTTGATAACTAAACTAAACATGTTGTTTTTTTTGTTAGTCTCGCGGCACTTAAATATATGTAATGATATTAAATATATGTAATATTATATTATATTATTATTATATTTAAAGTTTTTGAACAGGGCCCTATTTTACTAAACTACAATTCTACAAGTTACAATTACAAGTCTAATTCTAACAAGTGCTGTTCAATTGTGTTTCATTAAAATTTGCACAACAATTTTGGACTTGTAAACTACAATTTCTACAATTACAATTTCAAAAATTACAATTTCTACAATTATAATAAAATAAATTATTTATTATTTATAAATAAATATATGGAGTCAAATATAAAATGTTGACTGGTTGGCATTGACATAAGACCTCCTCGTGCTAAATTTAGTGGTTATATATGTTATAGTTTTAGATTTATTGGCATTTAAGTGTATTTCAGGTGAAATTTTGACTGTTTCCGTAAGTTTTTTGTATGGGAGCTATGACTAAATGTCAACCGAATTTAATGAAATTTTACATGCTGCCTAGGGCTTATGCAAAACTTCTATATACCAAATTGTATCATCATAGCTATTATAGTTTGTTATTTATTAGCAAATAAGCGATTAGCGTAGGCGAGGTTATACGGGAGCTATGGTCAAATGTTTTTCAGTGATGAAAAATGTTTTTACTAAGTTTCATTGAGCTAGCTCCTTTCGTTTAGGCGTTATCGTGATTTCAACAGACAGACAGTCAGACAGACGGACATCGCTCAATCGTCTTATATCATATATATCGTTTTTGATTTTTGGGCCAATATTAAGGAAATTACAAACAGAATGACAATCTCAATATACCCCCCATTCTTTTTGATAGTGGGTATAAAAATAATTTTACAGAAAGACCAAACCAAACTTCCTAATGATAAAAACAAACAAAAATTGAGATTAGGTAGGTCTTAAGTTTAATTGTATTTCAATGAAATTAAGAAGAAATGGATCACTTATATGTATCTAAGTACCGTCATAAACTAACTCCCGCCCACCAACAGTAGCTGATATGAATTTAAGGAGCTGAAAACCAACAAATCACCTGGATTTGGTCGAATCTCACCCGATATTACATAGAAAACCACCTATTTTTACTACACCATTTTCAATTGAAATTGAGAAATATTCAATTGAAATTGAGAATATTCAATTGAAATTGAGAAATTTTCAATAGAAATTGAGAATTTTCAATTGAAAATGAGAAATTTTCAATTGAAATTGAGAATTTTCAATTGAAAATGAGAAATTTTCAATTGAAATAGAGAATTTTCATTTGAAATTGAGAATTTTCAATTGAAATTGAGAATTTTCATTTGAAATTGAGAAATTTTCAATTGAAATTGAGAATTTTCAATTAAAAATGAGAAATTTTCAATTAATATTGAGAAAACCCTAATTGGAAATGAGAAACATTCAGTTGAAATTGAGAAATTTTCAATTGAAATTGAGAATTTTTGAATTGAAATTGAGAAAAGCCCAATTGAAAATGAGAAATTTTCAATTGAAATTGAGAATTTTTAAATTTAAATTGAGAATTTTTCAATTGAAATTGAGAAAAGCACAATTGAAAATGATTATTAATTTTTTAATTGAAATTGAGAAGTTTTCAATTGAAAATGAGAAATTTTCAATTGAAAATGAGAAATTTTCAAAAAAATATTTTCTGGTAAGAAATTTCGAACAAATGAAAGGTTATCGCTGAAAGGTTGGCGCTGAAATAAGCGTGTTGCTCTTAATGGTGATTACGTTGATAACTAAACTAAACATGTTGTTTTTTTTGTTAGTCTCGCGGCACTTAAATATATGTAATGATATTAAATATATGTAATATTATATTATATTATTATTATATTTAAAGTTTTTGAACAGGGCCCTATTTTACTAAACTACAATTCTACAAGTTACAATTACAAGTCTAATTCTAACAAGTGCTGTTCAATTGTGTTTCATTAAAATTTGCACAACAATTTTGGACTTGTAAACTACAATTTCTACAATTACAATTTCAAAAATTACAATTTCTACAATTATAATAAAATAAATTATTTATTATTTATAAATAAATATATGGAGTCAAATATAAAATGTTGAACTCATACTGAACCATATATCTACGATTTTCATAAAATTTTCAAAATTTAGATTTTATGGCGGTTCAAAGTTTCTTTTTTTAAAGATTTTTTTTCAAAACATACCCACTTTATATGCCTATAATTTTTGATACGGTTATCAGATTTTTATAAGACTATGCTCATATTTTAGCATATGTCCTGCAGTTTTATGTTCTTTTAATTAAAAAATTGAATCGTGTATTCAGATTCAAAATTTGTTTTAGAAAAAGTTTTTTGTTTCCGATCCACCATGGGCCAATTTTCTTGTTTTTCATATTTTGTTGTCTACACTATTATCCACATTTGAGAGAATGATAAAGAAAAAGATATAAGATTGAGTAAAGGTCTTCATTGATCTCCATTGTTCTGCATACATGATTATATTTTCATATCCTTCACCACTAAAGGTGACAAAAGGGTATAATAAGTTTGGGCTGATGTATGTAACGCATAGAAATATTGGTCTTAGATCATCCTTTAGTATGCCAATAGACTTAGAATTACTTCCTGAGTCGATTTAACGATGTCAGTCCATCTGGCTAAACCCCCTTGTAAACTTTGTAATCAATGTACAGATCGCAATTCTCAAGACAATTTCATTAAATTTGGCACAGACAGTTCAGTTGGTATAATTTTGGTACTTTAGCGATATCTCAGGCGTGTGTACCATTTTTTGATGAAACAAAACAAATCAATTATATCTTTCAAGAGTTTAACAAATCTAGTTTAATTTTTTACCATATTTTATACAAGAATTAAGTGGTGCCATTAAAAATTGCTTAAAGTTAATTAAATCGTGCCGTGTGCATTTGATCATGCTATGGGCCGCGTAAAGTTTCTATGTTGGTATGACAAATTTTCGACAGGTGGAGCCACTGAAAATTGCTTAAAATTATTTAAATCGTAAACTGTGCATTTAATCATGCTATGATCTTGAGCAAAGTTGTTGCGCATGAGCCGACGAAAGTTTCTAATTAGATATGGCCAATTTCTGTTAGGTGGCGCCATTGAAAATTGCTCAAAATTAAATAAAACCTTAACTATGTATTTCTCATTCAAAATTGTTGTGTATAAGTCGACAAAGGTTTCTAAGTCGGTGCGACTGCTGTTCGGCAGATAGCGCCCCTGAAAATGAATAAAAATGAACTGAACCCAAAATTGTGCATTTGATCATATGTTGATCGGACAAAATCAATAAAATGATTCGAAAGTAATTGGATATTTTTGTAGCGTCTTTCCTTCAAATTTAGTTTTATGAAAAAATGTTTAATAGCCTGTTCCACGATCTCGAAAGAGTGCTTTCTTTCTTATCCTATACCAAAGAAATTTGTTTTTCGTTTCACTAACTTCATTTTATGCGATAGATGAGTCGAAAAACAAGTCGAAAGAAAACGTAAGTATTTTCATACAAATTTCTGTTTCACTATTTCGAACAAGTTACCAGCAATGCCAAAGCAAATTCTGAAATTTTAAATTGTTCCCAAAAATCGCATTTTAACCGCGAACATGAAAAGTAAAAAGATGAAATTCGGGAACAAGTAAGACCATTATTTTTACTGATTAACGAATCCTTAAAAAAAATATGAAATATGAATTTTTTCCTAATAAAAAATATTCAAGTAAAAACTGTATCATACGTCACGTAGCGTCCGCCACAGTTCATTTATTGATTTTTGGTGAAACTGGAAACTTTAAAATATTTTATAAAAGCTGTTTTGTAATCCTCTAATTTTGTATCACTATGACCGATTTGATAAAAATTACAGAAACACGTGTTGTATAAAAGCGAATATATTTTCCCTCCAAATTAAGTATGTTAATTAACAAATGCCATTCGATAGCACAATCGATGGGCTAATATTCTCTGAAATCTGTGCAAAGATATCTAGTATAGAACGACAATGGGATACATTTAAGTACAACAAAATCCGCACAAATGTATCGTCCGTCACGCAGGATTTGCCCATATAAATTACTTAAAAATCTTTAATCGCACAAAAATTTTATGTTTGCACGACTTAAGGACAATTTTGTTTTAATTTATTAATTAAGTCCGATGTTGGATACCAATTACTATAAAAAAGTTAAAATAAGAATAAAAACGGTTCCCAAATGTTAGAAGTGGACGTCCGAAATTTCGATGGAAAAATCAAGTAGAGGAAAATCTTTCGAAGCTTAGCCCACGAAATTGCAAATTATGCGCACAAAATCAAAGCGCATGGAGTTCTAAGAAGTGCTCCGCCTTTGATCTTAATAGTTTGTGAATATAGGCCATTTAAGTAATTAAAAAAATCGATAACATAATAATTTCGGGTGTTTTTGTACTTATGGGACCATATCATATAGAAAATAGTTTAACTAAAACAAGAAAGAGTGTTATATTCGGCTGTGCCGAATCTTATTTGTATACCCACCATCAAGTTGTGTTAAGCTTAGAAACATATCTCATATATCTACGAGGGTGCAGCATATTTAAAACGTGGACTAAATTGGAAAAAAAATGTTACGCTAGTTGGTATTGTTGGTAAAATATTTGGAATAACTTCGGTTGCAGTAGCTTTATAGTTCAACATTCTAAAGTGTGTAAGTGGTTTCTCTAGTATTTATTTACTTTGAAAAAAATCGTTATCGTAACCGGGTATTGTTTTACATTAATAAGTTGTTAAATACTTTTCGTTTAGCTCAATATTAAGTTAGGATAAATAAGTTGATAGTAATAACAGAGGTCCATAAATTTAGCTAGGAGTTCCTAATGCATCAACCATATACATAATCTTAATATGCTGCTTGTACCTTTTCTTCTTTTTGATTGTAGATATAAACAAGTAAGAGTGTTATATTCGGCTGTGCCGAATCTTATATACCCACCATCAAGTTGTGTTAAATTTTGAAATATATCTCATATATCTACAAGGGTGCAGCTAATTCAAAATCTAGACCAAAACTGAAAAAATCGCTAAGCTAATTGGTATTGTTGGTAACACCTTTGGACTAAATTCGGTTGCCGTAGCTTTATAGTTCAGCATTTAAAAATATATTTAGTCTCATAACCGGGTATAGTTTTACATTAATAAGTTGTTAAATACTTTTCGTTAATATGTAGTTAGGCTAAACACGTTAACAGTAATACGGCAGGTCCATATATTTCGTTAGGAGTTCCTAATGCATTCATCATATATAAAGTCTGATGCCTATATAATTTCATAGGTGCAATCTTAATACAATGAATGTACCTCCAAATCTTTTTGATTGTAGATATAAAAAGGGGATGTTATATATATAAGAATTATAGCCAAATGTTGACCGATTGTAACAAAATTTTACACTCTGGCTGGTATATATATAGAGCTTATTCTTGCAATTTAGTGGCCATAGCTATCATAGTTTCTAATTTAATAGCTTTTAACTGGCCTTTGCTAAAATTTTTGGTTTCCGTGAGTGTTTTTTATATGAAAGCTAAAGTCAAATATGGACTGATTCCTATAAAATTTGATAAACTGATCAAAAATTGCATAAAACTTTCCTATTTTAAATTTAATTGTCATAGCTATTACAATTGTATTCAATTTATCAGCATTAATGTATTTCGCGGGGCGGGGTTTTATGGGAGCTCTAACTAAATTTGAACCGATTTTGTCCATTTTCAACGCACATCTTTTTCAAGATATCCAAAATACTTTTGTAAAATTTTGTCTCTCTAGCTCTTTTCGTTAAGGCGCTATCCTGCTTTTATCTGACGGACAGACGGACATAAACAACCTTTTCTTTATGTATTTTTGTGTTTCCATAAGTTTTTTATACGGGAGCTATGGTGAAATGGTGACCGATAATAACATATCGACATAAGACTTCCTTGTGCTTAATTTAGTCTTACTAGTTTTTGTAGTTAAGGAGCTATAATGATTTTATCTGACAGACAGACGGACATAAATCCCCTTTTCTTTTTGAATTTTTATGTTTTCGTAAGTTTTTTATATGGGAGCTATGGTCAAATGGTGATCGATTGCGACAAAATTGCACACGGACTGGCATTGGCATAAGACTTTTTTGTGCTAAATTTAGTGGTTATATCTGTTATACTTTTAGATTTATTGGCATTTAAGTGTATTTTAGGTGAAATTTAGGGTGTTTTCGTAAGTTTTTTGTATGGGAGCTATGGCTAAATGTGAACCGATTGTGATTAAATTTTACACGCTGTCTAGGGCTAATGAAAAACTATATACCAAATTTCATCATCATAGCTGCTATAATTTGTCATTTATTAACAAATAAGCGATTAGCCTAGACGAGGTTATACGGGAGCTTTTTTTAAATGTGAACCGATTTTGCCCAATTTCAATACCAAAATTTTCTCAGAGATGAAGAATAGTTTTACTAAGTTTCAGTGAGCTAGCTCCTTTCGTTTAGGCGTTATCGTGATTTTAACAGACAGACAGACGGACATCGCATCATCGTCTTAGAATTTCATAACTATTCAGAATATATATCGTTTTTGGTTTTTGAGCCAATATTAAAGAAATTACAAACGGAATGACAATCTCAATATACCCCCCATTCTTTTTGATGGTGTGTATAAAAACAAGTAAGAAAAGCTATAGTCGGTCAAGCCCGACTATATCATACCCTTCACTACTAAAGTCATATATGGACCATCAATTAAACTTAAGTCTTAAAAACATACATACATATACTATGTGCTATTTTTTTCAAAATTTCGAGATTAATATCATTTCCGGCTAAGGGCCTGATATGGGAGCTAGAGTCAATTGTGCACCGATTGTTACCAAATTTTGGTTATTGGTTCATGTTTACTAAATATTTTTCTGTGCAAAGTTTAAGTAATCAAATGCATTTACCTTTAGAGTTATTAACGTTTTTGTGCTTTTATGTATATATAAACGTCTTCTGAGAATGTGTCTTGTATGCGAGGTATGGTCAAATATTGGCCGATTTCTACAAAATTAGGAACGCTTATGACAAGCAATATTTGTGCTGAATATTATTAAAATAGTAACCCGATTTTGCCCAAAAAGTATATTGATCGTCCTTGGATCAAAATATGAGCCTGCGCCAAATTTCATCAAATTATCTTTAAAGTTACGACCTGTAGAATGATAGCAAGTTTACACGGATTACCGGCCTGCCAGCCGGATGGACATCGTTTAAACAACTCAGGGAGTAATTCTAAGTCGATGTGTATACTAAAAGGTGGGTCACAGACCAAATATTTCTATGCGTTCCGAACATTAGCACAAACCCAATATACCCTTTCCATCTATGAAAATGATTTTTGAAATAGGCCTGAGAAATAGTATATTTTTCGAATATCAAGAAAACTAAGTAAATTCTGTTATATTTTTACAAAACTCAATTTTATAGTACTAACATATCGTAGAATTGTAAATCATGTCCTATTTTGAAATTTATTTATCATTAAGTAAATTTTTTGGCAGCATATCATTAGGCGTTAAGTCAAGGACACGAATTTTCGGCAAAAATTGTAATAACTCCGAAACTACTTCGGGGATTTTTAATTTTGATGACTGAAGATTAACCAACCTTAGTTCTCTTTTATATGCCATTGTATACCAATAGGCTTAGAATCACTTTCTGAGTCGATTTAGCGATGTCCGTCCGTATGGCTGGCTGGCTGGCTGGACCCCCATGTAAACCTTGTAATCAAACTATAGGTCGTAATTTTAAAGATAATTTGATGAAATTTGGTACAGATCATTTTTTTTATAATGGAACCATGGCTATTGAAATTGGTCAAAATCGGTCCATTATTTATGGTACATCCCATAGGTCCCACTTCCCGGAATTGACATATTGGCCACAAATATCAATATTTTTTCATGAAATTCTTATGTAAACCTAAATCACTGTACCAAATTTCGTTGAAATCGGTCCACATTTGACCATAGCTCCCATACAAACTCTTCTTTAAAAATGCACTAAATGAGTCAAAAAAATCACTAAAACGCACGTAAATCCAAAGATATTGGAAATTTTGAGTTTATTTTTTGCGTACATAATTTTTGTAACAACTGTATCAATTTGATAAATTTCGAGATAATTGGTCCACATTTGACCCTAGCTCTCATATAAGCCCAAATGATGGAAACAGCTTAAATATATAAGTTTTGAGAAAATGTTTGTATGATGGCAAAATTTAGCAAATATTTGTCTTTATATTTAGAGGAAAATAACACCTTTGACCTAAGTGGTGAAGGGTATCGTATGGTCGGGCTTGACCGACTATAGCGCTTTCTTACTTGTTTTAAATAATTTAATTCTTAGTGGTTAAAATTTAGGCAAAACCGAAAATACTCCCATTTTTCCCATACAAAAAAGTTTAACATTTTGTGGGTGGATATTATATTATTTTATATGTCATACAACATTTCTGGGGGAGTTGCGGTTAAATTTCACATTTTCATAAAATAAGGTGCAACCTTATCTTTTGATTGTATTGTCTTTGGTCGACAAAAACTATTTTCTTTTTCTAAAGTCAATTTTTTGTATGATATCATTTTTCATCTTTTCCAGCCTCCAAATCGTAAGTCATCAAAATGTGCAACCTCTTAACATCATCCAATCTTCCTAAAATTCGGTATATTTAACTTTTATATTACCGGGACTCGGGGCAAAGATGAAGTCAAATAAAAATCAAACCTTTGGTAAAAGTTAAACACCCTAAAAAAATATGCATAACGCATACAGATTCAATTATTTCAGATTGAAATCCATATTTTGAACATCAATATATAATTTAAACCTTCAAATATCCCATAATCTAAAAGAAATCACTTATTACAATTTATGATAATTTTATATATTTTTCCACTTTAACACAACTTTACTTATTTTTAATAAATTTTTCACTTTCACATAACACTTTTTTCATATTGTTGAACTCTGAACCACATAAACCTCTCTAGAACCGAATTTGTCTGGCAAAATATTAGAACAAATTCGGATCTACAGGGTGGATGTAGAACATATTACAAATTATATTTGAATCAAATTTAATCTGTAACATAAGCGAAGCTATATATTTCAATACTGCAATGGATTTGAGGTCTCTATTGCTTGATTAACCTGAAAAAAAAGAAATTATGTATTAACAAATTGTATAAAAAAGACTAATTAGAAAAAATTATTATTGTTAAATACATATTTGATAAATATTTTAACATTTTTCCATGTAATTAAATATAACAATTTATGTTATAGAGCAAAGCGTGCAACACGTTACAAAAATTACACTCAAAATTGGGTTAATTGGTTTCATCGACCAATTCGATGGCAAAAAGTAAGCAAATTTACTTTGGTAAGGCTAATGCTAGGGCCATGATCGATCGAACCCATGTTTAAGAAAATTATTACACAGAAATTGTGTGTTTCTACATAATATTTTGTTGTTCTTGTTTTTAGCTGTTAAAATAACATGTTTCGATTTCGACCAAGAACATAAAAAGTTATGAAATTGTTGGTTGCACTTTCAGGCTCCTGCAGTTTGACTGACTTCCAATGTTTGCATGCAATGTCCTTTAAGAAATTCCTTTATAATAGGTTTTGCTTAATATCCTTTAATGGTCACTTTAATATAACACATTTTACCAAATGTTTTCTTAGCATTTTTATTATTTTTCATAACTTTTTTTTTTCACTTTTTTTGTTTTTCTTTTTTATAAATTGTATATTTTGTGATTTATTTTGCATTTAAATTTTACAATATTTTAAAATTCTGTAAATATTTGGAGCAGTGTTGAAAGTTAAAAAAGGTGTTTTCCCTTTGACTCACTAATTATGACTAGAATGGGTTCACTTTCTTTAGCTGGCCAGGCAAGTTATGCTGTCGATAAGAATTCTAATCAAAATTTAACAAAGTCACGATATAACGCATTACAGAAATTATAAATAACAATTTAATATTTACAAAAAAAACTGCAAAAGATACAAGTATTGTAGTAGTTTTTATTTGTTGGTCAGTGTGTGTTTGTCTCTTCTATTAACTTAAAGATTTGATAAATTATATCGAAATGACAAAAACTTAAACATTAACTTCCCCCTTTATACAAACGAACACGAGTAATTGTCAAAAGTCTAGTAATTTTTGAAGTAGGGATTTTAAAATTGATTAATATGTGGACAAAAATATCTATATTCTAGGGTACAAGTACTCTATACGATACTAAAGACAATTTGATAAGATTAGACTTCCCAACCCAAAGATATTGTATATACCACCCGTATTATTGTTATCGGCTATAGTGTCTGATTTTTTTCGAATAAAGATATGAAGTCAATTTGGACGAATGACTATTTTTGCCTAGCATGACGAATTCGTTTTTAAAAATTCGTCTATTGAACACATTTAGAACGAATATGAATTGCGAGCACTTCATATAAACCGACAAATTAGTCGGAACGAGTCCCAACTGTATTCATATCATAAATTTCAAAACAAAAATTGAAACGAATTGAATTTTATAGTTAAAAACTGTATAGTTATAATAACATAGTTAGTACCTGGTTGACCGAGCCTTGCTCGGAGCATTATGATAAGCTTTTCAGGCAAGTTTTAAAGTTTTCATATATTTAATTTATAAAGTACTAAAATAAATTTAGAGAAAAGACATTACACAAATATTCAGTAAATTTTGAATTATTTGATTTATTTTGTCCGATCAACACATAGTTTATATACTTTGCATAGTTTACAGTTTAACTCATTTGGAATAATTTTGGAAATTGGTCATATCAACAGAAACCTCCATCAGCTCATGCGCAACAACTTTGCTAAAGATTATTGCCTGATCAAATGCACATTTTGCGATTTTTTTTCATTTTGAGTAGTTTTCAGTGACGCCACCTGTTGGAAGTTGTTAATGATCATAACATGATAAAATGCACAGTTTACGATTTAATTCACTTTAAGTAATTTTCAGTGGTGCCACCTGTCGGACTTTGATCATACCAATTAATAAACCTTCGTCAGCTTATCCGCAATAATTTGGCCAAAGATCATAGCATGATCAAATATACAATTTACGATTTAACTGACTTTGAGTAATTTTCAGCAGCGCCACCTGTTGGAAATTATTTACACAACTAAGAAACCTCCGCCGGCTCATGCGATACAACTTTGCTAAAGATCATAGCATGATCAAATGCACAGTTTACGATTTAAATAATTTTTAGTTATTATCAGTGACGCCACCTTTCGGAAATTAGTCTTACCAACTTAAAAGCCTCTGCGGCTTATCTGCAATATCTTCGCTAAAGAGTATAACATGATCAAATGCATAGTTTACTTTTCTATAAAGAACATACATACAGACAAACATTAATTTGTTTAAAAGTTATAACATTACTCCTTTTTTCCCCCGTTTATCCCCTAATTTCAAAAAAGTTCCATATGCATATTTGGAACTTCTTTGGCACCAATTGAATTCGGTACATTTTATTAAAACGGATTTAACATAATGTTCCTATTTATATTACTTTTTGAGATGTCAAGTTATCATTTTATTCCTTTCTTTTACCCCTTTTGACCCCAAAATCAAAAAAGTACCAAATACGGGTTCAATATTTCTTTCACATCTATTGACTGCAGTATAAAGTTCCTTTCTATATTCTTTGGTTTAAAAAATAAAAGTGGGTTAAAAAAGTCCGCTTATTTTTATATCGTTTTTTTTCTATACCTATTATTTTAGAAGATATAATGTTTTCGATTTTTTCCCTTTTCCCCGTTTTTACCCCCTCAGCGGTAAAACTTCCAAAAGTCCCTTCATATTCGATCTATACGGCAAAAGAGGTACCCAGTGTCTAAATTTTGTCAAAATCGTTAGAGCCGATTTCGAGATATCCATTCTATATATATAGATATATATATACATACAATTATTCCTCGTTTAAAGATAAAGATATAGACCCAATTTCTGTATAACTTAAAAAAAATTCCCAGGGGTTCTTTGGGTGGACTGCTTCCGAAAAGTATATTTATGATGAATCTGTTTTTTTTTTTCTCGATGGCGTTGGTTATCTTAGCTATGAGTACCGGCTTGGTTTGTGACTTAATCGCATACAACTTTGGCTTAAGACAATCCCAAAAGAAGAAGTCTAATGGTATCAAAACTCACGATATTGTAGAGTAGTTACCGTAATACAACACCCATCAATGGAGGAACATTCTAAATAAAATGATTGTGTGTTTGTGGTTTTACTTGTGTTATTGTAATAAGAATGTCATGCAGCGTTGCCGATGAATTGTAAATCGAATATAAGTATATTTTGTTGTCTATTAAAAAAAAAAACTGTGCGTCGTTAAAAGAAATTAAGAAACTAAGAAAATTTTATTGTTTTCCTCTCTCACTAATAAGAATTACATTACAGTTCGTGTTGTGTATCCGATTTGTACTCGGCTCCTAAGTACTTTGGCTGAAGGGCATTGCCGTAGCAGCTTCCTGTTCAAACCACAAATCTTTGGGAGCCAGATCATCTAATTTTTACCAAAAGATGTCGCTAAAGCTTCCCGTTGATAGGGTTGGCCTGACCAAAGTCAAAGAATGATTTACCAATGATTCCAATGATTATCAAAAAATTTACACAAAATCGCAACTATATCGGGATGAATGGATTAGTATCGTCTAAAATTCGACCATTTTTTTGTTCATATAACCATTTATCAAAAACTATACTTCATCGCTCAATGGAATTTTTCCATAAAATCCAAAGTGATTTGAAATAATAGACTAAATAAATCACAACGACTTTGACTGATATAGCTCAAATTCTATACGATTAGAACATTTCCTTCAAATAGAATGTGGACTTCAAAAGTGCGGAATTTGTGATCTGATATCTGAAATTCAGGTATGGATTTTTTGTAATTATTACACAGAAAAATGGTATTCTAGATCGTCTTGGAGTTACATTCTGAGTAGATGTAATGATTTCTGTCGGATCTATGTGGACTTGAAATTATATGCAATTAATTATGATATTAAGACCATGTAATTTGACACATACAAATATTAGAAATAATATTTTATTAAAAAATAATAAAAATTTAAAAAAGAAAAATTTGCACTTGATCGCAGTCTATTACATTTGTGGGGACAGCCAATTCCTCTACGCTTTTCGATGGTTACTTAGGCCATCATCTTCAGAATGAGTATCCCTGCTTTTAAACAGATCGAAAACCTCGCACTATTACCTATTTTACAAACACAATCATTACGAATTATGTTTGTAAATCAAAGTTAAAAGCTAGAGCTGTCTTAAAATTGGGATACTTCTCCCGAAGATGAAGGCCTAACCAACCATTGAGACGCGTCGAGGAATTGGCTGTCCCAACAAACATCTTTTGACTTTTATCAATAAATTATCTATTACATTAATAATTAATATAAAAAATGTAATAGATTGGGAACAAGTGCGAACAATTTTTCATTTTGAATAATCTTTTATACAATAGTGATCTCTAATTTACGACAAAATTTCAGGTATCTCACATAGGACTGCCTTCTTGAAATACCGATTTTGAACCTTCCATCAAATGGACTTATACGTGATTAAAGAAAAAAAGTCTTAAGCTAACCTTTTAAAACCTTCAGATCAAAAATTATATTAGAAAATTCTGAAAATTAGGTTAATTTGTTCTTTTTTTCTCCCTCTCGTAGGTTACATACATACATAATTCCCACGACATTCCAATTGGAACAAGGGGTACTTCTCTCAGACAATGAGCTGCATCCGATTCTTTTTTTAGACACATTGAAAGGAACCTACGTTTTAACTCCGATTTCGAACGGCAAATGCATTAGTTAGAGAAGTTTTACATAGCCTAATACTCAATAACCAGTGACCAGCTGAGTTATGAGGTGAACTTTTTTTCTTGAAAATTAATTTTTTCATGTGGGTCTGGCCGGGGATCGAACTTAGGACCTCTGGTATGCTAGGCGAATGATATATTTACCTATTATAACACTGCGATTATTCCTAACCAAACCTCTCGTGGGTTAGGTTTAAACCTACAATTTGAAAAAGAATTCAACTCAAAATAATTGTGTCATATCGAATGATAATTAAAAACAAGTAAGAAAGTGCTAAAGTCGGTCATGCCCGACTATACGATACCGTTCACCACTAAGGTCAAAGGTATTCCTTTTCCTGTATAAAGACAAATATTTGCTAAATTTTGTCATTATACAGACATTTTCTCAAAACTTATATATTTAAGCTGTTTCCGTCATTTAGTCTTATATAGGAACTAGGGTCAAATGTAGACCGATTATCTCGAAATTTGGCAAATTGATTGCAGTTGTTTCAAAAATTAAGAAAACAAACTTAAAATTCAAACTATCTTCAGATTTACGAGCGTTTTAGTGATTTTTGTCACATTTAGTGAGTTTCGACTGAAGAGTTTGTACGGGAGCTATGGTCAAATGTGGACCGATTTCAATGAAATTTGATACAGTGATTTAAGTTCACATAAGCAGTATTTGTTTTAAATTTCATGAAAAAATATTGATATTTTATTGATATTTTTGGCCAATATATCAATTCCGGGATATGGGACCTATGGGAGGTACCATAAATAATGGGCCGATTTTGACGAATTTCAATAGCCATGGTGCCACTATCAAAAAAAATTATATGTGCCAAATTTCCTCAAATTGTCTTTAGAATTGCCTGTACTTTGATTACATGGTTTACATGGGGGTCCGGACATCGCTAAATCGACTCAGAAAGTGATTCTAAGTCTATTGGTATACTAAAAGGGTCCAAGACAAATATTTCTATGCGTGACATACATCAGCACAAACTTATAATACCCTTTCCACCTATGGTGGTGAAGGGTATAAAAAAACTGAATAAAATATTCTTAACAAACCAAAACGATTAAGAAATAACAAGCAAGCTTATTAGTAATCGTTAAACTTAGAAAAGTATTGTGATTACTGAACCCTTACGATAATATAACTTTTACATATATAATATACAGTAAGCTTTGAAATCTAATTATATAATAAGCTTACAGAAGAATAGAAATGTATTCGTGTTCATTATAATTTTAAGGAACACTTACAAAAATATTGTGAGAATAAGTCATTTCCAATCATACTTGTTAAATGAACAATTGTTATTTAAGCATAAATTAAACAGTACTTAAAATCCATTTAAATTTGTTTACAAAAATAAGCTTAAAGTAAGTTGGCTTGTAAAAAGTTATAGGAAATCTCATAGAATTACTTTGTTCTACAACTAATTTAAAATTTGCTTCTGAAATGGTTTGTTGGGTTATGCCAGGTTGGTTTCAACTTGTTTGAGTCAAGGAACTTAAACTTGTCTCAATCCTCTGCCCTCAAAAGTCGTGTCTAGCTTTTGACTCTTAGTAGACAAAGTTTTACTTGAGAATATCAGTAAGTATTCGAATAATCATAGACCCCAGCTATCTTGTCTTTATTTATTTAATTTTCTTTCCGTTTTTGTCATTTTCACTTCATATTTATTTAAACAAATAATTTTTTCTTTACCAATTATTACTCAGTTTGATATACAAAGTAGTTCATTACGTTTTATTTATTTATGTCTATATTTCTAGATTTTGACTTTTTCCGAGTATTAAATATTTTGTAATTAATTATTGCATTCGGATTTCAAAAGCTTTAAAGTTTTAGTCTTTTTTAGGCTCTTTCCTAAATTTTTTCCCTTTGTAAAATGCGCCGCCTTAAGTTGCGATAAAGAAAGGTTAATTTGTTTATTTATTTTTTTTTTTTTTTTTAATGAATGATGTTTTAGAATGATTTTATCATTTTATTATGGGAATTTTGTTAGGGCCCTGTTGCTGGGTCGGGGTAGTGTAGTGTTTTATGGGTATTTATATTAAAGACAAATCAATCACGGGGTAAATCAAAAATGTTTTGAATTTCGATTGGGGGAAGTATGCAAATGGTAATTTGAGGATATTTAATTAATATTTTTTATAGTCAAATAGTATCTTATATTTCTTATGTGACCATAAAAGATATATCCAATGGATGTCTTGCTTTGCGAGCTTTTGTTCAAAGTAGTTTTTTCTAACGGCGTATCCTTAGGCGTATTGTCAAGGACACGAATTTTTGGGGGAAAATCGCAATAACTTCAAAACTGTTTTATGGATTTCAAATATTGATGGCTTCAATTAATGCTGCATTAGTTCACTTTTAGATTCCATTATATTTTCTCTTTAAAATAAATTGTAAATGGGCTCAAAAACTTTGGGCCCTCGCGCGGGCGCTTATATTAAAAATAAATCAATAATATTTTGCACACTTTCGATTGACATAATTTGGCCATATAATTTCACTATTAGAAGTCGATCAGAGACAAAAGTCAAAAAAACGACAGACCCTAATATCCATATGAAATTGATCATAGCTAATCATTATTTGATTAAAGAAATTAAAATAATAATTAAAATAATCTGATCCAAGAGACACTTAGTATTACGCATCCTAATCAAAAATTAATATCAATAATTCCTATTTGTAATTACGATATAATAATAATAATAATAATAATAATATAATTTTAATTACCCAAATTTGAATTGCCTAAATACATCTCGAATGGCCGAAGTCGTCAACAAAATATTGGATGTAGTTTCAAGTGTCTGAAGGCGATACTGCAAAATAGAAAAAATTATCATTGAATCATTTTGTAGAGACTTAATTTCTCATTCATAAACGATTAATAAAATTATCAAAGGCTTATTGTATGCAAAATTGGAAGCCGTTCACAACTTTTTTTACCTATAAATAAGGAGATTAAAGTTAAGTAAAAAATTTGTTCTCGGCATACCTTCCCCTAATTAGCGGCAATATTTATTTGAATTAGTTTTGTGGCCTCTATGTCCCATTATATCTGTAATACAAATGTATAGACGGCAGACCTTAAATTGATATAACAATTAAACAAGTTAAAGGCTAAATACGTTTAATAAGTAATTGCTGGAAATATTAAATTGTAACTTACACTAACATGACAATTACCTTAATGAGAACTCAATGGGAAGGCGCCAAATTTAATCAAACTTTAGTAATTGATTTTTAAATAAAATCACAAGTAG
Source organism: Stomorhina lunata (assembly GCA_933228675.1). Lineage (NCBI taxonomy): Eukaryota > Metazoa > Arthropoda > Insecta > Diptera > Rhiniidae > Stomorhina > Stomorhina lunata. Next base: position 90,804,902 of record OW121740.1, on the reverse strand, counting down.
CAAGTGTAAATGTTGGGGACTCCAAAAGGTTCGGTTATTTGGGTAAATTACTCTTAATCAACGTTGGCCAAATGGAGAGCGTTTTTAAATGATCATCAATTTTAAAATGAAAATGTGCACTGAGATTGTATTTGCTGTAGGGTTTGCAGTTCGGTTTTATCCTAAACCGAAACCTCGGTTTTGTATGCCTCAAAACCGAAACCGAAAACCGTAGAAAAAACGCGGTTTTAGCTATTTATTTTTCAAAATATTTTGTTGGTATTATTCAGAAATAACATTAGCTTATCATAAATTTGCACGTAATTTGTCTATTTAATGAAGCAGAAGAATGAAACAAGCAAAAGGTGTTTACAATGAACGAATGGATAGGTGTAAGGGGAAGACGGTATGTGAACGTAAATATTCACGATTCTCATGGTAAATTTTATAACCTGGGCCGTATTTTAGAAAAGTGTAATTTCAAGCAAACGCAAGGAACCATTAGACAAAGGCTAATGGAGTTTGACATTTTACTTAAACATCGTAGTATGTACTATAGATGGAGCAGCAGCCAATATGAAATTTGTATCTGAAAATAAAATTTGAAGACGGCGACGATGAAATTTTGACTCATTTAAAGCCCATATACATTTGAACCAAGAGGCTTTAAGACAAACTGTTCGGTATTTAAAAAATTCGTCAGTTCGTTATAATATTTTACAAACAGGCGTTAAAAAGCATCATAATCGTGAATTAAGTTTACTCATAGATTTCTGCTTCTAAAACAAAGTATTCATGAAAGTTTAGAAATGCTGTCGACCTTAGATTTGCTTCATTCTATCGACTTTGAAATTGTAAACTCTTGAAAATATTTGCTATTTGTAAAAATTACAATTGAAGCAATTTGTCGCTCGGATGCAAAAATTATTCATGCTAAAGGGTCTCTGCAGTTTCTCCAAAAGAAACAAGACTTATTTAAGAAATCCCTCATATTTAAAAATTACAATTGAAGCAATTTGTCGCTCGGATGCAAAAATTATTCACGCTAAAGGGTCTCTGCAGTTTCTTCAAAAGAAACAAGACTTATTTAAGAATTCCCTCATATTTAAAAAACCTGAATTATTTTCCTGAATTTTAGTATTTAAATTTAATGAAGTTAACTAAATTTTCCTACAAATTTAAACTGAAATAGTTTTATTTAAAAAATCGAAAACCGAACCCAAACCGGCCGGTTTTGGGTGTTTTAAAACCGAAACCGCGGTTTCTCATTTTCACGGTTTTTTGCAAACCCTATATTTGCTGTATGTTTTGTTATTGTAAATTGTTGTTATTATAAATTACTATATACTCTAGTAATAGTTGTTCTATTCAGGAAACTTTCCACGCAGCAATGATGCTCATATCTGGATAAATGGTTATATAAAAGGACGATACCAATCCTGATGAGATACAAAAGCTTTATCGATTCAAATTTCTTTGGAAACGGCACTAACCAGGCCATTACTATCAATTTCGAGTGCTTTAACTTGATGAGTACTTGAAAAATATTAGTTTCCATCTGATATTATTAGGTTACATAAATGCATACATTATTACCATGACATTCCAATTGGAACTTTGAGCTGCATCCAATACTATTTTTAGACTTATTATTTTACATAGCCTAATACTCAATAACCAATGGCTAGCTGAGTTGTAATGTGAACCGCTTGTTTTTATTTATTTTTTCAAGAGGGCCTGGCCAGGGATCGAACTTGGAACCTCTGGTATGCTATGATATGACGGATGACTAACCTGCCTACTGCGAGAGAGTATGCAATTTAGCAAATGATAGGCGGGAAATTGTCCCAGCACTTATTATTTTCTTGACCCGTTTAGATATTACGATTATATTCTTATTTGTATCCGTGATGACAGGAAAGCACATAGGGTGATGTAGAGGATGTTGGATACCAAGCATCGGTTCTGATTAGTCTTTACTTGCTAAGTCTAGACTTATCTTGGTTATCCTTCTTCTCGACTGCTCCCGCTATTGTAGTGAGCTACTATGTGCCTCGATTTCTCCCATAAGAAAGATAAAATGTATGGGTTAGGGCATCGGGCTTTAACAAACTCCTGGAAAAAAAAAACAATTACTATGAAAAAGCTAAAATTAAATATAAGAGGAACCCATCTGAAACTTCGATGGCAAGACCAAGTAGAAAAAGATCTTTCAAAGCTTGGCCTTAAATAAATAGGCTTGGCCTTACAGGCCATATATGTAAGTCTAAGAAGTTACTATCTGATTGGAAAATATGGGGTTATGATTTAAGCTGAAGGAATAATTCTTGCAGAAGCTGTGGTAAAGAAAGGAGACATCATAGTCTGAGTCTTATTATAATCAGATAATTAATAGACTATCACACAGAAAAAGTCTTGTATTCCATTATTTATCTCTAGAGCATACACATCTTGTGTCATACTACAGAAATACATTCTCCATATAGTCCGGATTTACACAGAGTTTTATTTTTCATTATTTAATTTCAAAATTAAATTTTGAAAGGTCTTTCAAAACGTACTATGATCATTTTTTTAGTCCAAAAAAAATTTTGTAAAACACCGCGATCGTTTTTTTTAACATTTCTTGCGACCTAGTAAAAGTATATTTTTTTAGCAATTGTCAAATTATGTTTTTTTTTACTATCAACTGTCAACAAACTAAAACGATTTAGAAATAACTTGTACCAAGTTTTAAGAACTAAGCTTAAAAAAGTATTGAATACTATTATAAAAGACTAAGTGAAAAGACTTACTTTAATATTACTTCTATATAATATAAAGTAAGCTTTGAAGTCTAATTATAGAATAAGCTTACAGAAGAATAGTTTTCTAATCATGTTCACTAGAATTGATTTTTTCTTTTTTATTACACTATGACACAATTTGAGGCTGATAGTCTGGGGTCAAAAAAATGTCTATGCCAAATGAAAACTCCAAAAGCGTTTTTCGCTGGTAAGTGAAAAGGCTATAACTTTGGAATTATAGCGTTTTGAAAGTTGGGTGAAATCAAAATTTTTGGAACGAACTTTGAACCTGATCATCTCCGATTTTGATTGAATTTTGTATAACCGTACAATTTTTACAGTTCTTTAAAATTTTGAACTTCGCTTTAGTTAAGATTTAATGGCGGTCCAAAGTTCGGTTTTTTTAAGATTTTTTTTCAAAACATCCATTTTATATGCCTATATTTTTTGATATGATTTGTTATCGGAGATTTATATTTTAGCGTATATTCTGTAGTTTTATATTATTTTAATTGAAAGATTTAATCATTTAATAGAGATCACGGGGGATCAATTACACAGCACAACAAAATAAAAAAAAATTCATGTACTCTTAAAACCACTATACAATTTTGAAGTATTATGACTACCTTTGTACAAAAATGGTCAAATTTTTAAATTCTATAGATAGATTTTTTTTTTAATTTTTTTTAAATTGCAATTTTTTAGACGTTTCTTCAAATAATTAATGATAACTCAAAAACTACTAGTCCGATATTATAAAAATAAAATCAGAAAAATTAAGATTTACATAGCCTTTAGTTCGTCTATATATCGCGTTTCAATCGGATCAATAGTATCGGAGCCGTTTTCCATTTTTCATGATTTTTTTAAAACAAAAATTTTTGCCATTTTTATGTAAAAAATATATTTTTTTCTTAAATTTTTTATTATAACTCTGATACTATTGATCCGATTGAAACGCGATATATAAACGAATTTGAATAATATCCGATTATTAGTTTCTGAGTTATCATTAATTATGTGATAAAGTGTCTAAAAAAATTGCAATTTTACAAAAAAATTAAAAAAAACAAAACCTATCCATAGAATTTAAAAATTTTACCATTTTTGTACTAAGGTAGCCATGATACATCAAATGTATATAGTGGTTACTCGAGCATATTTATGCTGTTGCCCTGTGTTATGTTCTTAACTCAAGAATATCTTAAAAACATATTTTCCATTTTCTTTATCCTTCTCTCAAATATAGATTATAGTGTTGTCATCTAAATATTAAATCCAAAACTGTGGGCCCATGGGGGAATTGTAAAATAATAGACATTTTAAACAACTCATACTATTTCAGTATAAATTTTTTAATCTAAAATTTTTTATGAATCGTTTTAAGGCAAAAAAAATCCAACTATTCATGAAAAAATTTTCAAATTTCAAAATTTGTACTGAAATAATGAGTTAGTGGGGCTTTAAACAAACTAGTCTAGTACTTTCTGTTCATGTGGAAATTTTCCTGACATTTCCACATTTCATTCGATTTTTTTCAAAGGCTTTGCTTAAATTTATAGGGCATATTAGCTATAATTATTTTATTTTTAAATATTTAATTAATTTTTTTAAATTTCTCACACTTCAAAACACAGTTCACAGTTCAAAATACTTCACCGTAAAAATACAAAGACTAAAAACCAGAGACCGGAGATCGTTTTATTTTTTAAATCCATCAAGTATAAATATCATTGCCGATGAAAATTTTTTTTCATTTCGATCGAAAAATAAAAAAGAGGGATTTATATTTTTAATATAAATATCCCTCATGATGAAAATTTTAAATATCTATAACGATAAATATCCGAACAGAAAAATATTTTATTGATTGTTTTATTTTTGAACTTCTGTTTTGACTTTGAAAAAATAAAATGTTTATGAAATTTCAAAATTTTCAACAATGAATGTATGAATGTTTACAATTTATTGCAATGTTTTAGGACATAGAAGTTAAAGATAATAATTCTAATGGGAACTATTGGTGGTTTCTTTGATTCGCGTCGATATTTCTAAAAAAATAACTTTTAAACGTTTTAAACGCTTTTAGATTATGACCATTTGTTGCCCAAACCCATTTCAATATAAAATTTGCAACAATAATTTATTTTATTGCTATTTAAACGGCCTAAAGATGCTTTATACCTGGACAAATACAGAAATAAAATTGAATTTTTTCTATCAAAATTTATTTTCATCGGATGAAAAAAGATGAAAATTATTTTGAACTGTACTGATAAATATCCCAAACGATTTTTTTATATTTTATTTTCATCGGATTGAAAAAAGAAACAAAATTGTTGAACAAATAAAAATCATGAGGGATTTTTAATATTTTTTTACATTTCAATGATTGTTTTTTATGGATTTAAACATGAAAATATTGTTTTAAAAGTATTAATATCCGGTCTCTGCTAAAAACTTTAACTAATAATAAAAAGTTGAGGTACTATTTGGTAACGGTGCTTCATTCTCAGAAACACTAACAAAACTATTGCGAGAATAAGTCATTTTCAATCATACTTGTTAAATTTTTAAAGTAATTGTCATTTTAAGCATTTATTAAACAGTATTTAAAAACTGTTACATTTTTTTACAAAAATAAGCTTAAAATAAGATCGCTTATAATAGTAAACTCATTATAAGAGATTTTCTACAATAAGCGACATTATTTTAAGCTCATTTTTGTCTAGAACTAATTAAAAATTTGCTTCTGAAATGGTTTATTGGAAAATGTTCATATGCTGTATGCTCGTCCAATCGCACTATAATTTACACGACGTTCTTGCTAGATCAGTGACAGCATCTATGTTTTTCGGACTTACAACCGATTTTGAACGACCTTCAGGAAAATTGTTCTTAAATGAACTAAGGCCACTTTTAATCCAGTAAACCGTCTATAAACCGGTTCTTAATTGTGCTCATAGCCTTAAACAGAATGAGTTTATTGATGTAATGTTTTTGATTTGATTTTGATTTGATAATCGTACATATACTTGTTTTGCCTGAAAATTTAGTATCAAATATCACTTAAGAAAAGAAAGATTGAAGAAATTAATCGTGTATTAAAAGTACTTTAGTTTTAATTGAACTTTTTCAAAAACCCAATTTATTCAAAACTTGATATTTTTTAAAATAAAATTAGAAAAAAGCAAAACACAACTTCTATGACTAATAAACAAATACTAAATTAAAGTTAGAATTAAAGTAGAAAATTTAAAGTTACACAAAAATCTAACACGAACAAATATATGAAATATTAAATATAATAACATAACACATGCTTACACACACTAAATATTTCTAATACTTACATACACACACACACACACAAATGTGTAAATTGTAGGTTTCGGTCTATATGTGAATTTATTAAAGAAAAAGAGTCATTTTAAGGACACTAACTATAAAAATTGGTACATGTCTCAGCTGCACTCACTTCCTTTTAATATTGAGTTCACTCAAGGATATTTAAGATGGGAAAAACACTCGCACACATACACTCTCGCACAAGCAAACACATACATACAAACTCTCTATTACTCTCAGAGTCTCCTAACAAAATCTCAGTGAGGGGTTGAAAAATTAAACAATGACAACGTTTCAACAATTTTGAAACGAACACAAAAAAAGGCAGAATGAACAACTGCAAAAGACAATGGAATGGAATCGTCTGCAAATAATAAATAAATAAAATGGCACATGACTTTCACAAAAACATTATTAAGCATTTTACTTTTTTTTCTTCTTTATATTTTATTTAATTTGTTGTTGTATGTCCTTTTTATTATTATTTTTTTTTTTTGTGTTTCAGATAATGATTGGAAATATAGAGCAAAACCTTTTTGTATTTTTCATTTTTTTGCTTTGGCGACTGTTAATGTTCACAGAACACAAATTTATTGTAATTGTCCATGAAGTGGTAGTTTTCTTTTTTCTTCTTTAATATTCGAATATATTCTTAGGGAAAAATATGTTTTGGCTAAAATTCTTGATTCAGTTGAATGATTTAAATGATATTGGGAAAATAAAAGTAATTTTACAGATTTCACAGGCAAATGACTTTTGATGTTAATATTAAATGAATAACAGACAGTTTTTTGTATGATCCCAGTAAAACTTTTCATTACCAAATAGTGAGTTAAACAGTTAAACTATTGAACACGAACTACTTACTCATTCGCTGTTTAGGTCATTACATTAACATGGGGATGTCATTGGAGGCAAGTACTTACCAATTGCAGAAAAGTAATGACTTTTGTAAGCAATTTGAAAGCAACAACAACAACAGCAACAACTTTTTTGTTGTTGTTTTATTAAAAACATATATTTTTAAATGAAATACAAAATTTTTTTTATGATCCCATGGGGGCTCGAACCCAGACCCTCCGACTGCTAGGCAGAGACTCTTCCACTGAGCTACTTCATATGTTGAAAACTTAGCAGCTTATAATTAATATAAACAATTTTTGTTTTTAGATCCAAACTCATGTGAAAATAACTTTGTTTTTCCCTGCTTTTTTTTGCTTTGTTGTAATTTTTGGAAAAATATTTTTATACGATTTTTTGTAATTATTTTAAAACTTTTTTAAAATTATTTTAAAACTTAAACAATTTAAATCTTCTTTTTTGTATAAGTTTTTACATAAGATTGACTCTTACTTACTTAAATGTTACAACCTGTTAAGGTCAAAGTCCAAGCATATTTTAGAATTCCATGGATTTCGATCTTGTGCGAATATTCTCCAATTTTATAGGCCAAGCTTTGAAAAATGTTCCTCTACTTGGTCTTTCTATCAAAGTTTCGGAAATCCTCCTCTAACATTAGGTAGTGGGACATTTCAATTCTAATTTTATCCTCTTCATTGTATTTTTTTTTCAAGAGAGGGTTACTAGCCCGTAATCCTAACCCTTTTTAATCGATCTTATGGGACAACTCTCGGAACATGTTAACTCACAATATTAATGGGTGTTAAACTAGCTCCCCGGGTGATACCATGAGGAGGTGTGTGTCCACAAATGAGATGAAGGATGACCCAGATAAATTGGGCTTACCAAGTTAAGACCAATTAGAATCGTGTTTGGTATTCAAAATTGACTCATGGTGGTATTTTTTCATTAACGTGAGTTAGTTTTACAAATTTTTTTTACAGAAGATAATATTTAAGTTCTTAAAATTCAAAAATCATTTAAAAAGACTCTTTTAATAAAAAAAAAAAAAAAAACTAAAAATTGTTGCCCTTGGTGGGATTTGAACCGGGGCCATTCAGTTTAAATTACCATCTTAATTACAAATGAGTACTTCTGTAATAACTTATTATTTATTCGGATGGTATGTTGTAGTCGTTACAAGGTAACCAGTTATCAGAGTGCTTGCCATTACCAAAGTTTTGCTGGGATATTTAAAGCATGTACGAATTTAGAATTTAAACAAAAATATATTTGGGGCATGTGATTATATTAACAATATTTAGATAAATTAAACGTTACACCTGGTCGAAGATTTACATATTTTTTAGTAGAAATATAATTCGTTAGATTCTGCGGTTTAGCATTAAAGCCTCCAGACTTACATGCCTCTTTAAAACGTTTGATACTGAATATAAATCTCTGACAATAAGGAAAAAGTGCTTAAGTCGACTTAAGCAAAATTGGGATATGGGCAGTTTTGAAATCTTCATATCCAAAAGTACCGATGTTTCAAAGTAGCAAAGTTTCAATTATTTTGTACGATCTTTTAGAAATTTATAGCATAATTGCTTTTTGCTTATCTTTTTTCTATTTGCAATATCATTGATAATAAAAGCTTTAAAAATTATAAGCTATTTTTTCAAATAATAAATCTTCTTTCACAACTTATAAATATTTACCGATGCACTTTGATTGCACTCACTATAATAGAAATAACTTTTTTACAAAATTATTTTAAGGTTTTAAATTTCTCTCCTGCGAAACCAAAAAATTAGACTTGAGCACTTTTTCCTCATTGCTACAAATATTAAAAAGAAATAAGTAAAAAGGAGAGGTAATGCTGTTTGTAATTGTCTATTTTTAGAGCAGCAAAATTTTGCGCCATTTGTTGTTATTAAGAAGCACTGTTTAATCTTTTTGTTCTACAGTCAATTTTATTTTTTTACATCGACGGCGTGTTATTGCTGTAGGCTTAATTTTAATAAAAACTAGTAACTTTAGAAATTGGTGTTGACGTGACCGGGGATCAAACCCAGGCTCAATATGTTATGTTTAGTAGTAGCCACAGCTCCAACAGACGCTCTTGAAGTTCAGATCATGAGAATTCATTGTGATGTCGGTCGTGTTATTTCGAGCTTTGGAGACCAGAATTGGCCGTCTAGATCGTGCGATTTAACACCTTTAGATTTTTTTCTTTGGGGTTTTTTTAATTCGATGATTTACCCGAATAAGCCGACGACGACTCAAAAGAGGAAATTAGATGCTGCAATAATTAAATAGCGCATTTTAAATACCGCATTTATGGAAAACGGTCCTCGAAAATTTCAACAAAAGATCGCGTGTGTGCCAGCAAAGAAGCGGCGTCAACTGCACGATATCTTGTTCCATACATAACCTCATTCTGTCTACTTTACGATATAATAAAGTTTCACGATTTTTTTTTTAAGACCAGTGTTTCATTTAAAATTTAAAAATTGCGTTCTAGCTGGGTCACCCTCTAGCTTGTAAGCCTACCACTAGGGAACGCAAAAAGAAACCACACTGATGTTCCTCGGATATTACGACACCGAAAAAGAAATATCGCCGTCTGGGTCCCTTACAAAGCTTCTTGTTGATAGTTTTGACTTCTATGTAATATACAAAATTAGAAATAATAAAAAGTTATATAATTTTTTATGGTCATATTGGTCTCTGTTGGTCTTGAAAGGGTTAATATTTATCGTTTATGTGATTTTTGTTGTTAACTAAATAGTTTTTCAGAATATTTAAATTTAGCATACTTTTGGGGTAAATTTGTCTTTGTAAATCGTCAAGGACATGAAATTCGCGAAAAAAACGCTATAACTCTCAAACTGTTTAAGCAATTTATAAGACATCTCTTCAAAAGAAATCTTGTTAAGTCTATATTACAAATCAATGCTCACTTTTAGATAAAATTTAGCTTAAAAAGCTTTAATCTGGCATATCCCAAAAAAAAACCCGTATTTTCCCTTATAAACGGAGTTTTCAACTTTAGGGCCTAGGGGCCCTCATAGCGATTGATTGAAATTTTTGGTAAGATTTTGTAAAGAATCTGGAGCGTAAAAGCATTTTTATGCTCTTTACAATTGTTGCGTGTCAGCAGAATTTATTTGCCTTTAACTAGTTATACCAAATAAATTTACTTTTTTTCAAAAATTTACTTTTTATAGGATATTTTTCAAAAATTTACTTTTTATAGGAAATTTTTCAAAAATTTAATTTTTATAGAAAATTTTTCAAAAATTTACTTTTTATAGGAAATTTTTCAAAAATTTACTTTTTATAGGATATTTTTCAAAAATTTACTTTTTAAAGGAAATTTTTCAAAAATTTACTTTTTATGGGAAATTTTTCAAAAATTTACTTTTTATAGGATATTTTTCAAAAATTTACTTTTTAAAGGAAATTTTTCAAAAATTTACTTTTTATGGGAAATTTTTCAAAAATTTACTTTTTATGGGAAATTTTTCAAAAATTTACTTTTTATAGCAAGTTTTCCAAAAATTTACTTTTTATACGAAGTTTTTCAAAAATTTACTTTTTATAGGAAGTTTTTCAAAAATTTACTTTTTATAGAAAATTTTTCAAAAATTTACTTTTTTATAGGAAAGTTTTCAAAAATTTATTTTTTATAGGAAATTTTTCAAAAATTTACTTTTTTATAGGAAATTTTTCAAAAATTTACTTTTTATAGGAAATTTTTTAAAAATTTACTTTTTATAGGAAATTTTTCAAAAATTTTGCGTTTTATAGGAATTTTTTCGAAAATTTACCTTTTTATAGGTATTTTGCTATCAAAATGGATTATGTCCCATACATTTTTCAATTCAAAATTAAACTTTTTTTTATACAAAACCAAAAATTTAAATTTTATTTCTTATGAAAATAGTTTAAGTCCCAAGCTTTTTTCTATTCAAAAAATTAATATTTTAAAATGTTTGTTTTGAAAGTGGTATAAGTCCATTCATTCATTTAAAAACGCATTTCCAAATGGTTTTTATAAATTTATTTTTATGAAAGAAAAAATTTGATAGGTTCTGTTCAAAACTTGCGTTCTAATTTACTAAAATTGGTCATATATATTTGTAAAAACACTAAAACGCAAAACCCTTTATAAAACAAGTAAGAAAACGCTATAGTCGGTCAAGCCGACAATACGATACCCTTCACCACTAAGGTCAAAGGTGTAATTTTTCCTGTATAAAGACAAATATTTGCTAAATTTTGCCATCATACAAACATTTTCTCAAAACTTATATATTTAACCTGTTTCCGTCATTTGCACTTATATGAGAGCTAGAGTCAAATGTGGACCGATTATCTCGAAATTTGGCAAGTTGACTACAGTTGTTACAAAAATTATGTATGAGAAAAATAAACTCAAAATTTTCATTATCTTTAGATTTACGAGCGTTTTAGTGATTTTTTGTCTCATTTAGTGCGTTTTTAAAGAAGAGTTTGTATGGGAGCTATGGTCAAATGTACACCGATTTCAACGGAATTTGACACAGTGATTTAGTTTTACATAAGCAGTATCTGTTTTAAATTTCAGGAAAAAATATTGATATTTGTGGCCAATATATCAATTCCAGGAAGTACCATAAATAATGGACCGATTTTGACCAATTTCAATACCCATGGTCCCATTGTCAAAAAAATTATTCATCAAATTATCTTTAAATTTGCGACCTGTAGTTTGATTACAAGGTTTACATGGGGGTCCAGCCAGCCGGCCAGCCAGACGGACGGACGGACGGACATCGCTAAATCGACTCAGAAAGTGATTCTAAGCCTATTGGTATACTAAAAGGTGGGTCTAAGACAAATATTTCTATGCGTTACAAACATCAGCACAAACTTATAATACCCTTTCCACCTGTGGTGGTGAAGGGTATAAAAATATGGTCTTTATATAATATATTAATTTCTCACACAGTTTTATCGGTACAACTTTGGAATGTGTTCTAATTAAATCAGGGACGTTGTTCCCGAAACCCGATCCTTAAGATTACATCCATATAGATTGAATGAACAACCCCCTTTAGAGAAAATTCCTTTTTTATCCGTATAGTACGTATCTAAAATTTTCACCCAGCAGGTTATAAATAGGGTCACATCTAGAATGCTGACCTTAAATAAAATAAAAAATATGTAAAAATTTAAAAATATTAAAACAGTATTATTCTTTTAGTTCGATAAAAAAAAGTAAGTACTTTCTGTGACACTCTAAATTTCATGGAAATAACTATATACAAGTAATTCAAATTTTCAAGTTTGTTGTTGATCAAATGGTAATTATAATGCAATTTATTTAATAAATGATAAGATTTCTTTATCAATAAAAATAAATATGACAAATTATTAACTAATAAAATAATTTGTTGCTAAAATAAAACATAAATACTTTAAATAATTACCTCGACTTTTATGAGCGTATCAGTTTTATTTTTATCTTTATATTGAAAATTTAGTACCTAGATACAATAAAACTTGTACTTTTAATGGATTTTTTTTAAACTTTCGCTTTCTATAAAAAAAAAACACAAACTCTCTAACATTAAGAGATTTAATGGTGCTCACTTAACTTATTTAAGCGTAATTAATTTTAGCAGCAGATTAAGTTATTAACTTAAGGCAACAAAAAAAAATCGAAACAGAAACCAAAACCAAATGTTCATTAAGACAAACAAACAGATAGAGATTGTGAGTAGTAAATGATGTGAAATAAGTAAATACGAGTACTTAAGTTAATACTCGTATTGTAGTTTTAATCATCAGATATTTTTAATAGTTAGACCCTCAGTCCATCCGTCCGTCCGTGAGTCTACATTTTGAACATGACAACAACTCACGCCCCTTCTGTTTTTTCAAAACAGCTTTAAACTAATTTCAATTTAAACTTGAGGATTTTTATTTGTTGTTCAGTTGACAAGATAAATAAAAGGGCAGAAAGTAAGAAGGAAAACTGAAAAACCCACAACATTGACATTTAGAGACTTAGGAATAATTTAAAATACTTAATCCAGCTTTACTTTAGTAGTTTATTTCATTAAAAATTCTATGAGTACGAGTATTTATTGGGTTGCTCTTAAAAAGTTAATCTGGAGGTGATGGTATAATAAGTTAGTAGTAGGTAGTTGTTTGTTTGTTTGTTTATAACTTATTTTAGTTAAATGGAAACTATCCATGAGATACCTTTAACTTAACAGTTACTCTCGTATTTACCTAAAGTGGCACAATTTATCTTTTTCTATATGTTCTGTGGACTAGTTAAAGGGATGTTTGTGTGCGTGTGTGAATATCTTCTAAATGGTTGAATATTGATGTGCAGAATTGTATCTCGTCACAAGCAAATCTCTCCCTTGCTCTCACTATCTCTTTTGCACTTTCATCATGACTAAGGGTTTTTTTGAGAGCAAAAACAATTTCAAAGATACAAAATCTTAACTTTTTCCGATTCATGATTTAAATGGTTGTTGGTGGTAGTTGAGTGTGAGTGTGAAATTATTTAGTTTTGCCTGAGTTTGGTTAGAAATCTGTTTACAGATATAAAACTGTTGTTAGAGACATTTAGGTTATAAAATATTCAATATTTAACTTAAAACCTTTTAATATTCCATTAATCTCTATTTATTTAATACCTGTAATTGTAGCAAATTAACACAATTTAAGTGTTTAGACAAAATATTATACATACATTACAATGTAACTCATTTGAAAGGTCATGGTATGAGAGAAAATTACAAAATGTTTGTCTTTTAAGATATCGAAATCAATTAATTCAGTTCAAAAGTTAAGGCCTATAAAACTTAAATAAACCAAAATTGGTATTATATTTATTTGATGGATTGTCTTAATCCAAAGTTGAATATTGTTAAAGACTTCAAGATGCGTAAGATCTTCCGGAAGCAGTTCTTGGCAAATACTTGAAGGTATTGAGCATGTGGAGCAATATTCCAAGTTTCGTAGCCATATAAGAAAATTGATTTTATGTTGAAGTAGAGCATTTTAATTTTAATGTTCCTAACAAGTAAGAAAGTGCTATAGTCGGTCAAGCCTGACCATACGATTCACTTCACCATTAAGGTCAAAGGTGTTCTTTTTTCTGTATAAAGGCAAATATTTGCTATATTTTGCCATTATACAAACATTTTCTCAAAACTTATACATTTAAGCTGTTTCCGTTAATTTTACTTATATAAGAGCTAGGGTCAAATGTGGACCGATTATCTCGAAATTTGGCAAATTGATTACAGTTTTTTCAAAAATTATGTATGCAAAAAATCAACTCAAAATTCTCATTATCTTTAGTTTTACGAGGGTTTAAGTGATTTTTGTCTAATTTAGTGCGTTTTGACTGAAGAGTTTGTATGGGAGCTATAGTCAAATGTGGATCGATTTCAACGAAATTTGATTTTGGTTTACATAAGCATCATTTGTTTTAAATTCCATTAACAAATATTGATATTTGTGGAAAATATATCAATTCCGGGAAGTGGGACCTATGGGAGGTACCATAAATAATGGACCGAATTGAACGAATTTCAATAGCCATGGTCCCACTACCAAAAAAAATGATCTGTGCCAAATTCCATCAAATTATCTTTAGAATTGCGACCTGTACTTTTATTGCATGTTTTACATGGACTGACATCACTAAATCGACTCAGAAATTGATTCTAAGCCTATTGGTATACCTAAAGATGGGGCTAAGACAAATATTTCTGTGCGTTACATATATCAACACAAACTTATAATACCCTTTCCTCATATGGTAGTGAAGGGTATAACGGTCTCATGTTAAAAAAATCTTAAATGTTGCTTAAAGAACACGTTAGTTACCAAATACTTTAAGGCTAAAAAACGATTGTTAAAAAATAGTATCCAAAAACAGTTCTTTAACTAATGAATACGTCAAGTCAATTTTACATGTTAATGCTGGCAACATCGTCATTCTCTCTTGTCTCTTTATAGTTAAATACACAAAACAACGAATTAATTATTCATTGTTTCCTCCGGGTAGTCGAATTTTTAAATAATGTTTTGTATGTTTTTAATATAAAATAACATTTTTCTTCTTTTCTTAATGTAAAATTATGTTTATGTTATATAAAAGCATAAACTAAACATATTTATAATACAGTAAAATAATAAATAGACAAATTTTTACTAAGGGTTTAAACCGATTATTTAAAAATCGAGTACTTTTAACTCATGTTGAGTATATACACATCACTATAATGTTTTTTGTAAATTTCATTGACCGATGTCAGTTTTTTGTTGAAAACACGAATTTTTTGTTAAAAATTAAAATTTGTATTATCAATTTCTTTGAAAAGTTTGATTTTAGTATGAAATATGTAAAATAGAGTATGAAATATCATGGAAATTATATTTCATAAATTCCCCACCCCCGAAACCTTTTATATGATAAAAAAAAATAGCAAATTAGAAAGAATGTGATAACTAAATTAAGCAAAAATGTTATTTTTTAGCAGAAAAGCCTGAAATCTTAAATATTTTCTTTAAAAGTTTTCACAAAATATTATTTGTCAAAACAATAAAATATTTAACGTAGCTTTAAATTATGTAGACAGCTACTTTAAATTATTTGATGTTAACAAAAGATTAACATCGGTTTGTTAAGCTAACAATCGTTTTAGGATAATACTTTAATGAATTTTGCTTAATTTTAGTTTACCAATCGTTGTTAAATTTTTTTGCATAAGACCGCAAACCTTTAATATGCAAAACACGAAATTTCAACTTAAGCCAATATAATTGATTGTCACAGATATATAAAGCCACACACTTTACTTTTATGACTCTGACGAAAACTGTGAAATCTGGGCTAAATCTATATATCCCGAACCTTAAACCTATAAATATTAGCATTGGTATCGATTTCTGAATAGCATTATTAACCCTCTGCGACTGACGTGATATAGTTTTTACAATTCAAATGACGTGGTAGACTATTAAGTACAATTTACATGTCTTATATACTTTAAGATGCGTTTTGAAAAACTAATAAAATTATTTTTGTTTATGATTGTAAGTGATTATTAATATTTTTAAATTTTCACTTTTTAGAAGAAATTGATGTCTTATCTACCCACTGTAAAAATCTGACATCATTTTCACTATAATTTTGCCAAAAAACTACAGTTTTGCCCCTCTTCTTTATATGAAAGAAGTAACAAAATAAAATAGTCTTTTGACACTCTTAATCGAGTGTGATATATTAATTTTTCGAATTTAAAGCAAAAGTTCTTGTTATATGTTATTTATTGGCATGCCATGAATTTTCTGTAAAGCATATTTGACTTTAAAAAGTTTTACTATAGTGTATTGCACGAAGATCCCAATTTATTACAATTATTTATTATTGTAATAAAAAGTTTTTTGAAAAAACCAAAACTTGTTGGTGGGGAAACCTTTCCTCGACGCGTTTCGATGGTTGAGCTTTGTTGATGTCTGTCGGACTACACGTTAGTCGCAGAGTCTTCCAAAGTTATACAAAGCTCATTTGAATTGTGTTTTCGCTCGGAAAATCCCGGAGTTCTATATCCAGGTAGAATAATGGGTATATACGAGTACATTTTAAGTACATGGGGATTTAACAATTCCAAATTACTGTAGGACGGTATTATCAAAAATAATATTTGGAATGCTACTACTTACAAAGTGCCATTTATACTCATTACCTTAAACATTAAATATTTTTGGACACATCTTCTTACCCCGCTCGTCTTGGAAGTTAGGAGTTAATTTTGCTTCCATATTTATATTTTATAAATTTTGCAACTCCACCAAGAAAATCTTTCCAAAAGTTATCTCATTTTGCAGATGACTACTGTAAAATTCCTCCATAAGTGATAACATTTCAGATTTTGAAATGTTAGACACTTCCAAAAAATCCCATTTGTCAGTTGGTAACTGAATATTTGCCTTAATATTTTCTTTAATTGTTAATGATCTGCAAATATATAAGAAAATAAATAAATTAAGTCATTTAATTAACCAAATAAATTTCACAAATTTGAAAAATATGTATTTAAAAGTATATATGTATTTCTTTAAACTTGTATCTGTTTTTTGTTAGTGCGCACAATCAGAATTTCCTTAACTGTTAACTCTTTGATGATTTGCTTTTTCGTCTGCTTTTTTTTTTTTTTTTGTTGAGTATTAAAGTAAATTAAACCCTTCTAATATTCGTTAATGTAGAAAAGAAAAACAATTCAATCCTTTGATCTTTGAATGAAAAATTGTTTTGAATTTTGTTCGAAGAAAAAAAAAAAGAAACGCGGATTAATACTCATGTGTATTAAATGTCTGCAACATTGTATCTACCATAAAATTTGTGGTTGCCCTACATTAGCGGCGGTTAGTTTTGTTAGTATAATTGATTTGACTTAAGAAGATTCATATAATTCAGGAAGAAAAAAAATGCCTAAAAAAACTCAGATGCAGAATTAAAGTCTTATATATTCCAAATTACACCAAATCTTTATGTATTTAATTTTAATTATAAAAGAAATACTTTTATCTAATTTTCGAACATTCAACCGATTTCCGGTACGATTTCCACTTAAACGATTACTCTAATATTTTTGGTTAATGTTAATTTCAGACAAAAAAATGCCATCTATGATCAATTATTTTCTTTGCAAAAAAGTCTAATGTCAAAAAGTCTAATGACCGAGCCTTGCTCGGAGCTTTATGATAAGCATTTTGAGGCAAATTTTAAAGTCTTCATATATTTTATTTATAAAGTACTAAAAAAAATTTAGAGAAAAGACATTACACAAATATTTTTCAAATGATTTGATTTTTTTGTCCGATCAACATATAGTTTACAGTTTAATTAATTTTGAATAACTTTAGAAATTGGTCATACCAACAGAAACCTCTGTCGGCTCATGTGTAACAACTTTTCTTAAGATTATCAAATGTACAGCTCACGATTTAATTCATTTTGAGTAGTTTTCAGTGACGCCACCTGTCGCAAGTTGTTTATACCTTCTAAGAAACCTTCGTCTGCTTATGAGTAACAACTTTGCTTATGATCATAACATGATCAAATGTACAGTTTACGATTTAATTTACTTTAAATAATTGACAGTGGCGCCACCTGTCGGACTTTGGTCATACCAACCTTCGTCGGCTTATCCGCAACAACTTTGCTAAAGATCATAGCATAGTTAAGTATACAACTTACGATTAACTTGACTTTGAGTAAATTTCAATGGCGCCACCTGTCAAAATTATTTCATACCAACTATGAAACCTTCGTCGGCTCATGTGCAACAACTCTGGTAAATATCATAGCATAATCAAATACACAGTTTACGATTTAACTCACTTTGAGTTTTATCGGAAATTGTTCACACCAAATAAGAAACCTTCGCAGGCTCATGAGCTACAACTTTCCTAAAGATCATAAAATATGATCATATGCATAGTTTTCAGTGGCGCCAGCTTTCGGAAATCAGTCTTACCAACTTAAAAACCTATGCCGGCTTATCCGCAACATCTTTGCTAAAGAGCATAACATGATCAAATGCATAGTTCACTATTCTATAAAACACATACATGCAGGCAAACATTAATTTGTTTAAAAGTTATAACATTACTACTTTTTTCCCCTTTTTATCCCGTAATTTCAAAAAAAGTTCCATATGCATATTTGGCACTTCTTCGGTACCAATTGAATTCAGTACATTTTATTAAAACGCAGTTAATATAATGTTCCTATTCATATTACTTTTTGAGATGTTAAGTTATCATTTTATCCCATTTTTACCCATTTTGGCTCCAAAGTCAAAAAAGTACCACATACTTGTTCAATATTTCTTTCACATCTATTGACTGCAGTACAAAGTTCCTCACTATATTCTTTGGTTAAAAAAATAAGAGTGGGTTAAAGAAGTACCAAAAAAACTATTTTCACCCTTTTTTACCCCCAATCGGACATAGTTTGAAAAAAGTACCAAACACCTGTCCGCTTATTTTCATAGCTGTTCAAAACGTAATTTTAATTTTGTTTGTATACCTATTACTTTAGGAGATATAATGTTTTTGATTTTTTCCCCGTTTTTAACCCCTTAGCGGTAAAACTTCCAAAAGTCTCTTCATATTCGATCTACACAACAAAAAAGGTACGCGGTGTACCGATTTCGGGATAGCCATTCTATATATATAGATATATATATATACATACAATAACTTTTTTAATCTAGCTTAAATTATTCTATAGTCGACTTTAACCCTTAATTCCTTTATTTATTCTGAACCAGGATCCAATGCTTTTTTTTCAACAATTTTTGCAGGTTCCCTTTTTGAGGCAACAAAAAAGAATTGTTTTTGTTTACATAAAATCCGACTAAAGGTGAATTTTTATTTGTTTTTTCCCTTTCGATATAAAAAAACATATACGTCAGATCATTTACCTTTTCGCGTAAACAAAATTTTTTTTTTGCTTCCAAAACACTCAATCCCAAAAATTGTCGAACAAGACAAAAAAAAAAGGAAATAAACAAAAATACTTCAATAGCCCGTATTGGAATTTTACAATAAATATATAGGCTGAATACTGTAATAAATTGGCGGTGTATGGATCTTTTTCACGCTATCGCAAATAAAAAACAGTGGTTTAGAGGCAGAAAAAAATGCTAAAGAAATTGGGATTATGAAAAAAGACTAAATTAAATTTAATTCAAAAAAAGAATGATAAGCAAATGGCACCAATTTCGTATCTTAAAAACCATTTTACGGAAAATTCATGAAAGCTTATCACTTTTTTAGAGTAAGAAGTACCCAAAATGTAGGAAAATTTAACGAAATTTTTGATCATGTGAGAGTTTATAGGTTAAGATTAACTAAGTATATATATATATATATATATATATATATATATATATATATATATATATATATATATATATATATATATATATATATACATAATATATATAATTCCCCGACAACATTCCAATTGCAGCAAAGGGTACTTCTCTCAGACAATGAGGTTCATCCGATTCTATTTTTAGACTAATTGAAAGGGACCTACGTTTTAACTCCGGCTCCGAACGGCAAATGCATTAGCTAGAGAAGTTTTACATAACCTAATATGAGCTGAGTTATGAGGTGATCGGGGATCGAACTTAGGACCTCTGGTATGCTAGGCGGATGACTAACCTACTAAACACGGCGGTTTAGCTAAGAAGCAGTCTGATAATCAGACTCACTTAGACTATAAAGACCATTGTGTTTCCACAGAAGCTGACAAAAAGCATATCATCCGGATCGTTTTAAAAATCTCTAGGTCAGTGCTCATCAGTTAAAGTACTCAGGAGCCAAGTACCAATCGGCTTTATGATATAATTACACTAACAAATGTAAAATCTCAAACATTTTAAGAATGTTCTTCTATTGATTAGCCTTGCTCTGGGCCTTATAGGTCTAAAAAATATATTAAAGCCCAGAATTAGCGCTTTAACATCATTTAACACCAAGCTACAATCCCATCAAATTGCCACCGATTATCAGCAACGAACAGCTCAAGCGCTCTGTGGCAACATATTGCAAACTCCAACTCTCGCTAAAAACTCTTGGTGTGACGAGGAGTGCTGCGATGACACTGCTGCGAAAAATGCAGCCTACAGGGCAACACTGCAGGTAGTAGTCACTTGTTGAAATCTATAAAGATATCTAGAGAGAGAAGTAGGGAAAAGAAACGCCTATTCCGAAGAAAAAATAGAGAAATGAAGTGACTTCTGTTCGAGGAATCAGAAAGTTAAACACCAAACGGATAGTTTTAGCAATTGTATTTTCACCTGCAAGCACGACCAAGGAAACCTGGTAACAGATGCTGAAAACGTACTGAAACTATGGAAGGAGCACTTTTGCCAACTGTTGGTATCAAATGAAAGTGACCAAGATGACACGTCTGAATAAATCAATGATGACGGCGTTATATATCCAAAAAAAAATGAGGTTGGAATTGCAATAACTCGACTAAAAAACAAAACTGCGGGTACCAATGGTTTGCCAGCAGAGTTTTTAAGACCGGAGGTGATGAGTTGATAAGGCGTATGTCCCAACTTATAGCCTTATGGTCAGAAAAAAGTCAGATAGACAGTTGTAATCTGAGTGTCCTTTGTCCAGTGCTCAAAAAAGGAAATAAAACTGTATGTGGAAATCATAGAGGGAAAGGCTTGCTCCAAATTGCATTTAAGATTCTATCGATCATACTATGTGAAAGGCTAAAGCCCAAAGTTAACGAAATAATTGGGATGTACCAATATGACTTTAGACCAGGTAAATCAACCACTGACCAGATCTTTATTCTATGTCAAGTCTTGAAGAAGACCCAAGAGAAACAAATTGATACGTATCATCTCTTTGTTGACTACAAAGCTGCTTTTGACAGCCCGATACGGAAGAAGATGTTTGAAGCAGTGTCTGAGTTCGGCATCCCTACGAAGCTAATAAAGTTGGTGCAGGATGGAACTAACATAATCTGTTAAGATAGGTGAGAACCTATCAGAGTCTTTCACAACTAAAAGGGGATTCAGACAAGGAGACAGTTCATCATGTGATCTCTTCAATATTGGGACATGCAGCAGTTAATGCTACTGGTACAATATTCAATAGAAAACACATGATACTCCCTTTGTCGATGACATTGATATTCTGGTACGCACTTTGCGTGAGGCAACTGCCGCCTTTACCAGTATCAAGAAAGAATCAAACAAAATGGGTCTAGCTTTCAATGAATCAAAAACAAAGCTGATGGTTTTTACAGGCAGACAGACCACTAGAATTGGATCACATGTGTCCATTGAGAACTATAGCTTTGAGGTTGTAAAAGAATTTGTATACCTTGGAACATTTGTGAACACCAACAACGATACAAGCTTCAAAATCAAACGTAGAATACTTGCCAATCGATGCTATTTTTGCCTAAGCAAGCAGCTAAGAATTCAAGTCCTCTCCGAAATAACTAAAATTGCGCTCTATAAAACGCTACATACTACCTGTATTATTGTATAGTGCTGAATCGTGGGCATTTGTACAGGCAGATGAAGCTATAGCGAAACGCATTAAGCAACAGCGGCTGCGTTAGCTTGGACATGTTCTGCGGAAGGATGAAGATACACCGGCAAGAAAAGTGTTCGATAATGATCCTGAGGGAGCTCGTAAAAGAGGGCTTTCAAAACTTCGATGGAAAGAGCAAGTAGAAGAAAATCTTTTAAATCTTGATCTACGAAATTTGAGAATATGCGCACAAGATAGGGGCGCATGGAATTCTAAAGTATGCTCGGAATTTTACCTATACAGTTTGTAACTATAGGCCATTTAAGTAAGTAGAATTCGCGCTTTACTGCACAAAAGGTATCAAGGTGTCGATTGCTCTCAAATACCTTCTTCTTCTGTTATCCTTGACTCCCAATGGGGCATAGGGCCTATGGTGAGATAACTATTAGAACGTGCAGAGAGTGTTTTTAGCGCTTCAAGAAAGGTAATTTTGATGAAAAAGGCCAGCATGGCAGTGCAAGAGAGCAGGTTTTCAAAGATGCAGAATTGGAGTCATTACTTGATTAACTCTCGTTTCAAACCGACTATAACGATCACAGACAATCGTTATAGAATGCAATTAATGCATTTGAGCCGAGTACTTAAATTTCCGCAATACAACGAGAGACATGATAAAGTGATTTTACAGTATAACAACCCCCGAGCACATGCTGCGAAAATGGTCAAGACATATTTGGAAATATTGAAATTGGAAGTACGTTGCTCCCTCGGACTATCACTTCTAGCGATCAATATAACACGGCCTGGATGACCAGCACTTTCGGTCTTATGAGGAAGTAAAAAATTGGATCGCTTCAGAAGATGACCAGTTTTTCCAACGCGATAAATGTTTTGTTCAACCAGTTAATTACAATAAAGCCTCGAGTTTCGAAAAAACGGCTGAAGTAAAGTTGTACACCTAATACCTGATTTAAAAGACAGCAATTTGACCCTGTTTTGCTTTGTGAATGCTTGTAGTTATAACTGATTTATAACTGAATATCATGAATGAATCAGTGAAGTATGTATGATTGATGATATATTGATAGCGCGTATATGTCTATCTTATATCGCAAACAAGTTATCACTGACCTAATTTAGTTCAAAACCAGACAATTGTCATTACTATCAATAATCTAAGATCAATTCATTTTTGCGCTAAATATAAAAAGTCTACTTACTAATGATTAATTTCCTGTTTTAAACTAATGTCTTGGGAAATAGAGTTGACTCTTAGCAGTTGTCAACGGAAATGACCTTCAATAGAAAAGCTTTCACAGCACGAAACTGATACCACTGTAATGACATGATAAATAATTTTCTTTATCTTTTTGTTATTGACTCTTTTGCCAGTGGTGTTTGGTAGGTATTTTTGCCATTTTTCAAAGGAAAATAAAACAAAAACAATAACAATAACAACAACAACAATAAATGTGAGAAGATGGAAAAGAACAAAACTCCACTGTCAAGGTTGCTTATTCATCTTGTAGTCTCAGTGGGTAAACAAATGTTGATACTTGCAACAACAACAATAACAACAACTAAATGGAGGTATGAACAATATGCGTCAAAAAAAAATTCAGCCGAATCATACAATGTTGCAAATTGATGGGAATTTTTGTTAGTGTGTCAATTATTTAAACTCACAATGAGAAATCAAACTGAAATCGATTTGAAATTCCAAACATATCAAAAGTAAGTAAGAAAAGGAATTGATATCTGTCTGTCTGTCTGGTCCAACCGTTTAATAAAGTGACGTATTTATTTGTTGTTATTTAACTTTAATGTATTTTAAAGCTGATTTTCCCTGCTTCTCCCAGAATAAAGTGTATTTATTTAGTTCACCTCAGAGTGTTAAAATTATTTATAAATAAATGTTTCCTTTTTTTCAACATTTCTTCCTGTTTTATCACAACGTTCCTTTTGTGCTCTTGTTTGTTTTGATGTTTTGAAGTTAACAAAAATAATAAAACATTAAAGTTGGCGCGCGATTTTTTTGTTCTGCGCTTAGCAAAAAACAAAATATCAACTAAATGTGGCCAGTGACTCCGTCATCACCGGCGGTGCGCCACTGCATGGACACAATTGCAAACAAGTACCAACTTTCAAATAACGAGAATTACCTGTGTTTGTGTATTCTTCTCAATGTTTCTGCTTGAAATTGAGCATGCGCGTTTGTAATACTACACAGTGGGTCAGGATGTAAGTATTTATGTTATTTAGAATATATTGAAAAGGAGGGGAAGGTACTAAGTTCATATTCAATATTCTTAACAATATTTGAAAGTATTTGTTTTCGAAATTTTTATGGTGAAATTTAGTGTTTTTCAGGCCGAAATTATGGTGTTCTCACAAAAATGAAATTAATATATTTCCAAAAAATTAAGCTGCCATAAGAAATTTCTACTTATTTTGTCTTCATGAATTCAACATCAGTAACCATTTGGAGCCCTTAGATTTAAACAATCGCAAGAGACATTCCGTTTTCTTTCTTTCTTAAGTAGTTTTCGAACGTGTAAAAATCTCTTCGATATGTTTATATTTACGAAAGTTATCCGGAAAAATATGTTTTATATACAATGGTGCTCAACTTTGGGTCAATGTAGAGGCCAATATGTTTTTAAAAATTGGTCCAAAACTCCAACTACCCATTGGCCGATTTCTGCTTATTTTAAAATTAGTTTGTCCAAAGTAACGAACTAACATAGAACAAAAATGTTATGCACCAAAACATTCCTAGTTTTTGTTTAATTAAGATTTTTTGTCGCTTACGATCAATATTTTTCCTGTCATTTTGATCTAAGGGCTGATATTATTTCTAATAAAATATCATATTGTCCCACTGTAATTTGTTTACGTTTATTTTGGTGATGTGTTACGATATCTTGTGACGAAACAATTACTAAGTTCTTCTCTTCAATATTTGTTCAGTTTTAAACTGAAAAGAAAAAACGAAAAAAAGTATTGCCGTTTTGGTAATTGTTTTGACGGTTTTAGAATGTCTAATGACGACTTAAATTCCTTTATCTAATATTTTTCAAATTTTACAGTTTGATCACTACATGCCTTGTATTCATTCGTTTGATTATTAGAACCTGTAAAACTCACGATTTAGGATAAACTTTAGTCTAACACTTAATTGGAATTTAATTTTTTACAAGTAAGAGGGTTATTTTCGGCTGTGTCGAATCTTATATACCCACCATCGAATTGTGTTAAGTAAAGAAACATATCTCACATATCTAGGAGGGTGCAACTAATTCAAAAATTGGAGCAAATTCGAAAAGCTGCTAAATACTTTTTGACCATAGCTGGCACAGTTTATAATTTAATAGCTTTTAACTATTTTTTTTTTTCATTTTAGGGGTTTCTGGGAGTGATTTTTATATGAAAACTATATTCAAACATGGGCCGATTCCTATACAATTTTATACACTGACCTATAGTTGCAAATTTCAAATTTAAACCGATTTCGCCCGATTTCAAAACCAAAATTTTCCTAGAAATTAAGAATATTTTTGCCAAGTTTCAGTAACTTAGCTCTTTGTGTTTAGGCCCGTCGTGCCTTCAACTGACAGACGAACAGACAGAAGGGCATCGTTTAATCGTTTTAGAATTTCGTAAGGATTCAGAATATATATCCCTTTTGGTTTCTTGTCTTTCGAAGTGAACTTCGTCATTCCCCTGGGTAGTTTTTTTTAATTCAATAACTTCTCTGTTCTTAATGTGATTACCGGGGAGGGGTTATATGAGAGCTCTTACTAAATGTAAACCGATTTCGCCTGCTTTCAATACACAACTTTTTCAAAATATCGAAAATACTTTTTTAAAATTTTGTCTCTAGCTTTTTTCGTAAAGGCGCTATCACGCTTTCATATGTTTGGTATTTTTGTTTTTCCATAAATTTTTGATATAGGAGCTATGGTCAAATGTTAACCGATTGTGATAAAATTATAGCTATTTAAGTTTATTATTTATTGGCATTTTAATGTATTTTAGGTGGAATTTAGTCTGTTTTCGTAAGTGTTTTGTATGGGAGCTATGGTTAAATGTGAACCGATTTCGATGAAATTTTATATATTTATTTGCAAATAAACGATTAGTACTGGAGAGCTTATACGGGAGCTATGGTCAAATTTAAAACGATTTCGCCCGATTTCAAAACCAAAATTTCCCTAGAAATTAATTATATTTTTGCTAAGTTTCAGTAACCGTGCCTTCAACTGACAGACGAACAGACAAAAGAGCATCGCTGAATCGTCTTAGAATTTCTTAAGGATTCAGAATATATATCCCTTTTGGTTTCTTGTCTTCCGAAGTGAACTTCGTCATTCCCCTGGGTAGTTTTTTTTAAATTCAATACTTTGTAAAATTATGTGTAGTATTTCTTAAGTCGCTTTTAGACACCAACATCATATTCATATTAATTCTTTTAAAGTAAGTGTTTTAATTGTATTTCAAGAGAATTTCGAGGATATTTGTCATTTCCGTGCCATCATTCCTCATACAAAACAACCCAGGGGAATCATCCATAATAAATTTTAACAAAATTATTCTTTAAAGTATAAAAGTAACCTATTTCAAAATCCGCGAGAAACTTCAATGCTAAAAAGTATATCGAAATTAGCCCTAATATAAGAACCAACCATGTAAATATTTTGTACGTAAGTAATTTACCATATCTAAATTTTTATGCCCATCACCGCCTTGAAAAGGGTATTATAAGTTTGTGCTGCTGTATTTAACACATTGAAATATTGGTCTTAGACCTTTAAGTTTACAAATAGACTTTGAATCACTTCCTGAGTCGATTTAATGGTGTCAGTCCGTCCATCTGGACACCCAATATAAACCTTGTAATCAAGGTACAGGTCATAATTCTAAATATAATTTGAGGTGAAATTTGATACAGATTATTTTTTCGATAATGGGACCATGACTGTTGAAATTTGTCAAAATCGGTCCATTATTTATGGCACTTTCCATAGGTCCCACTTCCCGGAATTGATATTTTGCCCACAAATATCAATATTTTTCATGAAAAATAAATACTGCTTATGTAAACCAAAATTACTGTACCAAATTTCGTTGAAATCGGTCCACATTTGACCATAGCTCCCATACAAACTCTTCTATCAAAACGCACTAAATGAGACAAATATCACTAAAATCTGAAGATAATAACAATTTCAAGTTTATAATTTATGTTAAAACTTTAATCAATTTGCTAAGTTTCAAGATAATCGGTCTACATTTGACCCTAGCCCTCACATAAGTCGAAATAACGGAAACATCTTAAATAGAAAATATTTGTATTTATACACGAAAAAGAACACCTTTAACCCTAGCGGTGAAGTGTTATCGTATGGCCGGGTTTGACCGACTAAAGCACTCACTTACTTGATTTCTTTTAACAAATTTAAATCACATAATGCTTATGTAAACAAAAATCCCTGTACCAAATTTCATCGAAATCAGTCCACATTTGACCATATCTGCCATACAAACACTTCTGTCAAAACTTTAAGTGAGACGATAATTACTATAACGCTCATAAATCTAAAGATAATGACAATTTTATGTTATCAAATTGAAAAATTTCGAGATAATCGGTCCACAATTGACCTTAGCTCTCATATTAGTCGGGTAGGAGGTAGCTTAAATCTATAAGTCTTGAGAAAATGTATGTATGTATGTAAAATGACAAATTAAATAAATATTTGTCTTTATACACGAAAAAGAACAGACCTTTTACATTAGTGGTGTAGGGTATCATATGGCCGGACTTGACTAACTATAGCACTTTCTTACTTGTTTTGTTTATTTATATTTTTTATTATGTTTCTCTTCTTTACACATTAAATTAATGATTTCGAAATATTCCATTGACTCTAGAAAACTAAATTTTTACACAATCACATGTAAATACCAAAGTCACATCTGTATGTAAACATAACCCATATTCATGTGTACATATGTATGTACGTATTATTACATACATAAGTACAACTTCTATAGCTAATTATTTAAATAGTTACAAATCCAGAATTTAATATTATTAAATTCTAGATACCATTTCTTTAAGCCCAAATCTTTTATTTCTTTTTTTTTCTCTCAGTGTAATTTTTATGAATAAATAAACTGTGAAACTGTTATGATTTGCATAAATAACACATAAAGATGTCATTCCACTAACCATGTCATGCCTAAGGGATACATTTCATTCCCGAGTATTTGTCTGTATGTATTCATAAGTTTAGAATAGAAATTGGTTTTTGTTTTTTTTTTTTGTAGGTTTTACTTCGCATTTAAAATGTTTTCATGTTCCCTTAAAATGAAATATAATGTATTTATTTGCTGAATTCAAAAGAACACAAAATATACATATACCACGAAAGGAACTTTTTTTTTTGTCCGACTCTAATTTAAAATTATATTTACGAGTTGAATTTATAAGGGTAGATTTAAGAGAAGAGGAAAGAAAAAAAACGCTAAGTAGAAAGATATTGGTTTCAATAATAATGTTTTGCTGTCTAGCGGATAAGGATGGAAAGTGTGTGTTTGGATGTTTGATGTTTATCCTGCTTGTCCTATTTTGTTTTTGTAGAGTATTTTTAAATTTTAAGAAAGTTTTTAGAAAAATGTATTTTAAATTGGAATCACTTAAATAAACTGTTTTTAGCATCGGATTTAAAATATTCCAAATATTCTAAACATTTTAAATAAAAATTCTCCTATCATTATAACTCGGCTAATCGTTATCAATAGCGCCATTAAAATTGTTTCTAGTTTATATCAGATTAGCAAGACTTTAAATATCGAAATTATGAATGAAATCCCAGTTAGACCATACTAAAATTAGCTAACTAGTGATCTAGCAGATCTAACAGGTTTGTAACCTAATACATAGTTGTAATGGGTGCTTTTTTTAGAGGTATAGAACTTCGAATTGAAATAAAACACAAGAAAATCGTTTTAATGTCCATCTATTTGGCTTTATTGGAAGGATAATTTTATGCCATTAATGTTCAAATATGATTTCGGGCATGGCTCGAATAAAGCCAATTCTACAGGTCCAATTTTCAACTGCTTTTTCGAGCATATGGGGCCGTATGTTGGCAATAACGCCACGAATGTTGGCTTCCAAGTCCCCTAACGTTTCTGGTTTGTTGGCGTAGACGAGCGACTTCACATATCCCCAAAGAAAATAATCCAGTGGTGTCAAATCGCACGATCTTGGTGGCCAATTGACAGGTCCATTCCGCGAAATTATGCGCTCATCGAATGTTTCCTTCAATAAATCAATTGTGACGTGCGCTGTGTGGCATGTAGCGCCGTCTTGTTGGAACCACAACTCATCCACATTCATGCCATCCAATTGGGGAACAAAATAGTCGGTTATCATGGCTCTCCATTTATGGTAACTGACTCTCCAGCATTATTTCGGAAGAAGTATGGCCCAATGACTCCACCAGCCCATAGAGCACACCAAACAGTCAGTTTTTTTGGATGTAATGGCGTCTCAAGGGTCTCATGTGGATTCTCTTCACTCCAAATGCGGCAATTTTGCTTGTTGACGTAGCCATTCAACCAAAAATGAGCCTCATCACTGAACAAAATTTTGCGATGAAAATCAGCATCGAGATCAATCTCATTTTCGGCCCATACACCAAAATCACGATGCATTGCATGGTCTCGCGGCTTTAATTCTTGCACAAGCTGGATCTTGTAAGGTCGCAAGCCAAGATCTTTGAGCAAAATCTTCCATAAAGTTGATGGACAAAGCTCCAATTGCTGTGCACGGTGGCGAATCGATTCATTCGGGTCCTCTTCAACACTTTGCTCTACAGCGGCAATTGTTTCTTCGGTGCGCACTGTTCGACGTCGCTGCGGATGCGTATTATCACATAGAGTAAACGTAGTGCGAAAACGATCCATGGTTAACGGAATTAATTGCTCTGATGGACGATTATGTCGATCATAAAATGGACGGAGCTTGCGGTAAACTTCGCGAACTGAACCATTATTTTCGAAATAAATTTGTGCGATTTGCAAGCGTTGTTCTTTTGTCAACCTGTTCATGATGAAATGGCAAACCAAACTAAATATTAATCACTTGACAGCTGACAAAATGGCCGCCAGTTAAAAAAGTGATGCCAACTTAAAGTTCTATACCTCAATAAAAAACACCCGATATTACTAATAGTATTACATACATATAATTTTAAGTAAGCCCTACAACATTTGAAAAATACGTCTATACATTTGTCAGCTGTCGGACTATTAGTTTACGAGATATAGTGAAGCAACACATGTTAGTATGAAAAAAAAAATTATGGAAAAAGTATTTCATGAGCTAATAAAGGGGAAAAATGCTTTTAAAGTTGAAACATTGGTTAAAGAAAAACATTATTTGATCTCTATTCAAGGAAATTCTACAGTTGGGAAGGGGTTTCCAAAGTTTAAACAAGTCGAAATGGATCGAAATGGATGATCGTAAAATGAAATTTAATTTTATAGCTTTTAACTGGCCTTTGTTTAATGGTTTACGGGAGTGGTTTTAATATAAAAGCTATAGTCAAATATGGACCGATTCCTATAAAATTTGATATACTGACCAATAGTTGCATAAAACTTCTCTGTTATAAATTAAGATATCATATCTATTACAATTGGATTTAATTTATAATATTAATGATTCCCGAGCGGTGTTATATGGGAGCTCTAACTAAATGTGTACCGATATCGCCCATTTTCAATACACAACTTTCTCAACATATCGAAAATACTTTTGTAAAATTTTGTAACCCCTTTTTTTTGGTATTTCTGTGTTTCCGTAGGTTTTTATATGGGAACTATGGTCAAATGGTGACCGATTGTATATTTCAAATCAGAATATTTTATAGACCAATAGCATTATATCTTTACATTATACTGTTCATAAATAAAAGAGATAGCACGAAATCTAAAGTGTTGGGTGCGCTTTAGCACTAAGCGATCACTGATCGAGAACTTAAAGTTTCAGAGTCAGAGGTTACCGATGAAATAGTATGCCCCGCTAAAAATCATCTAGTTTGGAGGTAAAATCTGACTTGCTGACGTCTGCTAGTTTGGCCGTAAACTCTGAATACCCCCATAAAAGTTGACAAGGGTGGACAGAAAACTTAGTTCGTTTAAGGCTAAGTTCTCTTAAAATCCTTCCGAAATTTGATAAAATCGATCCGAACTGATATATTCTTAGGCAGTTAAGGTGAACAGCCGTGGTATAGCAGGCTAGTCATCCGCCTAGAGATCCGATCCCTAGCCAAAACCACTTGAAAAAAATTTTAAAAATTTCAAATTTTCAAACTCAGCTAGCCACGGTTTATTGAGTATTAGGCTATGTAAAACTCGCTTTCCATGAGTCTAAAAATAAAATCGAATGCATTCATTGTCTGAGAGAAGTTTTAATTATTATATTGTGTACAAACTATATACAAACTATATATACATATATATATATATATATATATATATATATAGTCAATTTGCACTAAGGAGATATTTTATGAGGTTGCCGGGTCTAGAACTGCAAAACAGAGTAGTTCACAAGACTTGGTTGGGTTGCCAACTGAATTCTGTTGGAATGCTTCTGTAGTTGTGCCCAGCACAACAACATTTTTTACATAACAAAAAGTAATTGTGGATATCGCTGCTCTAGACTTTTTAGGTGGCCTGCGACGAAAGCTGCGACTTTTCTTCCATGGCCCTTTTTTGCCACTTTTTCGAGTTTTGTGCGACTTTTGACACCTTTTTAGAAAATTATTTAAAATTTTTATTTTTAGTCCATATTCAATATCTCAACTAAAATTCCCTAAAATTATTGTAACTTAAGTATAAATGTCATCATTTTGGTCTCAGTTTGCTATCTAAAACCATAAAAGCAATATATATTTTGCACGATTTTCAAAATCTTCATACAATTTTAGAAAAAATTATTTTTTGGTGCGCTTTTGCTTTTAGTTGTTAAATGGCAAAAATTCAGTTTACGAGGTAGTTTGGAATTTTTATACATATTTGTCGTATGTAATATCAACATGGAGAACATAATTGAGATATATATCAAACGATGCACAACTGAAAGATCTACCAATCCTTATCTATTTTTTAGGAATTCATTGAGGGGGCCGAAAAATATGTGAAAAAAATTTAAAAGTGGCGAAAACGTGAAATTAAAACTTAGAGGGCAATGAATTCATCCCCCAAGTATGGCGTCTATATCATAAAATAACGACTGGGTCCAAATGTAACGAAAAAAGAAGACGAAATATGAAAAAAACATAAATGTTTCATTCGATTTTTAAAACTGTTTGATTTTTGCCTATATATAATATCTTTTCAAGTATGAATTGTTTTATAGTCTTTTGTTCATTGTTAAAAAAAAAATGTTATAAAAAAAGTGTGCGACTTTTTTTTATTGAAAGTGACTTTTTGTGCGACTTTTTTTGTAAAAATCGACTATTTTTGCGACTTTTTCAAATTTGTCAGCGGTAACGCTGGCTCTAGAACAACGTTGGACAAAAGGAGAGCATTTTTAAATAAGAGTGCTCAATCTTCAAATGAGAATGTGTACCTAGATTTGTGGGGATGTTGGATAACTAAGCTTTTTTTAAGCTTTTTTAGTACGAGTAAAGAGAAAATTTTCATGTTTAATGTAAATTGTTGTTTTTCCGTGCCACACAAATAATGGCCAACATTGCTCTAGATACTAGTAAACTTTAAATGCAGGATATATGTAAACCTCTTAAGAAAGAACCATTTCTATCACTATCATGAGCCGCTTTATTAATACTACTCTCTGTCATGATGGGACACTGTATAATTAGAGGCAAACGTTTATACCTAAGATTGCGACTAGTAACAGAAGCTGTCTGGACGCGAAGGATTTCATTAAAAATTTTACATACACTCGAGCTATCCTTCAGACAGGATAGTCTAAATCTGAGCTAAAAATCCTTATAATGGAATTTGTAGTTAACCCTCTGCGACTGACGTGATGTTGTTCTCACAATTCTAATGACGTGGTAGACAACCGGACACCATTTCCATGGCTTATATCTTTCAAGATCCGTTTTGGAAAACTAACAAAACCCTTTTTTATTTATTTTAAGTTATTATATCGGGTTATTCATTTCGTGGTTTCAAAAGTTTAGGACTGGAATTCGACATCTATCAAACTAAGTTGTTAAACCCATTGCTTTATTTTCAGTTGAAAGTCTGACATTGACAAAAATGGATCGCTTAAGTATCACATAACTCATAAAAACGATCAAAACATACTACAAAAATGGTGATTCTGCAAACAGTCACATATCGTGCTTTAAGATGAGATTAAGAGGAGCAATTGGCAAAGTTGTGAAGAAATTTGAAGAGACTGGAGCGGTTACAAATATTGTAAGGCCTGTGCATAATGGTTTCGCTCGTTCCGCTGAAAATATTGCTGCTGTAAGTGAAAGAGTTGCCGAAGACCCGAATGTGTCGATTCCTTGTCGTTCTCAAGAATTAGAACTGTCTTACGGCACATTATTGAAGCATACGACTTGGAGAATATGTGGTTTCAACAAGACGGTGCAACATGCCACACAACTCGAGCGAATATAGCTTTTTTTCCTGACCGCGTAGTTTCTCGTCGTGTCGATATCAACTGGCCACCAAGATCATGCGATTTGATACCATAAGACTTTTTTGGTGGGGCTACGCGAAAGACAGTGTTTATGCAGATAATCCTTTAACTCTTGAGCACTTAAAAAACAACAAAAGAATCAACGCTTGCAACATTTTGCGTGGTCTTCTTCTGCTATCCTTGACTCCCAGTGGAGCATAGGGCGTGGTGATCATGTAAATGATTTAGTGTTTCGCACATAATGTCAACTTTCAAACTTTATAATAAACAAGTAAGAAAGTTCTGTAGTCGGTCAAGCCCGACCATTAAATACCCTTCACCGCTAAGGTCCAAGGTGTTCTTTTTCCAGTATAAAGACAAATATTTGCTAAATTTTGCCATCATATAAACATTTTTTAAAAAATTATATATTTAAGCTATTTCTGTGCACCGATTATCTCGAAATTTGGCAAATTGATTACAGTTGTTACAAAAATTATGTATGCAAAAAATAAATTTAATATTCCCATTATCTTCAGATTTACGAGGGTTTTAGTGATTTTTGTCTTATTTAAAGCGTTTTAACAGAAGAGTTTGTATGGGAGCTATGGTTAAATGTGGACCGATTTCAACGAAATTTGATACAGTGATTTAAGTTTACATATCAGTAGTATCTCTTTTAAATTTTGATATTTGTGGCCAATATATCAATTCCGGGAAGTGAGACCTATGGGAGGTACCACTATCAAAAAAATGATCTGTGCCAAATTTCATCAAATTATCTTTAGAATTGCGACCTGTGCTTTGATTACATGGTTTACATAGTTTCTGAGTCGATTTAGCGATAGCTAAGTCGACTCAAAAGTGATTCTAAGCCTATTGGTATACTAAAAGGGGGGTCTAAGACAAATATTTCTATGCATTACATACATCAGGACAAACTTATAATACCCTTCCACCTATGGGTATAAAATGAAATATAATGAAAAAAATATTTTACATGTGTTCACTTTACGTTCACTTTTGCAACCGCAAAATGGATAACACTGTATATACGAATACTTTTTTGAATTCAAAGCGCAAATTCGTGGAACACGTCAGTCGCAGAGGGTTGAAGTGAATCTAATTAACAGCCTCTCTTACCTTACCTAACATTCATACATAAGTAACTACGGTTTTGGTCAAAATTTTGTTAAAATAATAGAATTTTCTAGAGCTTTTTTTTGTCTTTTTTCGAATTGTTCGTTAAGTTTGTAAAATATTTTTTGAAACGAAAGTTCAACGTCACTATTTACATTTATACCCAAAAAACCTCATGTCCTATATCCTATTCTACATTTTTCATATGTGTAAATACAAACACACGCTAATTTCAACACATGTACTCGTATGTAAGTACTCGTAAATAAAAAATATACACGTTATGTAAAAAAAAAAAACTTGTATATGTCGATAAATTTTTAGCAATTTGGGTGAAATTCTTCCTTAGGAAGACAACATTTGAAAATGTCGTTTTTAGTTACCAAAACGCCCTATATAAATTAGAAAATTTAATAAAAAAAATTTTAATATTTATTATTCAAAATACAACGAGTACTAAGTGGGTGTTGTCAGTTGCTGTTTGTAAAGAAATTGCAAAAAAAGAACAATTTAAATTCATAAAGTTTGAATGAAACAATGCAAACAAACAGAGAACGAAAAATTACTAATTCAATTGCTGGCAGGGTGTCCAGGAATTGAATACAAAACAGATATTAAAAAAAGGAAATGTTTAATACTAACAATACGAGTCCTTTGAATAATTAAACATATAAATTTATCTCTTGTTTTTAATCAAACAAAACAATTTCATATTTTTAAACTCGATAAAAAGTTGTTTTAGGCTTTTAAAAATTTTATAATAAATTGAAACTAAAATTTTTAATCAATGTTGTTTAATATTAAATAGAAAGCCTCGCAGTACTAGTTTATCCCTGAAAAGGGTCAATGGCATTTTAAATTCTTACTTAAAAAATGAGGAAAAATCTATTCAATTTATCTTTTTGTTTTAGAAATCAAATTTTTTCATTTGTTTAAAAACCAATAATGTTACTTATTTATGCCGCTTGAAAAAAATTTTGAATTTGTTTATGATAATTTTATGGTTTAAAATGTGTGTCATTATTTTTTTAAATTTCATTAAAATAGACAAAACAGTTTGTTTTAATTTTTAAACTAAGCGTGGGTTTATTTTAGGGTCTGTTAAGAATTTGATAATGTTAATCAATATTTTTTTGTTTGAAACAGGTAGTTTTTCTTTGTTTAAATATGGACTTCGGAATAAAGATCGTATCTTTATTTATATATCATACATATTATAAAAAAATATTAATAAATTTGTAACTAATATCAAAGAATAGATAATACGTTATTGAAATCTTGAAGATGAAGATTTTTTAACGTTTCTTGTTTAAGGTATGGTATTTACTTAAGTAATATTTATACATATATACAAGATTAATCGGAATATTAAAATCGAATATTTATATCGTCACCGGAAATGCAAAAGGGCGTAACAAAACAAAATGAAAACCCAAAATACATATATTTAGATCAACAGTGGGCACTAACACATATGCAAATTTGCGATTGTACTAGTAGCATTTAAAAAACTCCATATTCTGTTCTCGCTTCATCATTTGTGTTTCATAGCGATTGATTGCATTTTTTGTTGAGAGTTTTTGAAAAATCTTTACAATTTTTTTGTGTCGTGTATGTGTGCAGGAGAATTTATTTGCCTATAACTAGTGACCGCAAATAATCAGATTTAGATCAATGTTGAGCAAAGAGTGGGTTACTAGCCCGTCGTACTAACCAATTTTTTATCGTTCTTATGGGACAATTAGTGGTCAACAATAAGGGGTGTTACCGTAGTTCCCCAGGTGATACTAGTCTGGGCTTACCAAGATAAGACCAATCAGAACTGTTGCTTGGTATCCAAAATCCCTTCACCAAAAGGGTCATTCAGTTTGTCATTCAGTTTGTAATTTTTTCATTTTTCGTCTTAGATCCCACAAAAATAATACCGATCGACTCAGAATAGCCAGGAGAGTCGATTTAGCCATATCCGTCTGTATGTCTGTCCGTCTGTTGAAATCAACTTTGTGGAGCTCCTGGTGGGTTTACCTAGACGAATTATGCAGTACGCTATTTAATTTCATTAAAATCAGTCCATAAACACCCAAGATATCGCTAAAATACAAAACTTCGATGACGAATTTTTAAATTTTTTTTTTAAATTCTCATCGAATTTTGAATTTTGGCGATATATCTAGTGTTTATAGACCGATTTTGATAAAATTTGATAACATGTTGTCTTGAAGTATTTTCTAAAATTTGATATATAACTGAAAAAATTAAATTTTTTTTTAATTTTTCAATTTGTGTACATCGATATCTATTGCTTTGGCGATATCTCGGTTATTGATCTACCGATTTTGATGAAATTCAATAGTGTTCTACGTTGAATGATTTCTAAAATTTGATATAAAGTTCTAAAAACTTGTTTTTTATTAAACACAGTTTTTTGACGAAATATTATTTTTTTTTGAAAAATACAGTTTAAAAAAAGAATTAAATTCTCATCGAATTTTGAATTTCGGCGATATCTCTGGTGTTTATAGACCGATTTTGATGAAATCTATATGATATAATTTGAATTTTTTTTTTTTCATTTCAAATATTGTTTTTTAGAAATTATTTTCTAAAATTTGCCAATTTGTGTACATCGATATCTTTTGCATTGGCGATATCTCAGTTATTGATTCACCGACTTTGATGAAATTCAGTAGTGTGTTGCGTTGAATGTTTTCCTAAAATTTGATATACAGTTCGAAAAAGCTCTTTTTAAAAATACAGTTTTAAAAAAAATTAAATTCGGTAATTTTCGGCACATCGAATTTAGAGTTTTGGCAATATCTCAGAATGTAAAGTACCTATTTTGATCATATATAATATGGTTTTGCTTTAGAGGATTTTCTAAGATCTGATATCTAATTCATGTCGGTATAATATCCGCAAATTGTGGAATTTTAAACAAAAAGACAGTTTTTATACAAATTAAAAAAATACAATTTAAAAGAAAATAAAAAAAATTTTAATTTAGCATCGAATTTCTGGTTTTGGCTATATCTCAGTTGTAAGTAGAACTATATGTTGCAATTTAATAGTGTACTTCGTAGAACACTATTAATATCTAATACCTATACATATAAGTTATCCCATCTAGAAGCTCATCAAACTTGATTTCATCATACCGAAATATGTCTTAAATAAGTGATTTGAACATTACGATGGCCTTTATTCATATCTTACGTAAGTGTTGTTGCCAAAAGTCTAATCTAAATAGGTCCGCTAAACATTTTTGTTAAAGCAACCATTTTATCGGTACTCTAACTTTAAAGATATATGCATTTGAATACGACCTCTCTCAAGGTGCTTAATATTACAATGTTGTATAATTTCTAAAATTGTTTGTATTTCAATCTTTGTAACTTTCCAAGATCAGCAAATCAATAAACATATATTAGTATTTTTGTAGGACTCACCTAAATCAGTCTTCAGAAACATACATACTTGTAATTGACCAAAAACTCTTTCCATTCGGTACTTTACTATTGTAACACCATTAGTGAAGGGTATTTAAGATTCGGCATAGCCGAATATAGCACTCTTACTTGTTTTATTTGTCTTGCTGGGATTTGAACCCGGGCCATTCAGTTTAAATTACCATTTTAATTTAAAATAAGTACTTATTGTAATTACTTATTAGTAATTCGGTGATTATTTTGTAGTAATTACAAGGTAACCAGTTACCAGGATGTACTTATTACCAAAGTTTGGCTGGGTGTGTACATTAGGGTAACAATTTTTTTGTATACTTATAAGAAATTTTTATTAGAATTGTATGGCGGAACGGAATATTATGATACTAGGTCCAAAAGTTTAGTTCTGAAAATTTGAGCCAAATCCGACAACGTTCTGTCGACGCGCATCGGTCCAAAGTGTAAGAGCCCATTTGTATGGGGAAAAATGGGCTATTTTTTTAATTTTGAGAAATTTTAACCAAAAGTAAACAATTTTTACAATTTTATTTTAAATAGTTAAAAACAACAATCTATGAAGTAGTTTTGGAGTTATTCCATTTTTCCCCCGAAAATTCATGTCCCTAAAAGGTATATGCAAAATCGGTACAGTGTCTGACAAAAATTAAAAATTTTATTTTTTGCAGTCGAATATCTTTAAAACACCAAGATATAATTTATGCATATCGCATTGTTTTTTGAAGATCTTGATCTAAATATTTGTTATATAGTATGTTTCCGATTTGAAGAATTTGGGAAATGACAATTATATACCGTTTTAAGTGATTTATGAGTCTGAGGTGCCCCACTTTGGGGGCCGATTTTTCCACCCCAGTAAAAGCTAGGCTTTCCACGTTTAAAACTTAAGCTACATAACCGGCCCAACGGTTTAGAAGTACATTGGTATAAATAAAAATATATGGCAAATTTTGACTAAATCTAAGGCCCTGGTAATACCAAAGACGTAAGAAAATTGACAAAACATTTTCATTATATTATAAAGAGTAGAGCACCAATAAGAAGTTATTTTGATAAGACATTCTCCTCACTTCACCTTCGGGTTATCCCAATTACCTACAGAATTTTCCAAGGAAATTTAAGTTTTTCATGTTTAAGAAAGCATGAAAACTTTTTATAGAGCTAGTTTTGTTAGAAGGGTTTTAGTAAATCTTAGTATAAATAAGTCTCCTGGTCTGGAAACAATATGTATTAGCCTTCCTATCTGAAAAATCTAGCCGTTGGTAAAATTGAAGTTATAGCGTACAACATTGGGGTATCTTCTCCTACTCATTTCATACACTTCTAAATGACCTTTCTCGGACTTCCGATCTACTCGTTTGCAGATAATAACCATATTTGCCATTTCTTTTCATTTAACTGAAGACCCAAGTTGATAATAAGTTTCTAACTAAAGGGTCGATAATACCCAATTATATACAAACGCTAGATGGATGTCACATGATCTGTTCCGTAGGTGGTATAAGTATTGAGATATTAGATGTTTTAAACATAAAAATCCAGGGCTATGCCCACTAGACTAAAACACATGCTCAATGTGTTCAAAGCTGTATAAGACATACTTAACCCAAATTGTTTTCCTAACTTATTATATCACCTATATCCTACCGAAAATGTACGGACCTGTGCTACAAAGGCCTTATTTAGAGCTTCTTGACCATGTACAAGAGAGGGCTTAAGTGCTTATCGGTTAAATAATCTCCTCAATGTCTACATCACCTATATCCGACCGAGAATGTAAGGGCCGGTATTTCAGAAGTTTATTTTTTAGCTTCTCGACCGTGAACGGGAAAGGGTTAAGATAATTATCGATGAGAGTAAGGTACCCAACTCTGTTGCTCAGTTCAACATCGTCGCAATTTGAGGTTAATTTCACTGAATCTTAAACATCTTCATTCCATAGTAGCATACACAACTAGTAGCGCTCAAAGCACCGTAGATAAAATTCGTTTTTTGGTGAAACAAATTTCATGCTTCCTGGTATTCTTTTCTAATTATGATATCAAAAGATTTAAATCGAATTATAATCTGATGTTTATTTAATTGTAACGAAAAAATCTCTACAACTACTTTTCCAGGGCCTATTATTCTCATTAAATTTAATCGATATTATTGACATTTATTTTCAACATGATCTATCACTACGCGGTAAAGTAGTAGAATTCAGGTTGTTGTCTTGGGTAACGAGATATAACAAAAACAAGTAAGAAAGTGCTATAAAAAGTCAAGTCCGACCATATGATATAATGGACCGATTTTTACGAATTTTTTTAGCAACTGTTTACAACATAATTACATTAAATTATTTAGAATTGCGACTTGTACTTGTGGGTCCAGCCAGCCGTCCAGAATGACATCGTTTAATCGACTTAGTATACAATTCTAAGTCTATTTGGGTATACATAAAGGTTTTAAACCAATATTTCTATGCGTTACATATATCAGCACAAACTCATAAACATATTTTTTAATAATTATGAAACTTTCCATACCTGAACTTACCGAACTGAAGCATTAAATTGATTCGGTTAATACTTCACATAGACCACATTTCTGGAAAATTTTACGAAATTCTTATATGTATGCCCGATTTTTATGCCCACCATAGGTGGAAAGGGTATTATAAGTTTGTGCTGATGTATGTAACGCATAGAAATATTTGTCTTAGACCCACCTTTTAGTATACCAATAGGCTTGGAATCACTTTCTGAGTCGATTTAGCGATGTCCGCACGTCTGGCTGGCTTGATGGCTAGCTGGCTGGACCCCCATGTAAACCTTGTAATCAAACTACAGGTCACAATTCTAAAGACAATTCGATGAAATTTGGCACATATCATTGATAGTGGGACCATGGCTATTGAAATTTATTGAAATCGGTCCATTATTTACGATACCTCCCATAGGTCCCACTTCCCGGAATTGATATATTGCCCACAAATATCAATATTTTTTCCTGAAGTTTACAATAAATACTGCTTATGTAAACCTAAATCACTGTACCAAATTTCGTTGAAATTGGTCCACATTTGACTATAGCTCCCATACAAACTCTTGTGTCAAAACGCACTAAATGAGACAAAAATCACTAAAACGCTTGTAAATCTAAAGATAATGAGAATTTTGAGTTGATTTTTTGCATACATAATGTTTGTAAAAACTGTAATCAATTTGCCGAATTTCGAGATAATCGGTTCACATTTGACCCTAGCTCTCATATAAGTCCAAATGACGGAAACAGGTTAAATATATAAGTTTTGAGAAAATGTTTGTATGATGGCAAAATTTAGCCAATATTTGTCTTTATACAAGAAAAAAACAACTTTCCCTTAGTGGTGAAGGGTATCGTATGGTCGGGCTTGACCGACTATAGCACTTTCTTACTTGTTTATTTTGATGTTATGAATAAGATTAATTATTAAATGGAAATGAAGTAGAAGTTTTAACATTACTAGAACGAATGACTGGGATTTTAAAAAACATACTTAAAAATAACAAAAAAATATATATATCATAAAAGGAAAGGAAACAATAAATATTCTAATTATCAACTTTGGCAAATAATTATGTCTGTCATTAAACAAATCACAATTTCTGTTTTTTTCTACAAATACTAAATAAATTAACAGCAAATAACATAAAATGTTCCTGGAAAATTTCCAAACTTAACACCCGTTATTATTTAGTTTCATTTACACTGTAATTTCCATGACCCTTTTAAATGCCGCCCCACCATTATGGGTTAAATACAAAACATACAAACGAAACATTTTCTACGTAATCATAACAAACATCAAATTTATGACTTTTTACGACTGATTGTACGGTACGACAGTGTTATCGTCAATTTCGTTATTGTCTTGAATGCGTCGTCATAGTCATTTACGGGGAAATTGTTAAATTGTATGAGTTTTTCTTGAAAATTAAAAACAACCAAAATTCTACCTAGAAAACTAACAAATAATAAATTAGTTACAGGCAACTAAATGAAAAAAAAGAGAAAGACTAAAGGTACGGTCAGACTCATTAAACATTTAAATCAAATATTTTGAGTAAAATATTGTCAAAACAATATAATAAAAATTTTGTGGTCACACTTGCACATTTATTTGACGATTTTTATTTGATAAAATACAGAAAAAATACGTTCAAAGTATAAACAAAAAAACATGTTTTATTTATGGTCACACTGAAGATTAAATATTTTCCCAAAAAATATTTGATCAAATTTTTTCAAAACAAAATTGTGTATCAAGCAATTTGTTTCTCATATTTGAGTTGTTGTTTCTCAAATTTGATATTGTTGTTTCTCAAATTTGATGTTGTTGTTTCTCAAATTTGATGTTGTTGTTTCTGCTTAAATAGTAAACAATACAAATGCTCAGCTGTTATTTGCCCCTGTTTGATGTTACAAAAATTTTGTAAGATTAAATAATTATTTGATCAAAATTTAATAAAATATTTGCTCTTGCGTGGTCACATTAGGAAAATTTTTATTTGCTGGCAAATGATATTGTTTTGTTCAAATCAACATGTTTCTTGTTTGAACCTCAAAAATATTTTGTGGTCAGACTACGAGGATCAAATATTTGATAATTTCGATTAAATGTTTAATCAATGTGACCGTAGCTTAACTAAAATTTAATACGAGTAGAAGTTTTTTTTATTACCTAAAATTGGAACCAAATAGAAATTAGAAAATCTTAAAACCGGCAAATGGGTTTATGTATGTATAGAAGTACATAACTTGGGTTTTTTATGAAATCAAATTTAAGGGTTTCTCTTTTTTTTTAACGAAATAAATCTAAATTATTGCTTTGTTATCGGCTTTGATGGTATGAGGATTTTAGAATTAACGCACTTAAATGTGAATTGTTAAATATTAACATTTACAAAAAGAAATGTTGAACAAAATAAAAGTCCTGCTTGTTATTTAGGAAATGGGTGCGGTTCTCGTTGTTACTTTTGAACCGAATAATGAAAAGTCAAAAATTGTAACAGTTGCCCTGCTGCTGCTGCTGCTTCTGTGGTGGTGACGCTGATGGTGGTAGAGTGAGTTTTGCTGGTGTCCTCTTTAAGGCTAGTCCTGGCAAACAAATATTAGGGCGAATTTGAAACCTAAAAAACAAAAACGTTTCTTAAACTGTTAAGAGCAAACATGATATTAATATCACACATCTGCGATAAGAGGAGCAAAAAAATCCTACTGCAGACAAATGCAAAGTTTATGCCCTCACTTTTACATACATAGACTCTTGCATTCAAATTTTCACAGAGACGCGCTCATAATCAACAACAATCGCCAGCCATTAACCCCACATCCTATTGTATCTAGATTGTAGCGGAGAGTAGTTGGTGATTGATTTTATTAAAACAACTTCCAGCCTCGGGCAACCCATTTAAACGGCATAAACAAGAAATGCAGCAACAAAAAAAAAAACAGTTTAAATAAAACTGAACTGACCAAAACTGAGAGTAAAATAAATGTTTTGTAGATTTGCAGACAGCGAACGAACGCATTTTTCTACCGTGATTCTGATTAAAGGATGACCTTAACAAAAACAACAACAAGAAATGTTGGATTTGACTTTTTTTTACTATTATTATACAAAGCCAACAAGAACAACAACACCAAAAAAGTTAATCTGATGCGCCATATTGTAGACAAATACACACTCACACACACACACACACATTCATTTACTCACACAGACCTAACAGCCTTGTGGTGCATCTGCACAAATTGCAGGGTTGCAAACTCATCTTTCTTCTTTACTTGCTTCCTTTCTTCCTTCCTCCAGCCCTCAAAAGGGGGTTGTTTTTTATTGGGTGTTTTTTATGTTCATGTAGGGGATTTAATTAAATCCTTATGTCTATGTATGTTTGTATGTCTGCATAAGACTATGCATGTATATTTGTTACTATGTATGTGTTTGGGCTTGCATGTGTCCTTTTGTAAATCGGGTTTGATAATTTGACATGCTGTTGAAAGCATTATTGAAACGGTTTAAAAACAAGCGTGTTGGACAAGTGTCTCTGCGCTTTTTTTTATAGCTACATTGAATCAACACAAATCTGGTTCAGATTTTCTTTTCAAATAATTCTTGTAGAGTTTCAAATGATTTTCTTTTTTTTTTGAGATTTTTTTATCAGGATTATTCTTATCAAATGTTTTGCGAGATATTTAATAAATACCCAGTTAGCATTTTCGGACAACTTTAATCAAATATGAGCCTTTTTTGACTTCACTGCACGATTAAAATGATCATTTATAATATCACTAATGAGTCAGAAATTATCATTTTGTGTGAGAAAATGGTAACCTTCATGCGACTATTCTAAACGAGCCTCTAATGACTCGTTTTGCTGATTAGAATACGACTGCACACATTTTGCTGGATTTGTAGACTAAAGCTTTTTTTATTACTCAACACAGTATATCTATTTTTAGACAAAGTCATATCTATTTTTAGAACAGTAAAGTTACATTAATAATTACAGAAATTGATATTGCCTAGACCGAGAATCGAA
Source organism: Stomorhina lunata (assembly GCA_933228675.1). Classification (NCBI taxonomy): domain Eukaryota; kingdom Metazoa; phylum Arthropoda; class Insecta; order Diptera; family Rhiniidae; genus Stomorhina; species Stomorhina lunata. The sequence continues at coordinate 90,759,991 of OW121740.1, read as the reverse complement.
CCTTGGCTGCTGAATATGATATGTTACGCTTAGTAATCGACTAACTCACCAACTAAGTCTTTTTGTGGCATTTTTTGTATCACCTAAAAATAGTTGTAATACACACATTTTACATGATTTTTTGTGCTATTTTTAACTAGTCGCTTGCTAAGCGTCTATGAGTCTTTCTGCACACTTTTTTGATCACCAAACTGATTGCACACATTTTGCTTTAAAATAGTCGCTTTATTTTCTGGGCTTTTTTGTGGTCTTTTTGATCAACAAACTGATTAAAATAACATAAAAAACAGTCGTTTTAGGATCGTTTGCACGATAAGATTTTGACTGCACACATTCTGCAAGAATTGTTTGAGCTTTTGTAAACTAGTCGTTTTCTAAGCGTTTTAAAGAGTTTTTTTGGAATCCTATTTAAATCACCAAGCTGAGTGAGTTTTGGTGGTGTCCTCTTTAAGGCTAGTCCTGGCAAACAAATATTAGGGCGAATTTGAACTCTAAAAATAAAAAATGTTTCTTAAACTGTTAGGAGCAAACATGATATTAATATCACACATCTGCGATAAGAGGAGCAAGAAATCCTACTGGAATCTTGTTTAGATCACCAAGCTGATTAATCAGTTTTTGATCATCTATACGAATCCCAAAAGACTCATTGTGCTGATTTTATCGTCAACAATCACCAAATTGCTAGCTGGGTAATAACAACTAGCTTTTGTAAACTAGTCGTTTTCTAAGCGTTTTAAGGAGTCTTTTTGGAATCTTTTTTAGATCACCAAGCTGATTAATCAGTTTTTGATCATCTATACGAATCCCAAAAGACTCATTTTGCTGATTTTATCGTCAACAATCACCAAAGTGCTAGCTGGGTAATAACAAGTAAGAATTTACATTCAGCTGTGCCAAATACCATATAATTACCACCAAATTTTATTATATTTATGAAAATTTCTGAAAAATAACATTGTTCCCTATATATTTCTATTTTATCCAATTTCAATATATACTTAACCTTTTCAAGAAATAATGAATATTCATGCCAAATTCTATTGCCCTAGTTATTATAGTTCAGGTCCTATCCTGTTTTTAATAGACAGACGGATAGACAGACAACAGAATGATGATCTTAAAATTTCATGGCTATCATATTTTTTATATATATTCATATGAATGGAATGACAATCTCAATATATAGACCATTTATACTACTTCATGAAAAGAGTAATTACCTTTTAATCAACAGCCATTCCAAATAGCTGAGTATATAAAAGGAAAAAGCTCAAAATCACGGTTTATGTAAAAGCGTTATTTTGACGAAAAAAATAAACAAAAATCTTTAAGAATCATTTACCATTGTGAATTTTCACCCATGACTTTTGTTGCATGATGTGCTTCTTTCGTTGATTCCCAGTAAACATTTACGTCAATAGAACCAATAACTCAAAATATAAAAGATTACAACTTCGAATATGTTTAATTTTCGTTTAATCTGATTAAAAAGCAAAATAAATGTCTATGCCCCATTATCAGAACACTTTCCCTTGAAATTAAATAAGTTTCCTTGATCTTTTATGATGATTTTTAAATTTTGAAAAGCTATATTAATTTTTCATAGTATTAAAACTTTCAGCTTTAAACTCGACTTTTGAAAGATATTTCAATTAATAATGTAAAGTCGGAATCGAATATATTGAATATTGGTATGATTAAAGAATTAAAGAAAATAGGCTTTTATATTATTGAATTAGCCATCCGACAAGTTTTTCGGATACATTATAAAATTTACAAATCGTTTTTAAATTAGGGATTCATAATATATATACTAGACACTTCCGCAATTTTTATTTGATGTTAACATCCCAGATCCGTATTTACATTCTAGAGATATTTAAAAATTAAATCGAAACATCGTTTCTGAAAATCGCATAAAAAATTTATGACCGTAAAGAGTTTATCGAAATAGCTAAGACTCTTTAGGACATGATGGACAAATAGTGGACGATTGTTTTTGTATGTAAAAGGTCTTTTCAAAGAGGCGAAGAGCGAACTCACAATTGTACAAAAAACAATCACGAAACAATCATTCTGAGCAATGTTTGAAGCTATTTTGATGCAATAAATATGATATTTGGCAATGTGTGAAACATGTCCCCTTCATTTTAGCCCGCAGTCCAATCGACCAACAGCCTAGCAGACTTATGTGATTTTTAAATAATTAAAGGTGCATATAGCAGAATTGTTGGAGAACTTAATTCTTAAACTTTTACAGTGGAGGCGCAATCGCCCCCAAAGTAGGCTACCTCAGACACATAAATCACTTAAAACTTCTCTAATTTGTCATATTCCAACCGATTTGAAGAATCATACTAAGAATCAACTAACTATTGAAAAATCAACAAATATCTAATCTATATAAAACCTGATTTTTTTTTTTTTTTTTTGATTTAAAGTTGTCTATAAAAATACAAAATTTCTAATATTTTACAAACAAGAAGTTAAAAAATAGATTAAATTACTCCGACAAGAAAAGTGTTCGATAATGATCCTAATCGATGGAAAGGCCAAGTAGAAGAAAATCTTTCAAAACTTGGCATACGAAACTGGAGAATATGCGCAGAAGATAGAAGCTCATTGAATTCTAAAATATGCTCGACCTTTGACCTAAACATGTTGTAACTATAGGCCATTTAAGTAAGTAAATAAGAAGTTATAAGTATAGTATATATAAGTATATATAATTCCGCGAAAATATTCCAATTGGAACAAGGGGTACTTCTCTCAGTCAATAAGCTGCATCCGATTCTATTTTTAGACTCACTAAAGAAGTTATAAGTGCTTAAAGTTAATATTTACCAAAACCCTATTTTTCCCATTTTTTTGGGGTAAAAAGTATTTTTATTGTTTTTAAGTTATTTAGAAAATTATTTATTAATAACAAAGTTAAAAAATAACTTTTCTTTTATTCGGAGTTAGTTCCAGAGTCTCTCGAATTAGACCGATAATTCGTTAATTACTCCAAACGCACGTAAGCTGTAAAATAAATTTCACCTAAGTTTTATGGACCAAAGTGTTTTTAATTACGTTGAAAAAGTATTTTGTCGTCTTGAAAGTGGTCATGCAACTATAGAAAAACAACAAAAAAAAAAGGATTTAAAAAAAATATATATCAGAAGTGTTTTACTGAGGCGGCACAATCGGCCCCTAAAGTACGGCACCTCAGACTTATATGTCACTTAACACGATACATAATTCTCATTTCCCAATAGGTTTGCTGAATCATACTATACAACAAATACTAAAGTCAAGATCTACAAAAAATATCACGACACGCATATTCTATCTCTTGTGGTTTTAAAGATATTCGACTTCGAAAATTAAAATTTAAAATTTTTACTTTTACTGCACCGAATTTTTACTAACATCTGATCTATATATAAACCGATTTTCTTATTTTTTGGGTAAAAGTATTTTTATTGTTTTTTATTTATTAAAAAAAATTCTTAATGAACATATTCAGGTATGTGATGGAAAACGATCGTTTTCAAATCGATCGATATATAGAAAAACAACAAAAAATACATATTTTTGGAATTTTTTTAAATCCTTTTAGGAATTCTGGGATTTCTGTTACGAAAAATATTTTTGTAGTTTCTGTATTCTTTTGATTTAAAAGTTTTATACCATCGCAAATTTTCATTAAAGTGTATTTGTAAATAATTTTTCTAATGCGCCGTCGATGTAAATAAGAAAAAAATTGGCTGTAGAACAAAAAGTTTAAACAATAATAATAACAAATTCCTCAAATTTACTGTGTTAAATAATATAAGGCTTTATCTCTCCTATTCATCTCTTTACTACTCCCTTTCCAAATAAGGTTACCCACATATGCAATTGTATATGCAGATTTAGCCTGAATGTTACTTCTATTTTTAAATCGTCTCCAGACACTTTTCCTTTTTCTCTGAAAGAGATTTTTCGGAAAGAAATTTAGAGCCGATGACCCGGAAAACCATTATATTCACAATATCTCGTTAACTGGTTATAGGTTTCTTATTTAAACTCTACTTGATATAAAATCATTGCCTAGATAAGGTATTTTTTGTGTCTAATTAATGAGTAAAGTCATCCTGAAATCGACCATATTAACAATGCGTTTGTGGACTTAGGATCCTGGTGATAATATGGATGCGATTGAAACAGTTTAATGATAATTATATGATAATGATAATCTAATAAATGATACCATCGAAATTTATGTTTCATTTATTTTCCCCAAAATCTCCTCCAGCTGATCCTTCGAGGCCAGTGTTATTTGTCGGAGAAATTAAATCTTGTGGTTGTCTTTATTGAATATTTCGCAATTGCAACTTAACAAAGTTCAAAGCTTCGTCTTTATGCAAGCCACTGTTGTAAAGCGAATTGCAACGTTTGTGCGATAGTTGGGTGTATGTTGAGGTTAGTTGCACAAAATATTAAAAAGTTTTGATTTTTTTTTTAAATTATTTGTTGAGATTGTACTGAAGTTGTATTGTCTGTACGCAAAAATATCAAGTCAACAATTAAAACTGTACAAACAGTCGCAGAGTTTATAGTCTTTATTAGAATTAATCAGAAATCTTAAGATATCAACAAGACCCAAATTAAGAATCATAAAAGCTGTCAAAATATTAAAGCTTGCTATCCAGTCTACATCACGACCACCATGCAAATGCTTAGGATAAAACCGATCGAATTTTTTTACATTCCTTGGGCTTAGATGTCTCAGCTGTAACATGATGAAGTTTAGTTCCTTTAAAATTCTACAAAAATCTCTAAATATTAATTAAATCCAAATAAAGAATCGTGAAAACTTTCAAAATATTAAGGCTAAGGTCTAGCGTATCTAGATCACAATGCAGAGGTTTCGAAAAAACCCCAAGTTTTTAAAGAATTTTTGTATATTCCTTGAATTAAAATCCCGGAAATCTAAAGTTATAAACTTCAGATTTAAAGAAAATGGCTTAAACATCGTTCGAATTTTTTGTAGATCGACATCATGGTTACAAAGAAGGTGCAAATAGATTATATGCCAAAATTTGCCCGATCATTGCTATTTTAAGTAATCAAGACAATAGAAATTATACAGTATCAGTTCCAAAATCCTGTAACATTTGATTTTATTGTGACTTGATTGCTAAATATGTTTCATCCGTTACATAGGAGTGATCATAAACGAGTGATCTATCCATCCGTTGATTGTGGGATTGAATAACTTCTCTCAAAAAATATAACTGATTCCAAAAAAATATAATTTACGGCCTGGATAAACATTGAATATAGATCTGGGAGGGAGCCTATTTTCATAGACTTTTTTTAAACCAAATTTATTATTACTTAACTATTACTTTTTTTTCATACGCAAATTTAACGATGCACAGTGGAATGGAGGAAAAATAGAATGGAAATAAGTCCATAACTTCTAAACCGTTAAAAGGATTTAACAAAAATATATATATATATCAGAAGTGTTTTACTGAGGCGGCACAATCGGCCCCTAAAGTAGGGCACCTCAGACTTATATATCACTTAAAACGATATATAATTGTCCTTTCCCAACCGATTTGAAGAATCATACTATATAACAAATACTTATATCAAGATCTACAAAAAATATCTCGACACGCATATTCTATCTCTTATGGTTTTAAAGATATTCGACTTCGAAAATTAAAATTATAAATTTTTAACTTTTACTGCACCGAATTTTTACTAATATCTGATCTATATATAAACCGATTTTCTTGATTTAAAGTTTTCTAAAAAAAAACTAAATTTTGAATATTCTACAAGCAAGAGAAGTATTAAAAGCTTTACTATGTAAAAAGAGCTTAAAATTAATATTTGAAAAAAACGTATTTTCCCCATTTTTTTGTGTAAAAAGTATTTTTATTGTTTTTTATTTATTTAAAAAATTTCTTAATGAACATATATTCTTTTTAAATTCGCCCAACGGTTTAGAAGTTATGGACTTATTTCTATTATATTTTCCACCATCCCTCTGTGCGATGCTAGACTATTTGTGACGGATTGTGAACTGGTCTAATATTTTCCTGGGAAATATTGCAAATCGAATATCACCAGTTCAGAAATAGACTCATGAAATGCACTTAAGAATCATTTATCATTGTTAAGAAAAATACTCAAAATAATTAAGCTTATCAGTCATTCCGTCAGAAAAATGACTTATAATAGATTTGTTTTGGCACCTCAAATTACTAAATAATACAAGACAAGATTTTAGTTAGAGGCAAAGTAAATATAAAACTATTTTTAACGATATAAAACTATTTTAATAATAAACTTATTTAAAGACGAAAGTATAAATTTATGTCTAAAAAAGCTAAGGAATTTAATTTAAATTTATATAAAATTTTAAACTTAACCGCAATTCTAAACCCCACTACCATTACAAAGATAAATTTAGAACAACTCCAAATATTTGACATAACTATTTAATTGTGTACCAAAGAATCTAATTTTTCCCCATTGACACAATCATACATTCCAATCTATTTCATATAATTTTTGACACTTTTATTTAATTAAAATATTTCTCTTTTTTTGGGGCCCTAACTATCAGCTAGACCAAAAATCGTTAAAAATTGTTGATGGCATCCCTGATTACCAAAGTGTGCTTGTGGCAGTATGTGTGAAAATGTTGCTGTTTCCGCAAAACGAGTACAGACGACAATGAGACGAGACAGCAATAATAATCAAGAAATAGCTAAATCCAAAAACAACAACAACAACCACAACGTCGACAAAATCAGCACTTAAACTCCAACGAAAATAAATATGGGGACACCATAATGAATTTTGAAGAAAGGATTTTCCAGATCATGCGCACAGGAACTTAGCAAAGGCTCTACAAACTTACACAGACACACACACACAAATGAATACATTGTAAAATATACAAACAAAATTATTTTTTGTGGAATTTGTTAAAAACCATTAAAACTTTTGAAAGGAAAAATAAATTTTTGAAAATAGCTTTAAACTTACCTTCAATCAGGAAACCAAATTTTTGCATAAAAACTTTTCCAGGATGTTTGCTTTAAAGAATTTCCTTTAAGAACTTTCATAATTCTTGAATTTTTATTAAGTTTTTAAAGCCACTTAAAATTTATTTCAAACACTGTTTATTATTTTATTTGTTTTTATTTAAAATGTTTTGCTTTTTTATTATTTAATACAAAAGTTGTGCCCACTTTTGCATTAACAATTTTTTGTTATTTAAACTTCATTGAACAAACAAAATATTAAGGATTTTTTTCTTCCTGCTTCAACGAGCAAAACAAAAAATCTTCAAAAAAAAATTTACAATATTTTGTATCTTTAGCGACGGTAAAACGAAAAAATTGCTCTGTGCTTTCGTTACCGCATTGAGTGAACTCCTACTTAAAAGTGGTGGTTTAAATTTGTTGGTTCTGCTACTTTGTAGTTCGTGGCTGCTGTGTGTTGTATTCGCTAGTTCCTCTTTTGCGGGCTTAACTTGATTACTTACTCGCTCAACGACAAATACCAAACTAAATTATTGCAATATGACCAACATGTGAAAAAGACCTTTTTGCTCGCACGCTCAACACTCATGCGACCTTAAGGTGTCTCAGGCAAACTGAGTTGAACAGGCAAAAGTAGGCAAACCAGCAGACATTATGGTAACCCTCGAACCAGAATTATACGAATAGAGCTACTCAATCAACAGCCAGCTATTAAGCAGCAACAGCAGCAGCTAACACAATTTAACGCAGCCACTAGGCCAACAATATTCTTTTAGTTTTACAGACAACTAACTAGTATGTAGAATAGACAACAGCTTTAAGCTGGTTAAATCTCTCTCACTCTCTGGGCCAACTGAGGGCTCTCTTAGTCTGCATGATGTTAATAGGTTCTAGGTGTTGCCAGATATTTTAAAAGTTGTTAATTTAATTTTCAAAAGTTATTGTTTAATTTTAAATGGACAATTTGACTTTCGTTATTTCCAGATTTCGGATGGTTTTTTCTATTTTCGGCTAAAATTATTGTCTTTTTAGAGCAGATCTTCTTGAATATGAACTACAAAATATAAAATTTTCTACCGATTTACTGAATTTTCTTATTTTAGTCTGGTAACTGGTTACCTTGTAATGACTACAACATAACCTCCGAATAACTAAGAAGTTATAACAGAAGTACTTTTTTGTAATTAATATGGTAATTTGAACTGAATGGCCCCGGTTCAAATCCCACCAAGACCAACAATTTTTAAAATTTTTTTTTTTATTAAAAGAGTCTTTTTAAATGATTTTTGAATTTTAAGAAGTAAAATATTACCTTCTGTAAAAAAATTTTTTGGAAAACTAACTCACGGTAATGAAAAAATACCATCATGAGTCAATTTTTATTTTGTAGGGAATGCTGGATACCAAACACGGTTCTGATTGGTCTTAACTTAGTAAGCCCAACTTACCTGGGTCATCCTTCATCTCAACTGTTGACACTGACCTCCTCGTGGTATCACTAGAGAAATTAGTTTAACACCCCTTAATGAAGTGAGCTAACATGTACCGAGAGTTGTTCCATTAGATCGATAAAAATTATTAAGGACGAAGGGCTGGTAACTAACTCTTGGAAAAAACAATTACTATGAAGAGGATAAAATTAGAATAAAAATGTCCCACCATCTAATGTTAGAAGAGGACGTCCGAAACTTCGATGGAAAGACCAAGTAGAGGAAAATTTTTCTAAGCTTGACCTATAAAATTAGGGATAATGGAATTCTAAAATATGCTCGGGCTTTGATCTTCACAGGCTGTAACTAGGCCATTAGGTAAGTGAGAGTCAATGTTATATAAAAACTTATACAAGATTTAAATTGTTTAAATTCAAAAATAATTTGAAAAAAAAACTTCTTTATTGTTAATTAAATGCATTAAACATTTACAAAAAATCTTATAGAAATATTTTTCAAAAAATTACAACAAAGCAATTAAAGCAGGGAAAAACAAAGTTGTTTTTTTTGGATCTAAAAATAAAAACTGTATATATAAATTATAAGCTGCTAAGTTTTCAACATATGAAGTAGCTCAGTGGAAGAGCCTCCGCCTAGCAGTCGGAAGGAAAGAAATTTTGTATTTCGTTTAAAAATATTTTTTTTGTATATAAAACAACAACAAAAATGTTTTTATTTTCCAATTGCTTACCCAAATCATTACTTTTCTGCAATTGGTAAGTACTTGCCTCCAATGACATCCCCATGTTAATGTAATGACTTAAACAGTGAATGAGTAAGTAGTTCGTGTTCAATAGTTTAGCTGTTTAACTCAATATTTAGTTATGAAAAGTTTTGCTGGGTAAGTGCTTGGAATTGGTAAAAATTTCAATTCCGGTAAGTCTGTCGATTTGTAAACATCACCTCAGGAAGTTATTCTATGACAATCGGTTCATATAGTTAATACCAATGTAATGGGATGCAGCTAATGCATGTCGCACAGTGGTATTTCTACACCAAAGTACAAAAAATAGGAGTCATCCTGCAACGATGAAATTTTGCAAACTTGTTCAGTTTTATATAGATAGTTAAGAAGAATTCAAAAAATTTTCCAAACCTATCGGCTCCTTGGGGTACCTGCCTTGGACTCCCATTTTTCACCTATTTTTCTTCTTAATATACAAATCGAAATTCTTAACAGAATTTGATGAAATTCAACACACGTCCATTAATTAATTCAAAAAGCATCTATACTATTATTCGACACCTTAGGGTACCTGTCTTGGACCACCATTTTTCACCTATTTTTCTTTCTAATGTACAATACGCAATACTCAACAGAATTTTATGAAATTCAGCACACGTCTATTTGTTGATCTAAAAAAGGGGTCTACTTATTTTGGTTGAAATCAGTTGACTCCTTGTGTACCCCCATTTTTCACATATTTTTCTTCTTAATGTACAATCTTTAATACTTAATTTGACGAAATTTAGCACACGTCTATTAATTGATCCAAGAAAGAGTTTTACTTATTTTGGATTTTGGTCACTTGACTCCTTGAGGTACCCGCCTAGGACACCCATTTTTCACTTATTTTTGTTCTCAATGTATAAGCCAAAATTTTCAACAAAATTTGATGAAATTCGGCACACGTCTATAGTTTATCAAACAAAGAGCTCTACTAATTTTGGTTGAAATCCGCCCACTCCTATGTGGGGTGCCTGCTTTGGACTTACGCTTATAATATATATAAATAATTAAAAAGTTGAGCCTAAATGACTGCACTGACTTTTTTCAGAAAATTTTGAACTTTGTTCTACGATCGGTAAATTTGTTTCGCTTAATCTAAAGAATAGACTTTCGGCTTTCACTTGGTTATAGTGGAAGCACCAAGCAAAGCCAATGTAGTTTTTGTCAAAAAAAAACGAAAACAATGAGTTTTGTAGAGCTTTTTTTTATGTCCTGATTTCTCCAAAACTATATACGAGATTAAGTTATTTTCTTCTGCAGACCATAAGCAAGGCTTAATCAATACCTTTTTATAACACATAGTGTAACTTTTTCTTGAAAACACACAATTGATATTTAAATTTTTTAAAAGCGGTGGTCAGAAAATGGCTTTTTTGCAACAAAAAGTATCATAGCGTATCGTCTCCAGCTACCAGGGAAGAACTATATTCAATTCTTACTCTAACCTCGTGGTAGGTACATCCTGGTAGCCTGATAAACCTATTTGAAGATGTGGTATACAATCCGTATGGGATTAAAGGTCGGGGCTAATTCAAGAGGGAGTTATCTTGGCCATTCCAATGTATTTGGCCAAAGGGTCTAAAATAATTGTACTTAGTAAAGTTCTAAACTGCAGCATATGTTTAACAAAATAGTTGCGGCTGTGAGCGGGGGTCTGTCTCGGATCGATCGGCTCGTTATTATCACCCATCGACTAAGCACTTACAATGTTTTAAGCATGAAACGAAACATCATTGCAGAATATACCACTCGAAGGGTACATCATGCCAGAAATCCCCCTGCTACGGCAGCTGGCAAAAAGATTTTGAAGGCGCCTAGACTATTGGTAAGCACGCAGCAGGAGTAAGAAACGATAATGGATGAAGACTGATCGAACTATGCTGTGAATCAATTCTAAGAATCTAATACGGCGAAAACATATAGGAAAACTGAAATTAGAGAGATATCGAATTGCCTTTATTACTCCTAAAGAAATTGTCTTCCAGATGTTATAAACATCAACGACACGTGTATTAATGAAATCTCTAGATGTGTCACTCTAACCTATAATGAGGTTGGTTTGGCCTTCATTAACAACATATTGCGCTCGACTCTGAATGGTAGACACGGTATCCAATGAACACCCTTTAAACAACACCGATAACTTATGTCTTCTAAGCCGAAGCTCTGATCAATCAATATTTCCAAGACAAAGATTATGCTTGGAGGCTATGGCACAAACCAATGTGGATAAAGAGGTTGTGTAGGTGGATAAAGAGGTTGTGTAGGTATATTTTATTATCTGTAAATCTAGGTATCTATAAGAAGTGGCGCCGACGGGGACATTAAACCGCGTATTGATAAGGCAAAATCTGCATTTGGCATTCTCCGAGCTATTTGGAAAACTCGGCAAATAATAAGTTCGAATGTCAAGTACACCCTGTATAACGGTTGCGAAATTTGGAAGAGCACAAATGCAATCCATATGTGTATGCAATCTCTTGCAGGCAAGTCCTTTATATATGAAGGCGGAATCAATTGGAAAAGTAACGTTTTGATATGACCGATATGAAAACTGTATTATCTTTTAAAACAAACCCCATGAAAAGCTATTTTAATTGAAATGGCTGTAAATTTATAAAACTAATAGAGGTTGTAGTAAAAACGTAACTTTTTACTTTTTCAAACGCTAATTATTATTACTGTTATTTATTTGATGTGGGAGATGGATACCAAGCAGCGGATCTGATTGGTCTTAACTTGGTGAGCCCTTAAATGTGCACATAGGAATTATAAGACGTCGGCATAGTTTCCCACTCCTGGAAAAAAACAATTATTATGAAAAGCTAAAACTAGAATAAAAACGGCACCCCCAATGTTAGAAGAGGACCTCCGAGACTTCGCTGGAAACACCAAGTAGAGGAAAATGTTTCAAAACTTGGCTTAGGAAAATGAATAATATGCGCACAAGAACGAAGAGCATGGAATTCTAAAATGACCTTAACATGTTGTAAATAAGTAAGTAAGTAAGTAAAACTTAGGCCATCGTCTTTTGACCTCAAGCATTAATTATCACGTAAGTAGAATAACACTATTTTTAACAATTTAAATTTCTTCAATTTACTCGAAATAATTTATAATGGAATTGCTCGGTTTTGGTGCGAAATGCTACAATTATTATTTTTAATTGATAAGATAGGTTTTAATGTGAACGTCTACAAATTTATACATTTTAAAATACTACTCTTAAAGCTCAAGTTTGTGTCGCAAACAGTTGGCATCACTTTGTTTACTCCAACCAAATTTTGGGCCCAGTTATATTAAGCTCTCTTCCTTTCAACCATATTCAGCTGTGTTGTAAGTATATTTAGCCGGGTCTATGTTTTAAAAATATTGTGTATGAGTGAGGGAGAGAGAAAAACAGTTTGAAATACATTACAACTAAAACATGTTTATGGAATGAATGTAAATAGTTCAGTTTAAGGTGGATTCTCTAGCTCTTTTAACACAACCCTGTTTTACAACAGAGAAGTGCCTTTTCTCTCTAGTCTGCATAAAGTAGAAGGAAGTCCTTGCTCATTCTCTGTAAATTCAGCAAATTCCTCCTTGTGTGTGTGTGTATTTGATCCTTGTAGTTTTGTGTTGTGTTAGTGTGTGTAAATAAGTGAGCAATGTGGTATTTGTTTGTTGGCTTAATGTGTTTTGTTGGTGTTTGTAAGAATTCATGTTGCTTTTATTTTATTTTTTATAGAACTGTTTTACATTTTTGCTTATTTTAATTCAGCCATTAAACTTTCATTATCATTTCTATCTATTCTACTATTCTTTTCTATTATATTTTGTGTTGCGTTCCATTGTGTATATCTACAATATGATGTCAATGAATCCTTTTTGTTGTCTTCATACCTATTTATGTGTATGTGTGCTTGTATCCGTGTAAATACTTGTACTCATTCATTCACTTATACATACATCATATTCATTTTTTTTGTTTTGTTTTTGCTGTTTCTGTAGCTGTTGATGTCCTTTTAGTTATTCTTAGTCCTTTGGCATATTTTAAGAATGAAAATCAAAGTGGCGTAATTTAAAGCCTCATTAATCAAGCCAGTTTAAAAGTTGTTGACTACGATGTTGAAGTATTGTAATGATTTTCTTGTTCTTTTCCTTTTCTATTTTTATTTGTTGAGATTGAGAAAAAGCTTAAGAGTACAAGTCGCAGAAATGCATCAATATATGTTTTTCACATTATGCTTTTTTCCAACATGTGAAGTCCTTTTAGTTCATTGAACCAGATTCGTATAGACGAATTTGAAAGCTACTAAATGCTTCATAAAATGTTCTTATTAGGTAATCACATGACAACACTACACCACAATTCGTCAAAAAAAAGTATTTTTTTTGTACTAAGTACGAGGGTGTTTTAATAAGTTTATGATTTTAATTTTTTGCAGTTGATAGGAAACAATGTCGTTGGATTTAGATTGCAGCTAAGGTAATTCCATTAAATTTTTAAACATAATTCTGGTAGACTCAGAATCGCCAGGAGAGTCGATTTAGCCACGTCCGTCTGTCTATCCGTCTGTCTGTCCGTCCGTCTGTCTATATGTTGAAATCAAGTTTGTTGAGCTCCTGGTGGGTTTACCCATATGAATTACGCACCAGATTTTAGGAAATTTCTCTACGCAGCACGATATTTAATTTCATTAAAATCGGTCTGTAAACACCCGAGATATCGCTAAAATACTAAACTTCGAAGACGAATTTAGACCGATTTTTATAAAATTTAATAACATGTTGCCTTGGAGTATTTCCTAAAATCTGATATAAATTTAAAAATTTTTTTAAAAATACTATTTTTTAATTTTTTTTTTTCAAATTTGTCAATTTGTGTACATCGATATTCTTTGCTTTGGCGATATCTCGGTTATTGATCTACCGATTTAGATGAAATTCAGTAGTGAGCAGCGTTGAATGATTTCCTAAAATTTGATATACAGTTCAAAAAACTTTTTTGTTTTAAAAAACACAGTTTTTTTGCGGAATTTATTTTTTTTTTTTTTTTTTGGAAAAATACAGTTTTAAATTCTCATCGAATTTTGAATTTTGGCGATATCTCTGGTGTTTATAGATGGATTTTGATGAAATTTATTTTCTAAAATCTGATATATATTAAAATTTTTTAAATTTGTCAATCTTTATACATCGATATCTATTGCTTTGGCGATATCTCGGTTATTGAAAATATTGAAATAATATGAAATTCAATAGTGAGCTGCGTTAAATGATTTCCTTAAATTTGATATACAGTTCAAGAATTGTTTTTTTTTTAACACAGTTTTTTGACGATTTTTTTTTTTTTTTTTTTTTTTTTTTTTTGAAAAATACAGTTTTTGACAAATTCTTTTTTTTTAATTCTCATCAAATTTTGAATTTTGGCGATATATCCCTGGTGTTTATAGACCGATTTTGATAAAACTTAATAGCATGCTGTTGAAGTATTTTCTAAAATCTGATATATATTTCGATTTTTTTTTTAAATATTGTTAAAAAAGGCATCTTTTGCTTTAGCGATATTTCAGTGTTGTTGCCAAAGGTCTAATCTTAATAGGTCCGCTAAATATTTTCATTAAAGCAACCATTTAATCGGTTCTCTAACTTTTAAGATATGTGAAGTTAAATACAAGGTGCGAAATGATACAATGCTGTGTAATTTCTGAAATTGTTTGTATTTCAATCTACTTCCAAAATATTTTAGACCCAATATAAAACAAGGTTATTCACTAATTAAAGTATTATTCATATATCGCCCAAAAATTAAATGTATGAGGACATACATACATTTAAAAGCCGTGTAAATTATCGAGATTTGAAACATTCTCAGATCAGAAAATCAATATACATTGGCATTTTTATAGGACTCACCTAAATCAGTCTTCAGAAACATAAATACTTGTAATTGACCAAAAACTTTTTCATTTCTGTTCTTTACTTTTGTGACCCCATTGATGAAGGGTATTTAAGGTTCGGCATAGCCGAATATAACACTCTTACTTGTTTGATTTATGTTTGTACATGTTTAACAGTTGGTTCGTACTATATTTGATTGCAGCTCTGATGTCCATATTCATAAAAATATTTAAGTAAATATGTATGTCTGTCAACTTTCTTTTGAATGCTTTTGAGTAATAGCACAACTACACAAACTTGCATTAAATGTTTGTTTTCATATGCAAATAATCATTTTAATTCTTGCAACAAATTACATAAAAACATTTGCGGATTTTAAAGGGAGTTCCTGTTTATATTGTCACAGGTCATAAATTTGGTCATTAACTTGTTATTAGGACATTATCAAGTTTTTGGTCATAATTTTGTCATCATTTTATAATGTTTTACTAAACAAAGTTAATGAGTGTTTTTATCAGAATTTAACTTTTGTTCAATATTTAACTTGTTATTTTAAAATAAAATATAGCAATAGATGTTATATTACTTTTAAGTAGGTTCAATTAAATTTTTTAAAAATTTGAATATTGTAATTAGTTTTTTTTGAGTTTTTTAATACAATTGAAGCTGTATACATAATCAAGTTTGGGATTTGATTCGATTTTGAAATGGATCCCACAGGATTGTAGGAGAGTTTACTCAGGAGTTTTGGTTTTTTGGTTTTATTTTCAATGCAATGAGCCTTCATTTTTTTCGTTTACTTTAGCTATTAATATTTAAAATTAAAAGTCTTTTTTCACTTTATGTATCTCCTCTTCCTCGTTGCACCACCTGCAGATATCATCATTATATACATTTTCTTAAGGAAATCTTTTAAATTAATATCACCATTAATAATATCTTCTTCTTCTTCTTCTGTTATCCTTGACTCCCAGTGGAGCATAGGGCCTCAACCATCCTTTTATATCGAACTCTATTGCGAGATGTTAGGCATACATCATTCCATGAATTGTTTGCTGCTTGTAACTCCGCTTCAATTGACCTTCTCCACGTTCTAGCAGGTGCACGAAGCGCTTGTCGAGCAATGTTGGTATTTGGCCTTCGAAGTGTGTGGCCTATCCACCGCCATTTCCGTTGACATACCTCTATAGAAGAAGGGATTTGGTTTGTAGCGTTTAGTAGATCTTCATTTCTTAGGCGCTTATCGATGGCATTTGTGCGTTTCCAAGTTTCGCAGCCGTAATACAAGATGGACTTGACATTCTAGTTATATATTCGTAACTTAGTTGTTGTTCATATTTGCCGAGATTTCCAAATAGCTCGTAGAATACCGAATGCTGATTTGGCCTTATTTATACGCGATTCAATATCCTCGTCGGCGCCACCTTTTGTAGATACCAAACTACCAAGATAATTAAAGGTACCTGCACATCCAATAACCTCGTTATCCACATTGATGTGTGGCGACGGGTTTGCGCCATAGCCTCCAGGCATAATCTTTGTCTTAGAGATATTGATTTCCAGCCCAGCTGCCCGAGATTCAACAGTAATAGCGCTAGTGTTTTCTTGAAGGTGACCTAGGCTTTGGCTTAGAAGGCATACGTCATCGGCGTATTTCAAGTCCTCAAGTTGTTTAAAGGGTGTTCATTGGATACCACGTCTACCATTCAGTGCCGTGCGCATTATATTGTCGATGACAAGGATAAAAAGTATGAGTGATAAGATACATCCTTGTCTTACTCCAGTAGTAACTTCGAACGGATTAGACAATTTACCTTTATGTAAAACCCGGCATTTAAAGTCCACGTACATTGCCGGAATTAAGTTCAGAATTTTCGTTGGCATTTTACGGTTTTCTAAAATTCTCCATAGATAGCTCCTGTTGACACTGTCAAAGGCCTTCATAAAGTCGATAAACGCCAGGTAAATGGGTGTGCGGAATTCATTACATTGCTCCAGTACTATTCTTACTGTGTTGATTAGATCAACACAAGATCTATTCTCTCGGAACCCGAACTGATTTTCGCGTAGTGTTTTAGAAACTGCGTCAGACGTTATACTCAAAATCACTCGACTTAGTATTTTGCTGGGTGTTGGAAGAAGTGTTATTCCCCTGTAGTTATTGCAGTTTTTGGAGTCACCCTTTTTTGTATTTTCACTAGTATACCTCCATTCCAGGTGGTTGGCAGAGATTCTTCTTTTGTCCCTCCTTGCAGACCTTTTTATTCTGTTGGATAGGTCACGGTACATTGTACTAAGCTCCTCAACATCCACATTTGAATTTAAAATTGTATTTTTTATGATTTTACGATGTTCAACCAGGTCTCATGTTGCTTGGGTGAGCCAGACTTTCCTTTTATGGTCCTTAAAACCTAACGTTTGCTGACCAACCTCATTGTACGTCTGAGTGATACACCTTGCAAGTTCGTTTACACTACCGTTGTTGTTGTTTACAACATCTGGAAGCCGATTCCTTATGGATGTAATAAAGGCATTTCGATGTCGCTCTGATTCCAGTTTTCCAACATCAATTTTCCAATCGGCTTTTGCCGTTTCAGGCCTCAGAGCCGCTACTTTCAGTCGAACTTTAGATATAACTAAGTGGTGGTCGCTGTTTATATCTGCTCCGCGCCTCGAGCGTACATCAAGTAAAGATGATCGCCACTTTGAGTTGATCAAAATGTGATCAATTTAGTTCTTAGTGACACCGTTCTGCGATATCCAAGTTATTTTATGGTGGAGCTTATGAGGAAAAATTGTGCCACCTACAACCAGTTTCCTTTCACAGCATAGTTCGATTAATCTTTCTCCGTTGTCGTTTCTTACTCCGACACCGTGCTTACCAATGTAGTGTTCTAAACCGGTGTTGTTTGAGCCAACTTTGGCGTTAAAGTCGCCCAGTATCATAGTAATGTCACAATTATGTACATTACTATTCATCCAACTGCTTAATACATCGTAAAATTCGTCTTTGTCGTTTTCAGATTGTATTTCAGTAGGAGCGTAGACATTGATAATTATCATATTACGTGCTTTAGTCTTAAGTTTTATTGCCATTAACCACTCATTGATAGGATACCATGCTATCATGGCTTTAGCTATTCTTTTAGTCATCAAAAAGCCCACACACCTGCTATGCTCATCACCATCCGGGCGACCGGAGTAAAGAAACACAGTATTTTCGTTCCGAACTTCTTGTCCTTTCATCTTGCTTCTTGCACCGCCAGCAAATCAATTTTATAATCCAACATTTCATGCCTTAGTTGTTCTAGTTTTCCAGCTTCGTATAGCATGCGTACGTTCCATGTCGCAAACTTTAAATTTTCTTTCATGCCTATATTAGTTTTTATAGTTCGATTTCTTTGGATAGAATTGGTTTCATTCATCAAGATGTTCTTGCATAGATTAGGCACCTCCAAAATCTTTGTGCCAGCTGCCGTAGAAGGGGGATTTCTCGCTTGATTACCCCTTGGAGTAGTATATTCCATACTGTTGTTTCTTTCCATGCTTAAAACATCGTAAGTGCTAAGTCGATGGATGATGAGTCCAAAGACAAAAGCCACGTTTGTAAAGAGAGCCGCTCGGTCCGGGACAGACGCCCGCTTGTAGCCGCAACTAACATGTTGAACAGACGCTATGGTTTCGTACTTTACCAAGTACAATTATCTTAGACCCTTAGACCAAATATGTCGGAATGGCTTTAAGATAACTCCCCCTCACGTTAGCCCAGACCTAGAATCCCACTCGGATTGTTTACCGCATCTTCAACTAGGTTGCTCAGGTTTCAGGATGTACCACTAGGAGGTGTGAGTAGGAATTGAATACAGTTATTACCTGTTAGCTGGAAACCCAGGCAACAACTGCATTCTATTTACATCTACAAGTATTTAAAGTTCATACTTCTCCAATACACAGTGGTGCAAATGAGTTTTTTTTTGAGATTATTGAGCTATAATTTTAGAGCAATATTTAAGGACGTATCTATTGGTAGCACAGTGCGCTCTACAGTGGAGCTAAATTGCCCACCTCGGGTATGTAAAACCTTAGGTGCGTATAACTTTCTTCAATTTTATCCGATCCGAAAGATTTTTACATTTTCGAAAATTTATTAACAAACATACCTTTTCTCTTATAGTTTAAGAGATGTTTGTCTAAAACCATCTTTTATTCTGTCTTTTTTCTTTTTTTTGGTGAGACGGATATTAAAAAAAAAGCTGTAAGATTGCTGACAAACTTCAAAAAGCAAAAAAATTATAATTATAAAAAGTTATTCTACCAAAATCAGATAAGTTGGACATGTTATACGTCAATGGAAAGGGAATTTTATATACTTTTAAGTGAGGTTAAAAATGTTTTGTCAAAAAAGAACAGCAATATTACTTTTTTGCAAAAATCTCTAAAACTAAACAAGGTATTAGGATCATTTTTGGACACAATATAAAAAAATATATTAAAAATTCAGAAATATAAATTTCAGAACGAGTTGTAAAATTTAAATAAACAAGTACAGCAAAGTAAACTTCTTCCAAAAATGTATATAGTTTTTTAACATTACTTTGTAATTTTTTCGCAAAAATCTCTAAAACTGAACAAGGTATTATGACCATTTTTGGACGCAGTATAGATTAATATTTTAGAATTCACAAACATAATTTTCAGAACGAATTTTGAAATTTCAAAATTTGAGTTTTTTTTTAGAAAAACAAGCCGTGTGACCCCATTTACGACCAGGGCCTACCAAATTTTTTCGTAGATCTTACGCACATTACAATTTAAATATGTAATTTAATTAAAAAAGCTTTTGAAATCCACAATAAAATTAAAAAAAATGTTTGCAGTCAAATATCTCTTAAACTATAATAGATAAGGCAGTATAGTAAGCATGTTTTTTTAACTAAATTTTTAATTATGGAAAATGTAAAATGTTATACGAACCCAAAGGTTTTATATACCTGAGTTGGACAACTTTGCTTCACTGTACTATCGATATATACGTGCTTAAATATTGCTCTAAAAGCCAAACTTCTCTTCTACTCATGTTACAAATTTCATTAAAATCCGTCTAAAAGCTTTTGACAGTAGAAAAACACCTTAACTTGGTTTTGAATTATTCGCTAAGGTTTTCGTCATAGATTTATATCGATGATGATGGAAAATATAGGGATACTGAAGGACGGACGAAAGGAAGTAAGGATGAATGACGGATGATGAACAGACGGACGGTGTTTATATGGTACATATTTCTTTGCGAGATATGGGTAAGATGTTGTTATTTTTTTGATTTTATCTCAAGGCAAAATTGTTAGATGATCTAATGATCTAACTTATGATGATGATCTAACTTAGATCTAATTATTTATTATAAAGTTTGCTAAAGAGAGAAAAACAATATGGATTATCATGGGTATTTACGGTGATGTTTAGAGTTATATTGCTTTTACTTTTTGGTATCATATATTTTTGATCGATTAGAAAAAAGATATGGCTTTCAATTTTTTTCAAAAAAAAATTTACATTAGTGTATTGCACTAGGATCCTAAAAAAGCGCACTATCTTTCCTAAGCTATTCGATGGTAAGGCCATCATCATTAGGAGCAGTATCTTTAATTCTAGACAAATCGAAAACTACGCATTATATATAATTTTATAGACAAACTTACCACTGAGGTCACATATCAGTTTTTGTCTATAAAAAGGCAAATATTTGCTAAATTTTGTCATCATTCAAACATTTTTTCAAGACTTATTTGTTAAAACTTTATTTGTCGCTGCGACTTATATGAGAGCTAAAGTTAGATGTAGGCCGAAGTCTCGAAATTTAGCTAGTAGATTACAGTTTTTATAAAAATGAAGTATGCAAAGAATAAACTTAATATTGTCATTATCTTCGGATTTACGAGCGTTTTAGTGATGATAGAGTTTGTATAAGAGCTATGGTCAAATGTGGGCCGATTTCAACGAAATTTTGTACATTGATTTTGCTTTACATAAGCAGTATTGGTTTAAATTTCATGAAAAATATTGTTATTTGCTGCCAAAATATCAATTCCGGGAAGTGGAATTAATGGACCGATTTTGACGAATTTCAATAGCCATGGTACCACTATCAAAAAAATTATCTGTGCCAAATTTCATCAAATTATCTCTCCGCGACCTGTAATTTGATTACATGGTTTACATGGGGGGTCCAGCCGTCCAGCCAGACGACATCGCTAAATCGATTTATAAAGTGATTGGTATACTAAAATGTGGGTCTAAGACAAATATTTCTATGCTTTACATACATCAGCACAAACTTATAATGGTGAAGGGTATAACAATTACAATAACACTATGCGAATGACGTGATATAGATTTCATAATTCTAATGACTTGGTAGACTACCGGCCACCATATTCATGGCTTATACACATCTTCCAAGATCTGTTTTGGAAAGCTAAAGAAAGCATAATTATTTATTGTTTATGAGTTTAAGTAATAATAAACTCGTATATGGATACTCAAATCGAAAATTTATAATCTATATTTATACCCTTCACCACCATAGGTGGAAAGGGTATTATAAGTTTGTGCTGATGTATGTAACGCATAGAAATATTTGTCTTAGACCCACGTTTTAGTATACCAATAGGCTTAGAATCACTTTCTGAGTCGGTTTAGCGATGTCCGTCCGTCCGTCTGGCTGGCTGGACCCCCATGCAAACTTTGTAATCAAACTGCAGGTCGCAAAATGAAATTTGGCACAGATCATTTTTTTGATAATGGGACCATGGCAATTGAAATTGGTCAAAATCGGTCCATTATTTATGGTACCTCCCATAGGTCCCACTTCTCAGAATTGATATATTGGCCACAAATATCAATATTTTTTCATAAAATTTAAAATAAATACTGCTTATGTTACCTAAAATCACCGTACCAAATTTTAAATCGGTCCACATTTGACCATAGCTCCAATACAAACTCTTCTTTAAAAACGCACTAACTGAGACAAAAATCTTTAAAACGCTCGTAAATCTAAAGATAATTAGAATTTTGAGTTTATTTTTTGCATACATAAGTTCTATAACAACTGCAATCAATTTGCCAAATTTCGAGATAATCGGTCTACATTTGACCCTAGCTCTCATATAAGTCCAAATGACGGAAACAGCTTAAATATATAAGTTTTGAGAAAATGTTTGTATGATGTCAAAATTTAGCAAATATTTGTCTTTTTAAAGGAAAAATAACATCTTTAACCTTAGCGGTGAAGGGTATCGTATGGACGGGCTTGACCGACTGTAGCACTTTCTTACTTGTTTTTATCTGTCTTCAACTTTGACTTTGGTGTCTGTTAGATTGCGCGTACTAACGTCGCGCAGAGGGTTATGTACGTATGTTGTCAAGTAGGGAACTTTTAACCACTATAAAAGAGAAAGGTAATATTAGTAAACCTGATATTTTTGCCATTATTATCGAGCATGGTATGAAAAAACTGAATCAGAGCACGGGTAATTCTTCTTTCCACACTTAAAGAAGTTGTGTAAGTTCTAAACTATAAAAATTATTGAAAAATTAGGTTTCATCAGGCTTGAGTTCATTTTAATTTTCAAATTATTAATTTTGAAAATTGGAAAGTAAATTATGGAGAAAAACTGAAAAAATTATTTTTGAACGCGGCTAGTGGATTGCAATTTCTGTCCCGCCACAGGACGTCATCAGCACTTAGCGCCCTCGACCACAGTCGAGTTGTCAAATTGCAGAGATAATCATCAATTTAACTCATTGAGTTTGATCGAACATCACTACGTTTAATTGATTGTGTATTCTCCTATTACTTGTTTTGCTCGATCTTTTCACTTGCCGTTGGCATGTAGAGAAGAACAAGACTTTTTGGTTTGATGCTATTTTTAGAATAGTAACAATGTTAACAACATATGTATGTAATTAAATTACATGAATGTATGTAAATGCAACGTGCCCTTTGCTTTTAATTATTTGGGAATTAATTATTCGAACTTTAGAATTAATTGAAAAATTAGGTTTCATCAGGCTTGAGTTCATTTTAATTTTCAAATTATTAATTTTGAAAATTGGAAAGTAAATTATGGAGAAAAACTGAAAAAATTATTTTTGAACGCGGCTAGTGGATTGCAATTTCTGTCCCGCCACAGGACGTCATCAGCACTTAGCGCCCTCGACCACAGTCGAGTTGTCAAATTGCAGAGATAATCATCAATTTAACTCATTGAGTTTGATCGAACATCACTACGTTTAATTGATTGTGTATTCTCCTATTACTTGTTTTGCTCGATCTTTTCACTTGCCGTTGGCATGTAGAGAAGAACAAGACTTTTTGGTTTGATGCTATTTTTAGAATAGTAACAATGTTAACAACATATGTATGTAATTAAATTACATGAATGTATGTAAATGCAACGTGCCCTTTGCTTTTAATTATTTGGGAATTAATTATTCGAACTTTAGAATTAATTGAAAAATTAGGTTTCATCAGGCTTGAGTTCATTTTAATTTTCAAATTATTAATTTTGAAAATTGGAAAGTAAATTATGGAGAAAAACTGAAAAAATTATTTTTGAACGCGGCTAGTGGATTGCAATTTCTGTCCCGCCACAGGACGTCATCAGCACTTAGCGCCCTCGACCACAGTCGAGTTGTCAAATTGCAGAGATAATCATCAATTTAACTCATTGAGTTTGATCGAACATCACTACGTTTAATTGATTGTGTATTCTCCTATTACTTGTTTTGCTCGATCTTTTCACTTGCCGTTGGCATGTAGAGAAGAACAAGACTTTTTGGTTTGATGCTATTTTTAGAATAGTAACAATGTTAACAACATATGTATGTAATTAAATTACATGAATGTATGTAAATGCAACGTGCCCTTTGCTTTTAATTATTTGGGAATTAATTATTCGAACTTTAGAATTAATTGAAAAATTAGGTTTCATCAGGCTTGAGTTCATTTTAATTTTCAAATTATTAATTTTGAAAATTGGAAAGTAAATTATGGAGAAAAACTGAAAAAATTATTTTTGAACGCGGCTAGTGGATTGCAATTTCTGTCCCGCCACAGGACGTCATCAGCACTTAGCGCCCTCGACCACAGTCGAGTTGTCAAATTGCAGAGATAATCATCAATTTAACTCATTGAGTTTGATCGAACATCACTACGTTTAATTGATTGTGTATTCTCCTATTACTTGTTTTGCTCGATCTTTTCACTTGCCGTTGGCATGTAGAGAAGAACAAGACTTTTTGGTTTGATGCTATTTTTAGAATAGTAACAATGTTAACAACATATGTATGTAATTAAATTACATGAATGTATGTAAATGCAACGTGCCCTTTGCTTTTAATTATTTGGGAATTAATTATTCGAACTTTAGAATTAATTGAAAAATTAGGTTTCATCAGGCTTGAGTTCATTTTAATTTTCAAATTATTAATTTTGAAAATTGGAAAGTAAATTATGGAGAAAAACTGAAAAAATTATTTTTGAACGCGGCTAGTGGATTGCAATTTCTGTCCCGCCACAGGACGTCATCAGCACTTAGCGCCCTCGACCACAGTCGAGTTGTCAAATTGCAGAGATAATCATCAATTTAACTCATTGAGTTTGATCGAACATCACTACGTTTAATTGATTGTGTATTCTCCTATTACTTGTTTTGCTCGATCTTTTCACTTGCCGTTGGCATGTAGAGAAGAACAAGACTTTTTGGTTTGATGCTATTTTTAGAATAGTAACAATGTTAACAACATATGTATGTAATTAAATTACATGAATGTATGTAAATGCAACGTGCCCTTTGCTTTTAATTATTTGGGAATTAATTATTCGAACTTTAGAATTAATTGAAAAATTAGGTTTCATCAGGCTTGAGTTCATTTTAATTTTCAAATTATTAATTTTGAAAATTGGAAAGTAAATTATGGAGAAAAACTGAAAAAATTATTTTTGAACGCGGCTAGTGGATTGCAATTTCTGTCCCGCCACAGGACGTCATCAGCACTTAGCGCCCTCGACCACAGTCGAGTTGTCAAATTGCAGAGATAATCATCAATTTAACTCATTGAGTTTGATCGAACATCACTACGTTTAATTGATTGTGTATTCTCCTATTACTTGTTTTGCTCGATCTTTTCACTTGCCGTTGGCATGTAGAGAAGAACAAGACTTTTTGGTTTGATGCTATTTTTAGAATAGTAACAATGTTAACAACATATGTATGTAATTAAATTACATGAATGTATGTAAATGCAACGTGCCCTTTGCTTTTAATTATTTGGGAATTAATTATTCGAACTTTAGAATTAATTGAAAAATTAGGTTTCATCAGGCTTGAGTTCATTTTAATTTTCAAATTATTAATTTTGAAAATTGGAAAGTAAATTATGGAGAAAAACTGAAAAAATTATTTTTGAACGCGGCTAGTGGATTGCAATTTCTGTCCCGCCACAGGACGTCATCAGCACTTAGCGCCCTCGACCACAGTCGAGTTGTCAAATTGCAGAGATAATCATCAATTTAACTCATTGAGTTTGATCGAACATCACTACGTTTAATTGATTGTGTATTCTCCTATTACTTGTTTTGCTCGATCTTTTCACTTGCCGTTGGCATGTAGAGAAGAACAAGACTTTTTGGTTTGATGCTATTTTTAGAATAGTAACAATGTTAACAACATATGTATGTAATTAAATTACATGAATGTATGTAAATGCAACGTGCCCTTTGCTTTTAATTATTTGGGAATTAATTATTCGAACTTTAGAATTAATTGAAAAATTAGGTTTCATCAGGCTTGAGTTCATTTTAATTTTCAAATTATTAATTTTGAAAATTGGAAAGTAAATTATGGAGAAAAACTGAAAAAATTATTTTTGAACGCGGCTAGTGGATTGCAATTTCTGTCCCGCCACAGGACGTCATCAGCACTTAGCGCCCTCGACCACAGTCGAGTTGTCAAATTGCAGAGATAATCATCAATTTAACTCATTGAGTTTGATCGAACATCACTACGTTTAATTGATTGTGTATTCTCCTATTACTTGTTTTGCTCGATCTTTTCACTTGCCGTTGGCATGTAGAGAAGAACAAGACTTTTTGGTTTGATGCTATTTTTAGAATAGTAACAATGTTAACAACATATGTATGTAATTAAATTACATGAATGTATGTAAATGCAACGTGCCCTTTGCTTTTAATTATTTGGGAATTAATTATTCGAACTTTAGAATTAATTGAAAAATTAGGTTTCATCAGGCTTGAGTTCATTTTAATTTTCAAATTATTAATTTTGAAAATTGGAAAGTAAATTATGGAGAAAAACTGAAAAAATTATTTTTGAACGCGGCTAGTGGATTGCAATTTCTGTCCCGCCACAGGACGTCATCAGCACTTAGCGCCCTCGACCACAGTCGAGTTGTCAAATTGCAGAGATAATCATCAATTTAACTCATTGAGTTTGATCGAACATCACTACGTTTAATTGATTGTGTATTCTCCTATTACTTGTTTTGCTCGATCTTTTCACTTGCCGTTGGCATGTAGAGAAGAACAAGACTTTTTGGTTTGATGCTATTTTTAGAATAGTAACAATGTTAACAACATATGTATGTAATTAAATTACATGAATGTATGTAAATGCAACGTGCCCTTTGCTTTTAATTATTTGGGAATTAATTATTCGAACTTTAGAATTAATTGAAAAATTAGGTTTCATCAGGCTTGAGTTCATTTTAATTTTCAAATTATTAATTTTGAAAATTGGAAAGTAAATTATGGAGAAAAACTGAAAAAATTATTTTTGAACGCGGCTAGTGGATTGCAATTTCTGTCCCGCCACAGGACGTCATCAGCACTTAGCGCCCTCGACCACAGTCGAGTTGTCAAATTGCAGAGATAATCATCAATTTAACTCATTGAGTTTGATCGAACATCACTACGTTTAATTGATTGTGTATTCTCCTATTACTTGTTTTGCTCGATCTTTTCACTTGCCGTTGGCATGTAGAGAAGAACAAGACTTTTTGGTTTGATGCTATTTTTAGAATAGTAACAATGTTAACAACATATGTATGTAATTAAATTACATGAATGTATGTAAATGCAACGTGCCCTTTGCTTTTAATTATTTGGGAATTAATTATTCGAACTTTAGAATTAATTGAAAAATTAGGTTTCATCAGGCTTGAGTTCATTTTAATTTTCAAATTATTAATTTTGAAAATTGGAAAGTAAATTATGGAGAAAAACTGAAAAAATTATTTTTGAACGCGGCTAGTGGATTGCAATTTCTGTCCCGCCACAGGACGTCATCAGCACTTAGCGCCCTCGACCACAGTCGAGTTGTCAAATTGCAGAGATAATCATCAATTTAACTCATTGAGTTTGATCGAACATCACTACGTTTAATTGATTGTGTATTCTCCTATTACTTGTTTTGCTCGATCTTTTCACTTGCCGTTGGCATGTAGAGAAGAACAAGACTTTTTGGTTTGATGCTATTTTTAGAATAGTAACAATGTTAACAACATATGTATGTAATTAAATTACATGAATGTATGTAAATGCAACGTGCCCTTTGCTTTTAATTATTTGGGAATTAATTATTCGAACTTTAGAATTAATTGAAAAATTAGGTTTCATCAGGCTTGAGTTCATTTTAATTTTCAAATTATTAATTTTGAAAATTGGAAAGTAAATTATGGAGAAAAACTGAAAAAATTATTTTTGAACGCGGCTAGTGGATTGCAATTTCTGTCCCGCCACAGGACGTCATCAGCACTTAGCGCCCTCGACCACAGTCGAGTTGTCAAATTGCAGAGATAATCATCAATTTAACTCATTGAGTTTGATCGAACATCACTACGTTTAATTGATTGTGTATTCTCCTATTACTTGTTTTGCTCGATCTTTTCACTTGCCGTTGGCATGTAGAGAAGAACAAGACTTTTTGGTTTGATGCTATTTTTAGAATAGTAACAATGTTAACAACATATGT
Organism: Stomorhina lunata; assembly: GCA_933228675.1. Taxonomy (NCBI): domain Eukaryota; kingdom Metazoa; phylum Arthropoda; class Insecta; order Diptera; family Rhiniidae; genus Stomorhina; species Stomorhina lunata. The sequence continues at coordinate 90,731,793 of OW121740.1, read as the reverse complement.
ATGTAATTAAATTACATGAATGTATGTAAATGCAACGTGCCCTTTGCTTTTAATTATTTGGGAATTAATTATTCGAACTTTAGAATTAATTGAAAAATTAGGTTTCATCAGGCTTGAGTTCATTTTAATTTTCAAATTATTAATTTTGAAAATTGGAAAGTAAATTATGGAGAAAAACTGAAAAAATTATTTTTGAACGCGGCTAGTGGATTGCAATTTCTGTCCCGCCACAGGACGTCATCAGCACTTAGCGCCCTCGACCACAGTCGAGTTGTCAAATTGCAGAGATAATCATCAATTTAACTCATTGAGTTTGATCGAACATCACTACGTTTAATTGATTGTGTATTCTCCTATTACTTGTTTTGCTCGATCTTTTCACTTGCCGTTGGCATGTAGAGAAGAACAAGACTTTTTGGTTTGATGCTATTTTTAGAATAGTAACAATGTTAACAACATATGTATGTAATTAAATTACATGAATGTATGTAAATGCAACGTGCCCTTTGCTTTTAATTTTTTCTCCATAATTTACTTTCCAATTTTCAAAATTAATAATTTGAAAATTAAAATGAACTCAAGCCTGATGAAACCTAATTTTTCAATTAATTCTAAAGTTCGAATAATTAATTCCCAAATAATTAAAAGCAAAGGGCACGTTGCATTTACATACATTCATGTAATTTAATTACATACATATGTTGTTAACATTGTTACTATTCTAAAAATAGCATCAAACCAAAAAGTCTTGTTCTTCTCTACATGCCAACGGCAAGTGAAAAGATCGAGCAAAACAAGTAATAGGAGAATACACAATCAATTAAACGTAGTGATGTTCGATCAAACTCAATGAGTTAAATTGATGATTATCTCTGCAATTTGACAACTCGACTGTGGTCGAGGGCGCTAAGTGCTGATGACGTCCTGTGGCGGGACAGAAATTGCAATCCACTAGCCGCGTTCAAAAATAATTTTTTCAGTTTTTCTCCATAATTTACTTTCCAATTTTCAAAATTAATAATTTGAAAATTAAAATGAACTCAAGCCTGATGAAACCTAATTTTTCAATTAATTCTAAAGTTCGAATAATTAATTCCCAAATAATTAAAAGCAAAGGGCACGTTGCATTTACATACATTCATGTAATTTAATTACATACATATGTTGTTAACATTGTTACTATTCTAAAAATAGCATCAAACCAAAAAGTCTTGTTCTTCTCTACATGCCAACGGCAAGTGAAAAGATCGAGCAAAACAAGTAATAGGAGAATACACAATCAATTAAACGTAGTGATGTTCGATCAAACTCAATGAGTTAAATTGATGATTATCTCTGCAATTTGACAACTCGACTGTGGTCGAGGGCGCTAAGTGCTGATGACGTCCTGTGGCGGGACAGAAATTGCAATCCACTAGCCGCGTTCAAAAATAATTTTTTCAGTTTTTCTCCATAATTTACTTTCCAATTTTCAAAATTAATAATTTGAAAATTAAAATGAACTCAAGCCTGATGAAACCTAATTTTTCAATTAATTCTAAAGTTCGAATAATTAATTCCCAAATATAAAAATTATTGTTAGGACAAAATTACGCATATTCATATCCGAAAATTAGACTGATTTCTGTCTTGAAGTAGGCAATGGTTTTATTATCAAAATAATTTGTTTGTGTTTTTTTAATCAACTCAGGAAGTAATGCTTTAAGTTGACCTGTACACTTAAAGGTGGATCTTATATCAATATATCAACGCGATATATAAAAAGCCCAAACTTCTAATACCCTTCCCAAATTTGGCTGTAAAACTTGAAATAGTTTAAGATCATATAGTATTAAATTGTTTTTGAATAATACTATATAATATTAAGTAGGAAATTCTCAAGGACATTTTTGTGTGTGTTACACTAATTTCAAGCAGAAAAAATAGTTAAACATTACATAATACTTGTAAATAAACAGTAAAATATTGCACCTTGAATTTAGTTGGTACCTGAACTAATATTGTAGATGTCCCTTTACCATTTCAATAAATTGTTTATGGAAACATTTTACAGTTGCAGGACAATGCAATATTAGCACAATAAATGTTCAAATATAACCTTACACCAACAATTAAAGTGTATCCTGCAGCTAAAATATGAATTATGAAAGCAACAGTATCTGATGTTAAAAAGCAATTTAATAAAATACGTGTTAAATCTTAAAAGATGTACAGTTTTCTTTATAGACATATTCGTATTCTTCAAACTCAGGTACATTTAGGAAACAAAAAAAAGATAATATTTTTTAAACGAACGTAAAAAATAAAATTTGTTTTTATTTGGTACAGATACTAAAACTAATATATTTTATTTGAAATTGACTTTTACTATTAACACATTTTGATTATTTTACCTATATACTTACTATGACGATATATGTATGAAGTCTAGTCTGTATCACAAATATATTTGAGTATTTGTGTTATAGACGAATACATGGATATTATCATGTATCTACGTGAGGTAATGTTATCTTTAGATATTCAGTCACTATACCCTACATCATCATATATGTATGTAGATAATATTCGTAATACAGTTAAACCTCTATTAACCGGCTCGCGCGGGACCGGGACTAGCACGGATAATCGAAATACACGGTTAATATAGATTTTATTAAAACGTATAAAATTGCATTTTTTCATTATTTTCATTCAAGAATTCAATTTATATATTCACAGATTCAAATGTACCACATATTTTAATTTAAAACATACAACTTTCATTTATTTAAAATATTCTTTTATGTTAGTTTGCTTTATTGTTTTTAATTGTTCTTTAAATAAATTTTAAATTTCTCATTTTCAATTTAAAATCCTCATTTTCAACTTAAAATTTCCACTTTAAATTCCCCAACTAAAACTTAAAATTTCTCATTTACAATTGAAAAAGGTATATGTTTACCCAGCTTTAAACTAAACTTACCTGAAACTGGTGTTCCCTTAAATCTTTTTTGTCGGAACCATTCACTTAATGCCAAATCTACTTCCGGATTTTCAGAATTTTTGAGCGTATATCTATTTTTTAAGCCATCTATTGAATCACTTTTAGAACCATAAAGCAAAATTGCTTCTTTCTTTTTCACTCAATCGCGCACAGTTTCCTTACCAACTCCATACTGTTCAGATAGTAACCTTACAGGTATGTTCTTATCGTAATCGTTAATCAAAGCAATTTTGTCTCTAATTGAAAGAACTTTTCTCGCTCTCTTTGGCAATTTGTTATTTGAAGGAGCCATCGTCCCAAAACAGGTGTTAACAGATCAAATTTCACTTACATAATGAATAAAAATAGAAGCACGTATGTAGTACAATTGTGTCCACACATTAAAAAGGGGAATCGCCGGATTCAAATTAACATAATAAAAAATCATATGAATGCTGCACGGATAATAGAGGTAAAGCACGGATAGTAGAGGTAAAAAATCAAAAAGATCTGCATGCCGGTTAATAGATGTAGCCGGTTAATAGAGGCCCGGTTAATAGAGGTTTAACTGTATATCAATATACATATAATGAAATCAATATAATTTTCTAGTGGCAAATAAATAGATAAATATTAACAATTTTTATTAAAACGGATAAACAAAAATGTATAAGTTTCACTATACGTATGTATGTATGTATTGAAACTTAGAACTGTTTACTGGTTGTTCACAAGAGTTCTCCAACAAACGGTTTTATCGACTGCATTCTCTTCGTCTGGACCTAATTATCAGAAAAACTGCCACATCAGCGGTTTTAGTAATAAGAGCTAGCCTATGTCATTTTTAGATATTCCAAAGGCCTACAGCTCAAAATTGCTTGAAATTACCGTATCACTATTATGTTGCTTACTTAAATTCTGGCCATTTAAGAAGTAGACGTTCGTTTGAGATAAAATGATCTCACAACAAAGGATATAAATATAGTATCTGATATTGAGGCCATTAAGTGTCTAAATTCCAATTTCCTAAATTCAACATCATCTCCGGATGGCATATCTCTCAATAAGATTTTTTTTTTTCATGTTTTATTTATTTATTGAATCTTCATTTACCATGAACTAACAATAAGTAATCAAATCTTAAAATCTAAAATTCTTAAATATGAAAATCCATTTGCAACTTCATAATTCTTTGCGTGAGCAGGATTTTTTACATTATTAATCCATCTTCTTTAGCTGCTGTACAAGTCGCTAGTATCCCTCCTTCTGAGCCGGATATGGCCCCGACCATTTAGTATATTTCGAGCTAGTGGATTTGGGTGACATGCCAATTTAGTGACATAATTAACAACACGCTTCGCTATTTCAGTTTTAACCAACGGAATTTCAAGGTCCTTGTGTAAGTTGGTGTTTTTAACGTACCACGGGGCGCCAGTAATTATTCTTAAAAGTTTATTTTGCCGCCTTTGTATTTTCTCAATATTTGAATCTGAGGCAGTGCCCCACAATTGAATTCCGTAACACCATATTGTCTTAATAATAGAGTTGTATAGAAGAATTTTGCCATCTAGGCTAAGTCTAGAGTTTTTACCAATTAGCCAGTTAAGTCGGGCTGACTTTAGTTTAATTTGGGTCAATTTGGCATCTATGTGACTCTTCCACGTAAGCCGTCGATCCAAGTGAATACCCAGGTATTTCACTTCTGATTGTTGGGGGATAGATTGGTTATTAATTTTAACTGGAGGGCACGAGTCTCTACGCAATGTAAAGGTGATAAAGAGTGTTCTAAAAAAAATATGCATTTACTATTTTAGACAAAATTTATCCATAGTGCAAGAAATAATTTATTTTTTGATCAAGTTAGTTTCTATAGATATGTCAGATACTATTATTTTAGAAATTATAAACTTTCAATAGTTATTTCAATCAAAATGGACTGCGAAAAAAAAGTTCGTGAAAATATAATTAAAACTTTTCAAAAAAATCCGTCATGGACTTTTAAAAAAATAGCTAAAAATTTGAAAGTTGACCCTCGAACGGTTTCTAATGCCATCAGACGGTATAAGGAAAACCTGAGCATTGAGAGAAAACCTGGATCAGGAAGGAAAAAAGGTCCTACAGATATTGGTAAGGCGAAAGAAGTCGAGCGACTCTTTCGAAGAGCGCCTAACACTTCTTTAAGAAAAGCAGCTCGTACAGTGAAATGTTCTACGTATTTTGCACATAGAGTCAAAGCTTATGCTGGACTGAAGGCATACAAAGTCCAAAAGGTTCGAGATCGCAATGTTATAAAGAACTTAGAAGCAAAAAAACGAGCACTTGAGTGGTACTCAAAGAATAATGTCATTTTTGTACCATGAGAGGCAAATCCACTTAACTGTCCAGAACTTCGGCCTGTGGAAAGGTATTGGGCTCTGGTAAAAAAGGAATTGAAGAACACAGGAAAGATTTCCAAGAACATGTCCGATTTTAAGCGCAGGTGGAACACATGCTCCAAAAAGGTATCAGAAGCAACTGTAAAATCTTTAATGGGAGGGTTTCCGAAAAAAGTCGATAATTTTGCAAAACCCGAGTACTAAGTAAACATTTTAATGCTAAATGATTTTGTATAATATGTCATTATATTTGCGTATTTTGTAGAGTTTTTATATTAAAAGGTTTGATTTTTATTTTAGAAAATCCAACTACAAATTTTATTTAGAGCACTCTTTATGAATGCATTTTTGTTCATTCACTTTTATTTTCCATTGGTTTAGCCATTTTTCTATTTGAAATATGTGGTTCTGTAAATTCTTAGATGCTTCAACTGGGTTTTCATTAATACTTAGAATGGCAGTATCATCTGCAAATGTGGACGTGTTTGTATATATATTTGTAGGCATATCAGAGGTGTATATGATATGAAGAATTGGCCCTAATATGATGCGTTGGGGAACACCAGCTTCAATAGGTTGTGGATTACTTAAGAAATCTCCTTCTTTAATAATAAATTTACGATGGGTGAGGTAGCTATCTAGAAGCATGTATATGTCTATGGGGAAAATTTGCTTCAATTTGTAAATTAAACCTTCATGCCATACCTTGTCAAATGCTTATGATACATCAATGAAGAGAGCAGAGTTATATTTCTTTTCTTCAAAAGTTTTTTGAATTGCAGATACAAGTCTATGTGTTTGTTCAATTGTACTATGCTTTCTTCTAAATCCGAACTGATGATTGGGAATGTATCCGATTTCATCCAAAATTTTGCGTTAATTTGGTAACTAACAGTTTTTCAAATAGCTTTGACATATTATATAGAAGACTTATAGGTTTATATGACTCTACTTTTGTGTGATCTTTACCTGGCTTAGGAACCATAGTGATTAATGAAACTTTCCATTCTGGAGGATAATATTTTAGATGTAGAATTGCATTAAAAATAAATGTTATTATTCTTATTACTACTAAGGGTAGCTTTTTTAACATTTTATTTCTCACTTTGTCAAATCCAGGTGCTTTTTTGGGGTTTAAGTCAAGGATAGATTTTATAACCCCCCGAGTCTCAAACCTTATTATGTTCTACGTTGCTGTGCAACAGGAGGTAGCTCCATCATGTCATTTGATATGTTGGGGGTAAATACATTTTTCAGGTGGTTTACAAATAGATTACCTTTCTCTGAGTCGCTTCTTGCCCAGCCTCCCCTCGTAGTTCTCAAAGGTGGTTTACGAATGATAGGACTTTTATAGCTTTGACAGCTGGCCATAATGAATAATCAGATTGTGGTGTCGCATCTAGTCCTTTTAGATAAATTTCCACAATAAGATGGCTCAACAGTTCATTATCCGTTTTATGTGGGTACCAAACGACAGGGTAATACCAACAAACTATAGAGCAAACGAGTGACTTTTGGCAAACCATGGTGACGAGGAGACGAGGTCCATAGACCATATTCTCAACAATTGTCTTTTACAGTAGGGTACTACCTCTGGGCTTTTATTTTCTTTCGGAAATAGACGATATTGCTGACGTAGATATTGACCTACTAAGTAGCTTTTTAAAGTTATTTTTAAAGGTTTAAGAAAATTACGGCCAAAGCCTCCATAGCTGTTTTTAATTTTACCGTTCACCACCTTATGTGAAAAGGGTATTATTGTTTATGCTGATGTATGTAACGCATTGAAATATTGGTCTTGAACCCACCTTTAAGTGTAAGAGTAGACTTAGAGACTGTAGGTTTAAACTACAGAAATATCGTACATATATATGTTTTAGAAAAATCTTTGTATGAAGACAAAATTTAGAAAATATTTGTATGTATTCACGAAAAAAGACATTTAACCTCAATGGTGCAAGAGCACATCGATTTGATGAAGATTAAGTATTCTGGCATGCAACCCAAAAACGCAGTGCCCAGTGAGGATTGTGTACTTTAATTCGTACGAATTATCCAACTAGTAAAAGTTATTGATTAGTTATGTAAAACTCTGAAGTTAGCGGACTGATTTAGGTCAAAGCTTTAACAATGATTGTCAATGTACACAAGCCTTAGAATTATTGGGTATACACTCTTAGTTTTAGATACATACGTGAAATATATATCTTTTGAATGGATGGATATCAGCTTTGTCGGAAAAGTTATTGAAGATTTGCTCATTAATCTGAAGTTAGTTAACTAATCTTATATTCTTAAACGAGCAATAATTGTATATATATATATATATATATATATATATATATATATATAGAATGACTATCTCGAAAACGGCTCTAACGATTTTGATAAAATTTGGACAGTGGGTATCTTTTTTGATGTATAGGTCGAAGAAGAAGGGACTTTTGGAACCTTTGCCTCTAAGAGGTATTTGGTACTTTTTTGATTTTGTGGCCAAAATGTGTAAAAAAGGGATAAGCTGATAACTTAACATCTACAAAAGTAATATGAATAGGAAAATTATGTTAACTGCTTTCTAATAAAATGTACCGAATTCAATTGGTACCAAAGAAGTACCAATTATGCATATGGAACTTTTTGAAATTAGGGGATAAAAAGGGAAAAAATTAGTAATGTTATAACTTTAAAACAAATGAATGTTTGTCTGTATGTATGTTCTTTATAGAATAGTAAACTGTAAATTTGATCATGTTATGCTCTTTAGCAAAGATGTTGCGGATAAGCCGGCGGAGGTTTTTAATTTGGTAAACCGAATTTCCGACAGGTGGCGCCACTGAAAATTACTAAAAATTAATTAAATCGTAAACTGTACATTTGATCATACTATGATCTTTTGCAAAGTTGTAGCGCATGAGCTGGCGAATGCTTTTTAATTGATATGAATAATTTCCGACAGGTGGCGCTACTGAAAATTACTTAAAGTCAATTTAATCGTAAACTGTACATTTAATCATACTATAATTTTTAGCAAAGTTATTGCGGATAATCCGACGAAGGTTTATTAATTGGAATGACCAAAGTCCAACAGGTGGCGCCACTGAAAATTACTCAAAATGAATTAAATCGTAAAGTGTGCATTTGATCAGACTATAATCTTTAGCAAAGTTGTTGCGCATGAGTCGACGGAGGTTTCTGTTGGTATGACCAATTTTCAAAATTATTTAAAATGAGTTAAACTGTAACTGTATAAAATAAAATATATAAAAACTTTAAAATTTGCCTCAAAGTGCTTATCATAAAGCCCCGAGCAAGGCTCATCAATAATATTTGGAGTGTATTGTTCTTTCGATCTGTCCGATGTATGTGTGGAAAGTTTTGCTCTAGTTCTTTGTTCAATTATAATGTGATTTAATTTATCAGCATTAAAGTGAATCCCGGTCGGGGTTATATGGATGATTTCACTAAGTGTGAACCGAGCTCGCCCATTTTCAATACCGAACTTTTCAAGAGATACTTTTGTCAAATGTTGTCCCTCTAGAAAGTTTATTTTAGGCGCTATCGCCCTGAATAACGATATTATACAAAGTCTTTATACTAAATGTCATCATCGTATCTATTATAATTTGTCATTTATTAGCTACTAAGAGATTGCCTTAGGCGAAGTTATACGGGAGCAATTGTCAAACGTGAACGGATTTCTTCCAATTGCAATTAAAAAATTTGAATTTTCGTTGATATGTGAGATTCATACATACATATGTAGGTTTTGAACGGATATCATGTACTTAGCTGCATTTTTGTACTTCATAGGAAGATTACCTAAAATTGCATATATAATACATACTCAAATGTTATCATAATGTTCAAAAGTCAGACACAAAATTAAGATAAATGCAGTGTGTCTGTCTGCTAAAATCAGATTTGTGTAGCTCCTGGAAGCTATATCCATTTTACACAAAATTTTAGGATATCGTCCCACCCTGAATTTCATCGTTGTCGATCAAAACACCTGAAATATCGCTTAAACACTAAATAATATCTACCACAAATTACCGAATGCATCAGAATTTTGGTAATAAAATAAACATCTGAGATATCGACAAAACAGGAGCTTCATAAACTTGACTCCAACAGAAAAAGGGCAGTCAGGTAAACGCATGGACGGACGGACAGACAAACAGACGGACGGACGGATAGGCAAACAGACAGACGGACGTCGCGAAATCGATTCTCCTGCCGATTCTGAGTCGATCGGTACAATTTGATTGGTATTCATAATCAGATTTGTGGAGTTTGTATATCAGATTTTAGGAAATCCTCCCACAAAGAACGCTGTTCATCACAATCGGTCCATAAACACCTGAGATATCGCTAAAACAATACTTACAAAATTTAAACAAAATTTCTTAGGCACATACTTTGGGCAATTTGCTGTACATCACAAGTAGTGTTTTGGCGATATCTCAGTTGTTTATGGGCCGCTTTTGATAAAATTTAATAACGTGCTTGGCGGGGGAATTTCCTTAAATCTGATATAAAATGTAGGTCTGTACTAAAAGAGGATAGTTTTTCCTATTTCTGCATTTAATTTTTTCAACAAACATTTTCTAATGCGTACTTTAGTGTTTTGGCGATATCTCAGTTGTTTATGGCCCAATTTTGATAAAATTTTACAGAGTGCATTGGGGAATCATTTCCTGCAATCTGATGTAAAATATATTATCACATGTATACCAGGAGTATCTTTTATCTCTTGTTATTTAAAAGTGTGTTTCAATCAAAAATTTTAAAATTTTCGTCTAATTTTTGGTATTATTTTCGATATTTTCGGTGTTTATAAACCGATTTTAATGAAATTTTCCTAAAATCTGATATATAATTTATGTAGGTCCATCCTCCAGGGGCTTCAGAAACTTGATTTCAACAGACAGACGGACAGACAGACAGACGGACATCGCTTAATCGATTCTCCTCCCGATTCTGAGTCGATCGGTATAATTTTTATGGGGTCTACGATCAATATTACAAACGGAATCACAAACTTATAATACCCTTTCACCTATTGGTGAAGGGTATAAAAACTAGAGTATGGTAGAGCCATGCGGCAGTCCCGATTTAATATTGAAGTAGTTTGACGATATCCCATCTATAACAACTCTTATAGTGCGATCACGGAGAAAACTAGAAATAAACCGAGAAAAGTCATTACCAACGAAAGGAAGCAACATATTTTGATATAAGTATACCATGCCACACTCTAAAGAACGCCTTGGAAATATCGAGAGCCACAACTTCACTTTCATCAAAATCGTCGCTAAGTATGTTGTTAGACTCCAGAAATTGTATTAGATAGAAGTTGACAATACTCTCCATTGGGCGGTAATTTTCGGGTTAATTAGCCTCAAAATTTTTGAGGATTGGCGTTACATGAACCACCTTCTAACATATTGGAAATTTACTAGCACAGTACAAGGTGCATATTAGTGGGCAAGCTAACGTCAAAGAACGCTGCTTCAAGACCAGTGCTAGTATGCCATCCGACCCAGGATACCTATTTATATTAAGATATGATAAAGCCTTTTTAACAGCTAGAACCTGAAAAAATATACCGGGCAGAGTTTTAGACATTCTTTAGAGTGCGTGATGCGGTTGATTACTTTCCGCCAAGCACGATTTGCAAATATTGCAAATATTTTAGCCAGTAGGTTGCCTTTATCAACAAGGTCAGTGAGTGATTGCCTTCCTTTAGGAGTGTTGGATCGTTGACTCTTTTAATGAATAAAGCGTTAATTCCCAAAATAAATAGACTTTGTTGGTGTCACTCCAGTAGCAGAGGTTTATAAGGTATCGGACTCCTCAATGTTCCAATTGTCTAGTGTCAACCCACAGGGTCTTTGCTTAATTATTGCCAATTAGTTAAAATAGCCTAAAGTACTAACGGTTCTAAAGAGTACTTTATTAAGTTTTTAAAATTTCAATTAAAAATGTATCAACATTTTTTTCTTTTTTTTTTTTGTTTGAAAGAGCTTTTTTTAGAATTATTTAACATAAGGGATTTCATAGTTTAAATAAAGAGTGTTTCGAATGAAATATGCATTTACTTTTTTTATGGATATTTATGGATTGCCAAAAAAAGTACGGGAAAACATAACAAAAAAACTCCGTCATGGGCTTTAAAAAAATAGCAATAAAAATTAAAGTTGACCCTCGAACTGTTGCAAATCCCATTAAACTACATAAGGAAGACCTTAGCATTGAAAAAAAAACCTGGATCAGGAAATAAAAAAACTCTTCGAAGAATGCCAAAAACAGCTCGTATGGTAAAATGCTCCAATAGTTTTTTCCACAGAGCCAACGTTTATATTGGGCTGAAGACATACAAAGTTCAGAAGCTTTAAAGAACATAGGAGCAAAAAAACGACCGAAAAAATCAGAAAGAGTTCCGGATAAAAAAAACAAACAAAATTATCAAAGAAATTTCTTGTGTGCCAAGCTACTTTCAGTTGTGGCAAAGGAAGCCAATCATTTATGGCATCAGGCACGATAAATACAGAAATTAATAAACGGAGTGCCTACAAAAACTGTTTTACTTTTTTTGGGACAGCTCCGAGTGTCTTTATTTTTTTGGTCTGATTTGGCATTATTCCACTGTATAAAAAAGACACTCGAGTGGTATTCCAACAATAATGTTATATTTAACCCAATACAAAATTCATTCGGAACACTCTTTATTTACTACAGCTTTTCGAGATTTGCATTTTACTATGATTTCGTGGAATTTGATCGATAGCATAGATTGTGTTGGCTTTAATGATCACTGTGGGATATGTCTTATTTGCATTCACCGGCAAATTAAAAAATCCTTAAGCCACTTAAGAACCTTACACCAGAAATTGGATTGATTATTTTAAGAAGCGAATTCCATACTTTGGTATAAAGTTAGGAAAAGGTTATAGGCAATACTTTTGAAAAATTATATTGTTCGAAGGTAAAATAAAATACATATGTAGGTGGAAAGGGTATTATAAGTTTGTGCTGATGTATGTAACGCATAGAAATATTTGTCTTAGACCCATCTTTTAGTATACCAATAGTCTTAGAATCACTTTCTGAGTCGATTTAGCGATGTCCGTCCGTCCGTCCGTCTTGCTGGTTGGCTGGACCCCCATGTAAACCTTGTAATCAAACTACAGGTCGCAATTCTAAAGATAAATTGATGAAATTTGGCACATATTATTTTTTTTGGTAATAGGACCATTGCTATTGAAATTCGTCAAAATTGGTCCTTTATTTATGGTACCTCCCATAGGTCCCACTTTCCGGAATTGATATATTGGCCACAAATACCAAGATTTTTTTATGAAATTTAAAACAAATACTGCTTATGTAAACTTAAATCACTATACCAAATTTCGTTGAAATCGGTCCACATTTGACCATAGCTCCCATACAAACTCTTTCTTGAAAAAGCACTAAATGAGACAAAAATCACTAAAACGCTCGTATATCCAAAGATAATGAAATTTTTTTTTGAGAATTATTTTTTGCATACATAATTTCTGCAACGACTGTAATTAACTTGCCAAATTTCGATATAATCCACATTTGACCCTAGCTCTGAAAATGACGAAAACAGCTTAAATATATGTTTTGAGAAAATGTTTGTACAGGGTGGCCCAGAAAGACCGAAGTGGTGTGAATTGCTTATAACTTTTTATTTAAGAGATATTTTTTTATTTTTTTTTTTTTTAAATACATTAAATTTATGGGGAATATTTTTGGATTAGTTATTAAAAATGATATCTCGCAAGTGGTGGCCATATTCTGCTTCGCACAAATGTGCTCTTTCCAACACATTTTCCATGACCTTTCGCAAAACTTCCGGTGGTATGTTGTTAATTTCTTCTCGAATATTGGTTTTTAACTCCTCAATAGTCCTAGGCTTATTAACATAAACTTTTCCTTTTAAATAGCCCCAAAGAAAACAGTCTGGAGCGGTTAAATCCGGGGACCGCGGAGGCCAATTAAAATTGCTGTTACGAGAAATTATTCTTTCACCAAAGATGTCGCGTAAAAGAGTCATTGTGGCCCTCGCAGTGTGCGCTGTGGCTCCATCCTGTTGGGACCATATTTGCGGATGGTTTTCCACGGCTGGCCTTACAAAATTTTGCAACATGGCCCGATATCGATCACCATTGACGGAAATGGCGACACCTTGTTAATTTTCAAAAAAAAAAATGGGCCAATGATCCTTTCTGAAGAAACACCGCACCAAACGGTACACTTAACTGGGTGCAATTGTCGTTGATGAAGTACTCTCGGGTTTTCCGTAGCCCATATCCTACAGTTTTGCTTGTTAACGAACCCATTTAATTGAAAATGGGCTTCGTCACTCATTATTAAGTTATGAATAAAATTTGGATTCTCTTGTGCTTTTTGCTGGAAATAAATTGCATAGTCAAGTCGTTGCTGGTAATCTGTTGGTTTCAATTCTTGGACAAGTTGAATTTTGTATGGAAACAATCCTATGGTGTGCAAAATTCGCTGCAGCGACGTTCTTGAGAGGCCCAGTTGTGACGAACGTCTCCTGGTTGATGTTTCTGGATCCTCCCGAATACTCTCCTGTACCACTTGAATATTGTCAGCCGTGTGGACAGTTCGGTGTCTGCCGGGACCAGGAAGGTTCCTTACTGCTCCTTGTTCTCGAAAATTTGCAACCAGACGGTTGATTGTTGACATTAAATTGACGACGGTATGCACGCTGAGTCAACACAATGGACCGTTGATTTGAAAAGTAAATTTCAACAATTTGGGCACGTTGTTCAATTGTGTATTGCTCCATTATAAATTATCCAAGTCTTCTTTACAAAATACTGAAAAGAAAAGAAAAAAAATTATAAGAAAAAAGTTATAAGGAATTCACACCACTTCGGTCTTTCTGGGCCACCCTGTATGATGGCAAAATTAAGAAAATATTTGTCATTATACAGAAAAAATAACACCTTTGACCTTAGTGGTGAAGGGTATCGTATGGTCGGGCTTGACCGACTATAGCACTTTCTTACTTGTTTTTAACTTTAATTTGCCAGTCTGTCTTGTTGTTGTTGTTTTTTTTTTTTCATTTTTATTAAAATCAAAGTAAACAACTCACAGACATTGACTCAAATATTAATAGAAACTCTATACAATCATAAAAAGAAGTGAGTAACAAATAATTTTTGAACATTTGATAATTAATGCTAATTGATTGCACTGATTTTCCAGTTCAATTGTAGCTACAACTTAAATATTTATCAATATCCGCTACACACGCAACTCAAAGGTTTCACATGAACATCTAATTACTACAAAGACAGACTGGCTGACTGAATGACTGAGGGATAGATATACAGATACTCGTATCTGTGAAAGTAAACTTGATGTTACTCAAACTAAAGATACAGATACTTTCATCGTACATTCTTCTACATTAAGAATGTTATTTTAACAATTTTTGTATGTAAATAAGTATTTTATTTGACTTATTTGAATTCTAAAAATTTTTCAGTTCGATTGTTGATTTTTTCTTCACTTTTTAAACTGTGTCAAAAATCCTATAGCGTATCGGTATCTAACATAAGAAATGGAATACTTTTAATTTAAATAAATATATAGTAAATTTTTTTAATTTGTGAACTTGTTCCTAAAAAGAAATGTAAACATTTTAACAAAAACCCAAATAAACATACAAACATTATCTATCACACATGAAAAAGATTTCTCATTTTCTGTATAAGTATAGGTAATTTTCAGTGGATACATCAACAAAATAAAAATGTGTCTATGTCTCCACTTCCCTTCTCTATAAACACATGTACATAAGTATGTATGTGTGTATATTCAGAGTATTCCATAGTTCGAGGTGTTAATTTCATGAGGGTTCAATTAGAGTAATCAATATTTTTCTTTAAGTTAACGTCAGCTTTTCGTTTGCTTGTATTTTATATCATTCGTATTTATTTAAGATGATTTATGTTTAATTAAACAAAATAATAAATTTAGGCTCTAATAAATAGTCTAATAAAATTGTATCAAGTTTTTATAATTTCAATAAAAATTTTCCTCTAAAAAATTATATTAATATTTAGCGGAAATTGTTTTTTATCTTTGAAAAAAATTTTAATTTGTCCATACTTTATTTCTGGGCAATATTATATGACCTTTCGGCTGCTTTTGAAAACTTTTTGTCTAATTAACATACTTTTAATTATTAGTTTAATCACTTTTATTTACCACCTTTTATTTATTTTTATTAATAGACTTTTTTTTAGAAATTTGAAGCTGGTTTAAAAGAAAAAGACATATTTTTATAACAAAAATACTATTTTGAACAAAATTAATATCGGTACATAATATATTGGACAGATTCTTTCTTTATGAACTTAGTATTTATGAAAATGAATGTCAATGTATATCGTCAGAATACTAGTATGCTACGAATATAAAATTAACTACATTTGTTGTTAAAGAAATTTTTTTTATACCCGAAAAAAATATTTAATAATATTCATCAAAAATCAAAAACTGACTCACCTCCTGTATTTGTGTCAGAGTATCCCCTGATAGCACGATATCTGGGGATACTCTGACACAAATACAGGAGGTGAGTCAATTTTTGATTTTATTTTTTGCAGAAACTTGAAAATATTTAACTCTGGGTCGAAACCCATATCTGTTGTAAAGAACTGAGAAGTACAGAATGACTGTTCATTTCTGATAACACAGGTCTACATACAAAAATGTATGGGGTCACTTAATGTCTTCTTTTAGATTTTGACTTAAAAAAAGAAAAAGTATTCAGAACAGAAAATGTATTCAAAACATTGGAGTAATTTTCCCCAAAAATTTATGTTCTTGACGATACCCTGTCGTCAAATGAGTAGTTAACTACAAAAAAAGTTAACTTTAAGTTAACATGTATCGACTATCTTAAAGTCCACTACAATGCAATGCAACATTTACATTACAAAAAGTGTATACAAACACCAAGCGGTATGTTTTTAAGAAATAATAGAAATATTTTTCTAAAAAACTTCAACATTGCAGCTTATAATTAATTTATACAATTCCAATTTTTAAATCCAAAAAAAGGAATTGTATAAATAAATTATAAGCAACTAAGCTTTCAAGACTAGTGATGGGACAAGGGTAAATACCCAAATGGTAAATTGGATATTAAAAGGTTAATACACAGGTATTTACCCAAGCACTTGGGTATTTACCCAAAATGTGGGTATAAATCAAAATAAAAAAAAAACAAGTAAGAAAGCGCTATAGTCGGTCACGCCCGACCATACGATACCCTTCACCACTAAGGTCAAAGGTGTTATTTTTCCTGTATAAAGACAAATATTTGCTATTTTCTCAAAACTTATATATTTAATCTGTTTCCGTCATTTGGACTTATATGAGAGTTAGGGTCAAATGTGGACCGATTATCGAAATTTGGCAAATTGATTACAGTTGTTGCAAAAAATATGTACGCAAAAAATAAACTCAAAATTTTCAATATCTTTGGATTTACGAGCGTTTCAGTGATTTTTTTGTCTCATTTAGTGGGTTTTTAAAGAAGAGTTTGTATGGGAGCTATGGTCAAATGTACGACCCGATTTCAACGAAATTTGGTACAGTGATTTACAGGTTTACATAAGAAGTACATGTTTTAAATTTCATGAAAAAATATTGATATTTGCGGGAAGTGGGACCTATGGGATGTACCATAAATAATGGACCGATTTTGACCAATTTCAATTGCCATGGTCCCATTATCAAAAATATGATCTGTGCCAAATTTCATCAAATTATCTTTAGAATTGCGACCTGTAGTTTGATTACAAGGTTTACATGGGGGTCCAGCCAGCCAGACGGATGGACGGACGGACATCGGTAAATCGACTCAGAAAGTGATTCTAAGCCTCTTGGTATACTAAAAGGTGGGTCTACGACAAATATTTCTATGCGTTACATACATCAGCACAAACTTATAATACCCTTTCCACCTATGGTGGTGAAGGGTATAATTAAAAGAAGAAGCTGTGGGTGCTAAGGGGATGTTCAGAAGCAGCTGAAGTACTAAAAGCTGTTAAATTCGAATATCCAATTTGCTTAACTGCTTACTTCCACAAATTTCTTTACACTAATTTACTGGAGAAATTTCATCCAAACAAAAGTTTTGGCCCAAAAATCATTTCTGGCCTTGTAATTGACAAAATCTGCCATTACATGTATGTTTAGCGCCTGTGACATTGTGTAAGTGAATTCCAATGCAGGAGGTACCTCAGATAAATTCGAAAATGTTCAAAATTCTGTTGCTCTACGTAACAACGAGTATTTTTTATTCAAATGAGTATCTACCCCAAATTAGATATATACCCGGGTATGAAGGTGGGTATAAATAGGTAAATACCCAGCGTTAGGTAAATGCCCAGGTCTAAACCCTGGGTATTTACCTAACGGAAATAATTTTGTAACTTTTGAACGACTGGAGATATTTAAATCAAATTTGGCATGGTGCTAGTCAAGGAGTATTCGAGTTGGTTTTCAAAAGCACTGGTCCATGAGGGGTCGGGAGAGTGATTGATGGACCTTCAAAATTGGTCACCTCGGATGTTCGACTTTTTTAAAAATTCGCCAAAAAATGAATTTATGGATGGATTGAAAAGAAATTTAAAACTTAAATTGTCCTTGAAGATCTACAAAAACTACGCTTACATATGTAGGTTATCTCCTTTGGGTTTCGAGATATTTGGGTAAAAAGGAATTTATGGGTTGATTTTTTGCCTATTTTTTAAGCTTTTTTGATCTGGTGGACACATCTGAGAACCAAAAATTTTTTAAGAATATTCGTTAAATTTGTAATAAAATTTTAAATAATTTTTGTGTAAGTCGGTTATAGATATCTTCTTTCGTTTAAAAGTTAAAAATATTCAAAGTTGAAACTTAAAAAAATTTGTTTTTTTTTTTTGAGTTTTTCCCTAAAAGATAGCTATATTTTTTCACTAATAAAAAAAATATATTTTCTTAAGAAACATAAAAAGATTTTTAAAGTTTTTAAAAGAAAACATAATGTGAATGCGTATAAAACAAATTTCTTGCTAATAGGACTTTTGGTCCTCGCACATGCCCTCTCCAAAAATGCCAATTTGGAAAAAAAAAATTTAGTTTAAACAAAAATTTTTCAAAAGGCAAAGCACCGATTTGAAAAAATTATAATGTTTATATTTTTTGACGTATCTGTTATTGATTAGAAAAGTTTTTTCTGAAACGCGCTGAGAATAGAGCCAGTGTTTCCATATTGTAAAAAAACTCATTTTTTGAAACCCCTTTTTCCCGAGTTGGGAATTGGGGTATTTTTTAGTTAAAATTTGGAATTTTTTTTAGTCTATTGCTTTAAGATCTTATTGGTCTACATAACTACAAAATTTCATTGTGATATCTTTATTCATGTCATTTCTACAAAATATCAAATATTGAAATTATTTTCCTTAAAAAAGTAGAAAAGTAATATTTTTTTGTTTTACGATACAAAGTGTAAAAAATTTAACTCACTTAAAAAAGATTTTTACTTGGTGTTCATCTCCTGGTCTTTCCCGATTCAATGATACTAAACACGTATATCAAGCTTTAATACATAGCCTTTAAAAGCTCTGAAAACTTTGCCTCCCATAGCAATTTTAAGATAAATATTGGAGTATTAGAGAGTAATGAGTGCAACAAAATTTGGAACGTCAATAGAAGAGGTGTGAGGCTTTTAGATCAATGTTTAAGAACGTATTTTTCGGTAGCACAGTGGGCTCTACAGTGGGCCAAAGTTGCCTACCTCGGGTATATAGACCATTCACTGTGCGTCTGTTCAACAAAGCTATAGAGACCGCTAACTGGGCACCTTTAGCAAAGCCTCAGCTAACAGATTTAAATATCTTATCGGAAATGTGGAGGGGCAGTCTTGGAGGAAATTTTTTAGTGGCATCAAAGGTTCATAACAAACTTTTCAAAAACTGATAACATCGCCCTCGATTGCAGCCTATATTCAGAGTTCTAGCGGCAGATGGACAGAGGATCCGAAACTGCCGAGGTGCTCATGGAAACTCACTTTCAAGACTGTAGATCTCTCAATAAGGGCACAGCTATAAGTTATACTGAATATAAGTCGATTCCGATCTCTTAAGATAGGACAAGTGTAAAATATGCTCTTGGTAGTTTTAATCCGTTAATATCCCTAAGAACATGGGCTACTGCATATCCACTCCCCTATTTGGCAAATCCTTTACTGTGATTATCTCTGGAGATCATACTTCCTCTGATGATGGATGTCTGCAGTTATACACGGAAAGATCTACATCAAAGAAGGGGTGGATAGAAATCTGTTTTAAACTCCTTGATCTCTGTAGTACTCTTCAGGCCGAGATATCGGCTATATACAAGACAGTTAAGTGGCTAAGATACCACAAAATATATGAAAGAGATATTCGTTTTCGTATCACTGCCAGTCTGCCATTAAATCCCTATCTAAAGTGAATACGACATCTTTTCTACCTCGCCGCGCATCTAGATGTGTCTCGCCATCTATATACGGGTCAGCCTAGAACACTTGGTTTACTAAAACCAGTTGTTCGTACCTAAATGGGCAAACATGGCCCATTTAAATACGATAAGAATAGTTAATATAACTTATATCTTTACCTCACCACCTATTTCGCAACTTGATCTCAACTCGCAGCGGGTACTGCGTTTTTGGGTAACATACCAGGGACTTAATCTTCAAAGTAACGACTACTGTCGCAATTGTCATAAAATCGGTCAGAAAGAGACAGTCACTATCCGACTTTTGTACCGCCCCGCTCTTACAAATTTAAGGGCTCTTCATATGGGTGCATCTTTTCCGCATGATTTATCTGATCTATCGAATATAAATGTTCACAAAATAGAACCTACTGGCTGGCTCAAATATACCTGCATTTTCATTTCAATTTAATTTTTTTTTTTTTTCTAGTCTATCCCTTGCAAAGACACTACTTTAGGAACCAAGTGATGCTGACTTAGTCATCAGCTACCTGCCAAACCTTAAGACATATAGTACCTTGACCGAGCCTTGCTCGGAGTTTTATGATAAGCCTTTCAAAGAAAATTTGAAACTTTTCATATAATTTATTTTATAACGTATATACTTGCGATACACATTTTGTTTCCAAGTTCATTTGTTTAAAAGTAAAAAAAGTACCAAAAATATTTTTCACACATTTTTGGTCTTGCTGGGCCTTTCTTCCAAAAAGTTCCTCTTATTTTTCAGCTGATAAAAACGCAATTTAAATATTGTTTCCATACCTATTACTTTAAAAGTTATAATGTAACAAATTTTAACTCTTTTATCCCCTAATTTCAAAAAAGCTCCATATGCGTATTTGGTACCAATTGAATTCCGTACATTTTATTAAAGCTCAGTCAACATTTTGTTTCTATTCATATTACTTTATGAGATGTTAAGTTATAATGTTATCTCTTTTTTTACCCATTTTGAACCCCGAAATCACAAAAGTACCAAATACGTGTTCAATATTTATATTTCACATCTATTGATTGCAGTACAAAGTTCCTTTCTACATTCATGGCTACAAAAGATAAGAGTGTTTTAAAAAAGGTACCAAAAAACTATTTTCACCCTTTTTTGCGCCCTATCCAGCATGGCTTCAAAAAAGCACCAAACCATTTTCGATTTTTCCCCCTTTTACCCGTTTTTACCCTCTTAAAGGTAAAATTTGCAAAAGTCCCTTTTTACTCGACCTATACATTAAAAAAGGTACCCACCGTCCAAATTTCTCAGTTGAAAAGGCTACAAAATTCCCAATAATTGGCGAAATAAAAACTTTATTTTTACGAGGTGTCTCTTGCTCAAATATTAGGCTCAATATTGCCTTATACCTGTAAATTAGACGCTAAACCAGTATTGTTGAAACGTGTTCTATTGTTTGAAATGCATAAAAATATTTTTTTTTATATATTTGACCAACACTCAGGGGATGACCCCTACGTATGCATTGCATTGTGATGGAACTAGGAAAAAACGTTATGGGAAGGAGGAAAGAGGGAGTAGTGTTTGTGGATATTTGATTTAAATTTTTTGATGTCATAGATGAGCGGAAAGATTTCTGGGGGAAGTT
Source organism: Stomorhina lunata (assembly GCA_933228675.1). Classification (NCBI taxonomy): domain Eukaryota; kingdom Metazoa; phylum Arthropoda; class Insecta; order Diptera; family Rhiniidae; genus Stomorhina; species Stomorhina lunata. The sequence continues at coordinate 90,710,257 of OW121740.1, read as the reverse complement.
TATTCCACATACGGACAGTATGCGTTGTGCGATCCACTGGCCAATCGACAACAAATGGATGAGTCCTTGAGGACATACGAGTACTGCGTGCAAAAGTTCGGGTTTCGGGAACAAGGTCCCTGATTTCATTAGAACACATACCATTGTAGTATCAATAGAACAGTGAAACACAACCCACATTGCGACGATGTTCTAGTGAGTCAATAGAGCTGGCTACCCTACTGTCACCAATAAGCACCTTCGCCCTCTCTCGTACACGGTCGAGTAACTCCAAAATAGACTTTGGAGCACCGACCCATACATGAGAGTTGTATTCCATTTTAGGCCGGATAAAGGTGGTATAAATAGTAAGGAGATCAGATGGAGTGAAGTATGTCTTACACCGTTTTAAAAAACCTAGACACTTGAATGCTTCCTTCGACACTTGAAAAATATGTTGAGTCCAACGGACATCCAACGGAAAGAGCAGAACAGATTGCTATTGGGCGGTAATTTTCAGGGTTATTAGCCTTACCCTTTTTTGGGATTGGCGTTACATTAGCAACCTTCCAATACAGAGGAAATTTACCAGCATGGTATAGTGTGCTGAAAAGGTGAGCCAATGGACGAGCTAAAGTCGAAGAGCACTGCTTCAAGACCAGTGCTGGAATGCCATCCGGCCCAGAAGGCTTATTTGTGTTCAGATCCGCTAAAACCTTTTTGACAGCACGGGCTCGAAAGAATATACTAGGCATAGTTACAGATACTCTTTCAGACTCGGGCAGTGGTTGACTGCTTTCCGGCAAGTGTGAGTTACTTGCAAATAGTTCAGCCAAGAGGTTAGCTTTGTCAACCGGGTTAGTGAATGATTGGTCGTTCCTTAAAAGAGTAGGAATTGAAGAACTAGCATTATCCTTCACCCTTTTAACGAATGGCCAGAAGCTTTTACTGCCCCTAGGAGCAGTAAGAATTTTGGCACGAAGACGCTGCTCGCAAAGAGTTTTTTTACGTCTTAGCACTTTGGCACACAAAGACCTCGCCTTTTTGCGTAGCGAATCAGTATCTGGATTTTTGTTATTACGCCAGATACTGAATGCTTTCTCTCTGGATTTGACTTCATTTTTGCATATCGAATTAAACCAAGATTTTTGTCTGGGTTTAATGGTAGAATTTTTGCATGAGATGAAGGCTTTCATTCCCAGCATTATCACATTTACATTCATAAATTAAGCGTAAACATTTCTGTGAATGATTCGAATACTTTTTTTCGAGCAGCTCCTATAGAATATAGTTTTTGGTTCTTTACAGTCACAAACTCATTTGTATTTTAATAAAATTCAGCAAAAATATTGCTTGTGATAACTGAAATCAGTGTAAAAAATTCAAATCTTTATTTTTCTTTATTTTCTTTTTAAAGAAAAACTCTCAAAAGTAGTTTAAAACACTTATAAATCTATAGATATGTATATATTTTTTATTTTTTTTAATAAATATAAATCGATAAACGAAATTTGATAACATAAGCTCAGCATTTGAACCTAGCTCTCATATTAGACCCTATGCTAAAAATTACATAGATATACTTGTATCTTGAAAATGACAAAAAAAACAACACAAATATGTCTCTAAGAATTAAGAAAAACTTGTAGGGTAGGAGGGGGACCATTTGCCATAGGGGCGCATTTGCCACCACTAATTTTCTTGAAAACTAACTTATCTTTTTTGATGCTGTAATCGTTTTAATATTTGTTTATCATTGATATTCTATATCTCAAATTTTGACTGCTGTAGCTTTCATATTTAAAACATCAGGCATGATTTACTGTTTTAGCAGATCCTGAAAAAATATTTTGCTACAAGTATTTTTGTAATATTTTCCTTAGTTTTCTGTTATCCTAAGAAATTATTCATTAGTTTAATAAACAATTTGGTATTGAGAACAAATATTTTAAGTTTTTATCAATAAATCTATTTCTTATGTGAAAAATTGTTCTTTACATCTAAGGACTTTTTTTGAGCCCGACATTCGTAATATCTCTAAAAAGGATATCGTATTTTAGTTGCAAGGTAAAATCCATCTTCCATCTTAACATTTTTTTTTAATGTTGATATGTCACAGTACAATGTTAACAGAGGCCCAATAGTTTAAATTTTGATATCTGAATTGTTTACTGTTTTGTTTAATTTATCCATGTGAAATGAACTTGAATTAATTTTTTGGTTTGTTTGTTTTGTATATTAAAGCTTTATAGAAATAAAAATTTACTTTATTACGACAACTTTTTTACTTCTTTTTTACATCCAACTTATTGGCAAATGTGCCCCATGGATGGGGCACATTGGCCACTTTTAGTTAATTTGCTATTTTTTAAATTTAATACATAAAGAAAAGCCGTAGGCAATCTAAACCAACACAGTTTAAAAGCTAACATATATAGGTACCTATGAAAAAATTGTGATAACTCTCCCGGTAAGAAACCTAGAGCACTTAAAAAAAAGTGGCAAATGCTCCCCCATCTACCCTACATTTTGTAGGTTCATGTTTGACCTTAGTTGAAGGGTATCAAGGAAACAAGTGTTTTATGTTTTTGGGTACAGGAAGACGTTACGCACTTAGTTTGTACTGGTTTACTTTTCAACATTATAATGGTCCGAAAAATTTGGCTACTGTATTTGCCGGTCGTAGATGTCCTAAATAAAGAGTGTTCTAAAAAAAATATGCATTTACTATTTTAGACAAAATTTATCCATAGTGCAAGAAATAATTTATTTTTTGATCAAGTTAGTTTCTATAGATATGTCAGATACTATTATTTTAGAAATTATTAATTTTCAATAGTTATTTCAATCAAAATGGACTGCGAAAAAAAAGTTCGTGAAAATATAATTAAAACTTTTCAAAAAAATCCGTCATGGACTTTTAAAAAAATAGCTAAAAATTTGAAAGTTGACCCTCGAACGGTTTCTAATGCCATCAGACGGTATAAGGAAAACCTGAGCATTGAAAGAAAACCTGGATCAGGGAGGAAAAAAGGTCCTACAGATATTGGTAAGGCAAAAGAAGTCGAGCGACTCTTTCGAAGAGCGCCTAACACTTATTTAAGAAAAACAGCTCGTACGGTGAAATGTTCTACGAATTTTGCACATAAAGTCAAAGCTTATGCTGGACTGAAGACATGCAAAGTCCAAAAGGTTCCAGATCGCAATGCTATATAGAACTTAGAAGCAAAAAAACGAGCGAAAAAATTGAAGTCTGATTTTATAAAAAAATACACCTGTTGTGTGATGGATGATGAAACATAAGTACTGGCAGACTTTTCTCAACTTCCTGGTCAAGATTTTTATGTTGCTGATAAACGGGGCAATGTTCGGCAAGAGTTTCGTACAAAAAAACAAACAAAATTCCCTAAGAAGTTTCTCGTGTGGCATCTGGCACAATAAACACAGAAATTTATATAAAGGAGTGCCTACAAAAACGGTTGTTACCCTTTTTAAGAGAGCACAGAGTGACTACATTTTTTTGGCCCGATTTGGCACTTGAGTGGTACTCAAAGAATAATGTCATTTTTGTACCATGTGAGGCAAATCCACCTAACTGTCCAGAACTTCGGCCTGTGGAAAGGTATTGGGCTCTGGTAAAAAAGGAATTGAAGAACACAGGAAAGATTTCCAAGAACATGTCCGATTTTAAGCGCAGGTTGAACACATGCTCCAAAAAGGTATCAGAAGCAACTGTAAAATCTTTTATGGGAGGGTTTCCGAAAAAAGTCGATAATTTTGCAAAACCCGAGTACTAAGTAAACATTTTAATGCTAAATGATTTTGTATAATATTTCATTATATTTGCATATTTTGTAGAGTTTTTATATTAAAAGGTTTGATTTTTATTTAAGAAAATCCAACTACAAATTTTATTTAGAGCACTCTTTATATTGCAAACACAAATTTATTAAATTCTTTGTTCGGAACTTTATTCTTCAACAAAATTTTTCTAAAATTGTATTAAAAACGAAGTTTTTTTGTTTTGAAATTAAGACCAGCTTAAAGGTCTAAAAATCTTCTAAAATAATACTATTTTAATAAAATGTTAAATTAATTGGCAAATAATCTAAAAACTATACAAATTTGTTTAAAATCAATATTTTTTTTAATATAATGCCAATTAACAAGTCTTCACACAACATTACGTAAATATAATGAAAAATATACAGACATATGTACATATGTATGTACTTATGTATATTTTGTTTACATATTTAGTATATTTATGCATATATATTTTATAAACACTTTAATTATTAAATTAAATACTAAGATACAGTGATATCAGTTCGGGAATTTTATAAATCTAGTAAATAACCTGAGTTCAAATCCTAGAAAAACTAAATTCCAGTTTTTTTATGATCTAATTGGCCAGCTTCAATTCAACGTGATAAAAGCTTCAGTTCTCGGTTAGTAACTACGAATTTAATCCGACAAAATAAATACTTCGTCTCTTGGTCAACAAATTTAAGGGGAAAAAAATACTCCGATGAGATAAAAACTTCGGTTCTAGATCGGCTAACTACTATAAAATAACAATCGGATCAACTGTCTGCGATATTAACTACTAGGAAGAACTCTGGGCTCTGTCTACTTTAGTGTTGAAAACTAGAATACTTAGGCTGGTACAGATATAGATTAAACAACAAATAATATTCGCATTATTTGAAAATATTAGGAAGGTAGCAAAAAATGAAAAATAGGGTGTTAACAAAAAAGAGGTTGAAGACTGATAAAAAAGAAGAATTTAGTAATATTTGAAATGCCATGATACCAGGGCCCTATTTCCATAAACTACAATTCTAAAAGTTTACAAGTTACAATTACAAGTCTAATTCTTACAAGTGCTGTTCAATTGTGTTTCATTAAAATTTTCACAGCAATTGTAACTTTTTGGACTTGTAAACTACAATTGCTACAATAACAATTTCTAAAATTACAATTTCTACAATTATAATAAAATAAAATATTTTGATAAATATATAGAGTCAAATAAAACATTTTTGAACTCGTACTGAACACCATCTACGATTTTCAATTTTTACACTTCTTCAAAATTTTTAATTTCGCTTTGGTTCAGATTTTATGGCGGTTCAAAGTTCATTTTTTTCAACTTTTTTCCGAAATATACCCACTTTATATGCCTATACGTTTATCAGATTTTTATAAGACTAGGCTCATGTTTTAGCATATGTGATGTAGTTTTATTTCCTTTTAATTAAAAAATTTAATCTTGTATTCAAATTCAAAATTTGCACTGAAATATTATGAATTGTTTTAGAAAAAGTTTTTTGTTTTCCGATCCACCATGGGCCCATTTTTTTTGGCTTTCACATTTTGTTATCTACACTATTATCCACATTTGACCATACATAGCCTTCACCACTATAGGTGGAAAGCGTATTATAAGTTTGGGCTGATGTATGTAACGCATAGAAATATTGGTCTTAGACCACCTTTAGTACACCAATGGACTTAGAATTCATTCCTAAGTCGATGTCAGTCCGTCCGTCCATCTGGCTGAACCCCCATGTAAACATTGTAATCAAACAAAATAAATAAATGGTCATTAATATTGATTTGATTTTGTGTTAATTTTAACTAATTTTTATTAAAAGATAGTTAAAAACTAAATTTGAATTCAATTTATCATTCACTTGTAACTTGTAAATTTCTCAGTCGACCCTATGCTTCTTTCCTATAATTCTACAAGTGTACAAGTACAAATTTAGATTAGTGAAACAAAACCTACAAGTGGTTTTGTTTCACTGATTTGTAAACTTGTCAATTGTAAAAATCACTTGTAGGTACAAACTTGTAATTGTAATTTAATGAAACACAATTTTTTACAAGTTCACAATTTTACAGGCACTTGTAATTGTAGACTTGTAACTAAGTGAAATAGGGCCCAGGTTCCTACAATTGAACGGCACCTTTATGTCTATTAAAAACACGGTAGGGCCTGAATGAAGGAGATAAATTAAATCAGCTATAGTTTCTTAAAAAAACCGATATCTTGTAATCATCTTATACCCTTCACCACCATAGGTGGGAAGGGTGTTATAAGTTTGTGCTGTTGTATGTAACGTATAGAAATATTTGTCTTAGACCCAACTTTTAGTATACCAATATTTTTAGAATCACTTTCTGAGTTGATTTAGCGATGTCAGTCCGTCCGCCCGTCTTGCTGGCTTGAACCCCATGTAATCCTTGTAATCAAACTACAGGTCGCAATTCTAAAGATAATTTGATGATAATTTTTGTTGATAATGGGACCATGGCTACTGAAATTCATCAAAATCGGTACATTATTTATGGTACCTTCCATAGGTTCCACTTCCCGAAATTGATATATTGGCCACAAATATCAATATTTTTTTATGAAATTAAAAAAAAATAAACTAAAATCACTGTGCCAAATTTCGTTGAAATCGGTCTACATTTGACCATAGCTCCCATACAAACTCTTCTTTAAAAACGCACTAAATGAAACAAAAAACACTAAAACGCTCGTAAATCTAAAGATAATGAGAATTTTAAGTTTATTTTTTGCATAAATTTTTTAATAACTGTAATAAATTTGCTAAATTTCGAGATAATCGATCCACATTTGACCCTAGCTCTCATTTAAGTCCAAATGTCGGAAGCAGCTTAAAAATATAAGTTTTGAGAAAATGTTTGTATGATGGCAAAATTTAGCAAATATTTATCTTTATTCAGGAAAAATAACACCTTTAACCTTAGTGGTGAAGGGTATCGTATAGTCGGGCTTGACCGACTATAGCACTTTCTTACTTGTTATATTTATAAATTGGCTGTAGTTTTTTTAATAAGCTTGAAATAGCCTCCGAAAATCACTTAAATGATTATAAATATAAAATTTTAATAGCTTTGATAAAATTATAGTACAGAAAAGTTGTATAAATACCTAAAAATATACAATTTTCACAAGAATCGGTAAACATTTAACCATAGCTTTCATATAAACCTCTATATACCATAAAAACCACTTAAATGCTCATAACTGAAACCCCTTTGTTTAGTATGCACAAACAAGTTTTATGAAAGCAAAGATTTTATATATTAACACAAATCATTTTTGAGACAGTCGGTTCACATTTATCCATAGATCCCATACATTTCCATCTCAGAAAGCAATGGAAGGTACTTAAATGTTAATAACACTGTTAATAACACACTAAAAAAAATCGGAAAACGACCTAGCTTAGGCTGTAGGCCTTATTGAGTACATGACAAATCGTGCTAAAAATTTTCAGAAATACGTCCTAGTTTAAGAGTTATACGCAAAAAACTGATTTTAACGAGGCTCGTCAGCTTATCGACCCCATAGCTCAGCCAGTATGTATATGATTTTATTTTTTTTATCAGAAAATAAAAGAAAACAGATTGCGCTTTAAAATAGTAGATCATTTTTGACACATTTGTAAATTAATAGAGTTTTTTGGAAAAAGTTAAATAAGTTTTGTAAATGTAAACTGATAATATCTCGTTTTTATACCCACCATCAAAAATAATGGGGGGTATATTGAGATTGTCATTCCGTTTGTAATTTCCTTAATATTGGCTCAAAAACCAAAAACGATATATATTCTGAATCCTTATGAAATTCTAAGACGATTGAGCGATGTCCGTCTGTCTGTCCGTCTGTCTGTTGTAATCACGATAACGCCCAAACAAAAGGAGCTAGCTCACTGAAACTTAGTAAAAATATTCTTCATCTCTGAGAAAATTTTGGTATTGAAAGTGGGCAAAATCGGTTCACATTTGACCATAGCTCCCGTATAACCTCGTCTAGGCTAATCGCTTATTTGTTAATAAATGACAAAATATATCAGCTATGATGATAAAAATTAGGTATATAGAAGTTACATTAGCCCTACGCAGCGTTAAAAATTTCATCAAAATCGGTTCACATTTAGCCATAGCTCCCATACAAAAAACTTACGAAAACAGCCTAAATTTCACCTAAAATACACTTATATACCAATAAATCTAAAAGTATAACAGATATAACCACTAAATTTGGCACAAGAAAGTCTTATATCAATGCCAGCCAGTGTTTTGTCGCAATAGGTCACCATTTGACCTACTTAAGGAAACACAAAAATTCAAAAAAAAGGGGTTTTATATCCGTCTGTCCGTCAGATAAAATCGTGATAGCTCCTTAACTACAAGAGAGCTAGTAAGACTAAATTAAGCACAAGGAAGTCTCATGTCAATGCCAGCCAGTGTGCAAAATTTTGTCACAATCGGTCACCATTTAACCATAGCTCCCATATAAAAAAACTTATGAAAACACAAAAATAGATAAAGAAAAGGTGGTTTATGTCCATCTGTCCGTCAGATAAAAGCACGATAGCGCCTTAACGAAAAGAGCTACAAAAGTATTTTGGATATCTTATAAAAGATGTGTGTTGAAAATGGACAAAATCAGTTCAAATTTAGTTAGAGCTTCCATATAACCCCGCCCCGGGAAACACATTAATGTTGACAAATTGAATATAATTGTAATAGATATGACGATTAAATTTAAAATAGGGAGGTTTTTTGCAATTTGTGATCAGTTTATCAAATTTTGTAGTCATCAGTCCATATTTGACTTTAGCTTTCATATAAAAAACACTAACGGAAACCAAAAATTTTAGCAAAGGCCAGTTAAAAGCTATTAAATTAGAAACTATGATAGCTATGGCCACTAAATTTTGCAAGAATAAGCTCTATAAATATACCAGCCAGTGTGTAAAATTTTGTTACAATCGGTCAACATTTGGCTATATTTCTTATATATATGACATCCCCCTTTTATATCTACATTCAAAAAGATTTGGAGGTACATTCATTTTATTAAGATTGCACCTATGAAATTAGATAGGCATCAATCAATGTTCAAGCCAGACTTTATATATGATGAATGCATTAGGAACTCCTAAGGAAATATATGGACCTGCCGTATTACTATTAATATGTTTAGCCTAACTACATATTAAGCACAACGAAAAGTATTTAACAACTTATTAATGTAAAACTATACTCGGTTATGAGACCTAATTTTGATCAAAGTAAATACTGGGGAAACCACTAAAATATTTTTAAATGTTGAACTATAAAGCTACGGCAACCGAATTTAGCCCAAAGGTTTTACCAACAATACCAATTAGCTTAGCAGTTTTTTTCAGTTTTGGTCGAGATTTTGAATTAGCTGCACCCTTGTAGATATATGAGATATGTTTCCAAATTTAACACAACTTGATGGTGGGTATATAAGATTCGGCACAGCCGGATATAACACTCTTACTTGTTTTATATAGAACTAGCTTTAAAAGACCGTATAAGGCAAAATAAGTTTTTATAGAAAGAAGTTTAAAATTAAGAGAAAAACGTTACTCTTGATAAAAAAAAAAACTACCTAATTTCATATCTCTCTAATTTTAGCTTGTAAAAGCTTGATCCCCTGACTTTTCAAAAGTGTTTAAAATTTTAAAATCGCTCTGCAAATGTGGGAGTTTGAGGAACTAAAGTAGTACGACCTACCCGAAAACAATTTTTCGCGAATATCTCGAAATTTTGCACGTGTTTCGAAATCGTTGGAAATGGTTATTGTATGTCCTTACCTAGGCCTATAACCCCCACTAGGTCGCTTTCCAAGTTCTTACAAAAGTTGCTCACTTGTGACACTGTCTAGTCAGTCGTCAACCAAATTACAGTGGTCGGAATGTTTATTTTGACATAGCAGTTTTTTTTTTCTTTTTTACTTCTGGTACAATGAAGTTAAAAAAATAAGTAAAAAGGTCAAATATTGTAATTTATTAGGGCACAAACACTTTTCACATTTTTATTTTTTATGTTATTTTTCACAAAAGCTTGGAAAAAGATTTATATGAAGTTTTTTCAATCTTTGATTAATTCCTTTCCAAACCGCCTCCAAAAAGTTTTAACCCGGTATTGCCCAGAACTTTTTTTGTTTCATATTTTGTTCAAAAGAAGTATACTTATGTATTTTGCCCTTCTGAGCACGAAAATGAGTTAAATTTTTCAATAAATTGTTTGGTTTTTCCGGAAAATGTGAAAAACTTGCCATATGGTAATCATATGGTAATCCTGGGTCGTCTAGGGTACAGGATTTTTTTGGAAATAAAATACATAAAAATTTTATTTTATATTATTTTTGAACTTACATAAATCATGGTTTGGTATGGGAACTTGCAAAACACTTTACGCAAAGCCCAACATTGCATTTTACACATGCTATTCTTCCATTAACTTTGCATCGATCACCAGCACAGTATCTACGATTTGATGTTACTACAAGATGACCAATTTTATCATAACGGAGAGTGTGTTCAACTCGACCTGGCTGTTGTGCATATCTGTATGAGGTCATAGGACAGGGTGTTTTTGCTTTTGTGCCATAATGCTTGCAGTAGTACACCGCTAATTGTTTTCGAAACTCAAGTTGAGCCATTGTCGGTTGTTCTTTTCGATAAAGTTGCCAAGCATTTTGAATACAAGCATCTATGAGCCAAGTGAGAATACTAGACCACCACTTCTTTCTTCTATATGCGATGCGATATTGAGCCAAATTTTGGTCGAATCGATCTACTCCGCACATATATTTGTTGTATTCCTTGATTGCAAGAGGACGGGGTATATTTATTTTAACTCCACTTTCTTTAGAATAACGTTGTGCCATGGACTTAGGGTTTTCACCATCTACTACATGCAGACAACACTGTTATCTCTCCACTTTACCAAACGAATACCTGTGCTTTTCATCTCTATCGATTCGAAGTAACCTCTTTCTATCAACTTGAATGTTTTTTATGCGGTATTGGATAGCTTGCTGGAATACGGTTTTCTCGAATTGTTCCCGTAGCATTTAATCCGCATGATTTCAAATAGGCCAACAAGGGATAGCTAGTAAATAGATTGTCAAAGTAAAATGAAAACGGTATCGATTTCCATTCATGGGAAAAATCATCAATCATGTTTACTAATGGAGCCGCGCATTTTCCAAACTTATTTTCGTATTCAGCATTTAAACGAGGATTCTTTCCCTGAAAAATTTCCAAGTTCACTAGATAGCCCTATGTAGTGCAAAGAGACCAAACTTTATATCCAAACCGCAATGGCTTGCCTTTAATGAACTGCTTACAACCATTTCTACTAAAGTAGGCAATCATGCTTTCATCGAAGGAAAGGTTTTGTTCAATATGAAAATGCTGTATCATTTTTGCTTTTAAGACTTAAAATTTAAGTGGTCTGTAAGGGGAGCAGTTTCCACATTTTATCGATATTTGTTCCCTCTTTCGAAGGGGCTTTGGAATTATATCACTAAGGACCGTAATATTTATGAAAATACAACAAAATATAATAACTATACAAAAAATTTGAAAAAAACAGCACAGAAATTCATATAAAACGTGAAAAATTAAACCTGTGCCCTAGACGACCCACTCAGAATAACAGAAAGTACACTTGTTAGGCAAGCAACAAATGTTTAACACTACCTTGAATGTCTTTCTTTCAGTTTTGTTATTCCTCTTTGGATTTATTTTTGAAAATATAACGGCATATTTTGGATTACCATATGGTAACCGTGGGTTACTTCGGGTTAAGTACTAAATGTGGATATATTTTATATTAATCCAAATAATTATTATTAATTTTTGTTGACCTTGAAGTTCCCAATTTTTTAATATGCTATGCAAAAGCATGCCAAAATATTTATGCCTTATACTGAATCTTCGACTTTTTAGTTTCAATTAAAAAAAAATATATTACAAAAACATTAAAAATGTGAAAAGTTTTTTGTGGTCTAATAGATAACAGTCTATGTTGCTATTTAACCTATTTTCAATTTCATTGGACATGAAATAAAAAAGAAGAAAAACAACTAATCAGAGACCGGAGATCGTTTTATTTTTTAAATCCATCAAGTATAAATATCATTGCCGATGAAAATTTATTTTCATTTCGATCGAAAAATAAAAAAAGAGGGATTTATATTTGAAATATAAATATCCCTCATGATGAAAATTTTAAATATCTATAACGATAAATATCCCAACAGAAAAATATTTTATTGATTGTTTTATTTTTGAACTTCTGTTTTGACTTTGAAAAATAAAATGTTTATGAAATTTCAAAATTTTCAACAATGAATGTATGAATGTTTTCAATTTATTGCAATGTTTTAGGACATCGAAGTTAAAGTTCTAATGTTCTAATGGGAACTATTGGTGGTTTCTTTTACTCACGTCGCTATTTCTAAAAAAAAATTAACTTTTAAACGTTTTAAACGCACTTAGACAACGACCATTTGTTGCCCAAACCCATTTCAATATAAAAATTGCAACAATAATTCAATTTATTGCTATTTAAACGTCCTAAAGATGCTTTATACCAGGACAAATACAGAAATAAAATTTGAATTTTTTCTATAAAAATTTATTTTCATCGGATGAAAAAAGATGAAAATTATTTTGAACTGTATTGATAAATATCCCAAACGATTTTTTTATATTTTATTTTCATCGGATTGAAAAAAGAAACAAAATTTTTGAACAAATAAAAATCATGAGGGATTTTTAAAATTTGTTTAAACTTTAATGATTGTTTTTTTATGGATTTAAATATAAAAATATTGTTTTAAAAGTATTAAAATCCGGTCTCTGCAACTAATACATCAAAATAAATATGCCGACAACTGTAAGTTAAAAGAAATTTTATATAAATACAACCAAGTGTTTTTGTAAAAGTCGGTTCACATTTGGCCGTAACGTTTATACAATTTTAACAAACAAACTATGAAAAAATTGTCTATTAAGAAGAGTACTAACATATAAAACTTAAATGTATGTACTGAATTCGATCCCAGGAATGTGTCATATTTAAGAGCAATTTAATATTCTAAAATAAAATTTAAATAAAAAATTTAGTATTCCAAATAATAGTTACACAATTTTTAATTAAATTTATATAGTTTTTTAAATAATAAATAAATAAAAAAAGACGAATCGCCCGAGCAGGGACTTGAACCCTGGACCCTTGGATTAAAAGTCCAATGCTCTACCGACTGAGCTACCCGGGCATGTACTATCACATTGACAAATTATTAATATGAGACAGTATTATATATATTTCTCCTCGCACACCAAGCGGTGACTAGTATAACTATGACTATTAATATTTATTTATCTAATTCAACAACCAGGTAATAGTTGGAAAATTCAATAAGCAAAATCATGGTTGGAGATTTTATTCTATAATTTAGAAAAAGTACCTTGCTGTTCTTTAACCCTTTGAAACTGATAATATATATTTTGCACAATTTTATTGATGTGGTAGACCACCGGCTATCATTTCTATGGCTATCCATGATAATGAAATTTTTTTCTGTCTTTCAACGAATAAAGAACAAATATTAGATATAATAATATAAAGATAAAATGAATTTAAAAACTTATATAATTTGAATTATAAACAGACTTGTGTCTGCCTTACGATGCCGAATTCGGGTGAGAAGTTATAGAGATATATGTGGGCAAAAATCAAACAGTTTTTATTCCTTTGAAACCGACTTTCAACTCGAATAATTTTTGTACCCTTAGGAGTTCGCAAAATCTAATTACAGATCTTGAACTCGCAAAAACTTCTGTATACTGAACACAATATCCTAGTTGCACAAATTTGCGCTTCTAAGCATAATTGGCATGCCAATTAAAAAAAAAACGTTAAAAATCGATTGAAGCATTCAAGGTTTTCTTAATATTTCGTCTTCTTCTGCATTTATTTTAATATTTGGACCCAAGTCGTTGTTCTACGAAATAGACACCACACTTATAGGATAAATTCGCTTCCCTCTAAATTTTATTTTGTCACTTCTAATACTACTTCGAAATTTGAAGCTCGTTTTCGTCACTTTCAAATTTTTTTCGCATATTTTTTGGCTGCCTCAAAGAATTAAAAAAAAAAATAGATAACGATTTGTAGATCTTTCAATTTCGCATCGTTTGATATACATATATCTCGTTAATGTGCTCTATATAGGTATAATATACGACAGGTGTAAATGAGGAGTTTTTGAGCGTAAATTTTTCAAAATACCGGTTTTTCGTGGAGCACACTCGCAAATATGAATTAAAATTTCCAAACTACCGCGTAAACCGAGTTTTTTGCCATTTAAAGGCAAAAGCGCACAAAAAAATCATTATTTGCTAAAATTTTATGAAGATTTTGAAAATAATGCAAAAAAGTGCATATTGGTTTAAATGGTTTTAGAATGCAAACTGAGACAAAATCACATAAGACATGAAAGCGATGTCATTTATAACCGATTTGCATTAAAAGTTTGTCAAAAATCTCTTTATTAACTGAGAACGCGAAGGTTTTATCTAAAAACATTTCAATGAAGCACATCGCGAATTTAGCTCAAAATTTATCAGGAATGGTCTTTAAACTATTCTTTAATAAAGCTTAACCTTAGATTTGAAGCGCACCAAAATATTATAAGGATTACCGATTTTATGGATCAAATAAGAATTTTATATCTTAGAAAGATATGCACCTATTAAAACTTATGTTTAAATAAAAAATTCTTTTAAATTAAATTTGTCCACAAGTCAAGGCAGCAAAATTTCACTAAGACCCACATTTTGTCAAATTTCGCGAAAATCGCGGTTAAAAAAATCAAAAAACATTGTTAAAAAATATTTTTTTTTTCACTTGCATAATTGCATTATTTCTTCAAAATAAAACTAATAAAAAATAAAATAGTTTATATTTTTTTTAGAAATGTTTGTTTTAACAGTCATAACTACTGCGCGCATCGCGTAAAGTAATTAACGCGAACGGATTTTATATTCCCTAAGCTCCCTTAATAGAATCCCAAAAAAATTTTTGAATTTTTGTATTTTCGAAAATTAAAACTATTTGATTTGTGCCCATATATATTTATAGCAAATTGGGTAAAAAATTAAAAATTTGGAACTAAAAAAATAGTAGCTAACATATCAGACTAAGAAATACAATGCTACAATCTTAATCAAAAACGAATTAATGAAAAACACTCCTGATCCGCAGTGAACCAAGAGAAAAGAAGAAAAAGTGTTAAGTTGGGCTTGGGTGACATGCAGCAGTAGTGCTTGAAATTCTTTTCACAATTTGAGATGCCCGTTTAGCACATAAAACCAAATTATATGATGAGATTTGTTTATATATTCTTAACATTTTTAAGGATTGTCTGTAATATGGAACATTGATGTAACATACACACTGTTAGTCAATCCCTCCAAATGAAGAAATCATACCTTCAAAACTCCTAAAGGTTTGTCCTTTTCATCGATTTGTTCACATGGTATTCTTTGTCAATGTGTAAGGATCAATGTAACATCATGCATTGTTTATTAAGATATTTAAATTACACTGTACAAGTTGAAAAAAACCTACAAACCAAGTGGTCGACTAACACGTATTCCAGTGAATCCAGTGGTGCTAACCGTTTTTTAGATTACGTTATTTAAAATGGAGGAGGTTGCGCAACAAACTCGTAACTCGAAAACTGTTTAGTTTATTGAACTTCCTCCTAAAGTGCTAAATCGTTATTTAAAAAATAAATAACTAGATCTATCCTAAGCACCATTGGATTAAGCGCACTTGATTTATCTTTAAACACTAGGTCTCCCGTTGTCGGAAAAAAAGTGTCAAAATCGAGCACAGTGTTATCATTGCCAAAATAGGAAAAAAAATTCATGGAGTTGGGTATGTTGGCATCATTAAGATACCCTTAATTTTGTTTGCTTAAATAAAATTTAAGCATTTGGACATGACATACTTAAATCCTAAAATAAAAGAATTAAATCCTAAAATAAAAGAATTAAAATCCTAAAATAAAAGAATTAGAACTGTCTTACGGCTTTTGGCATATTTTCCATTTAGATCTACACCTACACCCATATAAAGTCTAGCTCACACAACAACTGAAGCCAGCCGACCATTCACAGCGTCGTAGATACGTGGAATGGGTGCTTGAACAATAGAACAAAATTTTCTTCTGTAATAAAGCACATCTCTCACTCAGTGGGTATGTATGTAAATAAACAAAATTGTCGTATTTAGGGTTCTGAGAATCCTCAAGTAATTTAAGAGAGGCCATTATATCCAGAAAAAGCCACTGGACCTTACTTTCTCGAAAACGACGAAGGAATGACTGTCAACGTGAATTCGGAGCGCTATGGACATATGATAACCGACTTTTTTGCCTGCTATTAAAGAATACGACTTGGAGAATTTGTGGTTTCAACAGGACGGTTCCACATGCCATACAACTCGAGCGAAAATGGCTTTATTGCAAGAGACATTTCCTGGCCGCGATATCAACTGGCCACCAAAATCATAAGATAAGATATTTACACGGTCTTCCGTGTTTATACACATACACTTTTAACTCTTGAGCACTTAAAAACTAAAAGGTTTTGCTCATCAGGCCTTGAGTTTGTATGAGAAAAAGCTGACAGAATTAAAATTGGCCGTACTATCAACTTTACGAAAGTTTTGAAAAGTTATATCGGGTGGTTAAATTTCAAGGGCCGATGTTGATTTTGAATAAAACACAAACTATTTAGGAAATTATTGTAATTTTATTTTATTATGAAACAAAATATCGGCCAAATGAGCGCCGCGACCACGGCGGTGCACCTCCATCCGATGGTCCAAATTTTCGATGACCCTGAGGCATAATGGAGGTTCTATGCCGTTAATGTGCCGAATTATCTCATCCTTTAGCTCTTGAATTGTTGCTGGCTTATCGACGTACACCTTTTCTTTCAAATAACCCCAAAGAAAAAAGTCCAACGGTGTCAAATCACATGATCTTGGCGGCCAATTGACATCGCCATTACGTGAGATAACACGGCCATTGAATTTGTTGCGCAAAAGAGCCATTGTTTAGTTAGCTGTGTGGCAAGTGGCACCGTCCTGCTGAAACCACATATTGTCCACATCCATATCTTCCGATTCGGGCCATAAAAAGTTCGTTATCATCTCACGATAGCGAACACCATTCACAGTAACTGCCTGACCGGCCTCATTTTGGAAAAAATACGGCCCGATGATGCCGCCAGCCCATAAACCGCACCAAACAGTCACTCTTTGTGGGTGCATTGGTTTTTCAACAATCACTCTTGGATTCTCATTCGCCAAACGAGGCAATTCTGTTTATTGACGAATCCACTGAGGTGAAAATGTGCCTCATCACTGAAGATGATTTTCTTCGAAAATTGATCATCCACTGTTGCCATTTCTTGCCAACGTTTGGAATGGTCAAGAGGCTTAAGTTCTTGAGCCAATTGCACCTTGTAAGCGTGTAAATGCAAGTCTTTATGCATAATTTTCATCAACGACGAGCGTGAGAGGTGCAATTGTTGGGCACGACGACGAGTTGAGGTGGACGACTCTTCAGCCACACTATCGCGAACAGCAGCAATATTTTCTGCAGTACGAGCATGCACTGGTGTTCTCACATCTTCTACAGACCCGGTTTGCTCGAATTTTTCCACGATTTTTGCGATTGTACGCACATTTGGAAGATCAAATTGACCAAAAAAATCACGAAGTGCACGATATGCATTTTGATTTGAACGCCCATTTTCATAATAAGTCTGGATAACTTTAACACGTTGTTGAATTATGTATCTTTCTATAGTTCAAATTGAGTAAGTCTGAAATAGAGAAATGTCAAATAAAATTCGGAAAAAAAACTTGGCGTTTAGGTGTGGTTCACATTCAACATCGGCCCTTACAATTTAACCACCCTTTATGAAATTTAAAGAAATATAAAATGAAAACTGATGACTAAAATTTTCGTGTGTGAGGGTGAATACAGAAATTAGAAGAAAAACTGATCAAGTAAGCCAGATGTGTGTGAAACAGCACTCAACAAGTACAATTTCAAAAATTGAAAATAGAAAAAATATAGAAAAATGTCATTTACAATTTTTCGTTTTATTGTCATTCCATTTTTAAAGCAAAAAGTGCAGCAAAAAATTTTAAAGAAATCAAAAGATGAATTTTCAAAGAGCCACA
Organism: Stomorhina lunata; assembly: GCA_933228675.1. Taxonomy (NCBI): domain Eukaryota; kingdom Metazoa; phylum Arthropoda; class Insecta; order Diptera; family Rhiniidae; genus Stomorhina; species Stomorhina lunata. Next base: position 90,692,134 of record OW121740.1, on the reverse strand, counting down.
TTTGCCATCCGTCGATATATCATATATCGATCTATGTATATCTTAAGTAATCCTATAACTTTTAACATTTTGTATATGCATTCGTAAATCATTCGAACTTCTAGGTACCAATCAGGCTTAAAATGTAGCAAGAAAAGAGCAATTGTATCAAGTTTGCCATCCCTGTTTGAGGCTTATTTATTCACCAAGTCCAAGTTTTGTTCAGAAATTAATTTTCTGAAAAAAAACCACGCCGATAAATCAACACATATCACGACTTTTAGCTTTGAAATAACTATAAAAACAATAAAAATAATAAACTCATAAGAACTTGACTACCATCTACCACGTCAATAGAATTTTTTAAAATTTATGAGAGGGTTAATAAAGTGTATTTTAGTATTTTTTTTTTTTAATTTATAGTAAAAATTTCAGTTAAGTATTAAAAATAAAAAAATATTTAATTAAAAAAAAAAAATAAAAAAAAAGTTGATCTCGCCCGAGCAGGGACTTGAACCCTGGACCCTTGGATTAAAAGTCCAATGCTCTACCGACTGAGCTACCCGGGCACATATTTTCTGTTAGATAAAATTGGATTTTGCTACTTGATGCTAAAAATAGAACAATCAAATTGTTATAACAATTAGTCAACGCTCAGAAAAAATCCTCTGGAAATGAACGAGATAAGGGGATGATCGTTGTATATCAATGATGCCCCCTAACACAGAAAGAAGCATATTAGCGTTTGTAGTAGGTAGCAGCAGAGAATGCTTGAATTTTGTGGGGAGAGTTTGAAAAACCTTATCTTTTCAGTTGTCGTGTGTGTTGTACGAGTGTCGGCAGAATTTCTTTTCCCATCACAAGCAGGCCTGCCATTTTTGCTGATTTATCGGTATTTTGGCGATTTTTGACCTAGAAAATAGGAAAGTGCCGATATGCAGATTTTGGCGATTTTTAAGATAATATCGAAAACCAACTTGACTTCAAAGTTTTAACATATATGATAAATTAGAGGTCAAAAAACGATGTATGTTTTCAATAATTCCGATACATTGGAATTTACAGAGTCAAAATTTGGGGAAAAAAATACACATTTTTAATAAAAAATTGTGTTATATAAAATTTTTTATATGTAAACATTTTCAATATAAATTTTTTTTCTATGTGTAATTTTTTTTTTCGACCTTTGCCTTTTTCTGCAATATTAAAGTTCATAAGGAATAGACATAAGTTTATTCTTTGTTTTATTGTCACTCATTTTTTAAATCCTGATGATGGTATCCAAAGGATAGCGAAATATCGACTATTTATTAAATTAAAAACAAGTAAGAGTGTTATATTGGGCTGTGCCGAATCTTATATACCCACCATCAAGTTGTATTAAATTTAGAAACATATCATATAACTTCGGTTGCAGTAGCTTTATAGTTCAACATTCAAAAGTGTGTAAGTGGTTTCCCCAGTATTTCCCTAGTATTGAAAAAAAAATCGTTATCGTAACCGGGTATGGTTAATATTTAGTTAGGATAAATAAGTTGATAGTAATATGACAGGTCCATATATTTTGCTAGGAGTTCCTAATGCATCTACCATATACATAATCTTAATATGCTGTACCTCAGAATCTTTTTGATTGTAGATATAAAAAGGGGGATGTAATATATATATAAGAATTATAGCCAAATGTTGACCGATTGTAACAAAATTTCACACACTGTCTGATATTTGTATAAAGCTTATTTTTGCAAAATTTAGTAGCAATAGCTGTCAAAGTTTCTAATTTAATAGCTTTTAACTGGTCCTTGCTAAATATTTTTTGGTTTCCGGGAGTGTTTTTTATATGAAAGCTATAGTCAAATATGGACCGATTCCTATAAAATTGATACACTGACCAATAGTTGAATAAAACTTCTTTATTCTAAATTTAGTCGTCATAGCTATTACAATTGTACTCAATTTGTCAGCATTCATGTGTTTTCCGGGGCTGGGTTATATGGGAGCTCTAACTAAATGTGAACCGATTTCGCCCATTTTCAGTACACAACTTTTGTTACATATCAAAAATATTTATGTAAAATTTTGTCTCTCTAGCTTTCGTAGTTAAGGAGCTTTCGCGCTTATATCTAACGGACAGACGGACATAAATCTCCTTTTCTTTTTGTATTTTTGTGTTTCCGTAAGTTTTTTATATGGGAGCTATGGTCAAATGGTGACCGATTGTAACAAAATTTTGCACACTGGCTGGCATTCATATAATACTTCCTTTTGTAAAATTTTGTTGCTGTAGCCCTTTAGTTATGACGCTATCGCGCTTTTATCTAACGGACAGACGGACATAAACCCCCTTTTCTTTTTGTATTTTTGTGTTTCCGTAAGTTTTTTATATGGGAGCTATGGTCAAATGGTGACCAATTGTGACAAAATTTTGCACACTAGCTGGCATTCACATAAGACTTCCTTGTGCTAAATTTCATTTATTGGTATTTAAGTGAATTTTAGGTGGAATTTAGGCTGTTTCCGTAAGTTTTTTATATGGGAGATACGGTTAAATGTGAACCGATTTCGATGAAATTTTATATGCTACCTAGTGCTAATGTAAAACTTCTAGATACATAATTTTGTCATCATAGCTGTTATAATTTGTCATTTATTAGCAAATAAGCGAATAGCCTAGACGAGGTTATACGGGAGCTATGGTCAAATGTTAACTGAATTTGCCCAATTTCAATACTCTCATAGATGAAGAAGGTTTCTCCTAAGTTTCTGTGAGCTAGTTCCTTTCGTTTTGGCGTTATCGTGATTTTAACAGACAGATCGCCCAATCGTCTTAGAATTTCATAAGGATTCAGATTATATATCGTTTTTGATTTTTGAGCCAATATTAAGAAAATTACAAACGGAATGACAATCTCAATATACCCCCCATTGTTTTTGATGGTGGGTATAATAAATTTAATAAAATAAAAACAACAAAAAAGACCTCGAGCTTGTAATAAGAGTTTTATTTGATAATTTTTTTTTTTATATATAAAAATTTTCCATATAAAATTCTTTCTCTAGAAAAATTTTTAATTTAAAGTTATTTTCTCCGAAAAACTTTCAATATAACTTTTTTCTATAAAAACTTTTTCTATTTAAATTTTTTTCTGTAGTGAAATTTTTTATTTAAAATCTTTTCTATCAAAAATGTCCCTGTATAAGTTTTTTTGTAAAGTAAATTTTTTCATTTACAATTTTTTGAATAGAAAAATTTTTCATATAAATTTGTTTGTATAGAAAAATTTTCCATAAACATTTTTAGTATAGAAAAATTTTCAATATAGGTTTTTTTGTATAGAAAAACTTTGAACATAAACTTTTTTTGTATAGACAAATTTTCAATATGATTTTTTTCTTTTAGAAAAATGTTCAATATGAAATTTGTTCTATAGAAAATTTTTGAATAAAAGTTTGTGGTATGGAAAAATTTTCAATGAACAGGTTTTTAATATTCGGCTATATTTTTGACAATTTGAATTTTTTTGCCTATTTCTGAAAATTTACTGGAAAAATATTCCGATTTTTCACGAAAAATTTCTGGCTGCCCTGATCACAAGTGTTGGCACAATTAATGTTTGGGCTACTCTGATTTAAATAAAAATTCATTTTTTTACATTTTAAAATAATAATTTTATTGATCTTTTTTTGTTTGTGTTTTATTATTTTTTTCTTGTATCAACATAATAATTTAGTTATTTTGTTTTATTTTATAGTTTTATTATAATAAATTGTTGTTTTTTTTTAACATATTGCGAAACTAAAGTATATTTGTTTTTCTTTTCATTATTATTTATTTATTTACTAATAATTAAATTATTTTTAAATGTTTGTTTTATTTATTTTTTTTTAATACATTTACAAGTTGATGATAAAAATATTTTTTGTTAATTTTTTAATAGTAATTCTTTATTAATTTTACATGGAATGCAGCTTAATTTTGCTATAAAAAACTTCTGCAATTTTTTTTTGATCAAGAATTTTTATTTTATTTAAATTTGGGAAAAAATTAGGTGAGAATGAGTTCTTTTAGTTTTAGATCTCAAGAGGATTTTTACTATTTTCTTTAGTTTTTTGTTAAGGACAAAACTAAATAATATCGTTTTTTGTTTTGTATAAATAAAAAAGAGAAAACAATAAATTTGTGCTAAAATATTTACTAGTTTTATATAGAATTTAAGGTTAAAAGTAAAAGATTTTTTTTTTATTTTATAACTTTTTTATATGAAAAAACTAAGTACTAAATTCTTAAAAAGAAATTAAAACTTAAAATATTTGAAAATGATGCACTAACCTTATACATTTATAAATATTTATTGTTAATTACATTTTGTTTTAAATTATAGAATTTTGTAATTTTTAATTATAATCATAAAGATGATATTTGTTTTATTAATTACTAAAGAGGATTGTTCTTATTTTAGTTAATTTTTTCTTTTAATATTTTCGTATACATTTTTTTGTAATTTATTTAAAGTATTTTTAAGCTAATGATATTTATATAATAATTTGTTCTGTTTTTTTTTAAATTTTTAATGTTTTTTTTTTTTTATTAAAACAACAATTAAACCTGATGTTTTTCTTAAAGACTTAATAAAATCCTACTTATATTTAAGATTTTTTTTTTTAATTTTATATAAATTATTAACATTTTTACATAGATGATTTTCTTATTATTTTATTTTTCTTGGTAATAATTATTAGACATTTAATTTAAAATCTATTGCAAATTATTTTATTTTTAAAAAAATTATATTAAACAAAAATTTTAAAAGTATCACTATTTAATATTTAAAAAAAAGAAGAAATAATTAAACAAAATTCTAAATTTTTGTCGGCCCTGTGTTTCCGAATTTGTTGTTATTTTTATTACTTTAAATATTAATTATTTTAATAATATTTTATTAGAAAAAAAAAACTAAAAGTAAAAAATGTTTAAAAACGTAAAGCATTTGTGAAAGTAAATTTATAACAAAAACATGAAAAACATTAACTAAAAACTTATTTTGTAAAATATTTTACCAGAAACTTATTAAATTTTATTGTTTAAACAAAAATTATTTAATGAATTTTAATTTACAAAATAAGCCTTTTAATTATTTAAAAATAGAATTCTTTTAAAGACTTTAATCGATATTTACAACAAATAATTTTATTCTTAAGAATTTAAAAATTGTTTTCTAATTAAGTACTTAGAGTTTTGAATTTGCAACGAAATAAACTTAAACAATTTTTTTTTAAATATTAAGAAAATTTTCTTTTAAACTTGAAATATTTTGAATGAAATTTTAGAAAACTGAAATTTAATAAATTATTAAATAAAATGGTGGGATTTTAATTAAAACTTACTAAAAACAGGGACCGTAACTGTTATAACTTTTATCGTAAAAGTCAGAAAATAAAAGTTATTTTTTTACTTTTATTTTTTCGAGCAGAAATAAAAGTTATTTTTTGACTTTTATTTTTTCGATAAAAAATAACAGTTATTTTTGACTTTTATTTTTTCAAGCAAAAATAAAAGTTATTTTTTAACTTTTATTTTTTCGAGCAAAAATAACAGTTATTTTTGACTTTTATTATTTCGAGCATGAATAAAAGTTATTTTTTGACTTTATTTTTTTCGAGCAAAAATAAAAGTTATTTTTTGACTTTTATTTTTTCGAGCAGAAATAAAAGTTACTTTTGTTTAAATTCATGATAAATTTATTGAAAATTTTTGTCAAACAAAGATAATTTTTCAGTGAAAATAATTTGCATATGCTCAAAAATTAATGGAGTTGAGTTTCGCAATCATAATAAGGGTTGAAAACACAAAACTAACTTTTATTTCTGCTCGAAAAAAATAAAAGTCAAAAAATTACTTTTATTTCTGCTCGAAAAAATAAAAGTCAAAAAATAACTTTTATTTTTGCTCGAAAAAATAAAAGTCAAAAAATAACTTTTATTCATGATCGAAATAATAAAAGTGAAAATTAACTGTTATTTATGCTTAAAAAAATAAAAGTTAAAAAATAACTTTTATTTTTGCTCAAAAAAAAATAAAAATCAAAAAATAACTGTTATTATTTTTCTAAAAAATAAAAATCAGATTTTTAAAAATCATCGCATTTTATGAAAATTTTGTCCAAGACTATCAAAATGGTATACTTGGTTTTATTCTCCGACATTTCCTTGTGGTTGCTTTTTTTAATCAAAAATTCAAAAATAACAGTTATTTTCGGTCCCTGACTAAAAACTATAATTTTTAAAATTTAATTTAAGGTTTTCATTTGAATTTGGAAATCACCCCTCATATTGGCTTTTAATACAAGCATAAGAAAATATTATTGTCCGTCAAACCCGAATATATGATACACTACACCACTGGGTTTAAATGTTGATTGTTAATCGACAAACATATTTATAAGATTCTTTTCAACGCTTACATGATAATTATATAAAAGTCATTTCTGGCTTTGAGCTTTAATGGAAGCTATATCAAAATGATTACCTCAAAATTATATATGTATGCAAAAATAAGCATAAATTTGCTGTTTTCTTCAGATTTTTATCTCTTAAAAATAGGTTTTTTATAGGAGATATGGACAAATATATAACTACAACAAAATTGGATACATTGAATTTTTGTTTAAAATACTTTTGCTGAATTTAAAAATACAAAAGTTTGTGACTGTGAGAAGCTAATATCTTAAGTACCGGAAGTACCAGTCCATTTATCAGATTTTCAAGTTTTGATTACAAGCCAGACGAAGGGTCAATGTTAAGTCGAATAGCGTTGCTAAAGATGTGGATGTGATATTAAATAAACGAGTTTATGGTTTTCGAGATCTTTTATAAAATCTTCAGAGCACATTAAGTCAATAGAGTTAGATTCCCTGTAGACACCGATAAAAGTTTTAAGAGCTCCAAAAAAAAAACTTTAAAGTAAAGACCTATACAGAGTTTTACTATATGTTCAATCGGATATACTGGGTTGTATAAGTAGTCAGGAGATCTGATAAAGTAAATATCTACTAGAAAACAACAAATATCATTCATGTCCCGAACATCAAGAGCCCATTTAATCTAACTTTAAAAATAAATTCATGACTCAAAAAACTATAGTAGTTTTTATAAAAATTAGAATACTTTATGTTGTTTTACGTTTGAGATAATTAATTATATGATTCCAAGCATCGAAATAGGAATAAAATCTGGTACTATGGCAATATATATTTTGGTGACCTGATAAGATTAAATAATATAATAATTATAATTTCTAGTTTTTAGTTTCCAAAAACTCACAATTTTCAATTTATTCTCAAAAATAAAAAATCAAATATTTTGAATTATATACATTCCGATCGAACTATCACAGATTTCTGAAAATGATTCGTTTTTAAAATTTTGCTAAAACTAGACGAATACTCATCGCACTTGTTCAACAAGAGGGTATTAACTCAAAATTTTTAAATTTTCACGTTGTCATGTTTATTTGTAAATTTACACCCTAATTCATAAACAAATTTTAAATCTATAAAATTCTTATAATTTGAAATTTGTATGGAAAATTTGCATTATAAGCTTGCTATAGCTTAATTTTTTGATTATGAATAAGGGGGTTAATATTTAAGAATTTATAATTTTAGATTATTATTTTTTTTAATAAACTTGGTTCCGAATTATTTAAATTAACTTAACCATTTTTGAGAAAAATAAGGGTTGGGATATTTTTATTCGAATCAAATTTAAGTGATTTTATAATTCTTTTCTTAATTAGAAAAAGAAATATAGGACTAAGAACCACTTTTAAGTATAATTTCCAAATAAGTAGAAAAGTCCAAGTCAAATGTTCAGAAATACCTCCAGTATTTGTTCCAGAAAAATCTACAATTTTAAAATTTTTGCCGGTCCTGCTGAATTAATGTATTATATACAAAACGCTTCATTAAAATATTTGAAAATTTCGAGATCTTGTTAGTCCTACAGAGCGTGATATATAATTTAAAACTTTAAATGCACTTATCTTGAAACAGTTTTTTTGAGTTATTCATGTAAGTGGGCAATATAATTTTAATATATTGGAATTTAAATGTTGAAATATTCAAAAATTAGGCATTTTGAAAACGTTCAGAAACATTTGGAAATTATTTCAAGTTTTTGTTTAATTTTTAAAAAGTTTTAAAAAGAAAATTACAAAGTTTAAAGGATATTTAAATTTATTTGATTCAATTTGAAATTACCGCGACCTTAGTAAACAATTGGAAATTATTTTTTTATTAGTTTTCAAAATATTCGATTAAGAATAAAATACGTATTGGTTGACAATTTATGGAAATTTCGAAAATATTTTGAAATTTAGAAATTCACTTAAGATCAGGGAGCGAAAATAACTGTTATTTTTGAATTTTTGATGAAAAAAAGCAACCGCAAGGAAATGTCGGAGAATAAAACCAAGTATACCATTTTGATAGTCTTGGACAAAATTTTCATAAAATGCGATGATTTTTAAAATTCTGATTTTAATTTTTTAGAAAAAAATAACAGTTATTTTTTGATTTTTATTTTTTTGAGCAAAAATAAATGTTATTTTTTAACTTTTATTTTTTCAAGCAAAAATAACAGTTAATTTTCACTTTTATTATTTTGATCATGAATAAAAGTTATTTTTTGACTTTTATTTTTTTCGAGCAAAAATAAAAGTTATTTTTTGACTTTTATTTTTTCGAGCAGAAATAAAAGTTATTTTTTGACTTTTATTTTTTCGAGCAGATATAAAAGTTATTTTTGTGTTTTCAACCCTAATTATGATTGCGAAACTCAACTCCATTAATTTTTGAGCATATGCAAATTATTTTCACTGAAAAATTATCTTTGTTTGACAAAAATTTTCAATAAATTTATCATGAATTTAAACAAAAGTAACTTTTATTTCTGCTCGAAAAAATAAAAGTCAAAAAATAACTTTTATTTCTGCTCGAAAAAAATAAAGTCAAAAAATAACTTTTATTCATGCTCGAAATAATAAAAGTCAATAATAACTGTTATTTTTGCTCGAAAAAATAAAAGTTAAAAAATAACTTTTATTTTTGCTTGAAAAAATAAAAGTCAAAAATAACTGTTATTTTTTATCGAAAAAATAAAAGTCAAAAAATAACTTTTATTTCTGCTCGAAAAAATAAAAGTCAAAAAACAACTTTTATTTTCTGCCTTTTACGATAAAAGTTATAACAGTTACGGTCCCTGCTTAAGATTCAAAAATGTAATTTTTATCTTCTTGAATGTAATTGGTTTGATTGCAAAAGTATTTGCTGTTTTCTTATTATAATTCAAAATGTGAAAGAAATTTTAGTTCAATATTTGATTTGCTTTCTTTTAACATTTTTGTTTGGTGGGTTCATGTCTAAGCGACCTCTAGCGTTTTTATATAAAATCAATTGCTAAAATATTAGTACACTATACTTAGCTAAGCCAATAACCATTAGTTTTATTGGAGACTTTTATATAAAGGGGGTTTGTCTGAGATAATTCTCCTACTGTTTTGTAAAATTGTATTTCGGGTAAATGAGGGGTGATTGAGTTCAAAATGTCTAGCAGATTTTAATTTTGAGTTAAAAAATTGACAATAATATGTGTGATTTTAATTAAAAAAGTAACAATCGAGTAGATACACAGAGTAAAGAAAAAAATCATCTTAAACTAGAGAAAACGGAAGCGAATTACTTTCATTAAGCAACTGAAAGATTGATAATATTGACGAAAATGGGATCAATGTTTAAACTATCCCTCTATTTGGATACAATTAATATTTCAAAGAAAAATAAAGTTTGTGTTTTAAAGAAGAATTATGGGTTTCAAAATCCCATATCCTTTACAAAAATAAAAATCGAATTAAAATTTCAACTTTCTTATCAATTTTATTGTTTTAAAACTAAACTAAGAAATCGCTTTAGATAACCTAAAAGTTTTATCAAATTCATTCATTTACTTAAGAAAATGTAATTCGCTTTCGATTCCTTATCTATTATTTAAAGTCTTAAAAATATCTTATCTTATACTTAATTTTTTTCCTTAAACTAACTTACAAAACTAAAGGCTCTTTTCGAATACTGCTTAGAGAATTAAAGGAGTTGGTTTATCATACTGGACGGCTTAAATATTTTCTTTTTTGCTAAAATATAATAAATGAATTAAATTTTTTCTAAATTATAAACAATAAACATACAAATCTAAAATTTAAACAAAAACAAGTAAGAAAGCGCTATAGTCGGTCAAGCCGACCATACGATACCCTTCACCACTAAGGTCAAAGCTGTTATTTTTCCTGTATAAAGACAAATATTTGCTAAATTTTGCCATCATACAAATATTTTTTTAAAACTTATATATTTAAGCTGTTTCCGTCATTTGGACTTATATGAGAGCTAGGGTCAAATGTGGACCGATTTCTCGAAATTTGGCAAATTGATTACAGTTGTTACAAAAATTATGTATGCAAAAAATAAACTCAAAATATTCATTATCTTTAGATTTACGAGCGTTTTAGTGATTTTTTGTCTCATTTAGTGCGTTTTTAAAGAAGAGTTTGTATGGGAGCTATGGTCAGATGTGGACCGATTTCAACGAAATTTGGTACAGTGATTTAAGTTTACATAAGCAGTATTTGTTTTAAATTTCATGAAAAAATATTGATATTTGTGGCCAATATAGCAATTCCGGGAAGTGGGACCTATGGGAGGTACCATAAATAATGGACCGATTTTGACCAATTTCAATAGCCATGGTCCCATTATCAAAAAAATTATCTGTGCCAAATTTCATCAAATTATCTTTAGAATTGCGACCTGTAGTTTGATTTCAAGGTTTACATGGGGGTCCAGCCAGCCAGCCAAACGGACGGACGGACATCGCTAAATCGACTCAGAAAGTGATTCTAAGTCTATTGGTATACTAAAAGGTGGGTCTAAGACAAATATTTCTATGCGTTACAAACATCAGCACAAACTTATAATACCCTTTCCACCTATGGTGGTGAAGGGTATAAATATACAAAAAGAAAATTACAAAACAAATAATTCCAATAAAAATTACATAATGACAACAAAATTTAGAACCAGTATTATAAACCAAAAAAATCAAAGAACTTTTTCAAATGTCAAAGCCTTCCTTTACAGACTGCCTCGACTTTTGGATGTTAAATAAATTTGTACACTAGTTTTGTTGTTGGAGAGGAAAAAGTTCATTTGATTTTTTTAAGTAGCTTAGCTCAAATCAGTTGTATTCGGAACTTCATAATTTTCTATATATTTTGATATCATTTTGATCACATCTTTGTTTTTTGAGTAGTTTTTTTTCAATTATTCGTTCTCTTCTTCAACAAACAACAGCGGCTGATGTCAAAAAGGTTTTAGCAGCAGTACAAGTCGTTATCATTAGTCCCGATCTCAGTATCATTACGTGTCGAATCGCAGGCATTTGAGTCATTTATCAGAGAAGTTGTATCAAACTCCTGCTTACAGAGCTGATCCTGATGACGTTGTTGTAGGAGGCTTTGTTGCTGAGGTAGTAGATGGCGATGCTGATGATGCGTGTGAATGTGATAACTTTCATCATCACCATCTTCTACAGCCAGATTATCGTTTAATGACATTTGCGAGGCCGAGGCCGAAGACGATGTTGACATTAGTCTCTGTTGCGGTCCAATGATAACTTGAGATCAGAATTCTTGCGGATATTTAACACAATCGGCATTCGATGACGTCGTTGACGCCACCGCCGCAGCAGAGGCGAACAGGGCATTAGAGCCGCCAACCACACTATTGGCTCCCACGCCGCCGCCACCTCCACCACCTCCCAAATCTTGTGAGTTTTGTGTTTGATAACCGCCGGCTACACTTGCTGCTGCCGCCGCCTGATATGGTTCCTGATACAACTGATTGAGCCTCTAACCAGTACCCGAAAAGTGCCACGCGTCCTATGCGCTCAAATGAGCAAACTGTGACGGATGAATATCGAATTGATGATAGGGATGGCCGTAGGGTCCCATATGATAGGGCACAATGTTCATTGAGGCCATTTTGTGTTCCTTTTTCCATTTCATGCGTCGATTCTGGAACCAAATTTTAATCTGACGTTCGGTGAGGCAGAGAGCATGAGCGATTTCGATGCGTCTTCGGCGGGTCAGGTAACGATTGAAATGGAATTCTTTTTCGAGTTCTAACGTTTGATAGCGGGTGTATGAGGTCCGTTGTCGTTTCGTTTCACCGTTGGCATTGACAGTACCTGGAATTGGAAAGGAAAGGGAGAAATGAGTAAAAGTAAAGTGGACTTAAAGAAATATATAAAATTTAAAATATAGGTTTATTAATTTTGAAGCTTAAGCTTCCAAATTTTTAGATACTAAAAGATAATTTAGAATAATAATAAATAGTGACGCTATTATTGTTGAATACCGGGTAGCTGCGTATCTTGTTTCGAAAATAAAACTTTTCGAACTTGTATGCTTAAAGCATTATGTTGCGAAAATAATTTCTTTCGAATCGAAATACGCAGTAACCCCCCTGAACTTCAAATCAATATTTCCAAGATAAAGATTATACATGGAGGCTATGGCGCAAACCCTTCCATGGATGTATAAGTATAGGCCATTTAAGTAAAAAAGTAAGTAAACTGCCCAGATAATTAAAGGTACCTAATTATCTGGGCAGTTTACTTAATTTTTTACTTAAATAGCCTATATTTATAACCTGTTAAGGTCAAAGGCCGAGTATATTTTAGAATTCCATGTGATTCGATCATGTGCGCAAATTCTCCAATTTCGTAGTCCAAGCTTTGAAAGATTTTTCTCTACTTGGTCTTTTCATCGAAGTTTTGGAAGCCCTCTTCTGACATTTTTATGCCAATTTTAGCTTTTTTTTGTATTTTCCAGAAATGGGTTACTAGCCCGACGTCCTAACCCATATTTTTATCGTTCTTATGAGAGAACACGTGCCACATATTAGCTCACTACATTGATGGTTGTTAACATAGTTCCTCGGGTGATACCACGAGGAGGTCAATGTCTACAGTGGAGATGAAAGATAATCAAGATAAGTCTAGGCTTACCAAGTTATGACCAATCGGAAACGTTGCTGGTATCCAACATTCCTTACATCACCCTAATCTGGGTTTGGAATCTACAAAAGGCGATATATTTGAAAATCCCGTCAAATATCAATAACAACTAAGTTGCGAATATACAACACGAATATCAAGATCACGGTTGCGAAAATTGAAACCGCACAAATGACATCGATGTGCCGATAGGTCACACACTTCTCAGGCGAAATATTAACATTGCTCGCCAAAAGCTTCTATATTATTCATAGGGAATAACTTGTTGTATTGGTACAACTGCTAGAACGTTGGAGAAGGTCAATTAAATCGTATTTGCAAGTAGCAAATAGAGTTCGAAGTAAGACAAGAGTTGAGGGCCTCTGCTCCACTGGGAGTCAAGGATAAGAATAAATATGAATTACAAAAACAAAACATACAGCAAATACAATCCTCAGAGCACATTCTTATTTTAAGACTGAGCACTCTCTATTTGGCCAACCTTGATCTAAATCATGGGAAATTTTTAGAATAATATAACAATTTCAAAATATAATTTGTTTTGTATCAAAAAAGTGCACTATCGACATTAAAAATTGAAGGATGTAACTTTAATCAAATTGAGATTTTCGGAAGCGAAGTTAACCTATTGGAGAGCTGAAATATGAGAACATAGGCTCTTATTTCTTAGGCTTACATGTACCAAATAAACCTTACGTGCACAAAATGGCATTGACGACCAATAAAAGTGTCATATGGATATTATTGTCGACCTTTCCCAAGGCAGCCAGTTTCTCAACGAAATCTTAGAATTTTGACAACATAATATTTCCAATAATAACGTTGAAAAAAATGGGATATGACTTTTTAAGAACAGATATATGAACAGGATATGTTATCAAATTGACACGGATCTGGTTTCAAACTCTGATACCTAGATGGATAATTGAATAAGTCGATGAGGAACATCATCGTACGCAAAATTAAAAACTTTTTATAAAATATGAGATTAAAGTCGAATCAAATTAACAACGATCAGGTTTCAAATTGATACCAGAGAAATAAGTTAATGCTGTAATTGTTACCGATTTGATTTTTAATTGATGCGAAATTACAATTTTTTACCTATATTGATACTCTATGATATCATTGTGAACCCAGATAAACACCATAATACTCTCAGTGTAACATTTCCCATCCTAATGCGTATTTGATGGATTAAATCGACAATAATTTGTGACAAAATAATTCCAAATTGAAACACACTTCCGTTTCCCAAACAAATAATAAAAAACTCTGAAATCCAATCGAAAAATTCCAACTCATCCAACCTGTCCATTGCAACAAAAACTTAAAAATTATTGTTGTTGGAAAATACCTTGCTTATGACTGGATATATGCTTGACTGGCCGACTGATTCTCTGTCTTCGCAACAGAAAACTATTTGAAGAACCTTTAAGCACAAACTTGAGTGATGGATGATGGTTGTTGGCTTCAAGAGGTTTTGTGGCCCAGCATGTATGTATGAGTTGTTGTAGGTTGTAGTCTGGTTACTGTCTACTGTATTATGAGGTGGTCATTAGTTTTAGTTGCTTGTCTCTACTCTCTATATTCCATTCTATTTCATTCGACAATTTGCTTTGGAAATGTTCAACTCTTTAGTCTCATTTTTTTTAGAAATTTTTATTTCTGTTTTTTAAGTTTTAATTTCAAGGATAGAAGAATTTGTTTGTATAAGAGAATTTGTGTTTGTGTGTGTGTTTGTTTTTGTGTATTTGTGGTCTCGTGTAGCCAGTAGTTGTCGCTTATTTTGTGGCACATGTTTAAATTTTAAAACAACATCCAACGAAAAATTGGCGCGTTAATTTTTTGTATTTGAACAAATTTAAAATAGTACGATGTCTTGTCTTCCAAATGAACTTAAGCGTAGAATGACTTTCAAATGTACCCGGCGGTTCGAAGACAAGGAAAATTCTCCAAGAATAGATTGTGGTATGTAAAAGTCATTTGAGGTGGACTGAAGAAAGTTTAAAACCTTAAGCGGAATTAACAAATATCATCCGCACACATTTTCCGCACCAAATTCAATATTAAAGGGCTAGGCCCGCCTATATTTTAAGAATAGACAAGAAAAAACACTCTCTCCTTAAGTGAAAGTGTACCAAATTTAAAATTGGGCGATGTAGGGAATGTTGAATACCAAATAACGGTTCTGATTGGTCTTAACTTACGGGCCAGACTTAGCTTGCTTATTTTACATCTCAACTTTGAACACTCACCTCCTCGTGGTGTTATCCGGGAAACTCTGTTAACAATCGCTAATGTAGTGTTAGTTCACTGTGCCGCGAGTTCTCCCATAAGAACTAAAAAAAATATGGGTTAGGAAGTCGGGCTAGTAATCCACTTCTGGAAAAAAACAATTGCTATGAAAAAGCTAAAATTAGAATAAAAACGACCACCCCTAATTTTAGAAGAGGCAGTCCGAAACTTTGATAACAAGATTAAGTAGAGGAAATTCTTTCAAAGCTTGGCCTACGAAATTGGAGAATATGCACACAAGATCGAAGCTCAAGGATTTCTAAAATATGCTCAGTCTTTGACCTTAACAGGTTGTAAATACAGACTATATATGTAATATATGTAAGTAATTTGAAATTGACGTGGCAAACTCCCACATTCTGTAGTGCTTAAAAAATATTGGTCTGAAACCCACCTTTAAGAAAACCAATCGACTCAAAATCACTTCCTGAGTTGTTTTAACGATGTCCGTTCCGCTGTCTGGCTGGCTATCCGTGTAAGTTTGTTATCAATGTGAAAGTCGTAAGTTTAAAGATAATTTGATGAAATATGGCACAGGCTCATATTTTGGTCCAAGAACGATCCCTATACTTTTTGGGCGAATTCGGATTACCATTTCAGGTACCTCGCATAGGAATGTCTTCCCGGAATAGAGTTTTTGGTCCTTTACAGCCACAAATTTAGTTGTATTTTAATAATATTCAGCACATATATTGCTTATGATAACCTTTTTTAGGAATTGGCCCATATTTGACCATACCTCCCATACAAGACACATTCTCAAAAGTAGTTAAAATAATTATCAAAGCACAAAAACGCTTATAAATCTAATGATAAATGCATTTGCTTACTAAAACTTTGCACAGATAAATATTTTGTAATTATAATCCTAAGAAATTTGGTAAAAATTGATTTACAATTGACCCTAGCTCCCATATCAGGCATTAGCCGGAAATGAAATAAATCTACTTAAATTTCGAAATTTTGTATATATGCCTCAAAGACTTAAGGAAAACTTGTAAAATTATTGGTCCATATTTGACCTTAGTAGAGAAGGGTATCATATAGTCGGGCTTGAGCTACTATAGCTTTTCTTACTTGTTTAAACTAAAATTCACGCATTCTAGATAATGATATTTCGAACTATAAGCAAACGTTATTATTCCTTATTTTGATTATTATTATAGAGCAGTGATGCCCATAATTTCTGTTATTTTCCTGGATATCATTGCTTCAGAGTATTGTAGTCATTAAGCAATCAATTTTGATATTTTTAAAATAAATTAGAAAGGCAAGGGGTTTAAAATAACCTCAAGATGTATTGAGATAATGCCAAAAGTTCCGACGAACCACCTATAGTACAATGACAAGTTTTGTAGACTTTTATTTAATGAACAGAAAATGATCACAATGATTTAGGGAAATTCTGCATGACTTTGTAGTTAGCTTAAAGTTAGTAGTTACAAAATTAAATAGAAATACATACATTTTGTAGTTTTAAGCCATGTTTTTGCCTTAATGAATTACTTTGTAGTTAGCTTGTAGTTAGTTGTTAAAAAGTTGACAATAAATGAATTATTCTCGTAGTCGACTACCGATTTGCTTGCAGGCTTTAAACTGCTGGGTATCTTCTATGAGAGTGTGTAACATTTGTGTGCTTGGTTTGTAGTTTTTATGCTTAAATACACTTTAATTAAATGAGATATAATTAATTTTAAGTTTAATCGGAAATTCCATTTAGATAGATATTTTCCTTAGTGATTGATGTACTTTTGACAACATTTTTAGTTTAAAAAACTTTTCTCTAGTTTTTTATTTTTAGAAAAATTTAAAATAGCACACATTAGATACTTGTATCTGTCCTTTCGTCTAATGAATGAATAAAGCAAATTTTTTTGATTGAAGTAAATTCAAGGAATGAATTCTTGAAAATGGACTAAATATAATTCAATCAATTAAAAAGAAAAAAATGTATTTGTAGAGAACTTTAAACGATTTTTAAGGTATATTCTTTATATGGGATACTTTTGACTTGTTTTTGTGTGAATCAATGAATACATTCCTTTAAACTGTTTATTATAAATTTGCAAAAACTAAATTTAAATTTTTTCATTTAACTATTTTTGTGATGTAGGTCGTGTTTGTTTACTTAAATCTTTTAGTTTTTTTACCCAAAACTTTCTTTAAAAATTATTTTAAATTTCTAAATTTTACTTTAAACGTAGGCTTTTACATAAAACTAAAATAAAAATTTTAAATTTCCACCAAAACCTAGAAAAATATTGCCTTTCTTTACTCCGTCTTCAAAATAATAGACACAACAAACACCGGGCGTTACTAGGCGTAAACGAGTTTTATGGCAAACAATCAAATCAAAATCTCTTAATTTCCCTTGTTTAGCGTGAAAAAGACCTTTATTTCTTTTGAAAAGACAATATATTTTTCATTTTGTTAGAAAGACTGACTGAAGTACTTGAAAATATTGTTAAAAAAAGTTTTTCCAAAAATATATTACAAATTTGCGTTTTAATGGGATTTTTTGCACGGGCGATGCTCACTTTTTGGTTTTAGCAAAAACTGTAGACAGTCAGACGAAATGAGAAGGACAGACATAAGGAAAATATAACGTGTCAAAACATAATTTAGCCACATTTTTTGGGTTATTTGGGAAGTATTGTTTTTAAAACAGACTTGTCTAATATTCATAAAAGAAAAATACACCAGACCCCTGTTAAACGGGGTAAATGGAAAAGTTAACCATAATGTCACAAGGGCACTTGTTAAAAGCTTTTATGCTATTCAAAAGCTTTTATGCTATTCAAACGCCTCATTCGATTTCGATCGAAAGCTCAGACTTTTAAGCAAATATTTTGTAACATACCTTAAGGATTTTCAAAAAATTTTTTTTGGAAAAAGTTTAATTGAAAGTGACATTTAAATATATCCGTTTATTTGTCAAAACTTTTAATTTAAATAAAATTCTTTTACTATTGGGGATTTTTTGACAAATTAGTTAAAATTCGGTAAACCTTATGTGTATATATTATTTACATTAACCTAAAAGCATGCTACACAAATGTTTCTAAAATATCTTACATTTCGATCGATTACGAATGCGGTGATATGGCCCCAGTATTTTTATCAAATTTAGAAATCTTAATAGTTAAAAGATGGGGTTTTTGGTATACTAAATAGCTAGGAATAGGAGCGGTACAGCTCTTCCTAAACTAGTTTTGTGATTCACTTCAAAGTTTTAATATAGACTCCCCATTTTGCTAATTGTGAGGAATAATCACATATAAACATTATGATTTTCTTGTCTCTACCTAGTGTAAAGGATGATCGAAATAGGAAATAATGGTTAAGTCAGTTTATTTTATATATCTTTATCATTCGGAGTCAGAGCTGAGGCAAAGTCTCCCGAAGCCCACACCCGCCTCAGTATCTGTAAAATATCTAAAAGTACTCATAATCTCTGAAAGCATAGAATAGACAGATGACATTATATGACATCGCTATAAGCATTTTAAACTCTCTAAAATCACGGAGTGGTCTGAATGGCAATAAAAGACACAGATCTCTTAATAGTGAATATGATTATGGAGATATCGAAACTGATTATATGCCATAATAATATAAATGCCAATGAAGTTGGGTAAGGTAGAGGATGTCAGATGCCAAGCAAATTTTCTGATTGTTCTTAACCTGAAAAGCCCAGACTTATCTCGGTTATCCTTTATCTCAACTGTGGACACTGACCTCCTCGTGGTATCACCTAGGGAAATACGTTAATAGCCGCTAGTGTAGTTTGTTGCCGCGAGTTCTCCCCTAAAAAGTAACTCCTGAAAAAAACAATTACTATGAAAAAGCTAATGTTAGAAGAGGACTTTCGAAAATTCGATGGAAAGACCAAGTAAAGGAAAATCTTTCCAAGTGTGGCCTACGAATTTGGAGATTATGCGCATAAGATCGAAGCGCATGGAATTCTATATTACATTACCACGTGCTTGAACAAATATGGATGAGACGAAATTTGACGAAATTGTATTTACTTTGGACTCATGTTTTGAAAAATAAGAAATAAATCAGGGAATAATTCATTACAATATAGTTAGACGAAGGATCTATGGCAGAGATAATAAGAACTTAGGCTGTATGCGCGCTTAATCCGTCATGTGATTTTCGTTTTTAGTTTTTTTTTTATAAATTTTACACAATTTCTTATTTTAAAAAATTTCCAACATAAAAAATTATGACATTTTTCAGTTCAAAATTTTTATTTTGATAATTTTTCGTGATCATAGGAATTAAGATAATAAAACAGAATATCTATTATAACATTCTTTGAAGTGTTGAAAAAGTTTAGATAATTTAAGAAAAATTTTTGTGCAACTATTACCAAAGATATAAGACAAAATGTAAATTAAGACAGGATTGAAAATTTTCAAAATCATCACAAAATATTAGTTTTTCGAAAAAGTTTACTTATTGATTTAACAAAAAGTTAAATACTTTTTTCTTATAGTCGAAACGAGCTAAATATATAACGATGTACAGCAATTCTATGTATAGGTATATAATTGGAAAGGAAATAGTAAATGAAGAGATATGAATGTAAAAAATGTGCCCAGACTCAGGTCCATATAACAAAATATATGAAATAAATTCAGAAAAATTCAGATTGGTAGTGATGATAATATGTACTCAGAAAAAGATATTATGTATGGAAAAAATACGAACTAAGGATGTAAGCGGGCTATGCCCGCTACATAATTAAATGCTTTAAAAGCGCTGCTTGGGAATTTATTAAACTTATGATATTAACCTATTATCAGTTTTTGAGAGAAGACTATTTCTATATTTATATTAGGAATTTCAATAAATACAGAAAAAACCCGTAAAGCTAGTCTTTGGTGTAATGACTACTTTGTAAGCTACCTCCCCGTCAAGCAAAATTTTCTTTAAGCCAATTTTTTCTAACTTTTCATTGTCTATTATTATTTCATATACAACCAATATTTTATATAATTTAACCCCAAAAAAAAAAGAAACGAAAGAAAAATCCAAAGGAAAATTATTAAAAGAGGACGGACTGAGTGAAACGAATGACTATAAGAAAACAAATGCCACGAGCCCACTTTTATTGTTTAATAATGTGGCAAGCAAACAATTTACCGTTACATTTGATTTCCTTTAAATCAAAATATGTACTATATAGTAGATATATCATATAGTCTGAGGATGATAATGTCTTTGTAGAGAGTTCAAAATAAAAAATTTCCATCTATTGCCAGGTTATTTCTTATTGCTTGTCTTAAAGTGCTTCAAGTTTTTAATACAAGGGGCGTCCAAAACGCGTTGACTATAATGAGGGGGCGTTTTATAAGCAAAGTAGCGATATTTAAACATTATTTTAGCATTAGTACAAATTTTATAAAAAAAAATTTTGTTTGGGTAAAGGAAATGAGTTATAATATGAATCTGGCATAAAAAGGTAATAATAATGTTTGTCTAAATGAAGAGTTTTTCTTTTTTTTTAACAGTTATTTCAAAATTTTTCTAATCAAATACAAGTTTAGGAAATATTGGCCACAAATAATAAAATAAAACATTTATTTTGGCAGCTTGTTATTTTAGTTATTGTCTAAATGTACGATTTGTATAGTGTTATTTTGAATATGTTTTTCGCTACTCTGTCATGTCTGGTCTTCTTCTTTTATTGTAGCTTGATTTTTGGGAATTTTGACAACTGTTTTTTATTATTTGATCAAATTTTATTTCTTTTTTCTATAATGTTTATGAGGGTTGTTATTTTTTATTTGGCTTTCTAATGGTTTTTTTAGTTATAGGTCATTGGGTCTTCTTTTTTTTTTGTTTGGTTTCTAAATTATATAATTTTTGACACAATTTCCTGTTTTTCCAATTTGTAAACTAAAAAGATTATGACATAGAAACCTCAATTTAATGGTTTTTTACACTTTTTTAATTTCTTTTGTCAGTTCAAAGTTTTTATTTTAATAATTTTTTCTGATCATAGCAGTTAAGATAATGAATTGAAATATTTATTGAAAGATTTCTTAAAGTGTTAGGAATGTTCTCAATATTTTAGACATTTTTTTATTTAACTATTATCAAAGATATTAGATAGGAAGTTAATTAAGTCAGGGTTGAAGATTTTCAAAATGAAGTCAAATGTTTTGAAAAGATAAAAAAATATGACATAGAAATCTTAATATAATGTTTTTTGCACTTTTTTTCATTTTTTTACAGTCCAAAGTTTTCATTTTAATAATTTTCCATGACCATAGTTTTTAAGATAATAAATTATAATTTTTATTGAAAGATTTCTTGAAGTTTTAGGAAAGTTTAGATAATTTAAGAAAATTTTTTGTTTAACTACTACCAAAGATATAAGACAAAATGTAAATTAAGACTTTTAAGCAAATATTATGTTTGTTTCCGTACTCTAACGAAACAACCCAAACTTACTCAAACGTGTTCCCGTAAAAAATTTTCAATACAAATTGTTGTTTTTTGAGTAATTTCTGAAAATTTCGGACTGTTTTGGGTAGTTTCGTTAGAGTACGGGAACAAACATATTGTGTAACATACCTTAAGAATTTTTAAAATAAATTATTTTCCAAAAGGTTCAATAAAATTTGATATCTAAACATATTCGTTTGTTTAATAAAATATTTAGTTCAAATGAAATTCTTTTACTATCGGGGAATTTTTGACAAATAAGTTACAATATAGTAAACCTTATGTTATATATTATTTAGATTGTCCTAAAAGTATGCTACACAAATGTTTCTGAAATAACATTTCGATCGAAATCGAATGCGGCAATTTGGCCCTAGCTTTTACAACACTGAAGGACTTTGAATAATTGTTTGAGTCAATTCGATGCAAATTGGAAAAGACATATGCTTTGATAGTGGGACCATCGCTATTAAAATTGAGGGAAATCGAAGCATCTGACTCACTTAATAGAGAAACTTCTCAGTTGTAAATTGTAAAGTCCCTTAGAATTGATTGAATCCACACATATTTAAGTAAGATCGGAGTCAGGTTATAAAGGCGGTGTCAAAGCGAAACCTTCACACGGAGACCCAAGAGGTCCATTGTGATGAACGGAGTTCATCTTTATAACAGCATTCGGAGCCGCCCTTGGCTATATCTCAGCCAATTTCCTCAGCGCTTCACGATAGTATTAAACATTACTCTTGTCCCTCAGACGATGAGTTAATCGAACTCAATCGGCTCTGGATTAAGCCTTTATTGTTACCGATGAGAGGTGTATCCGTCGTATTCATGATGACTTAAGAATACACAGAAGATAATAAGTTTCCAATGATGATTCATTGATAATAATGCTTGTAGCCTATTTTAGAGACACTGTTTTTCTTCTTAGATGTCAGAGTTTTCAGATCGACTTGTCCGAATTTCTAAATAATTCTGAGAGTATTTTGATGTATATTATCTCACTTCATCGCAGTTCCTGAGTTCTTATTGTTCCCATACAAAAAAAATTGTATCATTAATACAATGTCTATGCATCATATATGATACATTAGACTGGGAAAGGTTAAAGATACAGGTATTAAGTATCAGCTTTAGAGGAAGATTTAGAGTTACTGAATATGACGTCAGTCAGTATTATTAGGCGGTTTGCGCAAAGCTCTTTCTATTCAGGGTTTAACCCAAACGAAAGTAATTTGAATAGTTACATATAACTAGGGCAGGGTTGCCAGTCAGGCTGGATTCGACTGAATTGTCCAGCTTTTTTAGTGCTTGTTTAGTATCAAGCTAAAATTAAACTTGTCCAGCTAAAAGGTGAAGACTTAAATTTTTTTGAATATTTTTTAAAGAAAAACTATTTTAAAGAAAAAGAACGCAATAAAAAGTTTTGCAAAAAATTATTTTTTTCATTTTGTAATAAATCAAATAAATTTGTAATATCAAATTTCGCATTCCCCATTGTACTTACTTAACTTAAATGGTCTATATCAAAAACCAAGTAACTTTAGAATTCCATGCGCTTCAATCATGTGCGCATATTCTCAAATTCATAGGTTAAGCTTTCAAAGATTTTCCTATACTTGGGCTTTCCATCGAATTTTCGGAGTCCTCTTTAAGGAGTTCATTCAAGAACGTTTTCGAATACTTTTACTGCTGGAGTATTTTCATACATTCTCACATGCTACGCGAGTAGCATGTGTTTTCTGTTGAAAATTGTTTCAGATCTGGGACGATTTAATTTTCTCTCGATATCTCTGCGGTTAATTACGATATTCGCAATTCGGTTTATTAAAAATTGAAAGATTCATCGAAACAAATTATTAAATAAGTTTTTTTTTTTATTATTAATGTCCAGCTAATTTTTGGTTTGTCAAGATTTTTTTTCCTTATGCCCAGCTTTTTCAGGATTCGTGTCTGGCAACCCTAAACTAGGGGCTTAAATGAATTACATTAGTTTCTGGACAAAAATCTATGTTACACCCACGAAGGTCTGATTAAATCATGTTAATATGGAAAAAAAAAGTTGAACAAAATTTTTACTCGGTTGAATTTTGCTAAATATAAATGAACTTTGATGATTTTTCATGACTTGACCATTTAAGATTTTTAAGCAAGATTTTCATTATTTTATATTTTATAGTGTTAGGTATTTAAAAATATTTTTAGAAAATTTTTTGTTATACTCTAACGAATGTTATAAGCAAAAGTTTAAATTAAGACATGATTGGTAACACTGTGCAAAAAAACTTTTTTTGCTTAAAATTCAATTTTTATAGGAAGTAAGTGTAAAAATGTTTAAAAGTCGAGATAAAAGTCATCAATAATTGTTAAAAGTATTAAAAAAGAAAGAAACAATCATCACTAATTGCTGGTGATAACTTTGTTAATAGTTAAGGTTGCCTTAAAATGATGTATGTTTTGAAATTTTATGATGACATAAAATCAATTGTCATAAATTTATTATGAAAAAGTATAAATTTTGTTAATAATTATTTGTTTAATAACAAAAACAAGTAAGAAAGCGCTATAGTCGGTCAAGCCGACCATACGATACCCTTCACCACTAAGGTCAAAGGTGTTATTTTTCCTGTATAAAGACAAATATTTGCTGAATTTTGCCATCATACAAACATTTTCTCAAAACGTATATATTGAACCTGTTTCCGTCATTTGGACTTATATGAGAGCTAGGGTCAAATGTGGACCGATTATCTCGAAATTTGGCAAATTGATTACAGTTGTTACAATTATGTATGCAAAAAATAAACTCAAAATTTTCATTATCTTTAGATTTACGAGCGTTTTAGTGATTTTTTGTCTCATTTAGTGCGTTTTTGAAGAAGAGTTTGTATGGGAGCTATGGTCAAATATGGACCGATTTCAAATTTGGTACAGTGATTTAAGTTTACATAAGCAGTATTTGTTTTAAATTTCATGAAAAAATGTTGATATTTGCGGCCAATATAGCAATTCCGGGAAGTGGGACCTATGGGAGGTACCATAAATAATGGACCGATTTTGACCAATTTCAACAGCCATGGTCCCATTATCAAAAAAATTATCTGTGCCAAATTTCATCAGATTATCTTTAGAATTGCGACCTGTAGTTTGATTACAAGGTTTACATGGGGGTCAAGCCAGCCAGACGGACGGACGGACGGACATCGCTGAATCGACTAAGAAAGTGATTCTAAGTCTATTGGTATACTAAAAGGTGGGTCTAAGACAAATATTTCTATGCGTTACAAACATCAGCACAAACTTATAATACCCTTTGCACCTATGGTGATGAAGGGTATAACAAGTAAACAAGACTCTTCAGTCATTAATAAAAATATTTTTCTTAAAGCTTTTTCCTAAAAAATCATTTGAGTTTTTAACGCTTAAAACGTAATAATATGACAGTTTTTTTTCTTTTGCACAAAAAAGACAGCAAATAGTTTAATGTAAAAGTGTTATAAGTAAACTTAACTACATTTATGGTATTTGACATTTATATGAATTACTCTAAGTAACCGCCATAAATACGTTATGTATTTCAGTCCGTCTGTCACTATTTTTACAATATAGAGATATTTGTTAAGTATTTAGTTTTTATATTTTTTGCTACACTCCAGCACGATAGTATCTTTCAGTTTGTCGTTTGGTTTAAAAGTTTGTATTTTTTATTATGTTTCTTTTTTTTTTTTTGTATAAATATTTTTTTAATACAAGATATTGTATCACCTTGTTTGACAAATGACAAATACAACATATTGTGACAAGTTACTTGCGTTTCTTTAGTCGTTTGTGTTTTTTTTTTCATTCGTTCTCTGGTTTTATATGAAAAATATTTATTTATTTATTTTTATAAACAAAGTTGTTTGTGTTATTTTACACAATTTACACATAAATAAATACTTTGGGGTATTTTGTTTTGTATTTTAAAATATATTTTTTTTATATTTTTATTTAACATTTGCTTTTACAGTAATCCCTTGATTAACGTGGTTGTGATGTATGTCATTTTGCTGTAAGACGTCTGTTTCTTAAAAAGCTAAATAATCTCAGATTTTTAGCAAGAGCTTAAATGTTATTTAATTTAAATTTCTAGTAGGGGTATTCATATTTGCAAATATTTAATGCAGAATTGAAAAATCAGTGTAAAATTTTAAATTTAAAATTAAATAAACTGCCATTTCCGGGAACTAAAGTAAGAAATAAATGTTTTTAAAATTTTTCAATATAAAATATATGTTGAAGTCCATCTCATAGTATTAATATACCCTTCACCACCATAGGTGGAAAGGGTATCATAAGTTTATGCTGATGTATGTAACGCATAGAAATATTTGTCTTTGACCCACCTTTTAGTATACCAATAGGCTTAGAATCACTTTCTGAGTCGACTTAGCGATGTCAGTCCGTCCGTCTGGCCATCTGGACAGCTGGCTGGAGCCCCATGTAAACCATGTAGTCAAAGTATAGGTAGCAATCCTAGAGATAATTTGATAAAATTTGGCACAGATCATTTTCTTTATAGTGGGACTATTGAAATTCGTCAAAATCGGTCCATTATTCATAGTATATCACATAGGTCCCACTTCCCGGAATTGATATATTGGCTACATATATCAATATTTTTTCATGAATTTTAAACAGATATTACTTATATAAACTAAAATCACTGTACAAAATTTCGTTGAAATCGGTCTACATTTGACCATAGCTCCCATACAAACTCTTCTGTCAAAACTCATTAAATGAGACAAAAATCACTAAACGATCATAAATCTGAAGATAATGAGAATTTTAAGTGTGTTTTTTACATACCTAGTTTTTGTTACAACTTTAAATTTCAAGATAATCGGTCTACATTTGACCCTAGCTCTCATATAAGTCCAAATGACAGAAACAGCTTAAATATGTAAGTTTTCGAAAATGCTTGCATTTTGGCAAAATTTAGCAAATATTTGTCTTTATACAGGAAAAGGAACAGCTTTGACCTTAGTGTTGAAGGGTATCGTATGGTCGGGCTTGACCGACAATAGCACTTTCTTACTTATTGTACATAGAATACCTAATGTTCCTCGCTTTAAGCTGATCCTACATATAAAAATTAAAAAATTCGGAAGTTATCTGAATACATAAACATGTTATTTTGAAGTCTGGGGGACAAACTTTTCCCTACTCCTATTCTTCTGAATTTTACCCAACGAAAACTGTTCCATGTTTGAAAATTTTAACTTTTATAGTTAAAAAGTTACTCAATACTGACTTATTTTTTAGTATGAGAGGCGGAACTTTCCCTGCGCGGATCTAGTTTTTTTTTAACCAATGGTAAATGGTAAAAATGTCGATTGCACTAAGTTCAATGTCTCACTTCTAATTTCTTAGAAGATACTCTAGAATGACATTTTTATATGAGGGTGTGTCTCCCCATGCTCCGATCCATCATATGGCTCTCATAAGCTGATTAATAAAACATAAATATTTTAGTACAAAGTTTAAAGACTTTACCTTCAAAAGTTCTAAAGATATACCCGGTTAAGTATTTAATTTAGTTGGAGGGAGAAAGTATCTCTTCACTGATCTTTTTTTCTTTAAAAATAAATAACAATCCGGCAATCCCACCTATTAAATTGTGTATATTGTATATACGAATTGGGCTATCTTCTTTGGAAAGGGCATAGTAGAGAGGTAAAAGGTGGTAAATATATTTTTTAAAGCTTTATATTATTCAATACTTTAATTCAGAGCCGTCTAGCTCTAAAGCACAATATGCGAATTTTAACAAAAGAGCTTTTGAGCTTTTATGAGCTTTATACACTATGTATGAGCTAGACGCAACTATGTCTTTGCAAAGTCAGTGCTGCCAGATTATAATTTTTTGCTCGATTATATGAAGAAAGCTCGAATATATGAAAAACAAGTGAGAAAAGCTATAGTTGGTCAAGCCCGACTATATCATACCCTTCACTGCTAAGGTCAAATATAGACAATTTAACAAGTTTTCTTTATGTTTCAGAGACATACATACATATACATATTTATGTCATTTCCGGCTAAGGGACTGATATGGGAACTAGGGTCAATTGTGGACCGATTGTTACCAAATTATTGGTTTATATATACAAAATATAGTAATCAAATCCATTTATCTTTAGAGTTATAAGCGTTTTTGTGCTTTTATTTGTACATAAACGTCTTTTGAGAATGTGTCTTGTATGGGAGGTATGGTTAAATATGGGCCGATTCCTACAAAATTAGGTACACTGATTAAGGTTATCATAAGCAATATTTGTGCTGAATATCGGAGGTACACGAAATAGTAATCCGATTTCGCCCAAAAAGTATAGGTATCGCCTCTGCCAAATTTCATAAAATTATCTTTAAAATTACGACCTGTACAATGATAACAAGCTTACACGGATAACCGGCCAGTCAGCCGGACGGTAATTCGTATTTACAGAAATTGGCTTTGATGTGACTGTTTTTATCTCTATTAGATTTTCAACTTTTTTCAAAGCAGATTTTTCCCTTTTTGTAAATATGTAAAATTGTTTCCCGGTTTTACCCTTTCTGGGTTAATTCTTTTTGTATGTGGATTATTGTTTACACAAAACATACTTTTAGGAAAAAACAATAATTTTCAGATTCCGGGAGTTCAGTCCCATATTAAGTAACTGAAATAAAAGAAATGTATGTGCCAAATTTCGGACATGATTAATTTCTTTCAATGAAATTCAATTTATGTCTATGTAAGGCATAAATCTCAATTCCGGGAGTACAGTACTAATTAAGTATCCAAAATATTGAACCATTTTTGACCAATTGGCATAGGCCTGGTATAAAAAGGAAAGGTTTGTGCTTAATTTTGGACATGATTAAATTATACTAACTTATTTTCGAGATTTTTGTATATTTAAGCTATTTCGGGATCTGGGCTAATTCTTGTAAAACAAAGGGTCAAATGTGAGCCGATTGTATCAAAATTTTCTGATTATATTTGCTTAAAACACAATTTAAATTATATTTTTATCTGTAAAAAAGTTGAAAATCTAACTTTTTTCAAAACAGATTTAACCCTTTTTACCCCTATATTGAAAAAATGTCAAATTTAAGTTATGCAAATTTGTAAAACTGTTTCCCGGCTTTACCCTTTTTGCAAAAAAAGAAAATAAATATAAAAAATGTTAACAAGTGATTGGTGCTTTGTAGACTTTACCCATTATGGCATAAATCTTATTTCTATGTTTATTAAATCAAAAGGGTTAAAAAAGTAACAACAAATAGTTTTTACCTTTGTTTAACCCCTATTTGACCTCTTTTCACAATAAGTACCAAAACGCGTTTTCCTGTTTTTTTTAGCTTAACTAAACATTTTTAGATATTTTATATATAACATAAACAATTTTCGTGATTTACATTTTTTTTAAATTTTCAATAGTAACATAAATCGAGGTCATACTGTAATTTTATAATATCAAATTAATAAATTTTCATGTTACTGTAAATTTGTCAAATGTTTAAATAAAAGTAATTTGTTACAAAATTCACATACGAACACAATCAATTGCAAGTCCGATAAGTAATTTAAAGATGAATCATTTTGTATATAAAAAAATATTGAAAATATATATAAGAGATTCATATCCGTCAGCGTCATCATCATTAAGTGTCAAAAACAAAAAAGTTTATGATTAAAATCATTTGTATAAAAATTTGTTTATTGCTTTGAGATAAAAATCCTTCCCACCTTTTCGAAACACACCCGCTCGAAATTGATTAATGTTTGGAAAAAAAGTGTTCAAATCTTAATAATTAATAAATGTTAGGATTTGAATTAAAATTACAAGTTATTAATGAAAATTTAAATAGAAATTATGTTAATACCTTTTAAGGCGATAGAAAACTTAAGAATCATTCTTCCATTAACCCTGACCTTTGCTACTTTATTTTGACTTTATGTCTTATTTTATTTTACAAAATTTGATTTCAATATTATTCATAAATTATGCAAGTCCAAAAGTTTTTCTTATTCCTGACTCTTTGTCCACAAGGTGTATGCTAATATTGTGTCAATCACAGTGCTTCGCTGGTACTCAATGTCAATATTGAGAGATCTGTCATGTCAAACACAAGTTGTGCAAAAGTCAAATTTTTGCATATCACAAGAATTGTTTAACAAAAAATATTTATATAGTATGTTAAATATTTATGGACATACGAACATACTTTACATATTTAAAATTTTTTATATTTGCCTTCAAAAAAAAAAAACTACTTGAATTTCATGAGTGGAAGTATTAAGAAACGGGTAGGGTCAAACTTTGAGAGCTGGGGGTTTAAAACTTTTCTTAAGTATATTGAAGAACGTTAGCTCCGATTTTAGAAAATTTCGCCTGAAAAATATACTTCTAAACAAGAAGATTAAATTAATAGAAAATGGTTCCCAATTTTGAATCATATATACTTAAAGGTAATATTTGACCTCTGACCCCTGAAATTTTATTTTTAGTTTGGATATCAAGCTATTTTTAAAAAAAAAATTCACATTTTCTATTTATACTAGTATATGCTTTAAGGTAATATTTGACCTCTCACCCTTGAAATATTAACTTAAATATCTAGAAGATTCAATCGTAAAAAAAAATCTTAACCAGATTCAAATTATATTTGTATACTTAAAATCATGTAATGTACCTTAGATATCCCACTTCTGTTATAAAGTATTTTAATAGTGTTCTATCTACCCTCAGTTAAGAGTTTCTGTTTAGGACTTCTGGCCTTTGAAATATTAAATCAAAAAGATTAACAGCCTGTTTTTGAAACTACAATTTTTTCAAATTGTACGTCAAATTACGAAAAAATTGAACTTTTGGTTTTTGAAATTTTTTTTGAGTGAAACTAGAAAAAGCTTTTACAATTTTGGTTCGAAAATGAAATGTATAGACGAAAGTAAATGTCAAATCAGGCAATTAAAAAATTCTAATCGCCTGGGAAACAAAAAAAAAAACGGTTATTAATTTTTTTTTTGTTTAGGATCTGAACACAATATAAGGTTGTGGGAGGGGGAATAGGTAGTGTTTGTGGACATTTGATTTAAACTTCCCTACATTGTAACTGGTTGGAAAAACTTCTGCGGGAAGCAAATTCTACATACGAACTGTACGGCTAGCGTATCGTCTATCTGTAGAGTATCGTCTGTCTACTGGTCAATCGACTACGAAAGGATGAGCTCTTAAAGATAGACGTGCATTGCGTAGGAAAGTTCGTGTATCGAGAACGAGTTTCCTGATTTTGTTAGAGCACATTCTAAAGTAATAACAATAGAACAATAGAGTTGGATAACCTACTGTTACCGATGAGCACTTTTACTCTCTCCTGTACTCGGTCAAGAAGTTCCGAAATAAACTTTGAAGCACCGGCCCATACATGAGAGTTGTATTTCACCGGTACGCAATACATGTTTCAGAATATGGTCTATGTAAGAGTGCAAGAGATGGCGAAAGTGCTCATTGATGACAGCATGGTATCCAATTCTATTGAATCACTGGAGTGTCACACTTTTCTATCGTTTTTAATTTGAAATGTGTCCTAAAGAAATTAGGAAACTCGTTCCCAAACTCAAATCTTCTTACGCAATACATGTCTCAGAATAGGGTCTTCTACGTCGGTATGCAACTCTATTGAGCCACTGGAGTGTCACAATGTTCTATAGTTTCTAGTTACTTTGGAGTTCGATCTATCGAAATCAGGGAACTTGTTCCTAAAACCGAACTTGCCTTTCTCATACCCAGAATATCATTAAAAAAATGTTTGATTTAAATTTGAAAAAAAAAAATGTTACATTTTTAATTGTTTGTTTTTATTTATTTTTGATATTATTTAATTTTAGGGTTAACATCATTTTACAAAATTCTTAAATTTTATAAGAAAAGCTTTCAGAAAAGTAATAAAATATATCATGGTAATACTATTGCTTAATATTTCATTACGAAGCTTTTAGTTCCAAACGAAAAAAGAAAATGAACTCGTATGACAGTTTTGTGAACAGGCTGTAAATAGCTTGAAAAATCTTAACAAATACGTGTCGCGTGCCTTTGATAACCCACTTCTGCCAACTCCTTCAAAACTACAAAAGTAGTTTAAAAAGTGATGGTTTGTTTTTTCTACACTCCCTCCAGTTTATTTTCAATTCCATTGATACCTTTAAAAACCAAATACCAAAAAAAAAGAAACCTGTAAAACTTTCATTGCTCAAGTGTCTACGAGAAATGCACTTTGAAATCAAACGAAAATCTTTGCTGTTGTGTCACTTTATAAATTCTCAGATCTTTTCTGTGAGAAGCCCATTGATCATCATCCAACAGTTGGTACGATCATATGGAAATTGTATAAGTTACGAGCGCGTATAGTAATGGACTTAAGAAATAATGTAAACAAAAATATCTAAAGAATTCTAAAACAGAAACAGATCTGGAAAATATTTTGCATATGAAGCTAACAAATAGCTGAACAGAGTCGCATCAAAAATTTACATCAAACAAGTAAGAAAGTGCTTAAGATGGTAAAGGTCGATTCTATGTTGCCCTATATCATTGAGGTTCAAATGGGAAGTAAGGGTCAAGAGTTTTCTTAAAGTTTTGAAATGGATCTGTTTTTAATTTTGTGATCATACGAATACTTTCTTGAGATCTATATATATTTAAACCATTTCCGGTATTTAGGGTAACATGGGATCTAGGTCAAAAATATGGACCGATTGTTCCTAATTTACCAAGATGATTTATTTTTGCATAAAACTCACTTTTAGTATTTAAACAAAGATTTCATTTGGACTTTAGAGCGTTTTGTACGTCGTATTTGAGAGACTTTTAAAAACAGAGTTTGCTTGACAGGTATATTCCAATACGGACCAACTATATAGTGATTTTTGCTCATATGTTACTGGCAATATAATAATAACTTAATTTCATTGTAAAATAAAATTTATGGTACAAATCTCATTTTCGAGAGTTCAGCGCTATATTAAAAGACCGAAATATTGGGCCGATTTTCAACAATTGGCATGGTACCAAAAGAAATATCAGTGCTAAATTTCGAACTTGACTAATTTTGTTAAGTGAAATTAAATATATGGCTATGGGAGGCACAAATCTCAATTCCGAGTGTTTGGTCCTATATTAAGAATCCAAAATATTGAACCGATTTTGACCAATTGGCATAGTCCTAGTACCAAAAGAATTGTTTTTGCTTAATTTCGAACATGATTAAATTAACCGAAATTATTTTCGAGATATTTTTATATTTAAGCTATTCCCGGTAGTTGGGTAAACTCTTGTGGGAGCAAGTCTCAAATGTGAATCGATTGTTCTGAAATTTTGCATGTGGATTACTTTAAGGAAAAAAACAATAATTTTTAGATTCCGGAAGTTCAGTGCTATATTAAGTAACCGAAATATTGAACCGATTTTAAACAATTGGCATAGTCCTAGTTCCAAAAGAAATGTCTGTTCTAAATTTCGGACATGATTAATTTCTTTAAGTGAAATTAAGTGTACCTATGTCTATGTAAGGCACAAATCTCAATTTCGGAAGTTCAGTACTAATTAAGTATCCAAAATATTGAACCGATGTTGACTGATTGGCATAGTCCTAGTACCAAAAGAAATATTTTTGCTAAATTTCGGAGGTGATTAAATTATACGAACTTATTTTCGAGATATTTCTATATTTAAGCAATTCCCGGTAGTTGGGTTATTTCTTGGAGCAAGTCCTTAATGTGAACCGATTGTTTTGAAATTTGTAATCTGGATTATTGCTTACAAAAAACTTGCTTTTACGAAATAAACAATAATTTTCAGATTTCGAGAGTTCAGTACTATATTAAGTAACCGAAATAAAAGAAATGTCTGTGCTAAATTTCGGACATGATTAATTTTTTTAAGTGAAATTAAATGTATGGATATGTAAGGCACAAATCTCAATCGCGGGAGTTCAGTACTAATTAAGTATCCAAATTATTAACCCGGTTTTGACGACCAATTGTCATAGGCCTAGTACAAAAAGAAATTTTAGTGCTAAATTCCGGATAGGAATAAATTATACTAACATATTTTCGAGATTTTAATATATTTAATATAAAGTCATATATGAACCGATTTTATCAAAATTTAGCGTGTGGAATTTACTTTTATGAAAAAAAAAAAAATATTCTTTGGATATACTCGTATGAGTCTTTTTGTGGTACATATTTAAAAGTTTTTTTTTTAAGATTTATATGGCAGATAAGGTCAAATATTGACCGATTTGACACTAATATAGGCCTAATTATATTAAAATAAAACTTATGTTTGTGAGAGGGCCAAATCTGAATTCTAAAAGGGCGGTCATATAAAAGATTTCCGAAATATTGATCCGATTTGTACCATTTTCAGTAGACATGGTACCATAAGCAGGGACCGAAAATAACTTTTATTTTTAATTTTTTTTAATAGAGCAATCGCAAAGAATTGTCGGAGAAAAAAACTAAGTATATCAAACTTATTTTTTTGAATTTTATTTTTTCGGGTTAAAATAATAGCTATTTTTGGCGTTTATTTTTTCGAGCAGAAATAAAAGTTATTTTTTTTTAATAAATATTATGAATTCATTATGAATCCAAACAAAAATAACTTTTATTTCTGCTCGCAAAATAAAATATGAAAAATAACTTATATTTCTGCTCGAAAAAATAAAAACCAAAAATTACTTTTATTTCTGCTCGAAAAATAAAGTTGCAAACATTATTCTTCATTTCTGACTTTTACTATAAAAGTTGTTACAGTTACGACCCCTGACCAAAAATAAATGTGTGAGTCATCAATTTAATTGTGACCTATACTTTGATTACAAGCTTTATATTCGTATTCAGCCAGTCCTCTTTACATGAAGTGATTCCGAGTTGATCGGTACATCTTAAAATCGATCTCAAACCAATATTTCTAAGCATTACAAACATCAAAACAACACCCAATATACCATTTCCAAACTATAATCGTGTAGGGTACTTATAGCAAAAAAGTATGAAAATACAATTGAAACTGATATGTTAATCTCTTGTCAGTGCAACTCTTTTTTTTTTTCCTTAGCCATTCCACCAAAACAAAGATCTCTTTGAAATGACAGATCATCACAACAATGTCAAACAACATAAACAAAACAATGCATTTTTACATACAATCCCCAAAAGAATATTTAAAATATATTTTCATTCCCTTTTTTCGAAATTTTTTTTTCTTCAATATGAATTATTATAAAAATTGAAACCTAAAGAAGTCCTAAGGTCATTTATAACAAAAACTAAAATATATCTTAATATTTATTTTGAAAACAAAAATTTTTGTGTAAAATTTAAATTTCTCATCAAAATTTGGGTTAAAGTGGCCAATGACTTTGTCACTGGGAGTACTTGTCTTCGTGAGGAATGATCATTTGAATGATCGTTTGAGTCAGGTGGCGCATTAGCTTTGTGTGTTTATGTTTTTATAAAAGTTTTACGAAATTGTTTTTGATTGACAGTTTTATAAACTTAAGTATTAAGAGAAAATTTAACTAAACATTTACTAAAAATAAATTTATTTTTGTAAAACTAAAAAAAAACAACTGTGGGAATAATAAATTATTTCTTATAAGAAATAAAGATGTTCGTTCTATATAAATTTAAATTGAGAAAAAAAATTATGGAATGATCTTTAACATTATGACAGTTTTTCAAAACATAATTGCATTTGTATGTTTAAACTTTTTTGTTTTGTTTTGAATCTCAAACATTATTGATTTACTTCATGGTCTTTTGATTTCAATACAAGGTCGTTTTCCCAAAAGTTTCTATCCTCCTTAACAGTTTCTATCAAAGTAAGTTGTCTTTAAAGTTTTTTCTTTCAAGATTTCTTGTAAGTCTTAAAAAATTGTCTATTTCATGTCTTCTTCTTTCAATTTTTTGCTTGATTTTTTCGATTTTTTGTTTCGAATTCTGTTTTTTTTTTTATTTTAAAATACAAAAGTTTTGTATTTGTTTTCTTTTAATAGCCAACATGAAATATTAGTTTTTCAATAATATTTGATAACCTGACTGACACTTTTGTCTAATGCTTTTGTCGTGTTTTGTTCCAAACGATAATAAAATAAATGTTTGTGCAACATTTTTACTTTTTATTTTTACATTTTGTGGCCACTTTTGACGTAGTCGTTACTTGGTTGGTTGATTTTTAATAAAAAAACGAAACCGAAATAAATTTAAAGTTTAAAAAAAGTTGTCTAGCCATAATATTTAGGTGTTCAAGTTGTAGGCATAATCGGAAAAATTTTAAGGTATGAGTTGTAAATGTTCTGATCTTGGTTTTGCTATAGAGAAAATATAAGATTCAAAACCACTTTACAAAGTTAATAGGTTGTTGTCTTGGATAATACTGAGTATTTCTAAATGTACATATTTATATATAGAATAAGAATATAGTGATTCTTCGTCGATATCTCGAAAATCTTATTGACTTACAAAAGGAAAAAAGGTTTTAATAGGGAGGATAGAGGACACATCTGACATCTGATACTTCAGCAAGATATGCATCGTGCTATTTACTGCTCATTCAACTACAAAAGAGAATTTCATAAAAAATTGCGGGTTTCAAGAATAAATTCCCAGATACACCTTTGCTTTTTCTGTACCCGAGCAAGAAGCTCCAAAGTAGCCTATTCATAGGTCGTATAACAGCCTATACATAGGCCTATAGATAGGTCGTATAGATATTTAGAAGATCAGATGAAGTAGGGATTGCATCGTTTTAAGAAACCCAAAATCTTAAAGTCCTCTTTTGGTATATTAAATTCTTATGTCTAGAAGAAAAATTTATCAATTATTACATCTGCCGTAAGTGCAAAGGATTAACAAGTTAGATCGTGCATTCATATGTTAGAATACATCATTGGATCTCATTAAAATCGGAAAAAAGTGGATGACGATATAATTTGTCATTCATGTTTTGCCTCATAGCTACAATTTCGTTTGATGACATCTCATCAATCTAACACATAAGTCTGTAACAACTAAAAATTTGTTCTCTGAGAAAGCTCTATATCAACTGAGAGCAGTTATTACTGACTCCAAAAGCAATAATTTTGATTAGATTTGATTTGATTAGACTCTATCGAACGCCTTGGAAATATCTGGAACCAAGCTTTTACTTTCGCCAAAAATTTGCATAAATCTTTACCAATTTTCAGACAGCAAGACCAGTAGGTCTCCCGTCGAAAAAATCGGCATATTTTTCCAAAACAATCGGCAGTAAATTTTCAGAAATCGCCAAAAATAGGAATTTCAAAAATATATCACAAATATAACGAATATTAAAAAATGTCCATTGAAAATTTTATACACAAACATTTTTATTTAAAACCAAAAATTAGTCGCACTTGATCCCAATCTGTTACATTTATTTATTAATGTAACAGATAGAAAATTGTTAATAAAATTGTTTCAATTATATTGAAAAATTTTTTACACAAAAAATTCTATATTAAAAATTTTTCTGCACAAAAATCTTATATTGAAAATATTTCTATACAAAACATTTTATATGAAAATTTTTTTTTATTCAAAAAATTGAATATCGTGAGCCTATATTCAACACCGACTATGAACCAACTTAAAAAATTTTAAGGAGAGGCAAAAAAAGTGTTTAATATCTAAAATACTTTAATAGAAGTCAATATTTCCTATACAATATATTTAAGCCGATAACTGCCTTAATATTTTTCTTCCATCTGATTTTTATTACATGAGATGTTCTTTTATAAAAGAACAGTTTTTCAATAAAAAGTGTTTAAAAATAAAAATGGTTCACAGGAGGTATTGAATATAACCTCACTTTATGAAAAATTATTTTTTACAAAAAAAACTTATATGAGGAAATTTTCGATAAAAAATTTTTAAATGCAAAATTTCACTACAGAAAAACGTCAAAAAATTTTTTTCTTACAAATGTTTCTACAGAAACAATTTTAAATTGAAAATTTTTCTATAGAAAAAATTTATATTGAAAATTTTTCTGTAGAAAAAATTTTATATACAAATTTTTATTTCGTTCCCAAATTTTGACTCTCTTAATCGGAATTATTAAAAACTTATATCCATTTTTAACCTTTATCCTTTTAAAATTTGGGTAAAATCAATTTTTTGAAAAAGATCCAAGTTAAGAAAAAAATACGACATTGGCCCTTTTAGCACTAACTAATTTTTACATTTTAGATTTTTTTCTGTGACATTGGCCCCTTTTACAAGGAAATATTGAGAAAAAACAATATTATTTAGCAACTATTTATTATGTTTCTGCAAAAATTATTGAATTTAGAGGATATATGTATATATCTAATAACTTATAACATATATATCTAATAACATATGGTATAAAATTGCTTTTAGCATTTAGATTTTATTTAAAAATAAAAAAAATTGTATGTGTTAAAGGGGCCAATGTCAACATTGGCCCTTTTAGCACTAACAATTTTAGAGTGACATTGGCCCTTAAATTTCTTATGAAGGTGTTCTGGAATGAGTTAAAAATTGGCTGTTGTAACAAAATAAAAGAGAGTAAAAAGAGGAACCTAATGCAATGGCTAACTCAAAACATCCGAAAGCTGACATTGGCCCTTTTAGCACCAAGCCACAGATATATGGTTAATTTAAAACTAAGTTCTACGAAAATCAACGATTTAAATAACAATCATGTGATAATTTAAATCGTTGATTTTCTATATTTGTATAAGACTATGAAAAATGAACTCACCATTACAAATTGATCTATGTACAGACTTACAAGATAAAATTCTGTTAAATAATCAAGACAATATCATTAAATTTTAATCTATTATTGGTCTACATGATGACATAGAAGTAAATATATATATTTTTTAACTACAGTCGATAATTGGATTATAAGAGGGCCTACTATTAAAAATAAATCTACTTGGAGATCAACGATTGAAAATTAGGCCATGTGTAACCCTATTATGAGCTAGGGTTAGTCTACATGAAGTATTAAAGTAGAAAGTGCCTTCTTTGAAGCTAAGGTGAAAAAAAGAGATTCATACATCTTCAAAATAGATCTACGGTAAGAAATTTAAAAATGTTAGCACCTAAAATTAAATATTAAACCAGGAATCCCAAATTCAAATAAAAAAATTTGATAACAATCCCCTGGGGCCAAATTACCGCATTCGATATCGATCGATAACTCAGACTTTTAAGCAAATATTGTGAAGTATACTTTAGGGATGTTCAAAGTTACTTCGATGCAAAAAGTTTGTTGAAATTTGGTAAACATTTTGATTCGTTTCTAAAAACATATAGTTCAATTCAAACACTTTTACTATTGGACATCTTTTGGCAAATAACTACAAAAAAAAAAAATAAAGTAAACTGAGCATCTTTTAAATAGTTTTGATTATCCTTAAAGTATGCTATACAAATGTTTTGAAAATATCTAAGATTTCGATGCGGTAATCTGGGCCCAGATCTTTAGGCTCCTTAAAAATTATTTCTCCTGTAAAATGCTAAACAAGATTTAATATCGAAATATGCGTTTCACAGAAGCCTCTACGATTAAAAATAGATCTGCATGGTTCTCAACTATAAGAAATTTAACTATATGAGCTTCTTTAATTAAATATGAAGCCAGGTATCAAATTGTTATATTCGATATCGATCGGCAACGCAGACCTTTTAGCAAATATTTTATAGCATACTTTAGGGACGTTAAAAACCATTTCTATTGCAAAAAGTTTAACAAGATTTGATATTGAAATAAGAACTCCTATTCGTTTAACCTATAGTTTAAATCTTTTTTACTATTCTTCAACTATTGGGCACGTTTTGACAAAAAAATATAAAATATCAAAAGTAATTAGTATGATATAAATTATTTAGTTTATACTTAAAGTATGCACCACAAAAGTTTTTGAAATATCTTAGCTTTAGATCTATATCGAATGATTTGCTTAAGCCCCTGAATTCAAAATTATAAAGTCACATATTGTGAACTCTTGTTACAACTTTTTAACAATCTCTCAAACACTTTTTTTAGATTGAACCATTTAATTTTCCATAAATCTATTTGTATTGAAAAGATCATAAATCATCACATTTTATTTTTAACAGACCCTCTTAACATTTATTATTAGTTAACTTCTTCTCCTGATAAAATCCACACGCGACAAATTATCCATATAGAAATGTTAAATGTTTAAACATTAAACATATTCTTTTTTTTTTTTGTATAATTTGTTCACTCGTATGTTTCTATATTTATTTAATCTTTTATTGTTAAAGAGTAGTGATCATTAGATCTGTCAATATTACAGCAACAGATCATCAGTCATATTTTCTTATTGTTTAAATTATGTTTAAAGTTGCTGTTTGCTGCCTGATGCTAGATGTTGCTGACTGCTGTCATTTTTGGTTGCTTAAGAGGCTCGAGAGTCTTAACAATTTGTTAAACGACTGAAAGAATTGCTAGAGTGATCTTGTTCAATGCGTGTGGTTTATTGTTGATCCTGTTGGTTTTTTTTTATATAAGAGTCATTTCAATTTTGTTTTAAGTAAACAAACATTCAGTTCTTATTTTAATTGTTTAAGAAATGTTTAAACAAAGAAAAAAAAAAAAAAAAGAATTATTAACACTATCAGAGATGCGAAAATGAAAAGTTTACATTATTAAAACCATTAATAAATCAACAGCATAAAATTTATGCGCATGACTTATGTTGGGGAAAATAAATCTTAAGTCAAGCTGTGCCTTAGCATAGGGTGAGGAAGCTAAAGAAATTTTTAACAGTTCAAGGGGTTAATACTAAAGTTTAACAATCAAAATAATACAAATAATTACGAAATAAATTTTATTGGGTAAGTTTAATATAAAATCAAATAAAAGCCGCTTATTTTCAAAATTTGCCAAAAAGAATATTATTTTTTTTAGATTTGAAGCGGAAACTCTGGAATTTGCTTTCATATCTAAAAAGATCATTAAAATTGTGTTGGAATTCCTTAGTATACAATTCTACTTTGTGGGTTAATTTCTTTCGGAAAAAGTATA
This sequence comes from Stomorhina lunata, assembly GCA_933228675.1. Taxonomy (NCBI): domain Eukaryota; kingdom Metazoa; phylum Arthropoda; class Insecta; order Diptera; family Rhiniidae; genus Stomorhina; species Stomorhina lunata. Next base: position 90,651,116 of record OW121740.1, on the reverse strand, counting down.
TTAATCTTGTAGATATTCTTTTTTTATACAGTTGTTGCTGTTGTTTGTTTTTGATTGTAAACGAATATTCTTTTGATGATAAATGATGCATAAGAAGTTGTGATGCGTTCATTCATGCCACTGCCACAAAAAAAGATGCTCTATGAGACAACCGGAGTAGCAGTTAGTAACAGAATATCTCATGGAGTGTACATTACATCATATGAGTTTAAAAGATACTCGTACTCAAGTAGGGTTGCCAGACACAAATCCTGAAAAACCTGGACATAAGGAAAAAAAAAAAGCTTGACAACCCAAAAATTAGCTGGACATTAATAATAAAAAACTTGCTTTAATAATTGCTTTGATGAATCTTTCAATTTTAAATAAACCGAATTGCGAATGCTGTAATTAACCGCTGCGATATCGAGAGAACTTGAAATCGTCCGAGATCTGAAACAATTTTCAACAGAAAACACATGCTACTCGCGTTTGTCGATGACACTGATATCATGGAACGCAGATTGCCCGATTTAACAGGCGCCTTTTCTAGTATCGAAAAGGACTCTAATAAAATGAGTCAATGAATCAAAACAAAACTACTGGATTCTAAAAGCATGCAATCCTCAAGAATTGGACATGTGATCGTTGAGAACTATAGCTACAAGATTGTAAAAGAATTTGTTTACCTTGGTAACGCCATCAACATAAATAACGACATAAGTTTCGAAATTAAAGGTAGAATCATACTTGTCAATAGATGCTATTTCGGCATTATCAGGCAGAAATAAAGCTCTCGATTTTACTTCCCGTGTTATTATATGGTGTTAATCATCGGCACTTTCACGAAAACAATCCCGAATAAACTCGTAAGATAGGTAGTCGTAAAGAGGTAGTTTTTGACCTACAAATTGGAGAATATGAGCACATGATTGAAGTGCATGGAATTCTAAAATATTCTCGTAATTTGCCTTTAACAGGTTTTTGATGTGGACCATTTAAGTAAAATAAGTAAAATGGGAAAATTTGATAGAGGGTAATTTTATTACAAAATGAACTTAATCAATTAATCAACACATAAAACAGTTAAGTAAAAAGGAAAAAACTTTTGCAAAAGTTTGTATTGTGTTCTTTTTCATAAAAATAGTAAGTATTTCTTAAAAAATATTCAATTATAATTATTTCTTAAAAAATATTCAATTCTTTACCTTTCAGCTGGACAAATTTAATTTTAGCTTGACACTGGACAAGCACTAAAAAAGCTGTACAATCCAGTCGAATCCAGTCTGACTGGCAACCCTATACTCAAGAGATGTTGTTTGTCATTCATTGTATTCGTTCAAATCTTATGTTGTAAGTTTCTGATAAAAATTTTCAATTGTATTCACTGTCCATTTGGAGTGTCTGTCTGTCTATAGATGAGAAAAAGATGTGTCATTTGATATGAAAAACAAACATATACTGGACATAAGCAAGAAAAGCATGTCATATACTAAATGCACTCTTTTTCTTAGCGACAAATGATACAAGAAACAACCAAATGGAAATTGAAGATTATTAATGACTTTGAGGTTAAGAAAAAAACAATTTAAGGAAGTCCCCTGATTATGGACCATAACCTTTTAAGGTAAAAGTACTTTTCTAGCATTTAACAGGTGGTTTTTAGTTAAACGTCTACACTTGTTACGATCTAAGTATAAAAATCCATTAAAATCTTATTAAACATCACAAAAAATAAACAATTAAATTTCAAAATAATTTCAAATTGTGAGTTTTCGAAATTCTTTGACAAGTAAATAACACGAATGTGTTATTTAACACTTGAACTGTCATTTTTGGTAAAATATCATTTATCACTTTTATTTAGTTTTCTCTTAATGTTGTTGTTTTTGTTGCTGTTGTGAAACAGGAAGGAGTTGTTTCATGGAGGCACGAGTGTTGAAATTACATAAATACTTCCGAAGGAGTGAGTGACAACTATTGAAAAGTCTTAATAAAAACAACAAACCCTGTGTTTGAATTTGGAATAGAATAAAAGCCTACAAATGGAAAATTGAAAATGAAAACATGTTTTATGTTATTTTGTTTGTGGGCTTTGCTCTATTTTAGGAATTTATCCTTAAACATGTGTTAGTCTAAGGATTTGAGTTGTTTAGCATATTACTTAACCCATTAAGGGGAAATTTTTAAAACTGCAAAAGTTTTAAAAACGGAAGCCAAATTAAACTTCAGTTAAATTTTCTTTCAAGTCGGGTGCAAAAAAAGGCTTTTTAGTATAAAAACGTGGACTATTTAAGGGCCTACTACACTGTGCACGATTTTGACAATTTTTCTTACCGACAAAAGGGAGACCTACGGGGTAAAGATAAATCGAGTACGTTGAATTCAATAGTGCTTACCGAAACTCAAAATTATAATTATCTTCAGACTTACGAGCGTTTTAGTGATTTTTGTCTCATTTTGTGTGTTTTGACAGAAGAGTTTGTATGGGAGCTATGGTCAAATGTGGACCGATTTCAACGAAATTTGGCACAGTGATTTAAGTTTACATAAGCAGTATTTGTTTTAAACTTTATGAAGAAGTATTGATATTTGTGGTCAAAATATCAATTCCGGGAAGTGAGACCTATGGGAGGTATCATAAATAATGCACCAATTTTGATGAATTTCAATAGCCATGGTCCCACTATCAAAAAAATGATCGGTGCCAAATTTCATTAAATTATCTTTAGAATTGCGATCTGTACTTTGACTACATGGTTTAAATGGGGGTCCAGCCAGCCAGATGGACGGACGGGCGGACGGACTGACATCGCTTAATCGACTCAGAAAGTGATTCTAAACCTATTGGTGTACTAAAAGGTGCGTCTAAGACAAATATTTCTAAGCGTGACATACATCAACACAAACTTATAATACTCTTTCCACCAATGGTGGTGAAGGGTATAATGAAGGAGGTTGCTCAATAAATATTCGTGTAACTCGAAAACTGTTTATTTTCTTAAACTAAGCAAAAAACCGAAATATAGCAACAAAATTATCTTTCAGGAACACCAATTATTTTTTAATCCGAGCAGTCGTTTTGGAAATAATTTTTTTTGTAAAAAAAAAAAAAAATTTTTTTTCGAACAATTTAAAAAAAATATATTTTTTTTTTGCAAACAAAAATATTTATTTCCAAAACGATAAAAAAAAATGTTAAAGTTTCTGAAAGATAATTTTGTTGCCAAATTTCGGTTTTTTACTTTGTTCAAGAAAATAAATAGTTTTCGAGTTATCCGAATATTAATTGCGCAACCTCCATTTTTTAAATAACGCTATATTTCGAAAACTAGAGCTAACCTTAAAAAACGGTTAGCACCATTGAATTGAATTCGTACTCGAATTATCTTTACCCAATAGGGTCTCTATTGTCGGTATTTTCAACTATTACAGTGTTATTAAAAGTATCGGGTTGACCATTTTGGGTTAAAAAAAAAAAAAGGACTGGAATTCAACATCTGTCAAACTAAATTGTTAAACCAATTTTTTTCTTATCAGCTGAAAGTCTGGCATTGACGAAAATGGATCACTTAAGTATCACACAACGCATAAAATTTATCAAAACATACTACAAAAATGATGATTCTGCAACAGCCACATATCGTGCTTTAAGAGAAGATTATGACTTACGTAATCGTTCTACTACTTAAGCTATTGGCAAAATTGTGAAGAAATTTGAAGAGACTGGAAAGGTTACAAATATTGTAAGGTCATTGCATAATTGTTTCGCTCGTTCCGCTGAAAATATCGCTGCTCTAAGTAAAAGTGTGACCGAAGACCCGAATGTGTCGATTCCTCGTAGTTCTCAAGAATTTGGACTGTCTTACGGCACATAATTGAAGAATTCGACTTCGAGAATATGTGGTTTCAACAAGGCGGTGCCACATACCACACAACTCGAGCGAATATGGCTTCATTGCAAGAGACATTTCCTGGCCGCGATATCTTTTTTTGTGGCGCTACGCGACGGTCTTTATTCAGATAAACCTTTAAATATTGAGCACTTAAAAGCCCACATTCGTCAAGTTATGGCTGAAATAAGTCTTTTATTTACCTTCACTTTTGAAGCCGCAAAATGGATAACCCTGTAGTTATATTTGAGGAACTTCGATTGCAAATTTTATTATTTAAAATAACGCGTTCGAAAAGAAAACTTTCTCATAGAACAGGTTTAAGAATGTTTCGGGAAATAATATTTCCATACATTGATTTGCCGTATGGTCCCTTCGTTAAGTCCCATAAAAAAGGAAACAACAAATGGACACGATTATCCAACTAGGGAATGAGGCACAATATGGACTATCTAAAGAGAATATTAAAATAATTAAATATTGGACTATATAAAGACCTACGATGGAATATTGGACCATATAAAGACCTACGATTGAATGTTGGACTATATAAAGACCTACGATTAAATATTAAAATCCTGCGATTGAATACTGGACTTTATAAAGACCTACGATTAAATATTGGACTTTATAAAGAACTACGATTGAATGTTGGACTATATAAAGACCTACGATTAAATATTGGACTATATAAAGACCTACTATGGAATATTGGACCATATAAACCCCTGAAACTGAATATTGGACTATATAAAGACCTACGATTAAATATAGAACTATATAAAGAACTACGATTGAATGTTGGACTATAAAATGACCTACGATTAAATATTGGACTATATAAAGACCTACGATGGAATATTGGACCATATAAAGACCTGAAATTGAATATTGAACTATAAAAAGACCTGCGATTAAATATTGGACTATATAAAGACCTACGATAGAATATTGGACCATATAAAGACTTGCAATTGAATATTAGACTATATAAAGACCTACGATTAAATATTGGACTATATAAAGACCTACTATGAAATATTGGACCATATAAAGACCTGCAATTGAATATTAGACCATATAAAGACCTACGATTAAATATTGGACTATATAAAGACCTTCTATGGAATATTGGACCATATAAAGACCTGCAATTGAATATTAGACTTTATAAAGACCTACGAATTAATATTGGACTATATTTAGACCTACGATGGAATATTGGACCATATAAAGACCTACGATTGAATGTTGGACTATATAAAGACCTACGATTAAATATTGGACTATATAAGGAACTACGATTGAATATTGGGTCATATAAAAAACTACTACTGAATATTAAACTATATAAGGACTTACGATTGAATATTGGACCCTGTAAAGACCTACGATTGAATATTGTACTATACAAGGCCCAATGATTGAATATTGGTCTATATAAAGACTTACTAATAAATATTTGACCATGTAAAGACCTAGAATTGAATATTGGACTATTTAAAGACATACGATTGTATATAAGATAACTTTGGACTGTCTTAGCAATAACGTTATCGCTTCTAAATGGGTTAATATTTCTGAAACATTTTGCCTTAGTGAATTAGTTTTCCTTTTGAAGCCTACAAATAAAAATTTGCATTGTTTTTAATTTTTTTCCCTTTATTTTCCTCTAAAAGACTTACTTTCTCTCTTTCACTCTAGAGTGATGAAAAATGGAAATTATGTCAAAAAAATGTAAAATTTTTATTGTTGTTTCTTCTGTTGCTCTACAAAATTGATTATTTCGCTTTAAAGCATTTTTCAATTTATTATATTTCTTTTTGAGTTAACATAAGAAACGCTGCTGTTGTTCGTTCGTTCGTTCGGCTGTCAACTTTTTTAGGAAACAATAAAGAATTGAGCTTAATTCTATTCAACCAAAAAGTCAAAAATGTATTTCGCACTTTTTTCAAAAAATGTTTTTGTTTATAAAAAAAAAAAAAATTATATTTTTCAATTTTCTTAGTATTAAATGAAAGATGCAGTCAAGTGAAATGACATCATGTGTATGAAGTTTGGGGTTTTTGGTAGTAGAATTGAAAATGGAAAGAGGAGCAGGAAATTGTTGTTAAAGTTAACAGCTGATGTTATATTTGAGAAAAATTATGTACTTGTTAAGGTTTTTTAAGGTTATATGAGATTTTAGGATTCTATTGTTTTGAATATGGACGTTTGGGCACTTTCTAGCATTTTTGAAACCATAATTATGATAAATTGTTATAAAACATAGAAATATATTTTTGACTTTTTAAAGCGTTTTTTTTGAATAAGTTTAAAAAATTTTTAAACTTTTCTTTAAATTATTGTTAATATAGTATGTTAGCTTTTAAATTTATAAATTTAAAAAAAAAATGTTTAAATACTTCACATTTTATATAGTTTTAAAGAAAACTATATCTTTTAAAAATTTTTCAATATGAAGTTTTTTGCTTAACTTAATTGAAGGCATTTAATAACAATAAAATTTTATCATTTCTCATTTTAATGACATTTTATCATTCATTTCCACTATTAACAGTAAAAAAACAAAATCCAGAAAATTTTTTTTTCAAGAAAATATTATAATTAATGGGAAATCAATGAATGCAGTCAATAGCAAAATTTATGCATTTAAAATTGAAAATAAAAAGAATTTCTTTTGCAATGATTGATGACATTTTGATACAGACCACCACAAAAACTTATTTACACTGACAACGTTTAGCTATAATTTAAAGTTATTTTCCTGTCTTTTAAACGTCCCCTTTTAACTGTAAATTTATTTTTCAATAAAGCAGAAAGAAAACCTTTAATTTTTCTGATAAAATGAGTAAAACTTTAAAACAATTTAATGGTTACAACGGAAATTTTTATAAAGCAAAATTTTTTTCCTTTTCGTTAATTGCTTTAAATATGGCTGAAGACACTTAAAAATTTTCTGAGAAGAACCAACAAGAGTTAGCCTTTTCTGATGGGTTCTTAAGTTGAATTCTTTGTTTTTTCATGATTTTTTTTTTCTTATATAAACAGGAACGGGTTTGGCTGTTCTTGTATTTTTTGCTTTGAAAAATACAATAAAAATCCTGTAAGCAAAAAAAAAAAAAAAAACTATACACAGCTACTATTTTAAATTTGCACTTCATTTTTATACGATTCTTATCACACATGGATCTTTTTAAGAAAACAGGTTGTTCCGATGACTCCACTTATGGAATGGAGTGTCTTCAAAGTAAGGAGAAGGAGGAAAAAGTATTTGGTATTTGAAATTATTGTTTATTAAACACTCGAGGAGAAATGTTAGTTATAATGTTATGTGAGTCATATAAAGACATACGATTGATTATATTAGGACCTAAAATTGAAAGTTGGACTATATAAAGTCCTACGATTGAATATTGGACAATATAAAGACGTCAGATTAAATATTAGACTTTATAAAGACCTACGATTGAATATTTTACTATATAAAGACCTACGATTGAATATTGGACTATATAAAGACCTACGATTGAATAATGGACTATATAAGGACCTCTTATTGAAAATTGGACTATATAAAGACCTACAATTGAATATTGGACTATATAAGAACCTATAATTGAATACTGGACTATATAAAGACCTGCAATTGAATACTGGACTATATAAAGACGTCAGATTGAATATTAGACTATATAAAGACCTACGATTGAATATTTTACTATATAAAGACCTACGATTGAATATTGGACTATATAAAGACCTACGATTGAATAATGGACTATATAAGGACCTCTTATTGAAAATTGGACTATATAAAGACCTACAATTGAATATTGGACTATATAAGAACCTATAATTGAATACTGGACTATATAAAGACCTGCAATTGAATACTGGACTATATAAAGATCTAAGATTAAATATTGGACTATACAAGGACCTATGATTGAATATTGGACTATATAAGAACTTATAATTGAATATTGGACTATATAAAGACCTACGATTGAATGTTAGACTATATAAAGACCTATGATTGAATATCGGACTATATAAAGATCTAAGATTGAATATTGGACTATACAAAGACCTACGATTGAATATTGGAATATATAAGGACCTCTTATTGAATATTGGACTATATAAAGACCTACAAATGAATATTGGACTATATAAGAGACTATAATTGAATACTGGACTACATAAAGACCTATGATTGAATCTCGGACTATATAAAGATCTAAGATTGAATATTTTACTATACAAGGACCTGTAATTGAATAATGGACTATATAAGAACCTATAATTGAATATTGTACTATATAAAGACCTGCTATTGAATATTGGACTTTATAAGGACCTATGATTGAATATTGGACTATATAAAGATCTAAGATTAAATATTGGACTATATATGAATCTATGATTGAATATTGGATTATATAAGAACCTTTAATTGATTATTGGACTATATAATGACCTGTGATTGAATATTGGACTATATAAGAACCTATAATTGAATATTGGACTATATAAGGACCTATGATTGAATATTGTTTTACATAAAGACCTACAATTGAATACTGGACTATGTAAAGACTTACGATTGAATATTGGACTATATAAATATACATTGAACTTTTTAAAGACCTACGACTGAGTATTGGACTAAGGACCTATGATTGAATATAAGATTATATAAACCCTACGATTAAATATTGGATTATATAAAGATATAAAGAATGTTGGACTACGATTAAATATTGGACTATATGAGGATCAATGTTTGAATATTGGACTATATAAACCCTACGACTGAGTATTGGCCAATATATAGATCTACGATTGAATATTGGACTATTGAAAATCATACGATTTAAAATTTGACTAAATAAATATTAAGATTGAATACTAGACCATATAGAGACCTACGATCGAATATTGAACTATGTATTTAAGGACATATATTCATCTTTTTTGTAATACTTGACGCCCAGTGGAGCATAGGGCCTCAAAGTTGGACTATATGTACAGTTTTTTATTGAAAATTTATTATCTTTTGAAAATCTAAGATCAAAAATTTGATTGAACATGAAACTTGTGATTAAATATTGAACTGCATTAAGATCGACGATTGACAATTGGCATACTATATTTGTATATTTCATGAGCACGTGTGTGTGCCTTAGCATTCTCTCAATGGATAATTGTGTCCATTAGTTGTTGCTGAATTAGAGTAAAAGCGGTATACACTCCCTTTTATTTGACTTATCGAAGGGACCAAACGACATATTAATGAATGGAAGTGCATTATTTGTACATTAGAGTCTTTGATCTAAGTTTCATCTGATATTATTTTTCGAGTGTTTTTATTTTAAGCACTTGAGGCTGAGTAGTGGGTATACTACAAAAATATGGCTAAAAGTGTGCAATGTAAGTAAATGAAAATTTTATAAAACAAAAAAAAAAAATAAATTATTTAAACAGCTAAGCCTTCTTTAACAACATAGGCAAAAGGAATCCTGGGGTATAATCGGGACTTGGTATCGGTCGAAAATTTAATTTCAAAGGCTTTTCAAAGAAGTATTTTGACAAAGCACAAAAACGCTTATAGATCTAAAGATAAATGCATTTTATTACGAAAACTTTGCATAGATAAATATTTTGTAAATATAAACCAATAACCGAAATTTGGTAGCAATCGATCCACAAATGAACCAATCTCCCATATCAGGCCCTTAGCCGGAAATGGCATTAATTTACTTAAATCTCGAATTTTTTTTTTAAAATAGCACATGGTATATGTATGAAGGTCTCTAATACATAAGGACAACTTGTAAAATTTTAGTCCATATATGACCTTAGCAGTGAAGGGTTTCATATAGTTGGCCTTGATTGACTATAGCTATGTATTCATTTAAGATCTCAGAAGCCAAATCACCGCATTCGATATTGATCGATAGCACAGATTTTTAGCAAATATTTTGTAGCATACTTTAGGGATGTTCAAAATTTTTTCTGTTTAAAAAAGTTTAAAATTTAATACCTAAATACGACTTTTGGTTGTAAAAGCCTTTAAAATGAAACTTTTTACTTTTTTAAATTTAGTTAATTTTATATGTTATTAATTCTGTGGCTTGGTGCTAAAAGGGCCAATGTCGGTTTTCATAATTCAATAATATTTGTAGTAACATAGCAAACAAAATAATATTGTTTTTTTTTTTTGTCAATATTTCCTTGCAAAAGGGCCAATGTCACAGAAAAAAATAAAAAATGTAAAAATTAGTTAGTACTAAAAATGCCAATGTCATATTTTTTTCTTAATTTATGAGCGAAACTTAAAAACTAGCTGAGCTGTAAGGAGAACAAAATCGAATAAAAATTGTCTACTTTCTCATTTCTACTTTTCTCAAACCTAGTTTTTTGACATTGGCCCTTTTAGCACCAAGCCACAGAATTATTTAAATTGCTCTAAAAGATTTTGATCGATGTTGAGAGCGGTAATTAGGCCACAGACTTTTTAACCCTTGGAAACATTTCTTGTGCCAAAAATGACATGGACGGGCTATGGCCGCCTTATTTTTAAAAAACTTTAAAAACAGTAACTAGTAGTAAATTAATTAAGTAGCAAAGCACATGTTATCTTATATTCTTAAACGAGCAATAATTGTATGTATATATATATATATATATATATATATATATATATATATATATATATATATATATATATATATATATATATATATATATATATATATATATATATATATATATATATATATATATATATAGAAAACGGCTCTAACGATTTTAATAAAATTTGGACAGTGGGTATCCTTTTTGATGTATAGGTCGAAGAAGAAGGGACTTTTGGAACTTTTGCTCTAAGAGGGTAAAAACGGGTAAAAAGGGGAAAAAATCGAAAACACTATATCTCTTAAAGTAATAGGTATAGAAACAAAATTAAAATTACGTTTTAAGCAGCTATGAAAATAAGCGGACAGGTACTTTTTTGAAACTATGTCCGATAGGGGGTAACAAAGGGTGAAAATAGTTTTTTTGGTACCTTTTTAACCCACTCTTATATTTTAAACTAAAGAATATAGAAAGAAACTTGGTACTGCAATCAATAGATGTAAAAGAAACATGAAACACGTATTTGGTACTTTTTTGATTTTGGAGCCAAAATGGGTAAAAAAGGGATAAAATGATAACTTAACATCTTCAAAGTAATATGAATAGGAACATTATACATTATGTTAAATGCGTTTTAATAAAATGTACCGAATTCAATTGGCACCAAAAAAGTACCAAATATGCATATGATCATGTTATGCTCTTTAACGAAGATGTTGCGGATAAGCCGGCGAAGGTTTTTAAGCTGATAAGACTAATTTCCGACAGACGGCGCCACTGAAAATTACTAAAAATTAATTAAATCGTAAACTGTACATTTGATCATGCTATGATCTTTAGCAAAGTTTGTTGCACATGAGCCGACGAAGGTTTCTTAGATGGTATGAAGAAATTTCGACAGGTGGCGCCACTGAAATTTACTCAAAGTCAATTTAATCGTAAGCTGTACATTTAATCATGCAATAATCTTCAGCAAAGTTGTTACGGATAAGCCGAAGAAGGTTTATGAATTGGAATGAGCAAAGTGCGACAGGTGGCGCCACAGAAAATTACTCAAAGTGATCATGTTTATGATTATGTTACGAATAAGCAGACAAAGGTTTCTTATATGGTATGAACAACTTCAGGTGGCGCCACTGCAAACTACTCAAATTGAATTAAATCTCAAACTGTGCATTTGATCAGACTATAATCTTTAGCAAATTTGTTGCGCATGAGTCGACGGAGGTTTCTGTTGATATGAATAATTTCCAAAATTATTCAAAATGAGTTAAACTGTAAACTATGCAAACTATGTGTTGGTCGGACAAAATAAATAAAATAATTCAAAATTAACTGAATATTTGTACAATGTCTTTCCTCTAAATTTATTTTAACACTTTATAATATAAAATATATAAAAACTTTAAAATTTGTCTCAAAATACTTATCATAAAGTTCCGAGCAAGGCTCGGTCAACCAGGTACTGATATTTATACATTATCTAAAATTCCATCATTAAATATTACTATAAAATGCAATCGTAAGGCATCCGAAAGGTATGCTACACAATATTAATATCGAATTTAAACTAAAAATCTTGAGAGTTACTCTTTTGTGCCATTTTTTAAAACAGGATCAAGTGTAAATGTAAAAAAGTAAATGCTTACATACATCAAGCTCCCTAACCAGAAGCCCCATAATTAACTAAGGTGGTCATTTAACAGAGAATGAAACAAAAAAAAACTAAGACACAATAAAAAAAAAACATTTACACAAAAAATTCTTTTAAATTTAAAAGGAATAATGTATTACCGGCTGATGATGTTGGACGAAGAGTAAGTATATGTATGATCATCACACAAAGTCAACGCCTGGACAAGTTCAACTTAAGCAACATCAAGATCCACAACAACAACAATATTAACAAAAACAACAATGTATTAAAGACCCATATACAATTTTATAGGAGAGACGAAAAAAAAGTTAGTTAACATTTTGACGTGCTCTTTAAATCAAAGATAAACGATAATTATCTGGCGAAAATGCGCGCATAAATAAATTTAATTTAAGTTTTTGTTGAACTTTTTTGCATTTTTGTTTTGTTGGCTTCATTTTAAATAAGAGGTTGTTAAAATACAATAACACAACATTAAAAAAGTTTAAATAAAAAACTCAAAGAAACAGAAAGAAACATAATATTTTGTTTTTTTTTTCTAAGATATAAAAAAATTATTAAGAAGACATTACGTACTTTGAAATTAAAACATTTTGTGGTGGTTGGGAAGAACATGAAAAGAAAAGAATTAATTTTTTTGCATAAATTTATAAAGTTTTTTTCATTCTAGAGTTATGTTATGTATGTATAAGCATATGAAGTTTTAAATAATGTTTTAGAAATACAATACAATACAATAAATAAGAGGGTTATGAATTCATTGATTTAAATGATGAATTGCAATAACATATTCCTTATGTTATGTACGATTCCAATGAATATTCATTTAACATACTCGTATTTATGTATGAATCTTTTCATTCATTTTTTAATAATCAAGAATTTATATTTGTTATTTTTGCAAAACTTGTTTTTCTGGCTAAATAATTTCTATATTACATTGTTTTTTCTTTAACTATAGCTTTTACTTATTGACAGGAAATCAACATCTTAATGTAATTGCATACATGCCAGCTGTATTTTAATAGCGGATTTCGAAACAATGTTGCCTAATTTTGGGGGCAGTAAATTAATTTAATGATTGTTAACGCTTCAAATAAACTTGTTCCTATTTATTTAGCAAAAAACTAAAATTATTTTATGTTTTACAACTCAAGTCAGTGGCCGAATAATGACAGTTGTTGGGCATAGAAATTATAAAAATTGATTTGAAATTTTTTTTTAAAGTTTAAGATAAAGTGTATTTAAACCTTACTAATTGCCTTAAAAATTATTCAATTAACTTTTTAAAAACTAATTGCATATTTTTTTTTAGTAATTGCGTATTTAAAAAGCGGACTTCTAGACAATGTTGCATAATTTTAGGGGTAGTGACAATTTAGTAAGCTCTAAAAGTAAACGTTTTTCTTTTTACAAAAATCTATAATTATTCTACATTTTAAATTTCTGCTAAGCCAAATAATCACAATTTATTTTTGACGAAATTAACAAAATTGCTTTTAAAATTGCGCTAATTGTCTAGAGATAAATTGAATGAAATTCCTGAATTTTAATGGTGATTAATTACACAGGGCAACAGCAAAAATATGCTCGAGTAACCACTATATACATTTGATGTATCATGGCTACCTTAGTACAAAAATGGTAAAATTTTTAAATTTTATGGATAGGTTTTATTTTAAAATTTTTTTTTTCTAAAATTGCAATTTTTTTTAGACACTTTTTCACATAATTGATGATAACTTAGAAACTAATAGTCGGATATTATTCAAATAAAATCAGAAAAATTAAGATTTACATAGCCTTTGATTCGTCTATATATCGCGTTTCAATAGGATCAATAGTATCAGAGTTATAATAAAAAAATTAAGAAAAAAATATATTTTTTATGTAAAAATGGCAAAAATTTTTATTTAAAAAAAAAATCATGAAAAATAGAAGACGGCAAAAAATGTTCAGATTTATTATTCTGTCGCAAAGCCACAAATAATAGCAACAAAACGAGATATCGACCATAAAAATCGAATTTTTTTGCTTGATATACGTATACAGGGTTTTTCAAATGTGTGAAAAAAATAGATTTTAGAATTTCAAGGAGTGCCGGTCGGATTATTGCGAGATTTGGTGAGGAATTTTCACCCACAAAATATTAGCCAAATTGGACAACGCTAACACTTGTCGCCCAGGTCCTAAAGCTGACAATAATTATTATTATGTTGTTAATTTATTAAACTATCAAAAATTCTAAAAGTATACAAAATTTATTTAAAAATCATATTAATTTCGGTTAAAAATTTATGGTGGTTGGGAAATATGTAAAATTAGACTGAGAATTGAAGTCTCTTCTGAATCAGGGGCCAAATCGTCATATTTTATGTCAAACGTAATAGAAACTGTGTTATTTTAGAAACCATTGTCTACCGCGAAAATCGTATTGCACACTTTTAGGAGATTTAAAATAATTCGTAATTCATAAATCTGTGGCTTGCTGCTAAAAGGGTCAATGTCAGTTTTCGGATGTTTTGAGTTAGTCTTGCATTAGGTTCCTCTTTTTACTCTCCTTAGTTTTGTTTCAACAGCCAATCTTTAGCTCATCCCAGAAAAGCTTCATAAGAAATTTAAGGGCCAATGTCACTCTAAAATTGTTAGTGCTAAAAGGGCCAATGTCAACAATTTATTTCACATTTTTTTAGCAATTAGCTGAGCTCTAAGGAAAACAATATCTTATAAAAATTTAATTTCTAATTTTCTCAAAACTACTTTTTCGACATTGGCCCTTTAAGCGCCAAGCCACAGATATAAGGTTCACTATATTGTAACTTATTTGTCAAAAGTTCCCTGAGAGTAAAAGAATTTCATTTGAACAAAACAAAGGGATATGTTTAGATATCAATTTTTTGCGAAATAAATTATTTTAAAAATCCCTAAGGTATGTTACACAATATTGGCTTAAAAGTCTGAGTTTTGGGCGATATCGAATGCGGCGATTTGGCCCCTAGAGAAGAATTACAGAACTCAATGCAAATTGAAGGATACGTAATTTTATGTAAATTGAAAATTGCATACCTTTAGGAGGTTCAAAATTATTTGTAGTTATGCTATATCTGCATCTTGGTGCTAAAAGGGCAAATGTAAATTTTTTGTACTTTTAAGTTTAATTCCCTTCCTCATCCTCTTTTATTTGGCTCCAACAACAAATCTCTAACTTAACTCAAAACAAATTTATAAGGGTTTTTTCTGGGCAATGTTGCTATGAATTTATATGGAAAATAGAAACTTTAAAACAAATTTTCTCAAAACTATTTCTTTTGACATTGGCCTTTTAGGACCAAACCATAGATATATAGTTTTTCAGCCATTCAAAATTGTAGCAGACAATCACAATTCCTAACATTTCGAACTGAATATTCTAATTTGACTAATGGGACAGAATTACGACATTCAAAATGAATCAAAATTTTAGAAATTCTGTAAATATTTTTAGAAGATTTAAGGAATATTTGGTTATAATACATTTGATAATGTTACACATTTCTTTTCCAAATTGCTTGAACAAAGGATCAACATTCAAATAACATTTTACTAAACCTCCCAAAAGTATGCAATACGATTTCAAAAATCTCAAAGATTTTTATTCCTATCAGTTAAAGTGATCGATTTCTTGATTATTAGCAAAGACTTTATAATATAAAGAGGTCGAACTTCCATACATCGATTTATCGTATGGTCGTTTCAAAAAATCCCATAAAAAAGAGAGTACACCGCTTCTACTTTAACATTGAAACAACTAATGGAGACAATTATTCAATGAGAGAAAGCTAAGGCGCACACACGTGCTCATTAAATGTATGTTTGTTTGTGTGTTTATGTGTTTTTCATTGTTTTTTATCTACTTTAATTTCACATTTACCAGAAAAAAATGTATGGAAAAAATATTAAATTAAATTTACATCGATTTTTTTATTTGCTAGTTTTATTATAGAAATTTTTCGATGTCAGATTATTAGAAAAGAGGTTTGTTGTCTTGGATACATTAAAGTACCAAATGAAAATAATTGTTTTTTAAACGATTCGAAAGATTAATTTTCTTATTTAAATTCTTAAGAGTGCATTGTAGTTTGTCGCCTTAATTGTAATTTAGTTACAATTTTGTTGCACCATCAACTAAAAAGGCCCCGAATTGAGTTAAATTTAAAACTCAACACAAAAGAAAAACATTAAAAATTAAAAGCTCATTAATTACAGAGATAATTCATTTATTATATTTTCAACAAAAATTCTTGTTATTCCTACCAGAAAACACAGAGGACGAGGACAACAAATGAAATAAACCCCGACTTTAGAACAAAATTTTGAACTTGTTATTCGAAAGAATAACAAAAAAAAAAAAACATATGAAAGCCAAAAGGAAGCTGTTGAAGTTTATTGTTAATGTTCAACAAAATAATTTGTAACTTGGAAATTCTTAATGTAGTATTTCACAAATTTATATAAAATATTTAAGAGGGTGGGTTTAAGAGTTTAAGGTTAAAATTTTGTTGATAATCATGTTGGCATTTCAGTAACTTGACAAAAAAAGTTTTCAAAATTTAAAGGGTGTTTTTTTTTGTAAAACAAAAGGGATGGTGTTTGGAATATAAAAGAAAAAAAAAACTCCCTGAAGTATCATTAACAAGTTTTAAATCAAATAACAATTAACAGGTTGTTCAAATTAGGGGATTACAAAATTATCTTTACCAATTAAGGTGTTAACAAACAAAATCAGGAATATTAATGGGTTTTAAATTAAAAATTTATAAATGTTTGTCTTTTTTTTTTGAAAAACCAGGAAATTGTAATATTTACTTGATTTATAAGCCTATGCTAATTTTTTTATTTAATAGCATTTATTGACTACTGTTGGGTTTTTTTATTTTATAAATATACTTCTCTAAAAGTGGATTTGACTGCCTACATTTTAAGCTTTTTTTAAGTGGTTCATTAAACTTTTTTTCTTTGCTGATCTTTCTTAAATAAATACTCTACGACTTTAACATAATAAAAGGCAAAATGAATGGCTAGACTAACATAAGGCAGAAACAGACTAAATTTGAAATCTCTACAATCTACTGGCAGTAGTTTATTATATTCTCATAAAATAAATAAAAAACTGATGATGACGATGATGTTTTGATTGCCTGTTAAAGATAAATTAGTT
Organism: Stomorhina lunata; assembly: GCA_933228675.1. NCBI lineage: Eukaryota > Metazoa > Arthropoda > Insecta > Diptera > Rhiniidae > Stomorhina > Stomorhina lunata. The sequence continues at coordinate 90,633,748 of OW121740.1, read as the reverse complement.
TAACACAAAATCATTCTGCAAATAAACTTTGAAATTGACTTACGAGTACATACTTCCATCATATGAATATCGTTTGCTGAAAGAGTATAAGTTAATTTCACAAATTTTTCCTTAGTAAATCAGTCAGTAAATACAGCCTCTGCTAAAAGTTAAATAACTAAGAAACCTTTCAAAATCTTCCAATATGGCCGCCAACATGTCAAAAATTAACCAAGAGAGAGAACAAATAATAATCTTTATGAGAATTTGAAAAAAATAAGAAACCTACTACTAAAAGTTCTTTGAAAGCATACAATATTATTGACTTTTAAGCTGGAGGAAGAGAAAACCAGTTTAAAAAAAAAACTTGATTTTTTTATAAACAATATTTTTTTCAAAAGCTTTTTTTTGTTGTTGCTGATGTTGTTATTTTAATAAAAAGATGCTTTATTAATAATAATAATAATATGTACAAAAAAACAAGCTTTCGAGGAATCTTTTAATTTTTGTTACTTGTTTATTAGGTGAACTCTTCTCAATTCACATGAGGCTTCAAGGGAACAGCAAAAAACCCATAAGAACAATAATGTCAAAAATGATAGCACTATTATATTTTAGTATTTAACATGTTAAAAGATATAAACATTAAAACTATTTTTGAAGCTTTTAGGGATTTTTAGGGGTAAAAGCTTAAGTTAATGTTTTCAAAAAGTACTTAATAGAAAGCTTTAAAGCTTTCAAGTAAATATTAATAAAAAAAATTTAAATACGATACTAGAAATTCACAGTGAAAGGCTTTTGAATATTAAAGCTTTTGTGATTTTTTGTTATTATCAAGCTTTCAGAGGCTTTTATATACAAGCTTGAGTTAATGTTTTAAAATAATGCATACTAGAAAGCTTTTAAACTTTGAAGTAAATATTAAAAACAAATATTTAGCTATGATACTAAAAATTTTAAAGTGAAAAGCTTCTGAATATTAAAGCTTTTTTGTTTTAATTAGGCTTTTATTAAGCTTTTTTATTAAGCTTTTAGGGGCTTTTTTTCAAAATGAAAAGCTTTTGAATATTAAAACTTTTATGATCTTTTGTTTTTATTAAGCTTTTAGGAGAGCTTTTAAATAAAAGCTTAAGTTAATATGTTAAAATAATACTTAATAGAAAGCTTTGAAGCTAACATTACCTACAAATATTTAATTCAATACTAAAACTTCAAAGTGGAAAGCTTTTGAATATTAAAGCTTTTTTGTTTTTATTAAACTTTTAGGGGCTTTTAAATAAAAGCTTAAGTTAAGGTTTAAAATAATATTTAATATAAAGCTTTTAAGCTTTAAAATAAATTATATTAATATTTAACTATGATACGAACAATTTAAAGTGGAAAGCTTTTGAATATTTAAGCTGTTATAATTTTTTTATTAAACTAAGCGAAATACTTGTTTTTTTAATGTATTTTAAACATTGAAATTAAATTTTAAATTTTAAAGCTTTTATTATTATATTAATTATAATATTTATAATATTAATATTACAAAATTAAAAGCTTTAAAGTAGTTCCTAAAATTTATTATCTTGGTATTGTATGAGCTCTTGATCTTATATAGCTAAGGCAATTTGTTCTAAAGAGTTTAAAGATTTTGACCAGTAGTAATATTTTCGTTGAAGCTCTAAAACATATGTTGAAAACCTTTAAATAGAAGTCTGAGCTTTCATAAAATATAGCGAAATTCTTTGATACTAGATTAATAGAAGCTTTAGTTTACTTCAATTAAATGAAATTTAAAGCTTTGTCAGTATCAGGAGAAAATAATTCATGTGAGTTTAAAGCTTTTAACTAAATAGTAATACAGACAAACATTTTATACTAATATCATTAGTAATTTTTAAAAACAAGCTTTTATTTAAAGCGCAGTCGTCCAGCTCTACAGCACAATGTGCGAACTTTTACAAAAGAGCTTTTAAGCTTTCCCACCGACACACTTTGTATGAGCGCAACTATATTTGTCCCGCTTACATTTATATAAAATTGTCAGAGCTTTTAAAGCTGTTTATCACAAACTCAAATATTTAATGTATGTGTTTTTGGAAGGCACGACTTGAAAGCTTTAAAATTAATGCTCCAACGCCTTTAAAATCATTAGAACATAAGCTTTAAAGAACTTGCTGTCTGTTCAGATTTTGAATTTGTTTAATTTGATTAACTTTATAGCTTCTCAAGTATAAGGGTAACATTAATATACAGCAATATAAAGGGTTATATTCTGTATTACAGGCTTTTACAATTTAACCTGTATCACCAATACAAAAACGAAAAAATTGGTATGACAAGCTTACTATGCATAAGAGCTTTGTTTAGTTTGACTAAAGCAACTTAGAACTTGGGTAAATCAGATGTTGATGAGCTTTAGCTACTAGACAGAAAGCTTACTATCTAAATCTTTCTATAGCTTGACTTTAGCAACATTAAACTTTAGTCAAACAGACACTGATGAGCTTAACAAATAAATTTCGGAAATTTTTTAATATAAATCTTAAATTAATGTTGGAAAGCTTCCAATATAAATAAGATTTTCATTGTATACAAAACAATTATATTTGAAATTAAGCAGCCTTCAAGCTTTTTATTAAGCTTTTTATTAATTTAGTTGCATTCTATTAGAAGGCGTAGTAAAACTTTTAGTCGAACTAAATCAGTTTTCAATCTATTGTAGCATAAATGAGGTGAAGCTTTTGAGATTGAATAGTTAATATAAAGAGAAAAGCTTTTGCATATAAAAAAGTTTATTTCTAACTTTGCAGTTTTATGTGAAATCTGCGGATTTCAAGATTTAAAAATAAACTAGTTTATGTCACGGCTTGTCGGTGTCTCTATCAGAATCCACTTTTTTATGAGACACCACGTACTAATTTAGCCTTAATTTTTAAGTACTTACTAAAAATTTGGCCTCTGAAAATTTTTATTTGTATTAGGTATTTCTACCGGAGGGATAATCTTTGCTATGTTTTTTATTTCATTATATTTTTAGGGATGGGAATAATGATCCACATCAAGGTCAAAATACTTTGAAGCCAAAAGTACCAGTTTTGATTACTTTTTTTATTTATATTAAAAATTTGAGAGAAAAACTTCTTTAAGTAATTACCCTGTAATGCAATAATTAATAGGCTTCTGGAGGAATTTTCGTTCTAAAGGGTGGTTAAATTGTAAGGGCCGATGTTGAATGTGAACCACACCTAAACGCCAAGTTACACAATCCAACAACGTGTTAAAGTTATCCAGACTTATTATAAAAATGGGCGTTCAAATCAAAATGCATATCGTGCACTTCGTGATTTTTTTGGTCAATTTGATCGTCCAAATGTGCGTACAATCGCAAAAATTGTGGAAAAATTCGTGCAAACCGGGTCTGTAGAAGATGTGAGAACACCAGTGCATGCTCGTACAGCTCGTACTGCAGAAAATATTGCTGCTGTTCGCGATATTTAGCTGAGGCCGGTCAGGCAGTTACTGTGAATGGTGTTCGCTATCGTGAGATGATAACGAACTTTTTATGGCCCAAATTGGAAGATATGGATGTGGACGATATGTGGTTTCAGCAGGACGGTGCCACTTGCCACACAGCTAACGAAACAATGGCTCTTTTGCGCAACAAATTCAATGGCCGTGTTATCTCACATAATGGCGATGTCAATTCGCCGCCAAGATCATGTGATTTGACACCGTTGGACTTTTTTCTTTGGGGTTATTTGAAAGAAAAGGTGTACGTCAATATTCCAGCAACAATTCAAGAACAACAACAATTCAACAAGGATGAGATAATTCATCACATTAACGGCATAGAACCTCCATTATGCCTCAGGGTCATCGTAAACTTGGACCATCGAGTGGAGGTGTGTTGCTGTGGTCGCGGCGCCCTTTTGGCCGATATTTTGTTCCATACATAATTGAGTAATACCAATACATCATAATAAAATAAAATTACAATAATTTCCTAAATAGTTTGTGTTTTATTCAAAATCAACATCGGCCCTTGAAATTTAACCACCCGATATAAGTTTTTCAAATCTTTTTCTGTTGCCTATTTTTCTCCTCCCAACTGTTACGTTTGTTATGTGTAAATTTGTTGTTGTCATATGAGATGATTTTGCACAAAGGCTTATTTTGTTGTTGCGATCGCTAAAGGATCTTTGGAAACCTACAAAAAGACCAACCGCGCATCCGCCCGCCTTTTTAATGAAGCGCAAAGTGAAACGAAATTATTAAAAACGAATGAAAAAAAAAACTAAATATAAAATCAGAAATCCTAAAAAAAAGAGTTAAACCCGTACATTATGGTATTCATCAGAGATAAAGAAATGAGATTTTCTTTTTTTCTGGGTGATTTTAAATTAAAAATTATGAAAGTTGTATAGATGTGAACAATTAGGAATTTTAAAACGAATACGAGTAAAAGTCACAAGATGTTGTAGAAATTGGAAGTGGCGACATATGGAATATAAATACTTTTTATTTTCATATTTCTAAAAGATTATACCTAAGGCCCTATGTTTTATCAGGAGTTAAAGCGATAAGTAGAAATAAGTAGAAATTTCCTAAAATTTTTTAACTTTTGGAAAAACTGTTGTAGTATCCTAAGACACCTTGTGAATTGATAGCACGTTTTCTAGGTTTTCTATGTAAATATTGATATTATTTCAAGAAATCGTAATAGTTTTATAATATGTCGTTACATAATGGGTTCTGGGATACTTTAAGGTGATATGACACTTTCTTTAGAACCAGTTATATAGTCACTTACTTTAGTCAGAAACTTTAATAGCATTGACCAATCAGTTTTGTAAAATCGTATTAAACCCAGAATATCTTCCATGGCATCCTAGAAAAGTTAATATTTTATACCTGAAATATTCAAATTATTTTCTCCAACTTTTTAACCTCTATTGACCCACTGTCTACTATGTGTTATTAAGTTTTTTTCTTCTTCAACACTAGTTTTTTTTTCACTCTTCATTTCGAAAAAGTCTATATTATTTATTTTACCCACCATCTTACGCCGGCGGGAGTGTGCAAACAAATTGCAATTGTTGCTTGTCATTGTACCAGACCTCTAAAGTAATTTGCCGTACGTGTGTGGAGTACAATACCTAGTTTTTTTTACCCATTTTTTTCCAACATTTGCTATACGAGTACTTTTGTTATTACTATTCCTTGAGGTTCTTTAGACTATACGAGTATTAAGTTGGTTCAAGTAGATTATGATGATGTAGAAGAGGTAAAAAAGCGTTGGCCGTTTTGTAGATCTTATGATTTTTTAATGGTTTATTTTTGAAGGTGTCTTTTTTTTTGTTGGTTACCTGTATTTTCTAGAGTTTTTGTAAAGAAGTTTGGTTTTAAGAAAATAATCTTAGATTACAAAGAAAAGTTACAGAAGTTTTGGTTGGTGGTAGAAAAGGTGGTGGTAGTTTGTAAAAATGGTAATTGCAAAAAGTGTTTTAGATTTCTTGATATGTTGGGGGATTTTTGGGTACTGTATAAGAATTATTTGACTGAAAATTGACATTTCAGTGTTCATATTGATACCATTCGTTTCCATTTTCAACTTGTCGATATAGGTTTATACAAATAAAGGTTTTCATATTGTTATTAAATAACTTTAGATATCATTTCAAAGTAAAATATATTCGATAGTATTATCGATCGCATACTTTTGACGTTCTTCCTTACCCCCAATGTTTGATTATAAGCCTGTTTCTTTAGTTTCTGGGTAAGTTCGGACAAGTTAGAGCAATTTAGGAGTTACTCTCTCAAATAACAAAACTTACACAGAAGTAAGGGAACCCTAGATACCAAAATTTAAGTCCACAATTGATTTAACTTGCAAAATAATTATAATTAAATACAAATTTTTAAAAAAACTTTTTAGTTTAACTGCGGCTAAATCGCCGCCTTCGATATCGATCGAAATGTAAGATTCAGAAACATTTGTGTAGCATACTTTTAGGGTAATCTAATTAAAATATAAGGTTCAGTACATTGTAACTTGTTTGTCAAAAGTTCCCTGATATTAAAAGAATTTCATTTAAACTGAATGTTTTGACAAGCAAATGGATATGTTTAGATCAATTTTTGTTAAACTTTATTTTGAAAATCCCTAAGGTATGTTACACAATATTTGCTTAAAAGACTAAGTTTTCAATCTAAAGGGTGGTTAAATTGTAAGGGCCTATGTTGAATGTGAACCACACCTAAACGCAAAGTTTTTTTTCCAATTTTTTTTTTGACATTTCTCTATTTCAGACTTACTCAATTTGAACGTGTTAAAGTTATCCAGACTTATTATGAAAATGGGCGTTCAAATCAAAATGCATATCGTGCACTTCGTGATTTTTTTGGTCAATTTGATCGTCCAAATGTGCGTACAATCGGGTCTGTGAGAACACCCGAAACCGGGTCTGTGAGAACACCAGTGCATGCTCGTACAGCTCGTACTACAGAAAATATTGCTGCTGTTCGCGATAGTGTGGCTGAAGAGCCGTCCACTTCAACTCGTCGTCGTGCCCAACAATTGCACCTCTCACGCTTGTCGTTGATGAACATTATGTATAAAGACTTGCATTTACATGCTTACAAGGTGCAATTGGCTCAAGAACTAAAGCCTCTTGACCATTCCAAACGTCGTGAATTGGCAGAATGGTGGCAAGAAATGGCAACAGTGGATGATCAATTTTCGAAGAAATCATCTTCAGTGATGAGGCACATTTTCATCTCAGTGGATTCGTCAATAAACAAAATTGCCGCATTTGGGCGAATGAGAATCCAAGAGTGATTGTCGAAAAACCAATGCACCCACAAAGAGTGACTGTTTGGTGCGGTTTATGGGCTGGCGGCATCATCGGGCCGTATTTTTTCCAAAATGAGGCCGGTCAGGCAGTTACTGTGAAGATGATAGTGAGATGATAACGAACTTTTTATGGCCCGAATCGGAAGATATGGATGTGGACGATATGTGGTTTCAGCAGGACGGTGCCACTTGCCACACAGCTAACGAAACAATGGCTCTTTTGCGCAACAAATTCAATGGCCGTGTTATCTCACGTAATGGCGATGCTAATTGGCCGCCAAGATCATGTGATTTGACACCGTTGGACTTTTTTCTTTTTGGTTATTTGAAAGAAAAGGTGTACGTCGATAAGCTAGCAACAATTCAAGAGCTAAAGGACGAGATAATTCGGCACATTAACGGCATAGAACCTCCATTATGCCTCAGGGTCATCGAAAATTTGGACCATCGGATGGAGGTGTGCCGCCGTGGTCGCGGCGGCCATTTTGCCGATATTTTGTTCCATACATAATTGAGTAATACCAATATATCATAATAAAATAAAATTACAATAATTTCCCAAATAGTTTGTGTTTTATTCAAAATCCACATCGGCCCTTGAAATTTAACCACCCGATATATCGAATTAGGCGATTTGACCTCTGTATTCAATTTTAAATAAACAAAAATAATTTCTTACCCAAATTTACTTAAAGAAAAAGTCTGCGTATTATAGGAAATATAATGTTTGTGCCCGTACTCCAACGAAACAACCCAAACTTACCCAAATGTGCTCCCGTACAAAATTTTCAATACAAATTGTTGTTTTTTTGAGTAATTTCTGACAACTTCGGACTGTTTTGGGTAGTTTCGTTAGAGTACGGGAACAAACATATAATTACTCCCTCAATTTATAAAGACTCAAACAAAAACAGAGTATGGAAACATAATTAGGTGAATTTTGGGTAACTTCGGACTAATTTGGGTAGTTTAGTTGTCGTATGGGAACACAACTTTTGTTTTGTATTGATTTATATAAATATTCTATATAACAGGGGTGCTCACGAATAAGGTCAAGGAGAGCTATTTTCCGATTACATATTTTTAAAAGAGTCACCAGAGAAAGGAGTTGGATAAGAACATTTTGATTTATAAATAAATAGGGAATTTTCCGATTAGAAAATTTTTTTTTCCGAAAATGTTTATTGATAACGATAGAAAGCAGTTGATCAAAGTTAGGAATAAATGATCGGTCGGGTTCCATGAATGAAGGAATTTAGTTCTTTGACTGTGCATTATGTTTTGTAAGTTAGAAAACTAGATTCAGTAGCCTCGCCATTTTTTAAATTATACGTTTTTTCAAAATTTTTTAAATGAATAGAGTTTGAATGAATTTTGAAAATGAATGGAGTTTTGCACAAGGTTATATATTATTTCAAAATCTACTGAAGGAATTGAAAATCAAGTAGAGCAATATTTAATATTGTCACGAATTTTTATAATATCCGCCCCATTTTGCAAAGTTCATTACTTTTAATTCTTCCCGTAGTCTTCTAGAATGTTTCTGTTGATATTGTTGTTATTCTGTTTCATGTCTATAAGCAGAGCAACATGTTTCTCTTATTTGCTATAAAGAGTAAAGCAACATTTTTCTCTTTTGTCTACATTCTCTCTCTGTTACTGTTAACTTCAGACAATCTATTTGTACAACGTATGTGTGAGCGTGTTCTTGATCATGTGAGAATGTATTGGAACATGCATGAATTTTCGTAAGCCACATTGTAAGTGTAATCAACGACAGCAGATCTTTGTTTACGTCTGCAGAAAATGCTAGAAACTCTCTTCTCTTTTATATAAGGCCGATGGATGAATATTGTGGGAACAGTTTTTAATTGAGACGCGTATAAGAGAACAGTGTGACTAAGAATATTTGTAAAGCAGTTTTGTGAAGTTTGTTTACAGTTTTTGTGAAAGTGTGTTTAAAGTGATTAATTCTAAAATTAATAAAAAAAATATAACTTTGTAAAACTATACAAAGTGTTTTAGTTTTGTTTTCGGTTGTTTGCAAAAAGAATTCCTTTCACGTTTTTAAAGTTTTGTACCAATGGACTTCAATCATAGTAGTTTGGACATAGTACTGTAGGCTCGGTGCAGGGGAAACTTTCTTTCCATATAAATATAATACTTATCCGCGTGTATTTTTAAAACTTTTCAAAGCAAAATCTTCAAACTTTGTATTAAACGACATTTTTATTGAGTTTGGTTAGGAAAAAATAGGATCAGAGCCTCCCACACTAAGAAATATCAGTGTTGTTTAAGGTTAGTTTAAACATAAGAAAGCAGGATAGGAGCAAAGGGTAATATGTGAGCATATTTTAGTATTCTTTCGGAATATTCGAAAGGTTCGGCATTATGTTAGAAAGAATTTGGGACCTTATGCTCAAACTCGAAAATCTCAATACTGGAAGTAAGTTCTACGGGAAGTAATCGTCAAAAATAAAAAAAAAATACTAGTATTAATATAAGAGTAGCTAAATCATCTTAGAAAATTTGTCCATCGGTACACTTTAATAACAACTTATGAGCAAAGACTCTATAATATAAAGATATTGTACTCCATACATTTTTTTCTGCCAATAGTAAAATTAATGTGGATAAAGAACAATGAAAAATACATAAACGCACAAATAAACATACATTTCATGAACACGTGTATGTGCCTTAGCTTTCTCTCATTAGATAATTGTCTCCATTAGTTGTTTTCGAATTAGAGTAAAAGCGATATACTCTGTTTTAAATGGGACTTTTCAAAACTACCATACAGCAAATTAATGTATGGAAGTGCCACATCTTTATATTAAACAGTCTTTGCCTGATCTTTTATTGGAGGGATTGTAATTGAGCCAGAAAGCATTGGTATTATAGGACATAAATTGTAAAAATTTAAAAACGTACAAAATAAGTATAAAATAGGGCAGGCGAAGAAATGCTTATATATTTGAGAAATTTATATATGTTTGTGTTCAAAATGACACCATATACTGTCAATAGTTTAACAAATTTTCAAAAATATTTTCAAATTGGCAATCTCAAGCATTCAACTTAAAGTTTTTTGAAAAAAGATTTTATTGTTAATTTAATTATTTGCCAAGTTTTGAAGCAACTTAGCGCCATTGTGCAAACATTAATTATTCGCACTTTAGCAAGTTATTTATATAAAGTAGTTGATTCATTTAATTTTAAGTTAATGCTTTAAAAGAGATTAATATACTCTTAATAAGTATAATTTATCCTCTTACTAACACTGCAATAATTTTAAAAGATAAAACTAAAAAATGAATTAACAACTTGATAAAATATTTTAATAAAAAAATTTATTTAATTTTTTTCTGCTTTGGAGTTCACTTTCAAAGGAAATGAAACAAACTGAACTCTAGTGGCGATGTTAAGCAATATCACACTTAAGCTTAACATTTTGATAAATTCCCATACAGAGTTTAAACTGACATTTAGATAAATTTATGACCACTACTAATATAACTAATTTTCTCTCGGTGTTCTGTAAAATTTGACATTACCCAAGACAGTAGAAGAAAAAAACGGAAAGCAATTACTTAATGCTAAAGAAAAAATTAAAAAAAAGATAATATTTTTGATAGCGAAATATAAAAAACGATCACGAATTTTCGCACTCTTTAGTTGAGGTTGTTACCCAATGTAATTGTAAATTAACTTTACGCACAGCATGTTTAATTTTTCACTTTGTGGAAGACAGATAATTTAAAAACAAAGTCTTATCAAATTGCTTTTTTTAAAAAAAGATAAATCTTGGTTTTCATATTTTTTTATTGCAAACTTTTTTTTCTATATAAGAAAAAGAAATCTTTAATTAACAAAATATTTAGTGAAATAAACAAGTGGGTCTTCTAATAAGTTTAAGTGAAATACTTATTAACTTTATCAGATCTTTTGAGATATTTTCTTATATTTTATGTCGGACATTTTCGAATGCATTCTTAAAGCTTTCTCGCTTTTTATCATTTCCATCAGCATTTATTCATCATCAGTCACAAAGTGGCGCCGTTGTTTGTATTTTTTCAAAACTTTTTTTTAGATTTTTATAAACATTTTAAAATTTGTATGTTAAGATTTTGTGCCTTTAGCTGCGATTTTTTTTATGATGTGTGTGATATTTTTGTTTTGTTGTTTTGTTGAAAGATTTTTTGAAATTATTGAGTATTTTTTTGCTTCAAGCTCTTCAATTTCATTCATCACCAATCATCACTTTGTTTTAAAAACACTTGAAGATTTTTCTAATAATTTTTAAGTTTATTTCAGAGATTGTTTGAAAGAAAACTAGAGGTAAAAGTAAACAAATTTGTTGTTATTATTTAAACAGGTTGTTGAAATTTACATGGGGTAAAGCGAAAAAATGGTACGAATGCTAAAAATTAGAATAAAATTCGGAAAATAGGGTAAATTAGAGGAACGCACAGTGGGTTAAAAAAAAATTGAGAGAAATAATTCAAGAACTTTTAAACAGTTATCTCTATTATCATATAAAGGAGTATTCGAGCTTAAGCTTAGATTTTGAGTGTGTAAATTTATCAGGAGGGGAGCTATATGCCCTCAAAGTATGGCACCTCGGGTTTTTCGAAAATTAAAAACGATACAGAAGTCATATTTTTGATCCGATATTAAAGATTTTATATATACGAAAATCAATTAGCTGAGGTCTACAAAAAATATTGCTATACGTATCAACTTTTTGATGACTTAGGCAAAGAATTTTGCTAGTATCGGATCCAATTTTTTCTCAATTTTATATGTATGAAATATGCTAGCTGAGATCTACAAAAAATATTGGCTTATCTTCTATAGTTTAAGAGATATTCGACTTAGAAAAAAAAATTTCAACTTTTTGACTTTTTTATATATACGAAAAATCTTGCTGAGATCTACAAAAGATATTGCAATACGTATGTCTTATTTTCTTTAGCTTATGAGATATTCGATTTCGAAAAAAATTTCGACTTTTTGATGACTAAGGCCCAGAATTTTGCTAGTATCGGATCCATATTTTTCTCAATTTTATATGTACGAAATCTGCTAGCTGAGATCTATAAAAAAACATTGCTATACGTAAGGGTTATTCACTATAGCTTATGACATATTCGACTTCGAATAAAATTGCAGCTTTTTAAAGACTTAGGCCCAGAATTTTGCCAATATCGAATCCAAATTTTTCTCAATTTTATATGTATGAAATCTGCTAGCTGAGATCTAAAAAAAAACATTGCTTTACGTATGGCTTATCTTCTATAGTTTATGAGATATTCGATTTCGAAAAAAAATTCGACTTTTTGATGAATTAGGCCCATAATTTTGATAGTATCGAATCCAAATTTTTCTCAATTTTATATGTACGAAATCTGCTAGCTGAGATCTATGAAAAAAACTTTGCTATACGTAAGGGTTATTCCCTATAGCTTATGAGATATTCGACTTCGAATAAAATTGCAGCTTTTTGATGACTTAGGCCCAGAATTTTGCCAATATCGGATCCAAATTTTTCTCAATTTTATATGTATGAATTCTGCTAGCTGAGATCTACAAAAAAACATCGCAATACGTATGGCTTATCTTCAATAGTTTATGAGATATTCGACTTAGAACAAACATTTTTCAACTTTTTGGCTTTTTTATATGTATGAAATCTGCTAGCTGAGATCTAGAAAAGAACATTGCTTTACGTATGGCTTATCTTCTATAGTTTATGAGATATTCGATTTCGAAAAAAATTTCGACTTTTTGATGACTTAGGCCCATAATTTTGATAGTATCGAATCCAAATTTTTCTCAATTTTATATGTACGAAATCTGCTAGCTGAGATCTATGAAAAAAACTTTGCTATACGTAAGGGTTATTCCCTATAGCTTATGAGATATTCGACTTCGAATAAAATTGCAGCTTTTTGATGACTTAGGCCCAGAATTTTGCCAATATCGGATCCAAATTTTTCTCAATTTTATATGTATGAATTCTGCTAGCTGAGATCTACAAAAAAACATCGCAATACGTATGGCTTATCTTCAATAGTTTATGAGATATTCGACTTAGAACAAACATTTTTCAACTTTTTGACTTTTTTATATGTATGAAATCTGCTAGCTGAGATCTAAAAAAAAACATTGCTTTACGTATGGCTTATCTTCTATAGTTTATGAGATATTCGATTTCGAAAAAAATTTCGACTTTTTGATGACTTAGGCCCATAATTTTGATAGTATCGAATCCAAATTTTTCTCAATTTTATATGTACGAAATCTGCTAGCTGAGATCTATAAAAAAAACATTGCTATACGTAAGGGTTATTCCCTATAGCTTATGAGATATTCGACTTCGAATAAAATTGCAGCTTTTTAAAGACTTAGGCCCAGAATTTTGCCAATATCGGATCCAAATTTTTCTCAATTTTATATGTATTAATTCTGCTAACTGAGATCTACAAAAAACATCACAATACGTATGGCTTATCTTCAATAGTTTATGAGATATTCTACTTGGAACAAACATTTTTCAACTTCTTGGCTTTTTTATATGTATGAAATCTGCTAGCTGAGATCTAAAAAAGAACATTGCTTTACGTATGGCTTATCTTCTATAGTTTATGAGATATTCGATTTCGAAAAAACTTTTGACTTTTTGATGACTAAGGCCCAGAATTTTGCTATATATATCCATATTCCATATCCATATTTTTCTCAATTTTATATGTATGAATTCTGCTAGCTAAGGTCTACAAAAAACATTGCTATACATATGGCTTATCTTCTATAGTTTATGAGATATTCGACTTCGAAAAAAAAATTCAGTTTTTTGATGACTTAGGCCCAGAATTTTGCTAGTATGGGATCCAAATTTCTCTCAATTTTATATGTAAGAAATCTGCTAGCTGATTTCTACAAAAAACATGGCTTATCTTCTATAGTTTATGAGATATTCGACTTCGAAAAAGGAAATTCAACTTTTTGACGACTTAGGCCCAGAATTTTGCTAATATCGGATTCAAATTTTTCTGGATTTTTGCGAAATTAATTACTTTCTATTAATAAGAAATGTATAAATTACACAACAAAAGAATTGTTGGAAAATTTTTAGCCGATCATAAATTATATGAAAAATTGTTGGCCGTTTTTTATCCAAAAAAGTGAGAACATTCTTTTTGAGATATAAGATATTTGTTAAGAAATATATATATAGTATTAATAATTTTTGTAAGGGGAACTTAATAAGGAAAACTATAAGTAAAACTACGATGCCAAATTAAGGTTATGTGATTAAAATATTTTTTGTAAAATAATACTAACAGCTTTACCTAATTATTAGCAAAAAAAATTTCTTAATTTTTAATTGCCTGAGAAATTTTTGTCCATATCTATTCGAAATTTTTTATTTCCAAAATCGCTGCCTAGAGTGTGTTGAATAAGGAAATCTTAATTTCAACTGCAGCGATTTGCAGCAGAGCCATTTTTATAATTTTTGACAAAATTTGATATTAAAACTTTAACTTTTAAACTTATAGGTTTTCTTAAATAATATTAAATATCCAAATGTATTCGGAACTGGTTCTTCCAAAATCATAACCCTCACTATATAGAATAACAAGAATAAAATTCTAGCTGCAGCCATCCGCAGCTAGAATTATAAAAACTTATTATAATAAGCTATTATTTCGTCTTGACGCTAAGCCAATTTTTTACACTGTTTCTCACTTTATGCCTAATTTTCTTCAATCGCAAAGTTAGAATCTAACATTTTAAAACAAGTTTTTTATATCTTTATATGTTGTTATTATCCTATGGAAATAACTTTTGCACCCCAGAATTATTAAGAGAAATATTTATAAAAAACTAAATTTTTTTTGGTGGATTTTCAAAAAAAAAATTATTAAAAGACAAACGAATTTTTTATTAAATTATGAAATCTTAATGAAAAAATCTTTTTTGGATTTGGAAAAAATTTTGGGAATTCCCGGATACCAGCTATATTTTCAAATCCTTTCAACTACATTTTTTTTTAAATTTTCTCAGCTGCTTCAATCACAAGTTTTCATGTATGTATGTTAATGCCCTTCACTGGTTTAAATACAACTGAAAATAACATTAAAACCATTGCAAATTTTAGACAATTCCACAAGAAATTGTAAATAAATAATGCCAACTAAACAGAGAAAGAGCCCAGAAATGTTACACCAATACTTACACAAATACATATACAAATGATAGAATATATACAAAACTTCTTACAGAAAAACTAACAAAGCACGTTCGTTGTGAGAGCGTGCGGACACACGTTTCATAAGAAACTTTTCTCGAACTCGCTTATCCTGGTCTAAGAAAATAGTAACAAATACATTTACTAGATTAAAAACCTTTAACAATTTCTATCACAGGGAATAAATCATAGTTACCCGCACACATACAAATGAGTACTTCATACTAAATGAGTGGAAATACAAATACTAGAGGACTTGTATTTACTAGAATGTTAGTAGATTTCCTAAGTGTATTTAAACTGCATTAGATCCTCTTTTGCCTTAAAGCCAATTCAATTTAAATAAAAAATCCTACATACGATTAAGTTAGCACATAGAGACCAACACTTTTAGTTTATAAAATATATAACTACCCTGTAGTTACAAAATGAAGAAAAGCCCTCAATTTTATTTGCGCAAAAGGATATTAAGGATTTTTAAAAATTCGTGTTACACACTTTATGGAGGTCTTAGAAAAGGTTTCAAATCTGGGGTCAAATTGCCGCATTCGATATAGATCGAAATTTAAAATATTTCAGAAACATTTATGTAGCATACTTTAAGTATAATATAAATATTATATAAACATATAAGCAAAGACTCTATAATATAAAGATATTGCACTCCATACATTTTTTTCTGACAAATGTGAAATTAAAGTGGATAAAGAACAATAAAAAACCAATAAAAGTACAAACAAACAAACATTTAACGAGCACGTGTGTGTGCCTTAGCTTTCTCTTATTGAATAATTGTCTCCATTAGTTGTTTTCGAATTAGAGTGGAAGCGGTATACTCTCCTTTTATAGGATTTTTCAAATGGACGATACGGCAAATCAATGTATGGAATTGCAAGATCTTTATATTATATAGTCTCTGATTTGAGGTAGGGACATTCTAGTAAAACAATCTCATTTAAACTAAATGTTTTGACAAACAAATGGATTGTTAGATATCAAATTTTATTAAAAACACATGTCTACTAATTAAGTCAAAAAAGGGGTCCACTAATTTGGGTTGAAATTTGTCGACTCCCAGTGGCATCTGCCTTGGAACCTCATTTTTTCACATATTTTTCTTTTCAATATATCCCAATTCTCAACAGAATTTTATGAAATTTAACACACTTCTATTAAAACAAGAACGAAATCTACTAATTTTAGTTGAAATTAGCCGACTTCTTGGGGTACCTGCCTTGGAACCCCACTTTAAACCTATTTTTCTTCTTAATGTGCAATCCGTAATTCTTAACTTTGGTAAACGTGCATTAGTTGATCTAGGAAATAGTCTTGCTAATTTTAGTTAAAATCAGTTGACCCCTTGGGTACCTGCCTTTTACCCCCATTTGAAAAAAAATCGGCACACGTCTACTAATTAATTCAAGAATTCTGGTTGAGAACTCTTGAATCTTTGAGGTACCCCTATTTTTAACTTAGTTTTGTTCTTAATGTATAAGCCGGAATTCTCTACAAAATTCGAGAAATTCGGCACACGTCTATAAGTTTATCCTACAAAGAGCTCTACTAATTTTGGCTGAAATCTGTTTACTCCTTGGGGTACCTGCTTTGGGCCGCCATTTTATAATATATTTCGCAGTTCTCAGCAGAATTTCATGAAATTCGACACACGTCTATTAACTGACCCAAAAAAGAGATCTACTTATTTCGGTTTAAATCCGTCGACTCCTAGGAGTACCTGCCTTCGACTTACACCTTAATGCAATTTGATTAAAAACGTTAAGCCTAAACGACTGCCACACTTTTTGCTTAAATTATACGTAACAATTTATGTGACTTTTTTCAGAAAATTTTGAATATTGTTCTACGATCGGTAAATTTCGGTGAGTTTTGTTAGCTCAATCTTAAGAAGAGACTTTCGCCTTTCACGTGGTTATAGTTGGAACACCGAGCAAAACCGAACCAACTTATTTTTTGTCCGAAGAAAAATTAAAACACTGAACTTTGTAGAAATTTTTTGATTTTCTGATATCTCCTAAACTATATACGAAATCAAGTTATTTTTTGCTGCAGAGTAAATCCAAATTTCTGTATCTTAATTTAATCGACATCAAGATTAAAGCCGTGGAACTATATTCGGTACATGAGCTACTGAGTTTGATAAAAATTTCCTCACTTTTCGTTTTAGAACATCAAGCACATTTCAATACCTTTTTTTATAACACTTAATATAACTTTTTCTTGAAAACAGTTGTTGATCCTTAATATCTAGACTCTTCTCTATAGAACTGCATCATTAGATTTTTCAAAAGTGGTGGTGATAAATAGCTTTTTTGAAGCCATAGTGCTTCGTCAGAAATAAATTTAATGTCATTTTAGATCTTCAAAAAGCTTTTTTCTGCAGTAAAACTTTTTTTAAATTGTTCCCTTTTGGTGTGATCATATAATTTAGATAGATCTTTGTGATAAATTGGTTGATATTTTCCGAGATTCTCTACAATATAACCACAAAGTCCAGTAAGTGAAATGGGATGGCATAACTAACTCCCTTTAAAAAAAGGAGTTGCTACGTTTTGTTGCGAATGCCTACTATTGTAGTTTTCCCTTATTTTGCTATTTTTGGATGAAAAATTCATGTTTATGTGCTTAAGCTGCTGGGTAAAGCCACTTGTTATCCAAGTGTGCGTATTATATCTATGAAAGTGTAAGTTTCTTTTTTTGTGTGTAGTTGTTGCTTCATTCCTACCATTTGAATTAATAATTCGTTTGCATATTAAATTAGCTGAAATATTTCATAGTTTCGACTTGGACATTTATATAATTTTCTATGCGTATGGGTTTTTATATTATTCAGTCGTTTTTCTACATATGCAACTAAAAACGTGTGTGAGTTTCAATGATACAAATTGTTTGCAAAATTAAAAAAAAGTAGTTATTTTTTTATTGAGTGCTAAGCACTTTGAAAATTAACACCTTTAACGTTCAAACCCCAACCAATAGATTTTCTTCACCCAACAAATGAATTTGTATTCATTCGTACGTGCATTTATAGAAAATTTGTTTCGTTTTCAGAATCATGTATTTTTTCCATGTAGGAAGTAAATAACTATGATTTGAGTTGCAAATAGTTACATTATCTATTGAAAATTAATACGGCTTAATGGATTTGTTTAATAATTTAAAATGGATAGTAGGATTTTTGTAATAAAAAAAGATGATTTTCGTAAAACTAAATGTATGCAGTATGAAGTCTATTAATTACTTTCGCTTTTAATAAGCTTCAAAAATATTAATACGAAAGGGAGTTCTAAAAGAGCTTTTGCCAAAGCTATAAATAATAATATTTATACTTAAAGCTTATGTTATTTTAAAGCTTTTTATAAAACAATAGTAACTGCTTTACATAAATATTAGCATAAAAAATTAAAAAAAAAAATTTTAACTTTTATTTGTCTTAGAAAATTTTTACCCGTTTTTGTTTGAAATTTTTTATTTCCAAAACCATTGTCTAGGGTGTCTGGAATAAGGAAATTTTAATTTTAACTGCAGCGATTCGCAGCAGAGCCATTTTTGTAATTTTTGACAAACTTGTATATTAAAAATTTAATTTTTAAAAATTTTTAAACTTTTAGGTTTCTTCAGAAAATATTAAATATCCAAGTGTATTCGGAATGGTTTCTTCTAAAATCATAATTTTCACTATATAGAATACCAAAAATGAAATTCTAGCTGCAGCCATCCGCAGCTAGAATTATAATAAGCTAAAAATCAAGTCTTAAACACTTGGTATAGGCTTGAAAATTTAACGCAGCAAAAAATTGAAAAAAAAAATATAAAAGTGCGGATCCGAAAATGGTACGAATTTGAATCATTTTAATAAAAAAACATACCATCAGGAAGATAACGTTATTCTCGAATCCTAGCCCCTTATTTGCGATTGTAGTGGTGGCAGCAAAGAAAATTTCGATCGCTTTGTCAAGTCTTTACCATGATACAAACTATGGTTGTGTATAGTGTATGTGTGTCGGCAGAATTTATTTGCCCATAACTTGTTATAGGAAATTAATTGTTCGCCCTTAGCTGTCCTAAATAGATGATTATTCAAAGACATTTGTCTTAGGAAATGGATCTATGGTACCTTTTTAACATGTTCCTAATATGACTTCTGAAAAATGGATCTTAAGCACTCATGGGTTGTCAATTCCCAAAAAATTACTTCGAAATTTTTATGCTGAAATATTAAAATTTTATTTTTATTGAACTAGGAAAATAGGTTGTGGGAAAGAGGATAGAGGGATTAATGCTTGTAGAAATCTGCATAAGAGCATGTAGAATTGGAAGTATGTCATAAAAAATAGAAAACAAAGTCTTGCCCTAAATTGATTTGGAACTTGTTTGCTGAGATCCCATCTACAATAATTGTTTTAGAGCGATTTCTAAGAAACTCGTCAATTCTGGAAAATGATTACTGGCTTCAAAAGCAACAAGTTTTGACTGAAGTGCAACATAGACATTGCTATTGCCGCAGATTTTTAAGGTTGTTAGCCTCACCCTTGTAGGAACTTTTTTAAATATACAACTTTTGTACTTATTTAATTACTTAAATGACCTATATTACAACCTAATAAGGATAAGGTCAAAGCATAGTTTAAAATTTCATGCACTTTGATCTTGTACGCATACTCTCCAATTTCGTAGGCCAAGCTTTGAAAGACTTTCCTTTACTTGGTCTTTCCATCGAAGTTTCGAACATCCCCTTTTAACAATTTTTTATTACACTCTTAGCTTTTTCATAGTAATTGTTTTTTTCCAGGAGTGGGTTACTAGACCGACATCCTAACCCATATTTGTATCGTTCTTATGGGAGAACACGCGGTAAATGTTGGGTCACTACATTAATGGGTGTTAACGTAGTTCCCCTGTTGATACCACAAGGAGATCAGTGTTCACAATTAAGATGAAGAATAATTTAGATAAGCCTGGGCTTACCAAGTTAAGAGCAATCAGAACCGTTGCTTGGTATCCAACATCCCCTACATCACCCATACAACTTTTGTAGTCTTGGAAAATTTATCGTCTTTGCATTAACAGTATCATCAAACATACGTGCATACATTTAAATCAATGTTGGGCTAAGGCTTTCCGATTTTAAATTTTTGGAGTAGGAAAATACAAAATCAGAGAGAATTAGAGAAACTTTACCCAACATTGATCTAAATGCAACAAAATGTTTCTTTAATATTTTACTTTAATATTTAATATTTTCTATGAAAAAAATTTAACATTTTATAAAGTTTGATGGTTCCACAAAAATCTATTCTCGTCTATTCCAAAGTGATTTCTTCGGATCTAGATTTCCACAAGTTTATAAAGTTAGAAAAAATTGAATCTAGCTGCAGCCATCCGCAACAAAGTGTATTCTTGATATATTATAATTAGTACCAGAAAAAAAATTGAATATTTATTTTTTTTTTTAAATAAAATGTTTAATGGTCCCATACAAATTTGTCTCTAAATATACAAAAATAATTTCTTTAGAGCTAGATTTCCTCAAGTTTTAGTAAGAAGAAAAATGTAAATTCGTCTGCCGATATCTGCAACAAAGTGGGTTGTAAAGCTTTTTCTAAAAAGGTTTGAGTAGTTTTTGTTTTTTAATTATGTTAGAATGGGGACCGAATCTTTTCTAAGAGCATTACGATTATTTGTTTTACAAATTAAGCTTTTTTAAATTTAAAAGTTAATAGTTTGATGGAGAAGTTCGTTTTATTTTTTTTTTTATAGTTTTGTACTGAAATGTATTTATGATCATTTAGTAATTTTGTTCATAATTTATTATTTTTGAACTTTATCCCGAACTGTCGCCCAGAGCTTCTATATAGATTAGCATAATCTCGTGTAGGTTAAATAAATCTTTAACTTTGCTCTAAAACTTACAAATCTAATTTAAATTGCGAATTTCTGCAAAAAAAAAACCATAAAACTGTTGAAATTCTAATAACAATAATAATAAACTTAAAAAATATTGAATGTCATTTTAAAGTTTAGTCTCAAATACATAAGAAACAAATTTAAAATCTAGACATTTTCTGAATGAATTTAAATATAAATCTTAAATTGTCTAAAAGAGAGGGGGAGTCTAAAACAAACATACAATTACTGACAACGTCAAATTACACAAGAGGCGGAACGGTGGGGCAAAAAGGGGGCAACAAAACCTTTAGTTTAAATAATGTTGAATAATTTTAGAAAAAAAGTCAATTTCGTTAAACAAAAAAAAAAAAAAAAAATGAATAGTAAAAAGCAACAGCAACAATAGAACAACATTTCGTTTGACTCTACCTACTACCTTTACGTCAAATTGTGATGTTGATTAATGTACAATTCGCATTTTTTTAGTACAAAAACCAAAATAAAAAAACAAACCAAGACCAAAAACCAAAGAAATACAAAAAACCTAAATCCATAGTCGCTCACATTTTATGTATTTTTCAACTTTTTAAAAATATACAAATAAAATAAATAATAATTTAACTTTGCGGGGGTTTCAACAAAAAAAAAAATACCACAAAAAATTATGCAAAACCATAAAAAAGTACATGAATTAATTAAAAAAATATAAATGTTTAGAAAAAAAATTAAAACAAAATTTATTTAGTTAAACCGAGACCAGAAATAAATTTCAATATTTAATAAATTACTAAAACACAACGAAAAAAATGCAAATAATAATAAAATCATGATTCTAGTGTTAAATTGTTAATTTCGAAAAAAAAAACGTTTAAACAAATTAATTTCTAGAGTAAATAAAACAACTTAATTTTCCCGCTAAGTTTGAGTTTTTTTTTTGTTTAATACTCAAACCAAATGAAAAGAATTACTTTGTAATTTTCTCATAGAAACAATAATGATTTGTTGATTTATTTAAACAAATTAGAGCACCTAAAGGTTAATAAAAATAACAACAATTTTCATAAAAAATAACAACAATAATTGTAATAAAAACAATTTAAATGAATGAACAACAAAATTCATTGTGATCATATATCACCGAAGTAATTGTTCAATTAAGATCGGCTAAAGAATTGCTCAGAAAATGAAATATTACAACAAGATCGCGCTCATTGAAATGTACCTGATACAAGTCGACATAAATAATTAGTTATTTCGTTTTATTTAAATTTATGGCATTTGGGAAATTTTGAAAAAAGTATTTAGACTATTAATGGAGTAGATTAGTAGATCACTCAATCTAGATTTTGCTAATAGATTTTTTTGACTAAAGATCAATCAGAATGATTTATTTATATATGATGAAGTCAAGTAATGTACAAACCTAAGGCAATCCTCAACTTTTCTATGGAAAACTCAAACGACTTTTCTATGAAAAACTTAGCCGATCGCCAAATTTTCCATAAAAGAAAACTAAAGCGATCGTTAATTTTATTTTATAGAGCGATCACCAACTTTTCTATAAAGTACTAAAGGATTGACAATTTCTCTAAAGAAAACTGAAGCGATTACCAACTTTTCTATAAAAAACATTAGTGATCGTAATATTTTCTGTAGAAAATTAAAACGATCGCCAATTTTCCTAAAAAAAACTCAAGCTTTCGTTAATTTTTCTATAGAAAACTAAAGCGATCACCAATTTTTCTATAAAAAAAAACTTAAACAAATGTCAATTTTTCTATAGAAAACTAAAACGATCGCCAACTCTTCTATAGCAAATTAAATCGATCGCGAATTTTTCTAGAAAGAGCTAAAGCGATCGTCAATCTATATATTGAAAACTGAAGCTATTGTCAACTTTTCTATTGAAAACTATAGCGATCATCAATTTTTTATAGAAAACTAAAGTGATCGCCAACTTTTCTATAAAAAAAATAAAACGATCGCCAATTTATCTATAAAAAATTCAAGCGATCGTAAATTTTTCTACAGAAAACTAAAGTGATCGACAATTTTTTTATAACAAACTTAAGCGATCATAATTTTTTCTTTAAAAAACTAAAGCGATAATTTTTTTTATAGAAAATAAAAGCGATCGCCAACTTTTCTATAGAAAACTAATACGATCGTCATCTTTTTTATAGAAAACTAAAGCGATAGCCAACTTTTCTGTAGAAAACTGAAACTAACAACAATTTTTCTACAAGTCGCCAACTTTTCTAAAGAAAACTAAAGCGATCGCCAACTTTTCTTTAGCAAACTAAGGCGATCGCCATCTTTTCTATAGAAAACTAAGGCGATCGCCATCTTTTCTATAGAAAACTAAGGCGATCGCCAACTTTTCTATAGAAAACTAAGGCGATCGCCAACTTTTCTATAGAAAACTAAGGCGATCGCCAACTTTTCTATAGAAAACTAAATCGATCGCTAACTAATTTATAGATAACTAAGGCGATTGCCAACTTTTCTATAGAAAACTAAGGCAATCGCCAACTTTTCTATAGAAAACTAAGGCGATCGCCAACTTTTCTATAGAAAACTAAGGCGATCGCCAACTTTTCTATAGAAAACTAAGGCGATCGCCAACTTTTCTATAGAAAACTATGGCGATCGCCAACTTTTCTATAGAAAACTATGGCGATCGCCAACTTTTCTATAGAAAACTATGGCGATCGCCAACTTTTCTATAGAAAACTATGGCGATCGCCAACTTTTCTATAGAAAACTAAGGCGATCGCCAACTTTTCTTTAGAAAACTAAGGCGATTGCCAACTTTTCTATAGCAAACTAAGGCGATCGCCAACTTTAATATAGAAAACTAAGGCGATCGCCAACTTTTCTATAGAAAACTAAGGCGATCTCCAACTTTTCTAAAGAATATTAAGGCGATCGCCAACTTTTCAATAATAAATTAAGGCGATCGCCAACTTTTCTATAGAAAACTAAGGCGATCGCCAACTTTTCAATAATAAATTAAGGCGATCGCCAACTTTTCTATAGAAAACTAAGGCGATCGCCAACATTTCTATAGAAAACTAAGGCGATCGCCAACTTTTCTATAGAAAACTAAGGCGATCGCCAACTTTTCTATAGAAAACTAAGGCGATCGCCAACTTTTCTATAGAAAACTAAGGCGATCGCCAACTTTTCAATAATAAATTAAGGCGATCGCCAACTTTTCTATAGAAAACTAAGGCGATCGCCAACTTTTCTATAGAAAACTAAGGCGATCGCCAACTTTTCTATAGAAAACTAAGGCGATCGCCAACTTTTCTATAGAAAACTAAGGCGATCGCCAACTTTTCTATAGAAAACTAAGGCGTTCGCCAACTTTTCTATAGAAAATTAAGGCGATCGCCAACTTTTCTATAGAAAACTAAGGCGATCTCCAACTTTTGTATAGAAAAATAAAGCGATCGCCAACTTTTCTATAGAAAACTAAAGCAATTTTTCTCATTTCTACAACTGCTATAAAATTTTTACAATAAATCTCTCATATTCTTGCCATTGCCAAGTTATTTGCGTGCATTATTTGCCACAATTCAACTTTCACTAATAGTTTCTATAGACCATGCGTTCTAAATAATACGACAAATTATGAAATTTTTATTTAACAAAAAAAGTTCTATGACAATAAAAATGAAAAGAAAATGAAAGAAATATTTAATGTGTGTCAAATCTTAAACTCAAATACTTTAATTATAAATACAGAAAAAAATCCAATAATAAAATATTTGCTTTAATAACTAGAAAAAATCCAAAAAGTGTTTTTAATTTATTGAAAATTGATCAAATAACACTTTCCGCCCCAACACTCTTATGCTTGATTAAAGAGAAACTACCAGATACATCTACTACGGAAACTTAAAAAGTGTTTGCTAAATTATTGACCCTTGACTTTGAATTTTTATTAGAAAATGTTTATGATCAATTGCTTGGAAGTTAAATTTAAGCATGAGCTTGGAAGAAAGACAGACAGACAGACGTACGGTTTACTTAGGCTTGGAGGAGAGAAAAATGGCTGGCCGTTTAAATTAAACAGCCACTGCTATTTTTTCCTGTTTACGAGGAGAAAAAACTGAAAATAATAAAAAATTTCTATCAGCACTTGAAGGTTTATTTTTCTTGCATTTTAGTATTTACTTGTTTAATTTTTTTGAGGTACAAAAAAAATCAGACAGAAACTAAATTGCAAAAACCTACAAGTGTAAAACAACCAGACCGTTGTAGGGCCGCCTAAAAACAAGTTGGTCCATTGAATTCAGGAGAAAAAAATATTTAAACCCAAAACCCAGCAACGTAATCATAATCATTATGATTAAATGCTGCCTGTATGCGAAATCGTGTTCAAAGTTAATGAAAATGTAATTGAGTAACGAATGCCCAATATACCTTGGCCAGACAGTTTTTGGGGGGAATGTAATAAACTGCCATGAATATAATCCAATAGCAAAAAAAATCTCAAAAATGAAATGCCTTTAAAAGATGTTCACTTAAGATTTTTGATTTTTTTTTCTCTAAAAAAAAATCTGAAATGTAAAAATGGGAGTTAAAAAAATCTTATTTTGTATGATATGAACATTTTAAAATCTTTGACCACAATAACAACCAGTTAAAAAAACTGAAAAACCTTTAAGGTTATTTGGACGTTTTTCGGTTTGTTATTATTACTTACAACAATTTAAGAACGAACTTGCAACATTTCGAAAAACTGTATTTTTGGTTTATATTTTCTTGCTTGTAGCTTCGAATCGAGTTGGGTGTTTAAACAAAAAAAAAATTACTGGAAACTTGTTTGAAAGTAATATTTGAGATGGTTTTTTAAGGCGATCTTATGAAAAATATAGCGATCGCCAACGTTTCCAAAACAAAAGATAAGGCGGTTGAAAACTTTTTAAAGAAAACTAAGGCGATAACTCTTCAAAAAAAATCAACAATTTCTCTAAAGAAAACTAAAGCGATCACCAAATCTTTTTAGAAAAGTTAAGCTATCGTTAACTTTTCCAAAGAAAAAAAAAAAGATCTCCAACTTGTCTTACAATACAAAGGCGATCAACAACTTTTCTAAAGAAAATTGAGGCGATTGCCACATTTCCATAGGAAACTGGTGCGATCGCCAATTTTGCTTTAGAAAACTGAAGCGCTAGTCAAATTTTCTATTGAAAATTTAGGTAATCACCAAATTTTCTTAAGAGTTACTATATTGTCAACTTTTCTAAAGAAAAGTCGAAGATCGCAAACTTTTCCTACAATCCCAAGGGGATCACCAACTTTTCTATAGAAAACTATAGCGATCGCCAACTTTTCTATAGAAAACTATAGCGATTGCCAATTTTTCTATAGGAAACGATAGCGATCGCCAACTTTTCTATAGAAAACTATAGCGATCGCCAAATTTTCTATAGAAAACTATAGAGATCGCCAATATTCTGTAGAAAACAATAGCGATCACCAAATTTTTTATCGAAAAATATAGCTATCGCCAAATTTTCTATAGAAAACTATCGCTATAGTTTTTTTTCATAAAGTTTTATCCCTAAAGTTTTCTAAAGAAAATATCAAAATCGATAAACTTTTCTATGGTAAAGACGACGATCACTAAATTTTTCTATAAGCGATCGCTAAATTTTCTACAGAATAAAAATATAGCGATCCCATATTTCCCATAGAAAATTGTAGCGATCGCCAAATTTTCTATAGAAAATTATAGCGATCGCCAAATTTTCTATAGAAAATTATAGCGATTGCCAAATTTTCTATAGAAAATTATAGCGAAATTTTCTATAGAAAATTATAGCGATCGCCAAATTTTCTGTAGAAAACTATAGCGATCGCCAAATTTGCTATAGAAAACAATAGCGATCGCCAAATTTTCTATAGAAAATTATAGCGATCGCCAAATTTTCTGTAAAAAATTAAGCGATCGCCAAATTTTCTATAGAAAATTATAGCAATCGCAAAATTTTCTATAGAAAATTATAGCGATCGCCAAATTTTCTATAGAAAATTATAGCGATCGCCAAATTTTCTATAGAAAATTATAGCGATCGCCAAATTTTCTATAGAAAATTATAGGGATCGCCAAATTTTCTATAGAAAATTATAGCGATCGCCAAATTTTCTATAGAAAATTATAGCAATCGCAAAATTTTCTATAGAAAATTATAGCGATCGCCAAATTTTCTATAGAAAATTATAGCGATCGCCAAATTTTCTATAGAAAATTATAGCAATCGCCAAATTTTCTATAGAAAATTATAGCGATCGCCAAATTTTTTATCGAAAAATATAGCTATCGCCAAATTTTCTATAGAAAACTATCGCTATAGTTTTTTTTCATAAAGTTTTATCCCTAAAGTTTTCTAAAGAAAATATCAAAATCGATAAACTTTTCTATGGTAAAGACGACGATCACTAAATTTTTCTATAAGCGATCGCTAAATTTTCTACAGAATAAAAATATAGCGATCCCATATTTCCCATAGAAAATTGTAGCGATCGCCAAATTTTCTATAGAAAATTATAGCGATCGCCAAATTTTCTATAGAAAATTATAGCGATTGCCAAATTTTCTATAGAAAATTATAGCGAAATTTTCTATAGAAAATTATAGCGATCGCCAAATTTTCTGTAGAAAACTATAGCGATCGCCAAATTTGCTATAGAAAACAATAGCGATCGCCAAATTTTCTATAGAAAATTATAGCGATCGCCAAATTTTCTGTAAAAAATTAAGCGATCGCCAAATTTTCTATAGAAAATTATAGCAATCGCAAAATTTTCTATAGAAAATTATAGCGATCGCCAAATTTTCTATAGAAAATTATAGCGATCGCCAAATTTTCTATAGAAAATTATAGCGATCGCCAAATTTTCTATAGAAAATTATAGGGATCGCCAAATTTTCTATAGAAAATTATAGCGATCGCCAAATTTTCTATAGAAAATTATAGCAATCGCAAAATTTTCTATAGAAAATTATAGCGATCGCCAAATTTTCTATAGAAAATTATAGCGATCGCCAAATTTTCTATAGAAAATTATAGCAATCGCCAAATTTTCTATAGAAAATTATAGCGATCGCCAAATTTTCTATAGAAAATTATAGCGATCGCCAAATTTTCTATAGAAAATTATAGCGATCGCCAAATTTTCTATAGAAAATTACAGCGATCGCCAAATTTTCTATAGAAAATTATAGCGAGCGCCAAATTTTCTATAGAAAATTATAGCGATCGCCAAATTTTCTATAAAAAATTATAGCGATCGCCAAATTTACTATAGAAAATTATAGCGATCGCCAAATTTTCTATAGAAAATTATAGCGATCGCCAAATTTTCTATAGAAAATTATAGCGATCGCCAAATTTTCTATAGAAAATTATAGCGATCTCCAAATTTTCTATAGAAAATTATAGCGATCGCCAAATTTTCTATAGAAAATTATAGCGATCGCCATATTTTCTATAGAAAATTATAGCGATCACCAAATTTTCTATAAAAAATTATAGCAATTGCCAAATTTTCTATAGAAAATTATAGCGATCGCAAATTTTCTATAGAAAATTATAGAGATGGAAAAATTTTCTATAATTTTTTCCAAAGAAAGCTGAAACGATTATTTACCTTTGGCCAAAATCTAAAGCCAACTTCTCTGTAGAAAATTTGGACCCTCTCCACCCTTCATGGGTTAATAACGATCTCCACCATTTTTCATATGAAATTGTTGTATATATAATTTGGTTGTTGTAATTTTATGAATTTTAATATTGATAGACATTTTGCAACTTTTCTTTAACACACTCAAAATTGTACGATCAACAAAAAATAAAAAATTCAAAACATTTGTGCTGTATCTCTGACGTTATTGCAATATGTCGTCGAGTACTTAAAGAAACTACAGCAGCAACAGAAACAGCATCAGCAGCAATAAAATTAAGCACGACAGCCCATATAAAAATGTCTCAAACATTTTAAATTTTATTTTAATTTTTCTTTAAATGCTGTTGATTGTTTTTCAGTCGGTTTTTGTTGTTTGTGTTGTTTTTTTGCTACTTGTGCTGCTGCTGTCTCATGTCTGTGTCGTTATTTTCAAAGTTCTATCAACAGCTGCTAAAATACTGAAATGTTGTTCACAAATTTGTATGTATGAGCTCAAAATATTATGAAATCAAATCATGAAAAAATTAAAGAAAAAAAAAAAAAAAATAAATAAATTGTACTCATAAGAATAAAATGCAAATATTAAGCAAAAACTATAAAAAAAAAACTTTAACAATTTAATTTGTTTTAGAAACAATTTTTTTACTTTAGTTTAATAACTTTAAGGTTTTTTATTTTAATAATTTTTCTTATAGATTTTTTAACAAATTTGCATAGTTTATTAAATTCTTGTTACTTCATGTTGCCAATCAGACAGACTGACGAACTGACTGACTTGTTGGCTGGTTGGATGTCTGAAACTTTGAATGTTTGGCATAACAATCTAATGTTTTTATAATTATGGGGGTTGCAACTTCTAGTTGTTGCTGCTGCTGATATTGCTGCAATTTGTTGCTGCTATCGCAGTTGTTGTTTCTGACGTGTTTTATGTTTTTGCTCTTGTTGTTAGTTATTATTAGGTGCAGCAATTAAAAATGTCTACACCTTTGCCAAGAGTTAGAGAGTTTGATTTTAATTTTTCTTTTTCTATGACTATTTCCACTTTCTTTAAACAATTTTGATTTTAAAATGATTTCATTCTTTGTTGCTGTTGCTGATATTGCATGCAACAACAAAATCAACAACAACACTAGTTCTAACATTATCATAAAACCTTAATTATTGCTTTGAAAATGTTAGAATAGAAAATTACTTTATTTTCTAGTTTTTTTCTTTTTTCTAAAGGGTGTTGATAATGATGGAAATCATTTCAATATCCGCTACAAGTTTTTTTTTTTTGCAAAATTATAAGTCTTGATCCATATTTAAATATTAATAAATAAATTAGTAAGGAAAGTATAGTTATATTAAGTTATTAAATAAAACAGCTAAGGTAAACTTTACTATTTCTAAGGAAAACTATAAAGATCAACAACTTTTTTAGAAAAAAATAAAGCGATCGCCAACATTTATAAACACAAATAAAGCGATCCCCAACTTTTGCAGAGAAAACTAAGGCATTCTTCAACTTTTTTAAAGAAAACTGAACCTAATTTTTCCAGAGAAATCTAAAACGATCTTCAACTTTTCTAGAGAAATCTAAGACGGTCGTAAACTTTTTTATAGTATACTAAGGTGATCATGAACGTTTTTAGAAAAAACTAAGACGATTTTCAACTTTTCTAGAGAAATCTAAGACGATCTTTAACTTTTTTTTAGAAAACTGTGGCGATCCTCAATTTTCTAGAGAAAATTAAAAGCGATCCTCAACTTTTTTAGAAAAAAACTAAGACGATCGTCAACATTTCTATTAAAAACTAAGCAATCCTCAACTTTTTTAGAGAAAATAAGGTGGTGGCCATCTATTCTGTATTATCTATTCTATATTATCGTAAATTACCATAGAAAAAACTAAGGCGTTCCTCAACTTTTTTGGACAAAACTAAGACGATCCTTAACTTTTTTATACAAAACTAAGGCGATCCTTAATTTTTTAGACTAAACTAAGACGATCCTAAACTTTTCTGGAGAAAACTTAGACGATCCTCAACTTATTTTGTTGCAACCTAAGACAATCATTAACTTTTCTATATAAAACTCAGGCGATCCTCAACTTTTTAAGAAAAAATTAAGGCGATCCTCAATTTTTTAGATTAAACTAAGACGATCCTAAACTTTTCTGGAGAAAACTAAGACGATCCTCAGCTTATTTTGTTGTAACCTAAGACAGTCGTTAACTTTTCTGTATAAAACTTAGGCGATCCTCAACTGTTTAAGACAAAACTAAGGCAATCTTCAACTTTTTTATAAAAAACTAAGGCGATCCTCAACTTTTTTGGACAAAACTAAGACGATCCTTAACTTTTTTATACAAAACTAAGGTGATCCTTAATTATTTAGACTAAACTAAGACGATCCTAAACTTTTCTGGAGAAAACTAAGACGAACGTCAACTTTTCTATAGAAAACTAAGGCGATCCTCAACTTTTCTATAGTAGGCTAAGGCGATCGTTAACTTTTTATAGAAAACCCAGCCGATCTTTAACTTTTTAAGAGAAAACAAAGGCGATCCTTAATTTTTCTATAGTAACCTAAGACAATCGCTAACTTTTTTATAGAAAACTCTGGCGATCCTCAATTTTTTAAGGAGAATTGAGGCGATCCTCAACTTAAGAAGAACGTCGACTTTTCTATTTAAATCTAACCTTAACTTTTTATAGTAAACTAAGACGATCGTCATCTTTTCTATACAAACTAAGCCGATCGCTAACTTTTTTATAGAAAACTCTGGCGATCCTCAATTTTTTAAGGAGAATTAAGGCGATCCTTAACTTAAGAAGAATATCGACTTTTCTATGGAAATCTAACCTCAACTTTTTATAGTAAACTAAGACGATCGTCATCTTTCCTATAATAACTAAGCCGATCCTCAGCTTTTCTAGAGAAAATTGAGTGGTTTCCATATATTCTATAGTAAACAAATATTATTGGAAATTTCCAAAGAGAAAACTAAGGCGATCTTCAATTTTTTTTGTACAAAACTAAGACGATCCTCAACTTTTCTAGAGAAAACTTAGACGATCCTCAACTTTTCTATAATAACTTAAGACAATCTTTAACGTTTCTTTAGAAAAATCAGGTGATCTTCAACTTTTTTATACAAAACTAAGACAATTTACAATTTTTCTACACAAAATTAAGATGATTCTCAACTTTTCTAGAGAAAACTAGGACTATCCTTAAATTTTTTATGTAAACTTTAAAGGGTCGGAAATTTTTCTAGAAAAAAAACTAAACCAATCCTAACTCGTTTTTACAAAACTAAGGCATTTTTCTAGAGAATATTTTAACTTTCCAAGAAAAAACTACTGCGATCGTCAACTTTTCTATAAAAAACTAAGGCGATCCTCAACTTTTCTATAATAACTTAAGACAATCTTTAACGTTTCTTTAGAAAAATCAGGTGATCTTCAACTTTATAAGAGAAAATTAAGGCGATTTTCAACTTGTCTATAGTAAATTAAGATGAAAGTCAAATTTTCTATAGAAAACAAAGACGACCCTCAACTTTTCTATAGTAACCTAAGATGATCGTTAACTTTTCTATAGAAAACTTAAGCGATCCTCAACTTTTTAAGAGAAACCTAAGGCGATCCTCAACTTTTCTATAGTAAATTAAGACGATCGTGAAATTTTACAAAAAAAAAAAAAAAAACTAAAGCGATCCTCAATTTTCTAGAGAAAATTAAGGCGCTCGTCATCTTTTCTATAGTAAACTAAAATAATCTTAAATTTTCATAAAGAAAACTAAGACGATCCTAAACTTAAAAAAAAACTGAGATGATCGCTAAGTTTAATTTTATGAAAAAACTATGACGATCTCTTTGATATGTTTTTTTCTAATTACATTTTAATATAATTCTTTATTATTTCTTATAAAAATTACTTTAATAATTTCATTTTTAAGATAAAACTGCAAAAAACTTAAGTGCAACATATATTTAAAAATTCATTAAAACTTAATGATCATGTTTGTTATAAAAAAACTTGATCTCTAGCAACTTCAACAAATTAAAAAAAAACGCTTCCTGTATTCTTACCTAACATAAGCATTTAAGTACATACATACATATTAACAAAATAAATATGTATTAAAAAAGTGATGTTTATTTATTTTTTTAATAAAAAATTTAATTTAAAAAAACACCTTGTCGTTTATCGATCTCAAAAAGTGCAGCCATCTCTAATGTGTTAAATTAAACGATCCTTGGCCATGTCTTCAGTTTAAA
Source organism: Stomorhina lunata (assembly GCA_933228675.1). Lineage (NCBI taxonomy): Eukaryota > Metazoa > Arthropoda > Insecta > Diptera > Rhiniidae > Stomorhina > Stomorhina lunata. Next base: position 90,600,795 of record OW121740.1, on the reverse strand, counting down.
ATAATAATATTTAAGAAACCTGAGACAAGAACTTGTTGATTCAGTAATTATCGTTAAAATGATTATAATGATGTTTAAAATGAAAATTGGTTTTTCTAACTGTTGGCACTTGTCTTTCGGGGAGGGGAATCCATCAAAAAAAAAAGACTTAATTGTTTTTGGTAAAAGTCATTGAAGTCACTTTTAAGGTTTAGCACTTTAATTTCTTGTTTGAGTTCTTATTCTTTTTTTTTTTTGTTCTTGTCTGTTCTTATAAACTTGTTACTATAATTATAACTAACAACAACTTTTATACAATGTTCTGAAAATTATAGAGTTCCAGCCTTGACTTCGGTAGGAATGTTAAACTGAGAATTGTTAATTTTACTTTTGTGTTTTATGGTTAATGCAGTTTTGATCATTAATTGACATAATCACTTTATGTTGTTGAGAATTTCAAGGATGGTCAACGTTTTAGAAGGAAAAACAATTTTCTTGGAAAAAGATCAATTAAGAGAAAACTGATATTAACCAATAAGTTATTAATTTTCTGTAGAAAAGTTGAGAATCGCTCAAGTTTTTAGAGAAAAATAGAAAACTGAGACGATCATTAACTTTTCTATAGAAAACGTAGACGATCCTTAAATTTTTATATAGAAAACTATGACGATCGTCAACTTTTCTATAGAAAACTAAGACGATCGTCAACTTTTCTATAGAAAACTAAGACGATCTTCAACTTTTCTATAGAAAACAAAGGCGATCGTCAACTTTTCTATAGAAAACTAAGACGATCGTCAACTTTTCTATAAAAAACTTAGATGATCATCAACTTTTCTATAGAAAACTATGACAATCGTCCACTTTTCTATAAAAAACTAAGACGATCGTCAACTTTTCTATAGAAAACTATGACGATCATCAACTTTTCTATAGAAAACTAAGACGGTCATCAACTTTTCTATAGAAAACTAAGACGATCGTCAACTTTTCTATAGAAAACTATGACAATCGTCAACTTTTCTATAAAAAACTATGACGATCGTCAACTTTTCTATAAAAAACTATGACAATCGTCCACTTTTCTATAAAAACTAAGACGATCGTCAACTTTTCTATATAAAACTAAGACGATCGTCAACTTTTCTATAGAAAACTAAGACGATCGTTAACTTTTCTATAGAAAACTAAGACAATGGTCAACTTTTCTATAGAAAACTGAGACGATCGTCAATTTTTCTATGGAAAACTAAGACCATCGTCAACTTTTCTGTAGAAAACTAAGACGATCGTCAACTTTTCTGTAAAAAACTAAGAAGATCGTCAACTTTTCTATAGAAAACTAAGACGATCGTCAACTTTTCTATAGAAAACTAAGATCTTTAACTTTTCTGTAGAAAACTAGGACGATCGTCAATTTTTCTATAGAAAACTAAGACGATCTTTAACTTTTCTGTAGAAAACTAAGACGATCGTCAATTTTTCTATAGAAAACTAAGACGATCTTTAACTTTTCTGTAGAAAACTAAGACGATCGTCAACTTTTCTATAGAAAACTAAGACGATCGTTCACTTTTCGATAGAAAACTAAGACAATCGTCAACTTTTCTATAGAAAACTGAGACGATCGTCAATTTTTCTATGGAAAACTAAGACCATCGTCAACTTTTCTGTAGAAAACTAAGACGATCTTCAACTTTTCTATAAAAAAGCTTTCAATAAAAAAGTTGATGAGCTTTTTCCTTTTAAAGTCATCGATCGTGTTAGTTTTCTTTACAAAACATAGAAATCGTTTTCTATAGAAAACGATACTATAGTGAAAGCTTTCTATAGAAAACATCTCGATCGTATAAGTTTTGTGTAGTTTGCAATAGAAAACATCACGATCGTGTTAGTTTTCTATAGAAAATGTTACGATCGTGTTAGTTTTCTACAGAAAACATAACGATCGTGTTAGCTTTCTATAGAAAACATCACGATCTTGTTACTTTTCTATAGAAAACATCACGATCTGTAGAAAACTAACACGATCGTGTTAGTTTTTAAAAGAAAACTAACGATCGTATTAGTTTTCTATAGAACACATCACGATCATGTTAGTTTTCTATAGAAAATATTACGATCGTGTTAGTTTTCTACAGGAAACATAACGATCGTGTTAACTTTCTATAGAAAACATCACGATCGTGTTACTTTTCTATAGAAAACATCACGATCGTGTTAGTTTTCTATAGAAAAATTTACTTTAAAAATAGTTTTGCTTAGTTTCTTTAAGAAATATGGCTATCGGCTTAGTTTTCTTTAAAAGGGTTGGCAATAACTTGAGCTTTTTTTTTATAAGAAAGTTGATGAGCGCCTTAGTTTTTTTTTAGGAAATTTAGAGTAGGCTTTAGTTTTTCTCAGAAAAGTTAGCCATCGCCTAATTTGAGCTAACAAATTAAATAATATGATGCCTTGAGTATCCAAAGTAAATTGTAAAGACATAATAAGTAATTTCTTTACCAAATTTCAACTTAAATATTTAATTTTCGAAATTTGACCAACATATTTTGTTAATTTAAACCTCGACCAAAAATAATTTTCCCCTCAAGCCGTTTTCGCAACCATAAATTTCGGCATTTATATGGGATGAAAATACAAAATTCCCGAAAAAAGCCATAAATATTGAAAAAAACAACATGTTTGGGGCACAAGTTCGACTGACAAAAAAAAAAAAGAGTTTTCTGTTATACAATGTTGCAAGAAGAACAAAAAGGGAGTAAGAGCTGAAGCAACAGCAACTGCAACATGATGTTAAACAATTATGCTAATTGCAATTGGTAGCAGTTACAAAAGCTTATGTTAACTTCATGTTCTAACATCGCAGCAAGAAAGGGAAGGGAGTGGAGTGGAGTGGAAAGGTAAAACAAGGAGCAGACAAAAGTTAAAAGCGAAACATAAAACCTGCCTGGCCTTTAAAAACAACAAAGGAAAACATGTAAAAAATGCTCTATTTATGGCTTATAATCACGTCAAGTTTACAAAACCATTTTCATCTCATAATCATAATTTCAAATTTAAACGTAAAGTACACTCTTCATTTTCAAAACGCCATGATTTTTTTATATTTTTTGTTTGTTTGAAAGAAACTCAAAAGATGTATTCAAAATGCTGGTGCTGGCTTTAAGTGTTTTTAAAAGATATTTCTTTATATTCTTCATCATGATCACCTTAAAATAATTATGGCTTTAAAATATGAAGAACACTCTTCTTTTGTTGTTATTTGTGGCTGGTTTTAGCCTTCATGTTGTTTAACATACACAAAACAACTTGTTCGACTTGTCTTCAAAATTTGTTTGAGTTTGAAGCTCAAGAATATTTTTAATAAAAAATTTGCATTTGATTTTATGCTTAAACGAAACATTTTAGGTGTTTTTTTTTAATAATAAATTAATATTTAATTAAAATAAATTTCAATTTCATGAATTCTTGGTGTTTGTTTTAATTTGGCTTTAGGCCAATTAAAATTTAATTTTATTTTAATTAAGTTTTTTTCTGTAGTTCACCCTCTATTATAAGCAAATTTTCGCTAAAGAATTTTTAATTTTTTACTTAGTTAAGAAAATGGGGGAAAACATCTAAGTAAAAATGTCAAACGCTTATTAAACTTGTCCACTAACAAAGAAAAATGTGCCCAAGAAAATTGAAAATTTTGTTGAATGTGGGTTTTTCTAAAGGTAAATTTTTCGAAGTACACTGAACAAAATTAAAATGCAATACACAAAAGCCGTTAATAGTAGTAAATATTTATATGTGTTAGTAAAACGGAAGCATTGTTTACTATAACGATTTCCTAAATGCAAATTTCATTCACAAAAACTCTCAGTGTAAACGAATTTAATTCAAAACTTAAGTCTTGCCTTTGTCATTTGTAAAAACTGTCAGAATTTAAGAATGAAACAAATTACTCTAGCCTTAGGGCCTTACAATTAACCAAAGTTCGATAACTTTAAAATAAATTGTATCCCAAGTCAATTGCATGATCTCAATTCATTCATACTCCGGAAAAAAAAACTATATAAAAATACAAAAATGTCTTAAGGGCTTGAAAAATTCTAATATTAATTGCCAGTTCCTCTGAATAAAGCTTAAGCAAGTGGCGATAAACGCGGCGATAACTGCGATAACTGCTTATCGATTATTTGTCACTTTGTCTAAATGCTAAACACCAAAAACGGGTTGCATTTATTGCCTTAATTACAAAATTCTGTACATTTTTTGTATAAAAATTAATAACAATAATAACGATAATTAAAATCGTATTAAAGTCAAATTGTTGTTATACGAAATTAATTAGATTTTAACAATTTTCTTTTCACAGTATGTGTGAGTGATTAATTTATGTCTGTGTTGCATTTTGTTTTTGCAATCAAAATTTTTTTTTGTACCGAGAACCAAAATAGATTTGAACAAAAAAATTAAATAAAATAAAGTTAATGCATCAACAAAATTTAATTATATTCTATCATAATTCGTTGAGCACAATAAAACATGTTCATTTGAGATTTATTTGACAGAAGTGGGAAATAGTTAATTCTATAAACTAAGGCGATCGCCAATGTTTTCTATAGAAAAAGTGGCGATCGCCAAAGTTTTCTATAGAAAAAGTGGCAATCGCTAAAGTTTTCTATAGAAAAAGTGGAGATCGCCAAAGTTTTCTATAGAAAAAGTGGAGATCGCCAAAGTTTTCTGTAGAAAAAGTGGCGATCGTCAAAGTTTTCTATAGAAAAAGTGGCGATCGCCAAAGTTTTCTATGGAAAAACTGGCGATCGCCAAAGTTTTCTATAGAAAAAGTGGCGATCGCCAAAGTTTTCTATAGAAAAAGTGGCGATCGTCAAAGTTTTATAAAGAAAAAGTAGCGATCGCCAAAGTTTCCTATAGAAAAAGTGGCGATCGCCAAGGTGTTCTATAGAAAAAGTGGCGATCGCCATAGTTTTTTATAGGAAAGTTGACGATTGTCTTAGTTTTCTATAGAGAAGTTGACGAACGCCTTAATTTTCTGTAGAAAAGTTGGCGATTGGCATAGTTTTCTATACAAAAAGTGGCGCCTAAGTTTTTTACTCAAAAGTTTAAGATCGCCTTAGTTTTTTATAGAAAAGTTGGCGATCGCCTTAGGTTTCGATTAAAAAAAAAATTGGCGATCGCCTTAGTTTTTTTATAGAAAAGTTGGCGATCGCCATAGTTTTATATAGAAACTTTTACGATCACCTTATTTTTCTATAGAAAATTTGGCGATCGCCTTAATTTTCTATAGAAAAGTTGCCGACCGCCTTAGTTTCTATAGAAAAGTTGGTGATCGCCTTAATTTTCTATAGAAAATTTGGCGATCGCCTTAATTTTCTATAAAAAATTTGGCGATCGCCTTAATTTTCTAGAGAAAATTTTGCGATTGCCTTAATTTTCTATAGAAAAGTTGGCGATTGCCTTAATTTTCTATAGAAAAGTTGGCGATGGCTTTAATTTTCTATAGAAAAGTTGGCGATCGCCTTAATTTTCTATAGAAAAGTTGGCGATCGCCTTAATTTTCTATACAAAAGTTGGCGATCGCCTTAATTTTATATACAAAAGTTGGCGATCGCCTTAATTTTCTATAGAAAAGTTGCCGACCGCCTTAGTTTCTATAGAAAAGTTGGTGATCGCCTTAATTTTCTATAGAAAATTTGGCGATCGCCTTAATTTTCTATAGAAATGTTGGCGATCGCCTTAATTTTCTATAGAAAAGTTGGCGATCGCCTTAATTTTCTAAAGAAAAGTTGGCGATCGCCTTAATTTTCTATAGAAAACTAAGGCGATCGGCTTTATTTTCTATAGAAAAGTTGGCGATAGCCTTAATTTTCAATAGAAGAGTTGGCGATCGCCTTAATTTTCTATAGAAAAGTTGGCGATCGCCTTAATTATGTACAGAAAAGTTGGCGATCGCCTTAATTTTCTATAGAAAAGTTGGCGATCGCCTTAATTTTCTATAAAAAAGTTGGCGATCGCCTTAATTTTCTATAGAAAAGTTGGCGATCGCCTTAATTTTCTATAGAAAAGTTGGCGATCGCCTTAATTTTCTATAGAAAAGTTGGCGATCGCCTTAATTTTCTATAGAAAAGTTGGCGATCGCCTTAATTTTCTATAGAAAAGTTGGCGATCGCCCTAATTTTGTACAGAAAAGTTTGTGATCGCTATAGTTTTCCATAGAAACTAAATTTTGTATAGAAAAGTTGGCGATCGCCTTAGTTTTTGGGGATCTTTTTTTTGAAAGATCAAGTAGCTTTAAAGCTCTGTTCTCTTGGCACTTATGACGATGATGATCACACAAATAAACAAAATGAAAATCAAATGCAACAATGAAATTTAGTGAGAGCAAATTACTACAACAAAAACAACAACAACAATACCAACAAAATATTCCCAAAGCCAACAAAAAACGAGCAAAAAAAAAAACCAAATGGCTAAAAGCCATTTAGTTTTCAAACACAGCAGCTGTATAAATGGATCTATTCAAAGAACTCAAACATGTTGCATGATGAGGCTTGATATTACTTTTTGGCTGCTGCGGGCCTGCCACAAGTTGGTAATAAAATATTTGTGATTTTTTTGTGTTGGTGTTGTTGCTGCTATATTTTATTATACGTAACGTTTTGCACGTAAATTTGCAGTTTATTTTAAGAGTTGAGGTGACTGTTACAACAAATATTTTTATTATTGTTGTTTCTAATAATTATTTTCCCATTAGTGCAACAGCGAAGTAGCAGCAACAGCAACAAATTTGTTTTCTAACAGCAACATGTTATGAATTTAGTCGTTTTTGTTGCTGTTTTTTTGCTGTAAATGTTTTAATATTTTAGATCTATTAATATCTGATTTAAAAAATCACGTAAATCATTTTTAGTTTTCTTTCTAGTTTTTTTTTCTATTTTATTATTTGTTAAACTACAAAATTGTTTACATGAAACAAAAACAACTGAAATTATTTTTCACGTTAATTTTATTTTAATTTGTTATAAAACAAAAACTAAAAAAAATGAAATTAAACATAAATCGTGAGTTTCTGTCTGTCAATAGGTCATAACTTCTCGCCTTTATCAATTTTCCTTTAATACATTAACGTTTAATTTAAAGAACCCAGAAATCCAAAAAAAAAGTTTTATTTTCATGCCTTTTTCTTTCACGTTTGTTGATCAGCCCAAAATTTTGACACCCAAGAAAAATTGTTAGTCATTATTTATGGTTTTTAAGATTAAAGCAGGTTTTTTGCTTTTCATATAGATTCAGAAAAATTCAAAATTTAGAGTTTAAAATTTAGTTTTCTTACGATATTTATATTAAAAACTTTCTTTAATTGGACTCTCTGTTTTAAAAAGTTCGTTTTTTTACGAGTGAACGTGTATGAGTTCGTTTTTGTCAGTGGGAGTACGTTGCGATCGTTTGCTGTAGTTTTGTTTTTCGCACCGATCATTTTCACGCAGCATGAGCTCTTTGAAGAATTTTCTTTTGGTGATTTCAAAATGTATTGACTAGAAAAATATTTGAAACAGTTTGGGAATTGTTTATTTGTTTTGACAAGTTGCTGTGTTGAAAAAAGTACTCATTTATATCATAAATACTCATACTCCGATCTCTCTAACACAGATACATATAGGGAATCAGCAGGAAACTTCAAGGCCTTAATTATGGCGATCTTTAAAGATCTCGAACTTTATTCTAGTTCTTGATTCTATTTAGATCTTAGATTATCTAATAAGATCGTATAAGATAGAATAATAATGTAGAATTTATTATTAGTTCAAAGAAGATCTTATTAGATCGTAAAAGATCTATTAATATTGTAGAAGATCTAATAAGATCTTAGAATATTTGGAAAATTCTAAATCTTTTCCAGTAAAGAACTCGAACAGATCTTAAAAAGACCTCTGATTATATTTTCTAGGACCTAATTTGATTTTCTACGATCTAGATCGTGATTTTATAAAATAGATCTTCAAAGTCTTAATTAAGGAGATGTTCAAAGATCTCGAACTTTTTTATTTTTCTGATCTAAATCTTTAGATTTCCTAAAATATAATTAGATCGTACAAAATATCATTACATCAAAGAAGATCTCATTAGATCGTTAAGACCTATTTGGATCGTAGAAGATCTAATTAGATCTTAGAAATATTTGTTTTTGTTCTGAGCTGAATCTAAGCAAAAAGAACTAAGAAAAATATAAAATGAAGCACTAATTATATTTGCTGGGACCTATTTTGATTTCCGGCGATCTAACTCTTTATTTGATCTAATGCTTTAGTAATTCCGTTTAAATCTAAGATTATCTAAAACATAATTAGATCAAAGAAGATATCATTAGATCATAAAAGATATATTTTGATCGTAGAAGATCTACTTAGATCTTCTAAGATCTAATTAGATCTTAGAAATATTGGTTTTTGTTCTGATCTTAATCTATTCCAGAAAAGATCTCGGACAGATCTTAAAGAGTTCCAACTATATCTTCTGGGACCTAATTAGATTTTCTACCATCTAGATCTTTGAAGAAATAGATCTTCAAGGTCTTAATTATGGAGATCATGAATGATTTCTAAGTCTACTCCTTTTCTGATCTAAATCTTTCCTAATTATGTTTTATTTTATTCTGGTCTAAATCTATTTTAGATCTAAAAATGAGTTCAAATTATATCTTTTCATTTTAGACGACCCAGATCTTTGAAGAAAGAGATGTGCTGTAATTTTTTCTAGAATAGAACTAAATTATAATAAGAACAAATATTTCGATTTTTACACCAAGTAATTTTTCTATTGCTGATAATTGTTATCCTCAAGAGTCTTAAAGCAGCGATGCCCATCATTATTATTTTATTTAATATCTAGAAGTAAAATGTTATTGCACTGGGCATCACTGTTTTAAAGAAATCGGTCATTTATTCGAAAACTTTATAGCAGAAGAAGAAATAGAATTTAATATAATTTTAATATGTCGATAAAATTTTTACCCAATAATTACAGAATTTTATGTTTAGAAACCGAGTACCAAATACTTGGCTTAATAACAGAATTTTATGTTTAGAAACCGAGTACCAAATACTTGACTTATTTACAGAATTTTATGTTTAGAAACCGAGTACCAAATACTTGACTTATTAACAGAATTTTATGCTTAGAAACCGAGTACCAAATACTTGACTTATGAGCCCGTCTATGTCAGACTAAAAGGTTTTGCTTATAGCATCGATCATTTTTAGGAATGACGATCTTAGAAGTTTATAAAATACTTAACAAGATCGTAGGAGAACTAATTAGTTATTAGAAGATATAATCAAATTTCCACTTTATATATGTTTTAGTTCTATTCTAGTTCTTTTCTATCGTAGAATAACTATATAATACAAAAAAAATCGGTCTTTAAACCGAATATCGATGGCTTAATATCAAAAAAGGCCTAACTCGATTTTTTGCCACTTTACAGGAGAAGGAAGAAACTTAATAAAATTCGTAAAATTTTAGAGACAACAAAAATAATACAATTTTTTATAATTTATATCATTTCAAAAATTTTTTGTTGATCTAAAATTTTATGGCTTTATAAGAAACAAAGCGAGTTAGGCCTTTTTTATAATAAGCCATCGATATTTTCTTTCTGGCTGTATTTATTATATTACTATCAAGAGGTTTCAGGGCAGAAGAAAAAATTAAGTTCGATTCTACGATAACATTCATGTATAAAAAAGCAATTTTCTTTAAAGACCTGATTTCGAAACCTACATCCTATACATCAACGTTGGTCATTATTTGCGTGGCAGGGGATTAACAACACAACAATGTAAATTGTCATTATATATTAAGATTGAGCATTCTCATATAAAAACGCTCAACTTTTGACCAATGTTGCTCTTTTTTAAATAAAAAAATTTGAAAATACTTTTTTGAACAAAAAAAAAAAACTCAATATTCTACTTACTTTGACCAAGATGTACTCTCTTCATCCAGGGATATATTTGTGGAGGATTTTTCTTGCCACCGCTATTCTGACTACTGCCCGCCTCGTTGCCGCTATCACTCTCCGAATCGGAATCACCCTCGCCCGGACTGTGCATCGGTACATTGACACTGTTCGCATGATTATTATTGAGATTTACCCCGAGCACACCTTTGTTTAGAGAGCGGGCCACACTCTCCACCACCGACGAGGGCGAGAGTTTGGGTGAGATATCACGTGTCGACAGATCTTGGGGACTGGCCAACGATTGATTGTTGTTATTGCTGGTGCTGTTATTGTTGCCGGTGGGTGTTGAGGGATCATTGGCATATTTACAACTAATATTTGATTGCTGCTGCTGTTGCGGGTGTTGTTGTCCTAACTGTTGTTGTTGCTGTTGACTGACGGCATGTTGGGCCGCCGCCGAGGCATGGGCATTGTGTTGCTGCTGCTGTTGTTGCATGAGTAGACGCTGAGGCTGTAGCTGGGTATAGTCCACCATTTCGGGGGGATTTGTTTGTCCAGCCGAGCCTCCACCACCAGCTGCTCCTAAGCTATAGGCCGCCTGATTAGCATAATGAGCCTGAGGTGTGTTTGGATATAGGTTGGGTGCATAAGCAGCGGCAGCAGGAAAATAATCATTGCCCGGTGTGGCCGCACCCGAGTTCGCACTACCCGTGCTGCCCGCTCCCGGGCCGCCGTTGCTGTTGGGTGTGTTGGCAGCACCACTGGGATTGCCAGGGTGATTTTGTTGTGCATTCATTTGTTGGGGATAGCATGAAGCCAGTGAGTTGACAAATTGATATGAGGACATGGCGAAACAGTCTGGATCCATGATGGCCGGTATTTTGATAATTTTAAATAAGGCTAAAAAATTTAGCCTCGAGGTTTTACTTTACGTCTGCTGGTTCTAAGAAAACCAGCCTTTATTTTAGCTAAAATTAAAACAAAAAAGAAACATAAATGTTATTTATTTTTTTTATATAATGTAAAGCTCTTTTATAAAACCTATCTGATAACCCAAAATATATGATTTTAACTTAAACTTTGTGCAATTTCAATAATTTTTATGTTTACACAATAATTTTCTTAACGAATTAAATTTGAATTCCTTTTTTTTTTTTTGAAGAATTTTTTATCAAATCATATGGAAATTCTTGGGTGCAAAAACATTTAAATTCCTTAAACTATAATAAAACAATGGCCAATTGTATGGACCTGTATAGGAGTAAAATCAAAGTTATTTTGTACTGTTTTTTTTGCTTTTAAGCGCCCTCAAGTGTTTTAAATTTAACTGATAATATGGTCGACATAAAAGGAGTAGGTACAAGTCAAACATAATTTTTATGTTAATAGCTGGGTAAATTGCAAACTTCCCCTTTTTTTGCATTTTTAAAGGTGATTTTATTTTTATGGCGGTTTTGTTTTACAAAAATTTCAGATTTGTAAAGGAATGAGTTCTTTACAAAAGTAATTTGTAATTTCAGAAAACACTTACAAGGAAGCTGTTTTGTAATCAGGGGTATTTAGCCTGGGATTACTCTATTGCTTTTAGAGAAGTTGCAAAGTTATTAAACTTGTCTTGTTTATCTTTTGTAACTTTTAAACGATCATGTTTTCATTCTTTTCAATCTCTGCCTTTATCTGACTAACTTGTAGTTCAAAAACTGAAAACGTACAAAAAAAAATTACAGAACCGGTAAAGGACATAATTATATTTAGGCTTCAGAAAAAGTTTAGCATGTAATATAGAAAAGTGGGTTGAACTCGTACAGAAATTATACAAAAAAAAATGTTTCATGTTCATGGTTGAGCATGCCTATGCTTGCAAAATATATAAGCCAAAATGAAGAGAAAATCAAGGTACATATAGAAAGAGTGGAAACGAAAAAGAATTTACACATTTATATAAAACTTTTCGTAATGAAAATTTTTCTATGGAAAATTGTTCGATACAAAACTTTTTCTATAGAAAAATTTTTGATACAAAAATTTTTCTATAGAAAAATTTTAGATACAAAAATTTTTCCATAGAAAAATTTTCGATACAAAAATTTTTCTATAGAAAAATTTTCGATATAAAAATTTTTCTATAGAAAAATTTTCGATATAAAAATTTTCCCATAGAAAAATTTTTAATATTAAAAATTTTCTATAGAAAATTTTTCGATATAAAAAATTTTCTATAGAAAATTTTTCGATATAAAAATTTTTCTATAGAAAAATTTTCGATACAAAAATTTTTCTATAGAAAAATTTTTGATATAAAAATTTTCCCATAGAAAAATTTTCAATATAAAAAATTTTCTATAGAAAATTTTTCGATATAAAAATTTTTCTATAGAAAATTTTTCTATAGAAAATTTTTCGATATAAAAAATTTTCTATCAAAAATTTTTCTATATAAAAAATTTTCTATAGAAAATAAAAAAAAAAATTCTAAAGAAAATTTTTCGATATAAAAATTTTTCTATAGAAAAATTTTCGATATAAAAATTTTTCTATAGAAAAATTTTCGATATAAAAATTTTTCTATAGAAAAATTTTCGATATAAAAATTTTTCTATAGAAAAATTTTCGATATAAAAATTTTTCTATAGAAAAATTTTCGATATAAAAATTTTTCTATAGAAAAATTTTCGATATAAAAATTTTTCTATAGAAAAATTTTCGATATAAAAATTTTTCTATAGAAAAATTTTCGATATAAAAATTTTTCTATAGAAAAATTTTCGATATAAAAATTTTTCTATAGAAAAATTTTCGATATAAAAATTTTTCTATAGAAAAATTTTCGATATAAAAATTTTTCTATAGAAAAATTTTCGATATAAAAATTTTTCTATAGAAAAATTTTCGATATAAAAATTTTTCTATAGAAAAATGTTCGATATAAAAATTTTTCTATAGAAAAATTTTCGATATAAAAATTTTTCTATAGAAAAATTTTCGATATAAAAATTTTTCTATAGAAAAATTTTCGATATAAAAATTTTTCTATAGAAAAATTTTCGATATAAAAATTTTTCTATAGAAAATTTTTCGATATTAAAATTTTTCTATAGAAAATTTTTCGATATTAAAATTTTTCTATAGAAAATTTTTCGATATTAAAATTTTTCTATAGAAAATTTTTCGATATAAACATTTTGCTATAGAAAATTTTTCGATATAAACATTTTGCTATAGAAAATTTTTTGATATAAAAATTTTTCCATACACAAATTTTTCGATATAAATTTTATTTTAGATAAAAAATTTTTCGATATAAAATTTTTTTTAAATAGAAAATTTTTCTATAAGATGTTTTTCGATAGGAAGTTTTTCGATTTTCCTATAGAAAATTTTTCAATATAAAAATTTTTGAATAAAATATTTTTTCTAAAGAAAAATCTTAGACATATTGTAGGAATTATCCACTTCCGTTGACTATGACATTAGTTCGAACATTAGTCAAGACAGTAACCAGCTGTTAATAACAGTTTGTTTCCTTTATCGTATATATTTGGGATTTATCAATGATTTTAATGATAAATATAATCCAGTTATATTGTTTTACCGATTCTTTGAAGAATCACTTTTAAACCAGAATATTTCTATGGAAAATCTCCAAAAAAAAGGTTTTGTACCACGATCTCTAAACCACTTATATAAAGTGTTATCTAAGACAAAAACCAGTTTTTATGAGTGTTAACAATCTTTCGCTTATATCTTGTAAATTGTTAGACCTATTTCAATTATTTCTAAGACAAATTTAATTTAGAGATATCGTTTTTTTTATAAGTTAAAGAACTTTTTTGAATATCCTTAAAATATTCCAAAAACTTTTGTTATATTAAAAATTTTTAATATCAAAACTTAGATTTGAATTGTTAAATTTCTTTTCTTCTCCCTTCTTTGTATTGTATATGAATGCAATGTTATGTAAAAGTACATATGTATTCACAACACAATAATTTCAGTCAACTGCAACTATACAACATGTAATTTTTTTTTCTACTGATATAACAGTTAAAAAAAAAAAACATTTACATTTATTGCTTAGGTTTAAAGGAATTTTGTATAACAGTTTCTAAGGGATCTGTCTATATTGTTAATAATTTAAAAAATATAAATTTGAAAACACATATTTCAGATATTCTTTGAACTTTTTATAAGACTTTTGTGAATATTTATAGAATTTTTTTTTAATTCTCATCTTTAAATGGCTCCAGAAAAATTCGTATACAATATTGATTGAGGATTTTTTCAAGAATTATTACTTAGAATATATACAACAATAATAATAATTAACTGCCTGCTTAAATCTGCAATCAAAGATTTTATAAAGCCTTTTCCGCTAAGGCCTTAAGTAATTTTCGTCATTCCGAAACAAAATTAATCCGAGAAATATTTTTGTATTTTATAAAATAAATAAAAATTACTAAAATTTCAAAATTCTAAACCCTAGTGCACTAATTGCGAATTAAAATTGTATAAACTTGAAATAGCTAATTATTAAAATTCAATAATAATATGTTTTACAAATCTAAAATACAATGCATTTACATCTAATACATGAAAGTACACCCCTTTGACTTGTTAATTTCAAAAACTGTTATAATAAAACTAGAAATGAAATTGTTTTAGATCTATGATTTCCTAAACAAAATCAAATAAATACTTATATATAACAACAATGTATTTAGTTATAATATTCTAGTAGATAGTAACAAAAAAAACTAAAAAGTTATTGGCAAAACTCGTGCTACCAACAGCAGACACCCAGCTCCAAGTGATTTAAGCCATTTACTTCTACTTACAAATCAACAAAACCTTGTTGTATCTGCTAACGTGTCTTAAAGCCTCAACAGAAAAAAAAAAACAAAACGTCCAAAAAACGTCAGTTAAAAACAAAATGAAAACTTATTAAGTTTGAGGCAATGAAAATATACAAAAAACTACAATCGACATTGTAAAATGTTTAAAACTAAAGCAAAGTATATAAAGTAAAAATATACAAGTATTTCTTTAAAAAAATCTACAATAATGAAAACAATATGAAAAAGTATGAAAACAGATAAAAATATAAGTATTCCTACATTGTTATTTCTGACAGTTTCTTTCCTTAGCCAAGAAAATGCCTTTGAGATCATTTTAGACTACTTGACGTTGTAATGCGGCCGGCCATATTCTGCAAAACCTTGGCTTCAAATTGGTTTCCTTAGCCGGTCAAAAACAGCACGTGAAACTTATAATTTCTGAACCAATAAGCAATTTTGGCCTTAGGCTTTATTGTTTTTGTTAGCCATGAATAAAGAAATAAGAAAGAAAAAGAAAGTAAGAAAAAAAAATCAAAATGGAAAAATAAAGAAAATTTTTGAATTACTCTGAAATAAGTTTCATATCCGGTTTGGAATATTCAAAACATTTTTAGGTGAAGTTATGCGTTATATGTGGTTTTAGATCAAAATTTTGATTATTTCGAAAGTTCTGGAGAAAGTGCTTGAGTCGATCGAGGCAAACTATTTGATACTCTACGCCAATAAGTTTTGACCTTATGATCAACTAATTGACCAATTGTTAACAAATTTACAAGTTTTTTTCTTAGAGATATATCCAACAGCGGGTCCGACATGTCGGGCTAGTAATCCACTCCTGGACAAAAAATTACTATGCAAAAGCTTAAATTATAATAAAACGGCCCCCCTAATGATAGAAGAGGACGTCCGAAACTTCCAGTGAAAGACCAAGTAGAGGAAAATCTTTCAAAGCTTGGCCTACGAAACTGGAGAATATGAGCACAAGATCGAAGCGCATGGAATTCTAAAATATACCCGGCCTTTGATGTTAAAATGTTGTAAATTTAGGCCATTTTAGTAAGTAAATAAGGGTCTGATATCTGTGCTAAAGTTATATTTGGATTAATTGTCATATTTTTGTTTATAAAAGACTTATTTGTGTTTTTATTTAATTGACTTTTGGACTTAAATGAGAGGTATACCTTTCACTAAAGACCTTTCATTGAAATTTATTCAAATACAAAAAAGTTTGCCACTGTATACGGCCGAAATCTATGTTCCGGGAAATTTTATGAAATTATTTTACAACCTTTACAATGATAATAAACTTTCAGTGACAATCTGTAGCTTGGCCAGCCGGACGGATATGGTTAAATTGACTCAGGAAGTGATTCTGAGTCGATCAGTAGGTGCCTAGGACAAACTAAAAATACTCCCTCCAGCTACTTTTCCTTTGTCCTCTCCATTCCATTTATAGAAAATTAAGTTTACCAAAGAAATAATAGAAATCAGTTCAATAATTCTCAAAAAATTCTCATGTTTCGATGCTTCTAGAAAAAAAAAAATCGTATGAGATATCGAGTGAAGATTTGTTCAAAAATTATTACTTTAAGTATCTACAACAATAATAATGATTAAATGGCTGCATTTATCTGCAATCAAAGATTTTATAGTTTTTTTTTTGAAAAGGGCCTGAAATAATTTCGTCATTAATTCGAAAAATATTTTGGTATTTTAAAATTAATATAAAATAAATAAAATTTAAAACTTAAAGGCCGTAGTGCACTAATTGGGAAATACGATTGTATTAACTAGAAATAGCTAATTAAAAATCAAATCATTGAAATCGGTATAATAGATTTCGAGATATAAGCAAAAGGCCACAGAGAAAAACTCTGATAAGATTGAAATTTGAACTAAAATTGTTTATATTTTAGCGTTCACAACTTTATGAAGCGATTTTCAAAAAGAGTTAAAGAAGCGATTTTCAAGAGTTAAAGATCGATTATAACGCGAAAACTTTTAAACCGATTTCTGTGATTTCTTTGGTAAAGACAATTCAGAATAGATCATTAGAATGTCTTTAATAAAAAAGGAATTTAAATGTTATGAATTTTCGATCTAAACATAGAGAACACAATTTTTAACCTGAACGTGTAATAGATAATTCTAACTCTAGAATAATTCACCAAAACTTTTATATAAAGCACCTGTACTTTTCCTGTTAATAACTTAAGAAAATCAAAAAAAAATCAAAATTGTCTTAATATGTTATCAGTTCCAAGACCTTGATCTAAAGAAACTATTCTATCAGTGTCAAGAAAAATTTGGGACCAAATCGCCGCATTTGATATCGATCGAAATGTAATACAATTCAGAAACATTTGTGTAGCATACTTTTGGGTTAATCCAAATAATATATGTATAACACATAAGGTTGGAGCTTATTTGTCAAAAGTTCTCTGATAGAAATAGAATTTAATTTAAACTAAATGTTTTGACAAACAAACGGATACATTTAGATATCACTTAATTAAACTTTTTGCAAAATAAATTATTTTAAAAATCCCTAAAGTATGTTACACAATATTTGCTTAAAATTCTTAGTTTTCGAGAGATATCGAATGCGGAAATTTTTCCCCACATCAATGTCAAAAAATATGGGGCCAAATCTCCGCATTTTATACAAATGTAAGATATTTTAGAAACATTTGTGTAGCATTCTTTTAGGATAATCTTAATAATATATCCATATAAGGTTCACTACATTATAACTTATTTGTCTAAAGTTCACTGAAAGTAAAAGAATTTTATTTAAAATAAATCTTTTGAAAAACAAGCGATTATGTTAAGATATCAAAGTTTATTTAACTTTTTGCATAATAAATTATTTTGAAAATCCCTAAGGTATGTTATAGGTCTCAGTTTTCGATCGATATTAAATGCGGGGATTTGGCACCTGTTTAAATTTTTCTATGCAAAAAAAAGCTAGATCTTAAAAAACCGTACCAATATTTTAACTTGAATATATGTTAGTCAATGATATATCCAAGACAATCGAAAACTCAGACTTTTAAGCGAATATTGTGAAGTATACTTTAGGGATGTTGAAAGTTACTTCGATGCAAAAAGCTTATTGAAGTTTAGTATCCATTTTGATTCGTTTTTAAAAACATATTGAACTATATAAACTCTTTTACTATCGTTCATCTTTTGGCAAATAACTTCAAAAAAATATAGTGAACTGTGCATCTTTTAAATAATTTTGATTATCCTTAAAGTATGCTATACAAATATTTTGAAAATATCTAAGATTTCGATCGATATCGAATGCCGTAATTTGCACCAGATTTTGAATTAAAAGTTTTTGAACTTTAATGTTAATAACTTGAAAATCTGTAGACCGATCTTAATGATTTGAATAATTTGAATATATGTTAGCCAATGATATATCCAAGACAACAACCAAATTTTGAATTAAAAGTGTACTTTAATGTTAATAACTTGAAAACCTGCAGACCGATTTTAATTATTTCTTCGGCAAAGATAATCTAGAGAACCTATTCTATCGATTTTAAGAAAACCCTGTTTAAAAATACTTATAAGAAATTCCGATTTTGATAAAAACTCTAAGACTAAAAAATCTATTTTTTCTAAAAATTCAGAAAAAAGTATAGGACAATTGTAATTGAACTTATGTAAAGTAATTTCAAAATAACACATTTCCAATCAAATTAAACCTCCTTAATTTAACTGCTAGTCCTTCAAAATGTTCTTTACTCAAAAATTTTCAAAGTAATATTGTATTTAATGTATTCTCTTGTATATAAAATTGACTTGCAAAAAATCAATAATAAACACGCCACAAAATAAAAAACAGGCCAAAGAAAATTCCTTACCACAAAACCTTTTTTTTTTTAGCCAAACGATTGGCCAAGTATACAAAAAAGAAAAACAAAACAAAAAGTGCTTAAGAAGAGCCAGTAACTTGGTTAGTTTTTGCTCTAAAGGAAAGGGTTTTTTGACCTGGCCATATTTACACTATACTCTACAATTACGTAACTTGCTTAAGAGCTGAATTCATAAAGGTTCTTTAATATTATAAGGCCTTAACGAAAGTATAGGAATAAACTTTTTATTAGTGTTTTTTTTAAGGCGATGGTTTTTAAGGTCATAATGGCTGGTTTTGAGGATTCTATACAATTTTGAGTTTTTTTTTTCAATATAAAGTTGAAAATGTTCTTTTAAATGTTTTTGTGTTTTTGAGTATCTAAATTAAATCATACTCGTACGCAATCTTTATTTTTGGCTTAAAAAAGGAGTTATAAATAATTGGTTTTTAATATAAAAATCAAATTTTGTTGCACTTTTAGGTTATTTTATCAAGTCACGTGCAAGTAATTTTTGAATTTTGAAGAAAATTTTCAATTTAAAGTTCAATTATTGGTTAATAAAGTGAAATTGAACTACAAATTAAACCAAAAAACTTATTTCTGTTCAAGGAAATTATAAAAGAAGTTCGAAGTTGTTTGTTAAGGCAATTGTCATAATTTGTTTAACTATTCTAACTCACAGAAAAAGTTTTTGGAATATTTTTTTTATAACTCGATTTGCAGTTTTCTGCATAACTTTCTTAATAATTTCGTGAAAATTTTTTCAAAAATATCTTGAGCTTCCTAATATGTTACAAAATATTATTACAAAGTTTCATTTTATTATCTTAGTTTGTTTGGGCGGAAAAATTTGCCAAAGTCAAAATTTTGAACAAAGAAAATTTAGTAAAGAATGTAATTTTGTAATTGAATGTTTTTTATGAAAAGATAATAGGGTAAGAAATCATTTTTAAGACAGTTTTAATGATTTTTTGAAGCAATTATAACTTTTAGAAACATTTTTTTTAACATTTTATTTTTCACTAAATTTATATTTTTATATATAACTTTTGTAATAATACAGTGATTTTTTTTTTTTTCAAAATAGTTTTAAATTCTTAATACAGTAGAAAATATTATAATGAAATTTAAATCTTTTTTAACCTAGTTCGTAAAGTTGTAAAAACTAACCAAAATCAAATTTTTGCAACAAGAAATTGAAAAAAATTGAATAACAAATTTTCATTTTCGTTTAGTCGACAAAAATTTACTTAAGTCAAAAATTTTCAAAACAAATATTTGTGAAGTAATGTAATTCTGGAATTGCAATTTTTTAAGGAAAAAATAAAAAACGTTAGAAATAATTGTTTAAGATAATTTAATGATTTTTTTTTAATACATACAATTTTTAGAAAATTTTCTTTTGAACATTTTATTTTTCTCGAAATTTATATTTTTGTGTATAACTTTTGCAATAATACCGTGAAAATTTTTTCAAAAATACTTTTGGATTCTCAATATATCACAAAATATTATAGCAAAAGTAAAATTTTATTATTCTAGTTTGTCAAGTCGTAAAAATTAACCAAAGTCAAATTTTTGTAACCAGAAATTAAAAAAATTATATATAATGAACTTTAAAAACCATCTCTGGTTTTAGTAAAAGAAATGAATTTAATTCAAACTTACAAATATCTTGAGCTTTTCAATAAACTACAAAATATTATTATAAAGTTTTATTTTATTATCTTAGTTCGTTTAGACGGAAAAAAACTTACCCAAGTCAAAATTTTGAACGAAGAAAATCGTGTAATTTTATAATTGTAAGTTTCTAAGGAAAAGGTAAAAGGCTTTAGAAATCATTTTTGAAGATAACTGAAATGATTTTTTTTTTAGCACTTATAACTTTTACAAAATTTTTTCGAACTTTTTATTTTTCTCCAAATTTACATTTTTATATATAACTTTCGCAAAAATATGGCGATAATTTTTTCAAAAATACTTTTAGATTCTTAATAAAGTAGAAAATATTATAACGAGAATAACATTTTATTATCTTAGTTCCTTAAGTTGTAAAAATTTACCAAAGTCAGATTTTTGCAACCAGAAATTTTAAAGATTTTTTTTAAATAAAGTTTATAAAACATTTCTGGTTTTGGTAAGAGAATCGTATTTAAATCATCTTATTAACTTTCTTAATTACTGATTTCCTACACAATATACGACCCTTTTCAAATGTCGCTTTTAATTTAATTTATTTCCTTAAAATGACACACAACTCAATTGTCTCCCAGATATTCCAAAACAATTAAATTCCCATAAACTCTTAACAAACATGAAATGATCATTATACAATGATCATTCTACAAATAAATACCTGACCTTAGTTTTTGTAATAAATTGAAATTCTTAAACTAAAGTAAAAATCTCATTCTAAAAAAGGGGAAAGAGAAATTAAAAGAATTCGTTTTGCGGTTAAATTATTAACGCCTAAGTCAAAGTCAAAATTTGAAAGCAGGGGAACAAAAAATTCAATGAAAAGAAGAATAAAATTAGAAACAATTGAAATTATAACAAATAAACCCAGAGTTTCTTAAAACAATTTTTTGTATTTATATTGTTGTTGGCAACTTTTTAAAAGATCTGCCGAAAAAAATTTATATAAACAAACAAATACGCCAAACAGCCCTACTCTGACACTCTCTTCTATGTATTTTTTATTCTTTCGATTTCTTAGTTTCTTGACAGACACACACTTGGCGCGTTAGTTGTGCCTAAATGTCACATTGTCGAGTATAGAAAAATGTCTATAATTTATGGCCTTTCTTCTAGAAGACACCACATTTAATAGCAAATATCTCGCTGTATTATAGGCATGATCATCGAACATGGTCTCATCTTTAGCATCTTCTTCTTTTCAGCATTTAAACGCCAGACTTTGAAAATTACACGATCACACACCAGCCAACAACATTTTATCTAACAAGAAACTCAAATTTGATAGAAAATCTTTAGAAAATAAAAAAAGCGAAATCAGCGATCTTGTATAGAATTTCTTCTGGTTACTAATTCTGCCGCTGCTGCTGTTACTGATGATGACGATGCTACTGATGATCCTATAAAAATAATGAAATGCTTCAATGATTTTGAAACTTCTGCTGCTGATTTGGTTCTTCTTTGCCTTTTTGTTTGAAGACAATTTTTTTTCTCAGTGGATTTAATTAACACCAATTGAACTGCATGTCATTTTGTTATTGGGAATTGAAACAATTTTTGGTATTTTAAATAATTTAGCAGTTTTTTTTTTTTAGGTGGTTGTCTTATTTTTTAATTTATGGCTTTTTATAGGAAATTTAAATATTTGGAGAAATTTATGGTTTGTGATAATATCTGTGTGTGGTTCACCACTAATAATATGACATTCGAGAAAAAGTTTTAAATCATTTATTCGAATTTTTGTTGAAAAACGAAATAATTTATGGCTTTTTGAAGAAATTTTAATTGTTCAAGAGGTCTAGAATTGTTGACCTTGGGGGTTTATAGAGACGAGAACAGGGAAATACATAAATATATGAAAGAATGCTTGGGAAGCTTAAAGTTCTTAGACAGAAAACCCTTATACTCATATTGACATCTGAGGTGATCATTTTTTGACAAACTAGTGATTTCAATATAAAATGAGTCTTCAATTTTTTACTTGCTGGTAAAAATATTTGGTAAAATAATAGTAATAAAAATTAAAATTTAAAGTTTTTTTTTTCAAATTTGAACTAACTTAATTTTTTGTTCATAACTTCTAAATTTTTTTAGTTAAAAATTATCTAAAAATATCTTTTGATTCCTAACATATTACAAAATAATCTAATGAAAATTTAATTTAATTTGCTACACCCATTTAGTGATGGAAATTCATCAAACTCAAAATTTTGTATAAAAACCGCTTCAATAATAATTTGTATTTTTCTATATAAAGAGAAGGATATTTGTCTTAATAAGACAAATTTAAACTTTTTTTGTGATGCCTTGGTTTTTTTAGTCAATTTGTATACATCAATTCCACTAATTCACTTATTTTGTCTCTAGCTCTAGTTTTGGAGATATTAATTTTTCAAGAAAACTATGTAGTAACGCGATTTATAGTAATGTAACTAATAAAAGGCTTATTCTCTTCATTAGAAATAAAAAACCGAAATTCGGCTACAATATTATCTTTACGCTGCATAAACATTATTTTTACTCCATTATATAGTTTCGGAGATATCGCTCAACTTTGAACGGAAAATATTTTTTTTTTATTTTTCAAAAATTCAAAAAAGAAAAAAAACAAATTTATAAATAGGCAAATGTGCTACGCATATAGCAAGCTATATCTTCTTAAAATCCATTAACAATTGTAGGTTTTATTCAAAATAAAGCAAGTCTATATCATTAAAAGAAAATACATTATACAACGAAAAAACCACGATGTAGTTTTACAAAATGAATAATATAATCAAAACTATTGTCTTAATATTAATAAGAAATATTGGGTTTTATGCTGGACATATCTGCCTATATGGATATAGAAAAATATTGGAAATTTTGTTATTATCTCTATTTTTTATGAATTTTTGAAAAACAAACAATATTTTTTAATAATATTTTTTCGTCATATATTCGGCTATATCTCTAAAACTACTGAGTGAAGCAAATATTATATTAGGGCATCATGAAGGTAGTACTGTAGCTAAATTTTATTTTTTTTCTTTTCACTTAGTAGCTTTATTTGTCCTTCAGTTATTCTACTCAAAATTTATTTTATTATTTTAAAAATATTATATCTCGAAAACTAGAGCCGATTCAAAAAAGTGAGTTAGAGGAATTTGAGTTCTATCTTAGATATACACAAATTAACTATAAAATGTAAGGCACCATTTTTCGTGTTGCGCTGTCTAATGGGTCTTGTAGAGCCTTATACTTTTCACAAAATTTTGTAATACAAAATAAAGCGTTTTTTGGTCTTTGAAATGGCGACTGGTGGAAAACTTTTAACTGTTCAATTGGGATTTTGTAATTAATAACTTGAACTCATCAACAGCGACTGAGAATATTGCTTTTCTGAACCATGGTTTTGAGAAAATCTTAATTTTTTTAGTTCGATGTAGTCGTCTGGAATTGGGCGTTGGATATCACCTCGTTTGGCAATCAATAACTGTTTTCTTCCAAGACGAGCAAAACCCAACAAAAGTTATTCGAGATAGAAGCTTTTTTTCTTTGTCAAAAAAACTCGACCTTTCTTATTTGAACAATTTTAAATGCCAAATAACCTTTTGTTCCCAGAAGCCTTCGGGGGAGAAAAACAAATCAACCAAGAAAAATGGATTTAAATGAGCTTGCGCACCTCAGCTTTAACAACGAATTATAATCACTAAAAAGTCGAGTTTTTGAGTCATCCGGAATTTTAAACACTCAGAACGTAGATTTAATGAGTCATCTGATGTAGTCTCGATTAAGCACAAAATATTAACTTCTGGGTCCCAGTTTTTAGATACTTTATAAAGCTGTAGATGCCTTAAAAAGGCATATAGTAGACTCAATTAGGCACAAAATAAAAACGTTTGGGTCCCAGTTTTTCGACACTTTAAAATAACCTTTTGTTCTCAAAAGCCTTCAGAGAGAAAGTCAAAACAACCGTGAAAAATGAATATAAGCGAGCTTGAGCACATCAGCTTTAAAAAGGAAGTTTAAACACTTAAAACGTCGAGTGAATGAGTCGTCCGAGTCATCCGAAATTTTAAACACTAAAAACGAAGTTTTAATGAGTCATCCGATGTAGCCTCGATTAGGCACAAAATAAAAACTGCTGGGTCCCCGTCTTTAGATACTTTATAAAACTGTAGATGCTTTAAAAAGGCATATTTTGTGGCACCCCAATAGTAAAAAAAAATAAAATGTGCTTCGAAAATTGGTTCTTAGTTTTTCAAAAGTGTTTTGACCTTCATGGAGAATATTTTGAAATTCAATATATTTATTTTTAATGATAAATATGTATTTTTTTCTAAGCTCGAAACATAAAAAGTCACCCTCGTATGTGTATTTCGAAACGTTAATTTTCATAATAGATTAGTAGAAGTGTGGGAAATAAAGAATTAGCCTTTCTAAAACTAAAACAAATTGTGTGTTTCTGTTCAAATGATATTTTCGATCATAGCTTTATGTTGATATTTTGTAAAGACATTATAATTCGTATTTATTTTGTTTCGCAAATTAGATAAAATGCTTGGTTTAAGATCTGTCTAGATTCTAGACAGAACGATTATGATGATCTAAAAAATCTTCATAATGCATTGGGGAAACGTTGTCCCCACCAATATTTTTTTCGGTTTTAGCAAATAAAACTATAAATTATTGTAAAAAATAGGATCGTAGTACAAAACATTTATGTAAAACTTTTTAATAAAATGTTTGAAATTCTATAATTTTTGAAAAAAAACCCTTATGGTCAAAGACAATACAATACAAAGATATTGCACCCCATACATTTTTTTCTGTCAAATTTGAAATTAAAGTGGATAAAGAACAATGAAAAACACATAAACTCACAAACAAACATACATATATTTTATGAGCACATGTATGTGTCTTCTTCTTCTGCTATCCTTGACTCCCAGTGAAGCATAGGGCCTCAAGTATGTGTCTTAGCTTTCTCTAATTGTATAATCCTCTCCACTAGTTGTTTCCGAATTAAAGTAAAAGCGTTAAACTCTATTTTTATGGGACTTTTCAAAACGACCATATGGAAAATGAATGTATGGAAGTGCAATATCTTAATATTATAGAGTTTAGTTCGGATGTAACTCATTTGACTTAGATTTTAGGTAAATATTGATGTTAACCGAGTGAATCTCTAAAGCCCCGATTAACTCAAAATGTCTTTTACAAAACTCCATTATTATTATTTAAAAATTACTTAGCAGCCATGATTTTTTTCTTTTCATCCTTTCATATTTTAGGCCTGTCATAATCTTTTTTTTGTTTCCGAACAACCCCTAAAAAAATTATGAAAAACAAGAAAATATTAAACCCAAAATAAATCATAATTTTTCCAATATTTATTGTCAACATGGGCGTTTACAAATGAAAGAGAAAACGTTGACACACAAAAAAAAACATGAAAGTAAAAATATTGTTCATACAAAATTATGAATTTTTAACAAAGCAGACAAATTCATATTTTAAGGTATTTGCGCATGCGCAACTGAAACACTTCTTTTCTCACTTCAAAACAAAAACCTAAATGTGTGTGAGTGTTTAAATCCCATTAAAAACTCATAAAAATGTTGTAAGCAGCTCATAAAAATAGTCATAAATAAAAAAACTTGTAGTACATATTCCATTTGTTATCTTTTTTGTGCCATTGTGCAGGGGCCTCCTATTCTCTTGAGTTGTCATCATAATTTTGTTTTCGAAATGGTTCTCATAATTTTTTTGTTTGTTTGTCATTATTGTGGTCTGGGTTTTTATTGTTTTTTGGCCCATTTGTTGATTATGTTTAAAAATAAGTACGACTATTTTTTTCTTCCCTTTATATGACATTTATGACTATTTTTGTATGGCATGGTCC
Organism: Stomorhina lunata; assembly: GCA_933228675.1. Lineage (NCBI taxonomy): Eukaryota > Metazoa > Arthropoda > Insecta > Diptera > Rhiniidae > Stomorhina > Stomorhina lunata. The sequence goes on along the minus strand of OW121740.1, from coordinate 90,574,560 downwards.
TTTTATCCATATTTTCTTTAGTTATCTTCTCTATAGTTTTAAGTGGGCCTTGTTATGTAATAATTAGTTATGAAAAATGTTTAATTACTATTTTTTGTTGTATGTCATTTTTGTTTGTTTGTTTTCCTTTTAGTTACTCATGTTGATTTGCGGTTGATTTTCACTTTCTGTTTTATTTTTATCGTCTTGGTTTATTTGAAGACGAGGTCATTCCTGCTGTTTTAGGAGAGGTTTGTCTTTGATCTTAGTGATTTATGATATTTAATAATTTTTGAAGATTTGTTTTGTTCACACATTAACTATTTGTAACTATCAATTATGAGTTTTTGAATAAGAGTATCAAAAAAGTGTGTTTTGGTTAAGTGTGATGACTTTCGTTAGAGCTACCGTGATTTGAAGTGGAACAAGTAATTTATGTATAATAAGGCAGATAGCTAAGGATGTTGATAGAATAGGAAACATTTTTGATTTTCCTTAAAACTAACAAAAATATTCAATTTTGACAAAGATTTAACTTACAAATTGTTTTAGTAAGCAAATTTCAGTAAAAATATCTTTTCAAAAATAAATTTTTTCTTTAAGCTAGAGCAAGTTTGGGCAAAAACAGATTAAAGGACTTCATTTATCAGACTTTGGTGTAATTTTGATTTTTAATTTTATAGAGAAAAAAAGCAGAAGGTAATGATAAACAGATTTTGAAGGTTACATTTTTATTTAAAAAAAATCTATAAATTTCCAGTTAAAACATCTTCAAAAAATATTTTTAGTTTAAAGAAAGGCATGTTTGCGCAAATAATGATTAAAGAATTTATTAGACTTTGGCGTAATTTTGGTTTTTATTATAATTTTATATATCAAAAGTTATTGAATTTTTTCAATATAGGGCTAAAAATTTCAGAAAAAATGTCGTTTCTTATAGTATTTCTATTTAGATGTGGAGCAAGTTTGCCCAATTCTTAACTAAATGACTATATTAACAAGACTTTGGTTTACTTTTAGTTTTTAATTTTATTGAGAAAGGCGACAGAAGAAAAATGTTATGGATTTTTCATTGTTGTTGATTTTTTTTATGAAAATTTTTATGTTCAACAAAACTTTCTAATAATATTTTTATTTCAAAGAAAAGCAAGTTTGCGCAAGTTACGATTAAAGAACTTCATTTAACAGAATATGACGTAATTTTGATTTTTAACTATATAGAGCTCATGTGTAGAAAAATGTTTTATTCAAATTTTTAAAGTTGTTGCATTTTTATTTTAAAATCAATGAATTTCCAATAAAATCATTTTTCCAAAAATATTATGATTTCAAGTTAGCGCAAGTTCGCGCAAGTGCTGATTAAAGAACTTCATTTAGTGGACATTCAAAAAGCTAAAGTTATTAGTTTTATGTCGCCAGGAAGTGGAAAAAATTGTTATTAAATTTTCAAAGTTGGTTAATTTTTATTTTAAAATTATGATGTAAAGTTACATTAAACAAATCTTTCTAAAAATATTTTTAGTTCAGAGACGAGCAAGTTTGCGCAAGTATTGATTAAAGAATCTTATTAAATAGAACATGGCATAATTTAGATTTTAAATATATGAAGCAAAACAGCAGAGATAAATTTAAATCAAATTTTCAAAGTGGTTGCATTTTCTATGAAAAGAGCTATGAACTTTACAAAAAAAAAATATTTTTATTTCGAGATAGGGCAAGTTTGCGCAAGCATTAATTAAAGTACTTCTTTTAAAAGACCTTGGAGTAATTTAGGTTTTTAGTTTTATGTCGCAAAGAAGTGGAGTAAAATTGTAATCAAATTTCAAAATTGTTAAATTTTTATTTCAAAATTGCGATAAATTGATAAATTGTGATAAAAAAAACAAACTTTACAAAAATTTTATTTCAAAAGTGCGGTAGTTAAAGCAAGTTCTGGTTAAGGGACTTAATTTATCAAGCTTTGGAGTAATTTCGGCTTAAAATTTTATGGAACTATGAGGCAGATATAACTTTTAATCATATTTTCAAATTTATAGCAGTTTTCTTTTGTTTCAATTTATTTTTTTAATTAATTTGTTACTAAAAGCTCAATCATTGTGTAAAATATCAATATATATCTATATATATATATCCAAACTAATTGTATAAAATTTTGTAACAATAGGACTCATTTGTTCTTAGGTCCCATACAACCTCAATCTTAAGAAACGCCTTAAAACTTCCACTGAAAGGTAGTTTAACAAAAAAATGTATATTTCAAGATAGCGCAAATTTGCGCAAGTAAAAATTATTAGATCTAATTAACTGGATTTTTTTGCAATTTAGGTTTTCAATTTTATTGAGGAAATTCACGGCAGATTTTTCTTATTCGTATTAAATTGCAAAATATTAAAGTTGGCAAAATCTTGATACAATCCATTTTATAAAGAAATTTTTATTTAAAGTACCGCAAACTTGCGCATGAAATAGTTACGAAATATGATAAAGAATATATTAGTTTAATTTAGGTTTTAATTTTTATAGAGAAAATATATGGGACGCTTTACTTTTTTGATATTAAGTCTTTAAATACCCGACAGATTTAAGTTATAGAATTTGGTTTCGCAAAGAAAAGCTTATTTTGAATTAGCGCAGTTTTGCGCAAAAAAAATTATGGGATTTAATTAAAAATATTCTTGTTTAATTTAGGTTTAACTCTTTAAAAGGAAACTAAATGGATTTTTTCCTTTTTGGTAAAAAGTTTAAAAAGTTTAAAATTTTCAGACGAGTTCTAAGCAAAATTTGATGTTGCAAAGAAATTTTTTGTTTGAAGCAGTGCAATAAAGCGTAAATTTAGTTTATTTTATTTGATTTTCTTGCTTTTCAAGTAATTTTGGTTTTTATTTTTTTTTAGTTGAAACGCTCATATTTTTGGTAATAATGACCACAATATTAAGATTTCCAAAGGTAATTAATCAGTTTTCAAATAAAATTAAAAGTTTCTCAAAAAAATAAATTAAATTCAAAGTAGCGCAAATTTGCGCAAACAAAAATTATTGTATTTAATTTTTAAGAGTCTTATGTAATTTCGGTTCTAATTCTAATAACAAAGTTATGAGGATAACTCTTCTTTTTTTGTCTGAAAGTCTTTAGAATTTTTCTAAACATAAAATTAAAAGTTTCTCAAAAAAATAAATTAAATTCAAAGTAGCGCAAATTTGCGCAAACAAAAATTATTGTACTTAATTTTCAAGAGTCTTATGTAATTTCGGTTTTAATTCTAATAACAAAGTTATGAGGATAACTCTTCTTTTTTTGTCTGAAAGTCTTTAGAATTTTTCTAAACATAAAATTAAAAGTTTTTCAAAAAAATAAATTAAGTTCAAAGTAGCGCAAGTTTGCGCAAACAAAACTGATTGTATTTAATTTTTGGGAGTCTTATGTAATTTCGGTTTTGATTCCAAGAACGAAATTATGAGGATAACTCTTCTTTTTTTCTCTGAAAGTCTTTAGAATTTTTCTAAACATAAAAGTCCATAACTATTTATTTAGGAACTTAATTTAACAAAGAAATTTGAAAACAATCTTTAATCTCCACCACCTTTTTTCACTTTCCTGATTAGCATTCTTAGTTTCTCATGACATATTTTTTTGGCCAAACCAAAACGCGATACTAAGTAGCCTCAAAAAACCAAAACGAAAATGTCATATTATTTCAGAAATACAATTTTATCATCCTAAAAAAATCATTTAAATAAACATAAATTAGTAAAAATGAAAACAATCGAAATAAAATATTAAACAAAAAACAAACACAAGAATTAAAAAAAAAACTATATATAGAAAAAATTTATAGAAAAAATTGCGTGTCTCTTATCAAATGTAAAGAATTTTCACTTCATTAAAATGAATGCAACCAAATTTTGTTATTGGAATTTTTGTGTTGGTTGCCATTTCAAAACGTTAAACCCTCTGTCACAAAGCACTTTCAAACAATATGACATTTTGAATATATTTTTTTCATAAAAAGGCTTTTTGTTATTTTAATTCTTTGTATTGTTAACAATTAAAGAGTCATAGGATGATATAAAAAAAAAATACAAAATTTGATTTAATAATGAATAAAATGTTAGAAGACGAAAAAACAGAATATTTTTTCTTAAACAAAGGAATTAGAGAAGAAAGAATTGAAATATAAACTTGTATAACTTGATTTTAATTTAGAGAAAAAAGTCAAAATCATTTATAACACGAAGTAAAAACTAAAAAAATATAAAATGACTAAAAAACGTGGTCTTGTATCGATTTGTCTAGATGTGTCAGACTAGACTAAAACTCGGTTTAGTTGTGGGCTGTTTTTTTGTTTGTCATGTTATTTTTATAAATTTGTAACTTTTGTTGATTTCTGTCAAATATGGCTATAAAAAATTGACCAACCATAATGAGACTTACACATCAGTGTTGACAACTTTTCTAAAGAAAAACGTTTATTTCAGATTGGTTAAATCTAAAGTAATTTAAGTCAAAATTTTTACTACAATGATTTTAGAAAAGGACGTACTCAAAACTTTTTGACGTACGAACGCTATTTTTGTTGTTCAGAGCAGTGTTTCCCAAACTCATACTATTAAACTGTGTGTAATTTTTGAATTCATAAAAAAAACATGTATAATCACCACTCCGTGATAAAATACCAACAAAAAAATACCCTTATCTCGTTTTTTAGGGACCGCAAAGATTTTGGACCTCGGTGTCATTTTTGTAAAAAAGTCATAATTTTCTTAGGCTCATATCTTGCAAACCGTGAGGAATTTTGATTCACTTTTTTAGGCAAATTTGTAGCTCTTATCACAAAGAACAAAAACTTTAAACATATGACATCAAAAAAACTTAACCTTCAAGATCAAAATCGCAAAAAACCTCAAAGAATTATTTGTTTATTTTTTCCGCCTGTTCAGGTCCATAGGTAGCAAACCGTTCAAAATTCAAGGCAAAAATCAAGAACAAAAATGTACCCAAGATCTCATTAAACAACTTTCTAGAACATACAAACATCCTTTAATCAAAATTCTGAATTATAACAAAAATTTCGTAAGATATGAGCCTGGGAAATGAACAGTTTTTTGCACCTAAAAAAAGGGGATGAATTTGGTTAAAACTGAGAGACATGGGTCTTTTAAAAGTGCATTGATTAGGACTATTAGATGTTTAGATATATAACACTTTAAAGCCCCAGTGTTTATCAATGAATTCAAATATGGCTTTTGATCTTGGACGATATTTAAAGACTTTGTAGAGGTCGTCCAAAGTTAGTTGTTGTTTCAAAAATCGATGCACCTTATCGTGACTTTGGGTTATGCTTAAATATCAGAGGGAGCAGAATACATCTAATATTAAATGAAAAATTTGCTCTATGAAATATTTGTCTGCGTAGAATTCCACATATCGCTCAAAAAACGACCAATTCTCTTTTTAATTGATCGCAAGAAGTTGTCAAAAATATACTCGCGGTCTTTTTCCCGCATTAAGAGCTTAAACACTTTGGCTCATAATAGGGACTTTATATTGATCTTCAGTAAGAATTTTGGAAAAAGCAAAAGAGCATTTCTTGATGATAAGTATTTAATCTCAAAAAATAAAAGGCAACCCTAGTATAATTTTAAAGCAAAATAAAGATTTAAAAACAGCTGGAGATAAGCTTGGCCTGAGCTGAAATATTTTCTATAAAAAAATGTATTCTAATTTCATATTAAGAAAACTTTTATTCTCAATCATTTCTAACACAAGACTTGAGAATCACTGGAGTAAGAAAGGCAACCCTCGTATAGCTTTTAGACAAAAGAAAGATTTAAAAATAACTAGATTTAAGCTAAAAATTCGACTTAGCTGAAAAATTGTTCTATATAAAAATTTATTTTAATTCTAAATTGAGAAAACTATTAATTTCAAGCTTGAGAAACATAAGACTTGAGAAACACTGGAGTAAAGTTATTCTTTTTTAAACGTCTTAAAATATTTAGGAATAACTGAAACATTCCGACAGAAAATCAATAAAGTAGTCGATTCAAACTCAAATATTCAATTTAAAAACAGGTTTGAAATACATTTGAAAAGGGCTGGAGATTGTTATATTTAAAGAAAGTGTGTTTATTTAATTGATTTCGAATATTTGCCAGTAATTTGAAAAAAAACGAAACGAAACTATTGAGATTTCTAGGTAGCAAATTGAATATTTTCATAATTAAAAATTCACTTTATTTCTAAATTGAGAAAACTATTAATCTCAAGCTTGAGAAACATAAGACTTGAGAAACACTGGAGTAAAGTTATTCTTCTTTAAACATTTTCAAATATAAAGGAATTATTGAAACAATTTGACTTAAAATCAATTACATTGGAAGTACTTGATTCAAATTCAAGTAGTCAACATGTTTATAGATTTGAAAAACATTTGAAAAGGGCTAGAGATTGCTTTAAGAATATTGATTAAATAAACAAATCAATATCGAATATTTGCCTTGAATTTAAAAATAATCTAAGCAAAACTATTTAATTTCAAAGTAACTTGTAGACTTGAATTATGCTTGAGAATGACTGGAAAATTGTAATGGATTGGATTTGTTTAGAGAAAGTTGATTTGAAACGATTGATAATTATAGAAATGTTTCGACTTAAACATGAGTAGATTAGAATTTGCAGAAAAAAAATAGACACACACTTCAGTATGACTGGGGTTGAGAAAGTAAAACTTTTTTAAGCTTTCTCAAACATTTAGTTATTCTTAAATAAATTCGTTTCAAAAGTATTTCAATTTCCTTAAATGGACTTAATTCAAAGTCAAGTTTCCTTAAAAGGACTCAAGTCAAGTAAAGTTGTAAGTAGATTTGAAGTACATTTGAAAAGGACTGGAGAACAAGAAATATATTCGATTGTATTTTAGGAAATTATATTTCTTTAATCGATCTCGAATATTAGCCAATAATTTTTAAAATTGGAATTGAAACTGTGTAGATTTCAAGTATTAAATAAATGCTTGAGAATGACCGTAAAAATCTTAATGATTGAAAATTATGAAGAGACTTCGATATACATTTGTTAATAAATTTGATATACACTTGAGAATGACTTGAGAACTAAAAGTTTATATTCTATCCAATGAAAAAGTTGTTCTTTATTAATCGTTCTTGAATTTTTAACAATTTTAATAAAAGTTTGCAAGTAGATTCGAAATAGGCTTGAAAATGGCTTGAGAATATGTAATGTTTTCGATTTTATAAGTGCAATTTGATTTCAAATGATAAATAACACTGTGCTAGTTAAAAAAAACAAGACAAAAGCGACACCTACTGGGTAAAGATAATTCGAGCACACTGAACTCAATGGTGCTAACCGTTTTTAGGTTAGCTCTAGTTTTCGAGATATAGCTTTATTTCAAAAATGGAGGAGGCTGCGCAATAAATATTCGCTTAACCCGAAAACTGTTAATTTCATTGAATTAAGAAAAAAACCTAAATTCGGCAACAAAATTATCTTTCAGGAACACTAATTATTTTTTGTAATTCGTTTTCGAAATAAATTTTTTTGTTTGCAAAAAAAAATTTTTTTTTTGACAAACAACAAAAATTTTCAATGTGATTTTTCAAAAAAAGAATTCTTAAGTCCCTTTTCACACGAATCAGGTTTACTTGATTAGATTTTCTTTAAATTTCTTTTAAACCTGCATTCGCATTCACACACGAACATTTTCTTCATCAGTTTTTATTTTATTTTCCTTAAATTTCATACAAATTTTCAAAATTTTCGTAAACTTGATCTGACCGTACTATCAAGTTTACGAAAATTTGCTCAATTTTAATTCTGTCAGTTTTTTCTCATACAAATCCGATGCTTGATAAGCCAAACCTGACTAATGTAAAAGTAGACTAAGATACATTATTAGCAATTTTGATTGTAACTAAGGAACTTTTCTTCCTTAAAAATATCTTATATTTTCCAAAAATTCTAGAAATTTGAATCAAATTTATGTAGATTTCAAGCATGAAGTACGTTAGAAATAAGCTTGAGAATGATTGGAGAACATGCATAGCTTACAAATACTGTTCTTTATAAACGTTATGGCCCTAAGCTCCACTGGGAGTCAAGGATAACAGAAGAAGAAGACTTAAAGACATTTATTCTAAGTTTGAAGAAGACTTGAATTACACTTGAGAATGACTATAGAATAATAAATATATACTTTTTTCTATTAGTTTTTTATATATATATTTTTTAATTATTAAAGGAATTTGATTCGAAATCCCAAAGATTTGAAGTTGCTTGTAGACTTGAAATACGCTTGAGAATGATTGGAGAATATAAATTTCACAAATTTCCCTAAAAATTAGAAAATTTTAGCTTTAGTTGAATAAAAAAGTAGCTAAATTGACATTACTTATATTAGACTTTTATGTTAGGGCCCCGTTTGTATTATTAGGCCATTGGTTTCTTTAACACTTAACATTTTTTTATAAGGCTTAAAACAAATACAAAGTTTTCGTTCGTTCATAGCCAAATATCTTAGATATAAGCACCAAAAATAACCGCCATTATATACCAACCGAATGACTGACTGATTCTTAAATGAAGCTCATGCTGTTTTTAGCCTCCGGTTAAAACGGCTTAACTGAAAATATTTTTTGAAATGAATTAAAATTGTAATAACAGCTTTAGACCAGTAGAAAGGTTTCTTTTCAGTTAATATGTAAATGGATTTAAAACTAGCCAAACCAAATGGAATTTTAACAATCGGAATTTAGACAAACTCTGCAAGAGATCTGTAAAATTTGGACTTTTAAATAATGTTTAGGTAGCCAATACAAGAAATACACAACAACAGTGGGTATCCTTTTAAGGAAGAAAGGAAGGGGGTTTTACAAATAAACCAAAATGAAATGAATGAAAGTCCTCTTAACGGTAGGAACTGAGTATATGAAACTCTTGAACATATGTAAAGCGTAACTAACTAGAGAATGACTAAACTAAAGTAAATAGCTAAAGTATTAAACTAAAACTAAAGTAAATTAACTAAATATGGTGGGTATCGTATTGTTTTTGGTAGGATTTTCTTATAGTTTACTTTACTATTCGAACCTTTAAAGGGATTTTGAGTTGGGTTTTTAGTTTTTCAAAATTTTGTTGCATAAAAAGGGATTAGAAAAACACTTGATAAAGGTTTTTGACTTTTGTGAGACTGCCTGCGAATTGTAAGTGGATTGAACAGTTTTCACTTTCTTTATAAATTTTTCTATTTTTTTTCCTAAAACAATAACAATAAGAAAGGAAGCAGGACTAACTACTTTTTAGAGACATATGTGTCTGTGTGTGTGTGTGTGTGAATGTTTTTGTGTCTGTCAAAACTATTGCATAATGTAGGTACAACAAATGTTTAACTAAGTCCAAATGAAAGCGGTTTCTTTCTTTTATTTTTATTCAAAAAAGTCAATATGTTCTTTTCTTTTTTCCTTTAAGTCTAGTCCTGGGGTGATAATTGTCCCACAATTGTTTTAGGGATATGATTCGAGTTATTTAAATTCTTAAGACATATTTAAAGGCAATAAGAAAAAAAGGATATTGAGATTATTTACTTTAAATTAAAATTTAGGGGAAAATGGTTTTAAGGATTTTGATCTGACTTTGTAATGATTAGATGGTAAAATAGTTTAGTTTATACTAAATTAAACTCTTATTAGTGGGTTTAAAAATATCAGTTTCTGAGAAATCTCTTTTGAACAATTGAAGATAATTAATCCTGAAGTTTGATGATAGTTTTACAATATTTTGAAATCAAAATCTTTGTTTAATATAGCATTTTGATACTTACTTTAAAGTGAGAAAATATCTTTAAATTAAGGAATCTGAGGATGTTTCTAGCTAAGACACAAATGAAGTCAATAGCAAAGAGGATTTAGGCATATCCGTCTTTTGAAATCTGTATTCCGGAGGCACCTGATATCAGAATTTTTCTAAGGCAGAATCGAACACTTAATTTTCGAGTTATCAACTAAAAACCAACAAATTCCTGAAGATATGTACCTAATCTATAGAAGAATTTTCGTTTTACATTATAAAAATATTTGAGAAATAATTACATTTTTTTCAAAAGAAAATTTTTTATCTAGAGAAAATATCAAAAATCTCGTTTCTAATTCAAATATATCTGAAATTTGTCAAGGAATTTTAAATATTCTTAGCATAATTCAAAGGCTTAAGTGTCTACTTTATATTTTATTGAAAAGAAAAAACTTTCTTTAAAACTTGTAAAAGTTGTACAGGAAAAACTAAAAAAACTGAAATAAGTATAAAATTTTAAGTTTTTTTAAATTTTCTTTTTAAAATTCTAGCAATTAAAATTTTCAATAAAGAAATATTTGAGAAATAATTCGGGTTTTTCCCAAAATTTTTTATTTTCGGAAAATTTTAGAAAAATTTCATTTCTAATTTAAATATTTCTGAAATGTGTTAAGGGATTTTGAATATTCTCAACATATTTCAAAAGCTTAAGTGTCTACTTTATGTTTTATTAAAAAGAAAAAACTTTCTTTGAAATTTGTAAAAGTTGTACAGGAAAAACTAAAAAAAACTGAAATAAGTATAAAATTTTATATCTTTTTCTAAATTTTCTTTTTAAAATTTTTAAAATTCTAGCAATTAAAATTTGATATAAATATCCTTAATCCCTTTTTGCAATAAAGAAATATTTGGGAAATAATTCGGGTTTTTTCCAAAATTTTTTATTTTCAGAAAATTTGTCAAAAATTTGAATTCTAGTTCAAATATTTCTGAAATGTGTTAGGGGATTTTGAATATTCTTAACATATTTGAAAGGCTTGAGTGTCTACTTTATATTTAGTTAAAAAGAGAAAACATTTTTTTTGAAGTTTGTTAAAATTGTACAGGGAAAACTAAAAAAACTGAAAATTTTATATTTTTTTAAATTTCGTCTTAAAAATTTTTAAAATTCGAGCAAATAAAAATTTGATATAAATATTCTTAATCCGTTTTTAATTTATAGAAATATTTGAGAAACAATTCGATTTTTTCACAAAAAAATTTTATTTTCAGAAAATTTGTCAAGAATTTGAATTCAAATTAAAATATTTCAAAAATGTGTCAACATATTTTAAAGATTGATAACACAATTTTAACACTTGAGTGTCTACTTTAGGCCTTGTTAAAAGGAAATACCTGTTTTGAAGTTTGTGAAAGTTGTACAGGGAAAACTAAAAAAACTGAAATAAGTATAAAATTTAAATTATTTTTTAAATTTTCTCTTTAAATTTTTTAAAATTCCAGCAATTAAAAGTTGATATAAATATTCTGAATCCGTTTTTTTTTTATTAAAGGAATATTTGAGAAATATATCGATTTTTTCACAAAAATTTTTATTTTCAGAAAATTTGTCAAAACTTTTAATTAAAATTAAAATATTTCAAAAATGTGTCAACATATTTTAAAGATAGATAACACAATTTAAACGTTTGAGTGTCTACTTTAGGTCTTGTTAAAAGGAAATACCTTTTTTGAAGTTTGTGAAGGGAAAACTGAAATAAGGTATAAAATTTTATATTTTTTTTTAAATTCTCTCTTTAAAATTTTTCAAATTCCAGTAATTAAAATTTGATATAAATATTCCGAATACGTTTTTACATTATAGAAATATTTAAGAAATAATTCGATTTTTTTCACAAAAATTTATTTTCAGAAAATTTTGTCAAAAATCTCAATTTTATTTTCAAATATTTCTGAAATTTGTCAAGGGATTTTTAATATTTTTAACAAAATTAAAACGCTGAAGTATCTACTTTATGTTTTATTTAAAACGAAATAATTTTTTTGAAATTTGTGAAAGTTATAGAGGAAAAACTAAAAAAACTGGATTTTTTTTTTTAATTTTAAATTTTTTCCTTAGTATTCTTAACAGTTTAGAGGAATTTAAAATTTATTTCCAAATATTATATTAGTTTTCACATCATAAAAATATTTTTGGAATAATTCGATTTTTTCACAAAAATTTTATATTAAAAAAAATCAAAATTCTGAGTTCTAATTTAAATATTTCTGAAATGTGCCATCGGATTTCTAATCTTGATAACAAAATTTAAATGTTCAAGTGTCTACTTTATGTTTTATTAAGGAAAAATAACTATTTTGGATTTTAAGAAAGTTATAGCGAAAAAACTGAAAAATGCGAAAATTTTCAAATTTGTCTCAAAATTTAGAATAAATTCAAGTGACTTTTAAAAAGTTATTATACACAAATGAAAGCTATTTCTATACATTTTTTAGTTTCATAGAATTATTTAACTTAAAAATTCTTGAAATTAAAATCACTTTTTGGATTTAAAACAAAAATTTTAACCATTTTCCTTAAATTTTTATTAAAATTTAAAATATTATAAAAAGTCCTAAAATGTCTTTAAAATTTCTTTATTGTGCAAAAAAAAATGTATAACAATAATTTCTAAACATTCTATTCGACAAAAAACCTAAACTTATGTCTTTAAAACTAAAACTAATTTAACAAAATTTTGAAAGCAGAAACGAAATAGAAATAATGATGACATGTCTCTACACAACAGCTCAAGTTTTGTTTCATTTAAACATTTTGAGGGCTTTTTAGTTTTTTTTTTGTCAAAAAAAATTTCATTTCATTTTTGTAACAAACAGACAAAATATATAAATTTTTGACAGTTAAAATAAATGTAGGCCGGCACTTATTGTACAACATGAACGACCGAAAGAATGAATGAATGACTGACTGAATGAATGACGGATTTTTTTGTTAAAGAAAACTGACTTTAAAGACTGACAACACACAAACGTCACATAAATAAATTTTCTGTTTTTTTGTAACAAACTATGAAATAAATGTAAGAAATGTTGAAAATATTTAGAAAAACGCCATCTTAAAAGCAAAATTTGTTGAAAAAAAGTAAAAAAATAAGTTATGAAAAGCTAAAAATCGCTTGCAAATGAAATGTTTGCGTGTCATTTGATTCCTTTTTATTTTCATTTCATTTGTAGTCTCATGTTAATTTTTCTGAATTCGTTGTTCTACTTCAAAAAAATGGAAAATATTGGCTCTTTTGTGTGTGATTTGTACAATTTTGAATCTAAGAAATTTTTGATATAATTTCAGAATTACTTTTATTTGTCATAAGTACTCGTTCATATTTTACTTAATTTTTTTCTACTTTTTTGTATTGTTTGGTAATAAATATTAAAAATGATGTATTTTAACATTTCGGTTGAAAGGTTTTACAATAGGACATGAAACATTTAGGGAACAATAAGTAAAGGAAACTGTAATATTTTTAAAAATCTTGACAATAAATTGTATTAAAATAAAAAATAAAATACTTCTTCATTTCAAAAAAGTCTTTTATAATGTTTTGAAAATACAATGTTTTAATATAAAACATTCGATGTTTTAATATAAAACATTCGAGATGCAAAATAAGCTTCTGTTGAAATGTTTTTAAATCAGCCAGAATTTGAAAATGATATAAAATCATTTCATGGTTTTAGAAAATTCGTTATTTGTGCTTTGTTTGGTTATAAAAACATACCGCAATATATCTTTCGCCTAATTCATAAACGAATTTTCAAATTGTCAAAGGCTTATAGTAGGAATTTTGCATGAAAATTTGATTTTTATCTAAGCCATAGATTGGTTTTTCTTTTATAAATAAATGGGCTTATGCCCAACTAGCATTTGGAAGATTGTTTTATCAACAATCACTTAGCTAAGTCTTCCACGAGTACTTTTGACGATTAAAAACTGCTTAATCACTTGCGCACTTGAAAAAAGACTCAGAAATGGTTCAAACTTAAGAATAAGCATAAGTAATTTATTGATAATACTATAACAAAACAAACAGCCATGGAAAATTGATCATACAAGTGTTTGAAATATGACTGCCTAAGAAATTTTTTTGGATTGTTGGAATAACATTGGAATCGACCACGTAAATTTGGTCCAAGTTTCTAATGTAACTCCAACTCTTGGTAGTAACCCAAATATCAGAAAAACGTTTATAAATAACAAAAAAACGTTTATAAATCTTTGATAATTTAAGTTTTTTTGCTTAAACATTGTACAGATCTAAACAATGATATGTGAAATTTCTTAATTATCCTTCTATCTGACCCTAGCTTCCTTATCAGACCCGCTTCCGAAAATGTTATTTATTAACTTGAACCTCAAAGAATTGTTGCTGAGATAAGAAAATAAGCATTTAAGTATTAAAACTAAAAATTTGTTGAAAGCTGATCTTAATAGTGAAGGGTATCTTATAGTCGGGCTTGACCAAATAAAATACTATCCTGCTAATGTTTCTTAAGAAATTAAACCCAATGTTTTAGTTTTTAAAACATTTTTCAAGAATATTTAAGATAAATTTAAAATTTTAAAACTTTAACCCTCTGTGACTGACATAGAGTCCAGCAGACACCAAGAAAGTCAAGATTTTGCACCTATAATTCATGCTTTGCAAATAAATAACATATAACACTATATGGGAAAAGGTGGCTTATGACTTAAAAAAAAAAAAAAAAAATTCGAAAAATTAGCTAATTTTTTGAAATTTTTTAGCAAATTTTTCGAAATTTTGTTTTTGAGTCATAAGCCACCTTTTCCCTTTTCATAGACCGGGTCACATATGTTAAATAATGAATAACCCTCCTAAACAATAAAAAAAAACTTGTATGATATCTCTAGAACAAGATATCAGGAGGTTTTACATTTTTCCGAATGTGCGTAGTAGAATTCTGGCGATACTGAGGGTAACGGGTTTAATTTTAAACAGTATATCTAGATGAAGGTTGGCCATTATTTGTGTAGCAGGGGAGTAACAATTATTTATATTATACATGAAAACCTTTTCTTTACTCTCTCCATTTGGCCAATCTTGGTCTAGTTATAGCCGATCGATTATTTACGACGACTGTCAAGCAGCGCCAAAAACTATACAAGGACATTGTGTCATATCAAAACTAATTAAGAAATCTAGGGTAACTTCAATGAATCTATTGGTCAAAATGAGTTTGCCAGACATGGTTCAGAACTTAATCTGAGCAATATGAAGTCAATAATATATGACCGCTTTTATTTGTAATCAGAACTTGGACTAGTAATGAAACTGGCTCTATGACCAAAACTAGTTATGGACAAGACCAAAATGTTGCTAGGCTTGAAAAGGGCATTTCTCTCAATCACCGCTAAAATCTTTACAAGAACATTGCTTCATATCAAAACTAGTGTAGAAATCTAGGGTAGCTTTAATGTATCTATTGGTAAAATGAGTTTGCTAGACAGGGTTCAGCACTTAACCTGAGCAATAAGAAGTCAGTCATTAAACTTCTTAACGGACCGCTTTTTATTTGTAATCAGAACTTAGATAAGTAAGGAAACCAGAACGAAGTATATAGCTCTATGACCAAAATTGGTTATAGATAATAACGAAAATGTTGCTAGACTTAAATTGGACCAACCTAAGAATATGCATAGTCATTTTTATCGTCCATTTCTGTTCTAAGATAAATAAGTGGAGTAGAGGAGCCTTGAATTAAGAGGATACATCATTATATGTTGCTTCAAAGTCGGAGCCTTAAGTTTTGTGGACAAAAGCTTTCATAACGGATTCTATATCATCCAAACTAAACGATGTTTGTGAGCTTCACTTCAAGCTAAGATAAAAGTCTATTTATATCGATATTATAAACAACTCTTTATCTCCTTTTTATTCCTACTTTATGAAGGGAACACAATGTACCCATTGGGTTTCCGAGTGAAGACAACGAATTGTCATCACCTTCCAAATATAATATAACTACATCTCCAAAACAACTGAATATATTCCCTCGACAACCGGTTCTATTTACCGGAACGATCCGAGGTATCCTCAGCCAAGGGCAGTAAACTCTGCAACAACATATTTACAAAAACTGAATGGATTAAAAATTAGATTGGAACAATTTAAAGGTATAAATATATGTATCTAATTTTGGGCTTGTAAAATCTTACTAATTTCTGCAATTTAAAAAACTATTAGGATTTTCTAGTTCGGAAGCTCGAAATTAAATAAGTTTTATTACAAATTTGTATTACCCACATCAGAAATATTGTTATTATAATATGAATAATGTTTTGACACTATTTGCATAATATCTCTGAAACAACTGATCCGATATTCTTTAATAACTTAACGAACACTCAGGGGCTAACCTGAGCAATGAATTGTAATATTACTAAGAAAATAGAGGGATGTATATTTGTTTATATAGTTTTTGTTGCCCCAGAACGTACATGAGAGCCCATTTAAGACCATTAAAGTCGGATATAAGGTGTATAAATAGTGAGTAGTTCAGATTATCTAATTGAATAAAACCTTCCATTGAAGCAGTTTTATCACACCTATATAGAAACTTGTTTGATTTCTATACAAAATTTTATCTATAATGTAGGATTTTTGGATTCCAGAGACCGAAATATTACAGTCCTTTTATTTTCATAATTTTTTACAAATAAATATAAAAACTTAACGAGTACAACCGATATTTTCATGATTCCTATAGTGTTTTATACAAAAAAAAAAAAAAAAAACGGATCTGAACAGGTGAATTTCGTATTCCAATAATAAAAACCTACTAATTTTAGATTAGTTTGGATAAGTCTCAATACTTTAAAATAATAAGTAACTCTATTAAAACTGAAGTATTAAAAACTTTTGTCAGCAGGATCGGCATAAATGGGGAAACATAAATGGCATAATTGAGAAACATGCCGAGCCTTAAACCTTTCCAACTGACGTGATATAATTCTCACAATTCTAATGAAGTGACATAATATTTTCTAATATATTTCCATGAATTATATCTCTTTTTTATTGTTTATGAGTTAAGGTTATTAAATAGATATATTTTTTTTATTCAAAGCGAAAACTCGTGTTATATGTTTTGATCGGCATGTCATTACATTTCAGTCTAAAACTTTGGCTAGACTACACGTCAGTCGCAGAGGGTTAAGATCCAGATTTTAACTAATTTTGTATCTGTATATGTTACACTAAAAAAAACGTTCTAGCTTGGGTTGTAAGCCTTATTGAGTATATCGTACAAATCGTACAAAAAAATCTTCAGAAATACGTGCTAATTTAAGAGTTATACGCAAAAACCCGATTTTAATGAGGTTCGTCTATTTATCGACCCATAGCTCAGACAGTTTGTATCCGATTTTATTTCTTTTAACAGCAAATAAAAGAATATATATTGCGCTTTAAAATAACATATCATTTTTGTCATATTTGTAAATCAAATATGTTTTATGTTAAGAATATCAAAAACAAAAATTTTCCACTTTTTTGACTTTAGTAGCCTTTTATTGCTTATTCTTATATGAAAGCTCATAAAAGTTTATATTAATATAACAAGAGCATTTAGTTCCTAATAAAATCTGGTTTTAATTTCGTAAATCAAACGAAAATTCTTAAAGTTATTAAGCTTTTCATAAACCGACTAGGCCATGTCGTCGTGCGGAAGTTTATACATTTTACACATTTTAAGTAAATAATGCCACTTTATCTGCAATAATTTTTCGGTTATCTCATCTAGTTTCTGAGATAAATAGTGTCTGTTTTGTTCTATATCTTTCAAAACTGATTTTTTTTATGCTATTTTGCTCTATACGCCAAATACGAGTATATGGTGTAAAATCTCAAAATTCTATCGTAGTTTTTTAGAAAAATTTAGTAAAAACTTCAAGATCGATTTTCTCAAAATACATTTTTGGCGTATGAGCACATAAACTCCCGCACGACAATATAATACGTACTAACTTGGCATGTAAACATTTTTATCTGAAATTAACTTTAAAAGTATTTTGTACGCAGTCGAAAAATTTTAACTTTGGAAAAAGTTAACTAACTTTTGTTAATGTTAACCGATATCAATAAGTTATATCTCATTTTTTTCTATAAAAAACTAGCTTTAAAAAATGTATAAAACGATATTTCATAGAAGAAATTTGAAATAATTGCATTTGAATTTTAAATATTACAAAAAATTCAAAAAATAGCTAAACTTTTGATAAAAACATACTTTATTTCTTAGAACATAAGCTCTATGCATACAGCTTATAAAAGCTTGAACCCTTGACTTTCCAAAACTGTTGAAAATTTTTAAATCGCTCTGCAAGTGTGAGAGTTGGAGGTACTAAAGTACTACGAAGACCCGAAAACAATTTTTTGCGAATATCTCGAAATTGCGCATGTGTTTCGAAATCTTTGAAAATTATTTTTGTATATATGTTTGTAGACCTATAACCTATACTAGGTCGCTTTCCAAGTTTTTACAAAGGTTGTTCATTTGTTACACCATGTTACATCTATCATAAAATTTTCAACTTACCAATTAAGTTAATCCGTTGTTGAGAATAATCCAAAGGAAATTTGTATAAAAGTTCTTTTTTATGAATTTTTTATATGAATTTATTAAGGAATGTTTTTTAACTTTTTCACTTTTATCTAAATTTTATAGCGTTTTCAATATTCACTTTTTTGTACACAAAATTATATTTATTTATAGTTTTTTTTTATGTCACTTTTCAATTTCTGGTCTATAATTTTCGAAAAATTCTTGGCCATTTAATAACAAGTTTTAAAAAGTCATAAATCATATAATGAAAAAATACCACAAGAGAAACATAATAATAATAACATCCAACGTTTTTAACGACGGCAGCAGCAGGTTCTAAATTTCCCGATAAACATTTTGTTATCCAAAAAAAAAAAAAAAAAATAACAATTTTCTTTTGTATTTGGCTACCAATTTTTCTTTTATTTTACTTTTATTTTTTTCTTGGTTTTTTCTTTCTGTTAAAGAATTTATTAGATGTTTATAACGTGAAGAGGGAAATAAAACGAATGAATTGAAGTAAATTTTTGAAATGTTTGGAAAACCCGGTTGCTGATGATCACGATCTTTTAGTGAAGATAACACAAATTTTGTGCCGTCGTTAGTTTTTCTTCTTTTTTTCTTTTTGGAAGGGAAAGAGAAAAGAACAGATGATATTTGTGTGTGTGTCTTGCAGCAGGATCTTTGTTTTTCCTCTATGATCTTTTAGTTTGTTTTACTTAATCAACTTAACTCTAAAACTAATACATTCTTAGGTGTTTCGAGAAAATTTTAGTTAGAGTTAAATGTTGGTTTTTGTTGTTTTTGCTTTATGGACTTAAAAAGAGTTTTTAATTTAAGATTTCCTTCTTGTAGTTTTAGGCTTTTGTTTTAGCCATTAAAGGCTTTAGTTGATCTGCTTTTGGGCTTACAAGATTCATAGATCATCATAGATCGCACAAGCAAAAAGAGAGCCTCGGATGTGTATGTGCAAGCGTTTAAATGTTAACATGTGTATAAGAGGATGATTATTATAAAGTGTAAAAGTCAAAAAAGGCCATAAATTTTGTCAAATAATAACAATGTTGACAGGTTTTAGAGTTTTTGTTATAATTACTAACGTTTGATCTGTGTGTCTGTCTGTCTCTTAAGTAAAAGAGATTTAATTTGATCTTTCTAAATTTACTTGTATATTTGAGTTATTGTTTATGATAATTTGAAATAATAATGATGATGATTTTGTTAAAGTATTGCCTTTTGGGTTAAAATATTTTGCACTTGATTCGTTGTAAGATAATCCTTTTGACTTTTAGGGGTTTTTGTAGATTTAGAGTTTAATTATTGTTCTTCCGTTTTAGAGTTTTGAAATTAATCCTCAATTTTTAGAGTTTTGTTTTGAGTTATTCATTTAAATCCTCTATTTTACCTGTTTTGAAGGGTTTTCAAACAAATTATTAAGTTTTGAAATGTTATTTGTAAGATGATTGCACTTGTTTTGAAATTTTTCTTTTCATTTACAAAACTTTTTGTTTTTTTATTTTTATTTGTTTTAATGTCGAATTTCCCACATATAATTAACACTTTTAGTTTTTATTATTTAAAAAAAATTTTAAAATTTTCTTTTTAGTCACCATAAATCATCGACATAAATTTCATGCTAAATTTATGTTTATTCATCAGCGAGAAAATTCATTTTAAACGCCATCAATAAATTTTTTGAAACTTATCATCACCTTAACATCACAAGAGTGGTTTGGCGTGAAGACTCTTAATGTTAAATTAAACACAAAATCCATTAATATTATAATTAAAATATTTAAATATTGCACATACATAAATAATTGTTTATAGTTCTAAAAATTAACGTTTTCTTTTGTTTTATTTTAACACACAAAAATATTTTCTTTTTTTAATTAATATCTAGAAATGACCTGTTGGTTCTTTTAAATATTTTATTTTCAATAATAAATTATTGTTTATTCTTAAATTAATTTGTTTTAATCATTTCTTTAGTTTTGTTTTCAAACTTTTTATTTCAGTAATTTTTCTTTCTTTTTTTACCCGCGTCTACGTGCTCAAAGCGCCAATGTTTCACTTTGACTACTCGGTTATAATTCAAATCAAAAATATCAGAGCATCAATAATAAAAAACTAAACAAACAACAACAACTACTATAGCAATAATAACAGACAGTCGTACAAATACAAGCCAACACACACGCAAACGCTCTTGCCATACCAAAAAAAAAGAGCTCCCTATTAAAAATACATTAAGCTTTTTTTATAAAAATCCCCCTTAGACCTCCTCACAAGAAAGACAGAATCAACATGATAAATCTACTTATTTCACATTAATAATAAAAAACAACTTAAACTATCAACAACAAACAAGGATAGAAAGACAACACACACCAATAAGACCTTTTACTATATAGTCTTCTCTTTTTCTCGTTCACTCACTAAAGGGGTGGCCATTTGTTTAGTTTTGTTTTCCTTTTTGTTTCTTCCGTTTCTTCAATTTCGAATATGGGAGCTATTTCCCGTTTTCAAAAGAGCATATTTAAGTGTTTACTCATGTGTGTGTTGTGTGTGTGTTTTCTTTTTAACAAAACCAAAACCTGTTTGTGATATTCGAATTTTAAAGAGTAAACAAACTAAGAGCTACTCTCTATTTACACACGCACACAAATTTCGAACAAAGTCACACCGACACTATCCATGTAAATTTTCTTTGCCGATCTTATTATCATTGAACATTTTATTCGAAACATCGAAAAATTTCCTTTGCTCACTTTTATCTCTATTAAGCCAAATGTTCGAATATGTTTTTCTAATATATTTGTCAATAATATTCTTAAGTGTTTAAGAACCAAAATAAAACAACTTATTTTTGTGATTAAAAGTCAAAGTCTATTAGAAAAATGAAAAATATTTATTATCAAAGTCCTTAAATTTTAAAAATAGTTTGTCTGTTAAGTACTTCAGAGAAGTTGTGAAAATGATTTATGACATTTTCTAAAATAAAAAAAAAATGTTGTCCACAATTTTTCATTAATATTTCAATAACAAGAAAATTTACTTAAAATTAAAGATGGGATTGCAATATTTTTTTATTTTAAAGTGCCTGGCAAAGTTGATAACTTAATTGTTACTTCGATTTGGAGTTTAAGTGATGCAATTTAGGCGTTTTTAAGAAGGTTTTTTGAAAAGATATTTTTAAATAAAAGCTCTTGATTTGGCAGTCATTTGAATTCTTTCTTTAAATTTCTTTTTCTTTAAAACAAAAATATTTTATAAAAAAATTTTATTTGGTTTCCAATTAACACAATTTGAATTAAAATTTAAAATGAAATAGAATATTAAATAAATTGCAATTTTTTTTTAAAAAGAACAATAAAAATTTTACATATTTGAAAAAGTATATTAGATAGTCGTAAAGTAAAAACTATAGAAATTGTTCAAACTCTAAAGATATCAAAGGAAAGTGTTGGACAAATTGTCAACAATTTTTTAGGTATGCGTAAATCCCTGTTCAAATTGGCTTCCGCGCGATCCTACAATTGATCAAACTCATCAACGAAATGACTCTGAGCAGTATTTGGAGCAGTTCTATCGTAACTTACACGAGTTTTTGCTCTGTTATGTGACATTAAAAATATAATGGCTTTATTATTTATTGGACGCCAGTAATTGACAATCAGCTGGGCTGACTGAACATGTTTAACCGACACTAAAGCGTGTGAAGGTACAACAGTCAGATTGCGATGTTATGACATTAGTATTTTGGGGCTATCTCATCACCTAAAATGCAAAATTTTTACAGGAGAAGCAAAAAACGTTATAACTTTTAAACTACAAGGAACATTAAATTCAAATATTGGAATTGGATCAACAAGCCATCAGTGGAGAAAACTCCAAAAACTAAAATGGTTAAAAACGTCAAGTTTTTGAGCAATTGCGAAAAAAACAAAAGGGTTTAACTACAAGTTTAATATTTTCTGAAACCAAAATGGCTTAACAAATAAAATAAAGACGGGTCTTAAAAATAGTAACAGTTTTTTTTTTCGAAACATAATTTAATGTAAAAGTTTTAAATAATTTAAAATAGGAAACAAAAACATTCCTGAAAACTTAAATGACAAAAAAACGAGTAATTTTTAAGTAATTCCAAAAAAACAAAACCGCTAACTACAAACTGAATATTTTCTGAAGCCAAAAGGGCTTAACTACAATGGAACACTTAAAAGCCGAAATGCTAAACAAGTCAACTCTTAAATAAGAAGAATGCGCTGTTTAAGCAACACAATGAATTCGAATTGCTTCCGAATCTACCGTTTTCTCTAGATCTGACTCTGTTACTACTCATTTTGTTCAATATTCTAATTTTTTCCCGTCGCCGAAACCGTATGACAATGACCATTTTTATTTTCTTCGGTTATTTTTAGTTGTAATCTATTTGAACACGAACCTTATATAATCAAAATTTTTTATTTCTATATTTTTTTTTTTTAATTTTAACACCTTAAACCTTCTTCCTTATTTCCTAGTTCCATCACAATAAAATTTTAAGTTATTACTATTTTTAATTCGACACAAGAGCGACAAATACAAAACTTTTTATGCCGTTTTTATGGTATCTTCGGAGCTTTATGAACTTTAAAGATAATATATAGAAGTCTTCGGGTGAATATTAATGGTATATATACCATATATATATATTTTTAATATTAACGTAGGCAGTTTTTTAAGTTTATTTTTAACGGAAGAAAGCTTTGCAGTTGTACAAAATTGAAAAAAGTGTTTTGTATCAGTATTAGATATATAAATATATATTAGTGTGAGTCAATATTTTTGCCTTTTTTGATTTGTTATTTTATTCATTCTAATTAACTTTGCAAAAGAAACCGTAGGTGTAAAACGAATTTTGACCCTACATTTTCAATCCTAAATATAATGCTAACGGTAAGCTGTAGTGAAAAGATTTTACACTCCACCAATTCCGCGAAGTCTCTAGAATTTTAGAAAATTTAAGCTTTTTTCTTTAAATTGATCGTGGAGTTGATATTTTGAAAAATGTGTCGCTCAAAATTTTGGTAAATTTTTACAAAGGAATGCAATTGGAGGAGTATAAAGCATTTCCAATATAGCTTGCCGTTAGTTTTATATTTGGGACTGAAAATGTAGAAAATTTTAGTTAAAAAGCAGCAAATTTTGAACAAAACTTCGGGTCAAATTCCGGAGGGTAGTAATTAGTTTTAGACATATTGTTTCTTTGGGGAAGTTCCTTAGAATATCCCATAGAACTAGAATCGCGATGAGCACTTTTACATTTTTTGTGCAAGGGGAAATTATAAACAAATAGAAAGTTTTGGAGGAGTTTTAAATAGTTAATTTGATTTTTTGTCGGTAAACCACAACTCTTAAGCGGGATTGATAAGAGCTTAGGCAGGCATTTTATAAAATCTATGAAATAGTGCCTCAAACTCAATTATTTTTTTTTTATATAAAAACTTTTGAAAGTGGATAACTTAATTGGATTAATACAAAAAATAATCAATGAAAATGGTCCTTCGTCATAGGTTTTTGTCGACGGAAAAATATTTGAATATCAAAACAAAAGCTCAGTTCATATGCTTTTAATTTAAATCAATTTAGAAAGGTAATTTAAAACCTTTCAATTTTTTCCTTTTTCTCAAAATCACAATTAAAAATGAGCTTGTTTTCTTGTTGATAGGCTTGATTTTGGAAGATTTTAAGTGTTGTTTTTATTTTTTTCAGAAATTATGGTAATACATCCTTATAAATTCGATATTTCCGAGGAAAAAAGACAACTTTAGAACTTTGTTTAAAAATAATAAATATATTAAACATTTACAACGTATTCCTTATAAACGTTTCATTATTTTATTAGAAAAAATTTTAGGAAAAATCAGTGTCAATTTTTAGATGCTAAAAATGAATCAAATCATATTTTAGAAACATGTTAACCAAAACTTTTTAAAATGTTCCAATAAGCTCCATCCTTTTCTGCATTCTTTGCCACCAAATTGACTTATTTGTCATTGCCGAATTAATTTGTGATATTAGCTTTTAAGAATTTATAAAAAGATTTTTAATAAGAAGAGTTTTGTGTTGACATTTAAAAACTGATTATATATCATCATAATTTTTTTTCAACTTTTTTTTTTATTTAAGTATTGATTAAATGAGGCATTTCGGCAGTTGGTTTTTCTAAATCATTACTGATACTAAAAATATTTTTGAAAAATCCATTGTTTTAAGTTTTTGCCGTTTTTATATTATAAACTATGTCTATGTATAATTTTCGTGTAAACTTTTTTCAAAATAACGAAATTTGTAAAGTTTTTCTTAACTTATTTTTAAGTTTTTGAAATTACAAGACGATTTATTTGATTTAAAAGGCTAATAATTAATTTCCCAAACTATATTTTCATTGATTTCATTAATAATTTTCTAGAAAAACTCCTACTTATGTATACCAAGGGAGAAATATCAATATTAGCGACGGATTTTTTTGCATATTTTGTATAAATATGTGACCGATATCAATCATTTCATTTTTTTCTTGTTCAGATTTAAATAATTTAAAAGAAATATTTTAAGTGAAATTGTTGTTGTTTATTAATTTTAAATTCCGTGGAAAAAGAATTACATATTTATTATACCTTGAACTTATATCAAATTTCTATGCTTTGCACCCAAAATTAATTTAAAAATTTTTACTCAAAATTATTTCAAATAGATAATTTATTCCAAAATATTTTAAAAGCTACTTATGTAGTTTTATGATGATGTTCATATGTATTGCGAGAAGATATTCTACCAAGAAATTTATATTCCGTGAAATTTTGAAAGCAATTAATGTATTTAATTTTCTTTTATTACTTTTCACTTCAATTTTTTATCAATTTTTATAATTATTATAATTAGGTTTTAATATATTTTAATGGAAATATTCATTTATGAACATTTGTTTTCAATTATTTTAATATTTATGAATTTTTCTTCTTAATCACCCGCGTTTAACCGTTTTATTTCCACATGAAAGTATGACGCTTAACAAAAATCGCTACATTCGCATATGCCAAAAATTGCCGACGTTAAATTTATTTCATTCGCACACGTTTTTTTAGCAGGCAGAGCTTTACTTTCGAAAATTATTCAACGTTTATTTTCACTAGACGAACAAAAGCCGGTTTAACTTAAGGAAAAAGAAAAAAGTTTCACATCAAAACTTTAAGGCACTTGTCGATGGGTCTCCCCATTAAAGAGAGTGGCGAAATGCAAGAGAGTGAGAGAAAGATACTCTTGTTGAAATCTCACAATTTGCTCAAATTCGAAAATTGTAAATCATTTTGCCGGTTGCCAACAATTTAACGGTAGACGAGTAAGTGAAAGGTTTTAATAATCAAATATTACTATCTCTTTCTTTAGCATACTCTGGGGCTGAGGGTTAAACTCCGCCTTTCAAGTGGTAGCTGTAAAGAAGGAAAGATTGATGTTTTGGGGTGTTAAAGTGTAATGTATCTCTACTCCATTGTTAAACAAAAAAGGAGCAAATGATTCGCAACGATATACCGTTTATTTTACTATGTGTATATGTTTGTATGTATTTATTGTAGTAGCAGTAGTTGCATATAAAAAATTTATTTTATTTTACATTTTTTTTTTTTGCAATTTTTCCTTGATTTACATTGAGCAAAAAACAAAAAAAAATTAAAAGGAATCTACGTAAACAGGTAGTTGTTGGTTGAGTTAGTGTAAGTGTCATTGCCTGTTTTCGGGTATGTATGAGTAAGTGTTTCCTTGTCTGTTTGTGGCTGTGATATGTTGTCCCTTTAAATCTTTTGATGCTGCTGTTGTTGGATTTCGTTTTGTAGGGAAACCAATTCCTTGATTTTCATTTTCTTGTCATTCTGCTAAACATCCGTTTCATTAAAATTCAACCTTTCTTCCCTCTACTAATGCTAACTTATTTTAAATAACACTGGTCAACAAGAGAAATTACTTTTGAAGTCTAACTATTTAGTTTCGATGTATTATGGCCCCATAAGTACAAAAACACCTAAAAATTTAAAATTCTATGGATACGATTATTTTTATTTTTTCTAAAATTAAGGATTTTGACAGATGTCGTTCCATTGATTTTATCATATCTTGGGAATGGCCAGTGCTGCCAACTTTTTATTTCAAATAAGCCTACATATGAGGAGAAAAATCCCTTTTTCCCCTACATTTGAAAAACAAAATCCCCTACAATTGCAACTACGCACAGTGGTTTACGTACGCTTTTTATACCCTTCGCCACCATAGGTGGAAAGGGTATTATAAGTTTGTGCTGACGTATGTAACCAATAGGCTTATAATCACTTCCTGAGTCGATTTAGCGATGTCAGTCCGTCCATCCGTCTGGCCTGTTGGCTGGACCCCCATGTAATCCTTGTAATCAAACTACAGGTCGCAATTCTAAAGATAATTTGATGAAATTCGGCACAGATAATTTTTTGGCTATTGAAATTCGTCAAAATCGGTCCATTATTTATGGCACCTCCTATAGGAGACACTTCCCGGAATCGATATATTGGCCGCAAATATCAAAATTTATGTAAACTTAACTTTATGTAATCTTAAATCACTGTTCCAAATTTCATTGAAATCGGTCCACATTTGACCATAGCTCCGATACAAACTCTTCTTGAAAAACGCTGGTTGGCTGGACCCCCATGTAATCCTTGTAATCAAACTACAGGTCGCAATTCTAAAGATAATTTGATGTAATTCGGCACAGATAATTTTTTGGCTATTGAAATTCATCAAAATCGGTCCATTATTTATGGTACCTCCCATAGGAGACACTTGCCGGAATTGATATATTGGCCACAAATATCAAAATTTATGTAAACTCAACTTTATGTAATCTTAAATCACTGTTCTAAATTTCATTGAAATCGGTCCACATTTGACCATAGCTCCGATACAAACTCTTCTTGAAAAACGCTGGTTGGCTGGACCCCCATGTAATCCTTGTAATCAAACTACAGGTCGCAATTCTAAAGATAATTTGATGAAATTCGGCACAGATAATTTTTTGGCTATTAAAATTCGTCAAAATCGGTCCATTATTTATGGTACCCCCCATAGGAGACACTTGCCGGAATTGATATATTGGCCACAAATAATAAATCTTAAATCACTGTTCCAAATTTCATTGAAATCGGTCCACATTTGACCATAGCTCCCATACAAACTCTTCTTGAAAAACGCACTAAATGAGAATTTTACATTTATTTTTTGCATACATTATTTTTGTAACAACTGTAATCAATTTGCCAAATTTCGAGATAATCGGTCCACATTTGACCCTAGCTCTCATATAAGTCCAAATGACGGAAACAGCTTAAATATATAAGTTTTGAGAAAATGTTTGTATGATGGCAAAATTTATCAAATATTTTTCATTATACAGAAAAAATAACACCTTTGACCTTAGTGGTGAAGGGTATCGTATGGTCGGGCTTGACCGACTATAGCACTTTCTTATTTGTTTTTGGAAATAATTCTGTAACCTTTAAACTATTGGAGATATTTGAATGAAATTGGGAAAGTTGCTAGTCAAAGAGTTGAGGGATCGGGAGAGTGATTTATGGACCTTCAATATTGGTCACCTCGGGTGGATTAAAAAACAATTTTAAAATTAAGTTGTCCTTGAAAAGGTTATATACTTTGGCTTTCGAGATATTTGGGAAAATGGAATTTTTTAATTAATTGTTTACCTATTTTTATACCCTTCACCAATAGGTGAAAGGGTATTATAAGTTTGTGATTCCGTTTGTAATTTTTTTATTAGTGATCGTAGTCCCCATAAAAATTATACCGATCGACTCAGAATCGGGAGGAGAATCGATTAAGCGATGTCCGTCTGTCTGTCTGTCTGTCTGTCCGTCTGTCTGTTGAAATCAAGTTTCTGAAGCCCCTGGAGGATGGACTTACATAAATTATATATCAGATTTTATGAAGTTCTCTCGCAATGAACGCTATTAAATTTCATTAAAATCGGTTTATAAACACCGAAAATATCGAAAAAATACCAAAAATTAGACGAAAATTTGAAAATTTTTGATTGAAACACACTTTTAAATAACAAGAGAAAAAAGATACTCCTGGTGTACATGTGATAATATGTTATATATCAGATTGTAGGAAATATTTTCCCAAAGCACTCTGTAAAATTTTATCAAAATCGGTCCATAAACAACTGAGATATCGCCAAAACACTGAATTTGATGTATCGCAAATTGCCCAAAGTACACATTAGAGAATGTTTGTTGAAAAAATTAAATGCAGAAATAGGAAAAACTATCCTCCTTTAGTACGGACCTACATAAATTTTATATCAGATTTTAGGAAATTCCCCCGCCAAGCACGTTATTAAATTTTATCAAAAGCGGTCCATAAACAATTGAGATATCGCCTTAACACTACATTTGATGTACAGCAAATTGCCCAAAGTACGTGTCTAAGAAATTTTGTTTACATTTTGTAAGTATTGTTTTAGCGATATCTCAGGTGTTTATGGACCGATTGTGATGAAATTTGACATCGTTCTTTGTGTGAGGATTTTCTAAAATCTATACTCCACAAATCTGATTACGAATACCATTCAAATTGTACCGATCAACTCAGAATCGGCAGGAGAATCGATTTCGCGACCTCCGTCCGTCCGTCTGTTTGTTTGCCCGTCCATCCGTCTGTTTGTTTATCCGTCCGTCTACATGTCCGTCCGTCTACCTGTCTGTCCTTTTTTCTGTTGTAGTCAAGTTTTTGGAGCTCCTGTTTTGTCGATATCTCAGATGTTTATTTTGATGAAGTTTAATAGCGTCCTTCGCAGGGGATTATCTAAATCCTGATGCATTCTGTAATTTGTGGTAGATATAATTTAGCGTTTAAGCGATGGTGTTTTGATCGACAATGTTGAAATTCAGGGTGGGACAATTCAGGAGCTCCACAAATCTGGTTTTAGCAGACAGACACACTGCATTTATCTTAATTTTGTGTCTGACTTTTGAACATTATGATAACATTTGAGAATGTATTATATATCAAATTATAGGTAATCTTCCTAGGAAGTACAAAAATGCAGCTAATTACATGATATCCGTTCAAAACCTACATATGTATGTAAGTATCTCACATATCAACAAAAATTTAAATTTTTTAATTGCAATTGGGAGAAATCCGTTCACGTTTGACAATTGATCCCGTATAACTTCGCCTAAGGCAATCCCTTAGTAGCTAATAAATGACAAATTATAATAGATACGATGATGACATTTAGTATAAAGACGTTGTACAATATTGATATTCAGGACAATAGCGCCTAAAATAAACTTTCTAGAGGGACAATATTTGACAAAAGTATTTCTGATCTCTTGAAAAGTTCGATATTGAAAATGGGCGAGCTCTATTCACATTTAGTGAAATCTCCCATATAAACCCGACCGGGAATCGATTTAATGCTGATAAATTAAATCACATTAAAATTGCACAAAGAACTAGAGCAAAACTTTCCAAACATCCATCGGACAGATCGAAAGAACTATACATCCCAAATATTATTGATGAAGTGTTCATTTTAATTAATTAACTAACTTCAAATTAATAAGTAAACTTTTCCGACAAAGCTGATAACCATCCATTCAAAAGCTATATATTTCACGTATGTATCTAAAACTAAGAGTGTATAATTTTAAGGCTTGTATACATTGACAATCATTGTTAAAGCTTTGACCTAAATCAGTCCGCTAACTTCAGAGTTTTACATAACTAATCAAGAACTTTTACTAGTTGGATAATTCGTACGAATTAAAGTGCGCAACCCTCACTGGGCACAGCGTTTTTGGGTTGCATGTCAGAATACTTAAACTTCATCAAATCGATGTGCTATTGCAAATCTAAGGGCATCTACATTTTGAAGCATCTTTTCTACATGGTTTATCTGGTCTATCGAACTTTATTAAATGTTCGTAAAATATGTGTCTATTTTATTTCGAAGCTACTGGCTGGCTTAAATATGCATTCTCTACTTGTAGTCTAGTAATCATTATCTTTCACAAAGGGACCACTTTAGAACCCAAGTGAAGCTTCCCTAGACATCAGCCACCTGCCCAACCTAACCTTTGGGTGCATAACTATTCTAGATGATGACGCCACCAAAAAGGTTTTCTTTTTCCGACTTTTAATTTTAAAGACTCTTTGCATATAATACTAGTATAACCAAATATTGCTACGAATTACATTAAGTACTTTTGGAACACCATTGGTGAAGGGTATCCAAGATTCGACAAAGCCGAATATACCACTCTTACTTGTTTAAGCTTTTTTTTTTTATCTGGCGGACTCATTTGAGGTCATAGAATTTCTTAAAAATACTCTTTGTATTAAAAAATTATAATAATAGACTGAACAATTTTTGTGCAATATTTTTTTCGTTTAAAAGTTTGGTTTTCGTTTAAAGTTGAAACATAAAAAAATATCGAGTTTTCCCCTAAAAGATTTTTACATTTTTTCAGTTATAAAAAAATTTTTTTCTTAAAAAACATAAAAATATTTGTAGAATTTTGAAAAGAAAATATGCGTGTAAAACAAATTTCTGGGGCCAAATTACGGCATTCGATATCGATCGAAATCTTAGATATTTTTAAAACATTTGTGTAGCATACTTTAAGGATAATCAAAATTAATCAGAAGATGCACAGTTTACTGTATTTTTTGGGGTTATTTGCCAGAATACGAACAATAGTAAAAGAGTTTTAATTGAACAATATATAATTTTAAAAACGAATCAAAATCGATACCAAATTTCAATAAAATTTTTGCATCGAAGTAACTTTGATCATCCCCAAAGTATACTTCACAATATTCGCTTAAAAGTGCGAGTTTTCTGAAACGTATTGCAAATAGTGTCAGTGTTGCCATTTTTGTAAAAAAGCACATTTTTTGAGTTAATTCTTTCCCAGGTTGGGAATCGGGGAATTTTTCAGTTAAAATTAGGAGTTTTTTAGTCTATTGCTTTAAGATCTTATTGGTCTACACAATTGCAAAATTGCATTGTGATATCTTTACCTATGCCATATCCACAGAATACCAAAGATTGAAATTATTTTCTTTAAAAAAAGTAGCAAAATAATATTTTTATACCCTTCACCACCATAGGTGGAAAGGGTATTATAAGTTTGTGCTGATGT
Organism: Stomorhina lunata; assembly: GCA_933228675.1. Taxonomy (NCBI): domain Eukaryota; kingdom Metazoa; phylum Arthropoda; class Insecta; order Diptera; family Rhiniidae; genus Stomorhina; species Stomorhina lunata. The sequence continues at coordinate 90,542,908 of OW121740.1, read as the reverse complement.
ATGTAACGCATAGAAATATTTGTCTTAGACCCACCTTTTAGTATACCAATAAGCTTAGAATCACTTTCTGAGTCGATTTAGCGATGTCCGTCCGTCTGACTGGCTGGCTGGACCTCCATGTAAACCTTTTTATCAAACTACAGGTCGCAATTCTAAAGATAATTTGATGAAATTTGGCACATATCATTTTTTTGATAATGGGACCATGGCTATTGAAATTGGTCAAAATCGGTCTATTATTTATGGTACCTCCCATAGGTCCACTTCCCGGAATTGATATATTGGCCACAAATATCAACATTTTTTCATGAAATTTAAAACAAATACTGCTTATGTAAACTTAAACAAAAAATGACTAAAACGCTCGTAAATCTAAAGATAATGAAAATTCTGAGTTTATTTTTTGCATACTTAATTTTTGTAACAACGTTAATCAATTTGCCAAATTTCGAGTCCATATTTGACCCATATAAGTCCAAATGACGGAAACAGGTTGAATATATAAGTTTTGAGAAAATGTTTGTATGATGGCAAAATTTAGCAAATATTTGTCTTTATGCAGGAAAAATAACACCTTTGACCTTAGTGGTGAAGGGTATCGTATGGTCGGGCTTGACCGACTATAGCGCTTTCTTACTTGTTTTGTTTTACGATACAAAGTGTAAAAAAATGAACGCACTTACAAACAATTTTTACTTAGTGTTGATCTCCTGGTCTTGAATCTCCCGATCCAATGATACTAAATGCGTATATTAAGCTTTAATACATAGTCTTTAAAAGCTTTGAAAATTTTGCCTCCCGTAGCATTTTTTACGCTGAATATTGGAGTATTGGAGATTAATGTGTGTAAATAAAGTTAATAAAGCTTTTAAAGCAATATTTAAGAACGTATCTGTCGGTAGCACAGTGGGCTCTACGGTGGGCCAAAATTGCCCAACTCGAGAATGTATAACCTTTGGGTCCGTATAACTTTCGCCAATTTGATCCATTCCGAAAGATTTTTACATTTACGAAAACTTCTTAAAATAAATTAAGAAAGAACAGTTTAATGTAGGGTTTATATAACTCAAGTGGCTGACGATTGAGTGAAATTTACATGTGTTTTGTTATTGTATCAAAAACAAAATACATGTAAATTTCACTCAATCGTCAGCCGCTTGAGTTATATAAACCCTACATAAGAGATATTTAAATTTTCTTTAAGCCTTGATAAGACAATTTTTTTCATTTCCATAGAATTTTAAATCTCGATCATTTTTATAATTAAGACCCACAGCAAATGAAAAAAGCAAGTAAGAAAAGCTATAGTCGATCAAGCCCGACTATATAATACCCTTCACAACTAAAGTCAAATATGTACCAACAACTAAGCAAGTTTTCCTTAAGTCTTACAGACATACATACATAAACTATGTGCTATTTTTTCAAAATTTCGAGATTTATATAATTTCCGGCTAAGGGCCTGATATGGGAGCTAGGGTCAATTATGGACCGATTGTTACCAAATTTTGATTATTGGTTTATATTTACAAAATATTTATCTGTGCAAAGTTTAAGTAATCAAATGCATTTATCTTTAGAGTTATTAACGTTTTTGTGCTTTTATGTGTATATAAAAGTTTTTTGAGAATGTGTCTTGTACGGGAGGTATGGTCAAATATGGGCCGATTTCTACAAAATTAGGCACACTAATTAAGGTTATGATATGCAATATTTGTGAAGAATATTATTAAGATACGACTAAATTTGTGGCTGTTAAGGACCAAAAACTCTATTCCAGGAAGGCATCCCTATGGGAGGTACCCGAAATAGTAATCCGATTTTACCCAAAAAGTATAGGGATCGTCCTTGGACCAAAATATGAACCTGTGCCAAATTTCATGGATAACCGGCCAGCCAGCCAGCCGGGCGGACATCGTTAAAACAACTGAGGGAGTGATTCTAAGTCGATTGGTATACCAAAAGGTAGGTCTCAGACCAATATTTCTATGCGTTATATACATCAGCACAAACTTATAATACCCTTTCCGCCTATGGTGGTGAAGGGTATAAATATAGTGGTGGTCAATTGTAACGAAAAAAGTGTCATTTTGTGGAGTAGTGTAATGTTTAAAGCATCCTTAAAAGTTTTCCTTACTTCAAAAAGAGAGAGAGCATTCAACGTTTTGAGCTTTTCTTTTGCAATTTTCCTTCCAAATGGCAGATTAGTGGCCTGACATTGTAACAATTTTTGATTGTGATTTGTATTCAATAGTGACGTTGTTGCCTTAAATCATCTTATTTTTTTCCCCGCTTCCCTTCTTTACATTAGATTCTCCTCATCTTCTGCTCCTTTTTCTTAGACTTCGTTATTATTATTATTATTTTATAAACGTATTCATTTTAATTTTTATTGGCTTTTTGTTCTTTTTTTGTTGCCTTTTGTGCATTTACAATTTTCTTTTCCAAGAGTTTCAGTTCGGTTTTCTTGAACAAGATTGGAAAATCGTTCTTGCGGTTTCACTTTGATTATAAAAATAGCAAAAGCAAAAAAAGAAAAAAGAAATTTTCTACGTGTTTTCATTTTTATGATGATTTTGTACATGTTTGGAAAACTTAATTTCGATCCAAAAAAACTTTGCGCTTAAACTTCTAAATCTTTAAAGGTAATCGAAAGTTTAAAGATTCTTCTATACCAGGATATAATTCTTGATCAGAATTAAGATTTTTAAAGCATTCATTTCCTAAAATTGTATACATTTTCTATTTTACATAGATTGTGAAGATTAGTTCCAAATTCTTGGAATTAAGCTTTTGTTAATTCCTAAGCATTTTATTACTTTTAATAGAGTTACTACCATCTGATATTGATTGGGCAAAACTTTACTTAATTTTAAAGATGTTCGATCACACGATTATCTACTATGTCCAATAGGGCGTCTCGAAAAAATAAAGTTCGCCGTACACCATCGAATATAAAGCATTGCTATGAGGTAGTTTCGAAAATTTTTTTTTTTAATTATTTTTTAATTTTTTTCGTGGCACATTGCGGTCGCCGAATACATTTTTCGTTATATCTTCGGCATTTACAGTCGGATCTCGACGTGTTATATATCGATGTTTTTGTCTCGAGGAGGCTAACAGCAAACTTTAGTCTTTTAAAAACATAATTGATTAAAAGATTTTAAATTTTTATAATTCTTGTTGTATGAGTTAAGATATCTTGGGTAGGTACTATGTAGAAGAATGTATTTAAGGTTAATGATTAATATCGCAAAACATTGGCCTTCGTTAGACAAAAACATCGATATATTACACTTTAAGATCCGACAGTAAATGGCGAAGATATAACGAAAAATGTATTTTGGCGATCCCTATGTGCGGCAAAATAAGAAATTCCTTGTTTGTAATAGATCGGTTTGAAAAATCGAAAAACTTCCTTAGTAAAAGTTTAACGATTTTTTAAGAGCTTTAATTTTCTGATATTAGGGTGGTACATTAGGGTGGTAGGAACAGGGGTCTGATAAATAAATACTAGAACCGGATACCTGAGAATAATGACTATTAAAGAAAAATGTTGGGCTCCTCGGGACAAAAACATCGATATATCACACTTCGAGATCCGACTGTAAATGCCGAAGACATAACGAAAAATGTATTTTGGCGACCCCAATGTGCAACGAAAAAAATTAAAATTTTTTTTTTCAAAACTACCTCCTAGCAATGCTTTTTATTCTATGGCGTACGGCGAACTTTATTTCTTCCCCATATAAGTCGAGACGCTCTAATGTCCAATGATCTTGTGATCGAACATCTTAGTGCTTAGTGATTGAATCGGTACCAATATTTTTGAGTTCACATTCTTGATATATTAGTAGTTCGGAAAGTAGTTTCGTTTTTTACCCAACATAGCCTTAAATTGTATTTTTTCGAATCCATATCCACACTTGAGCCGCATAATCATTGTAATGATAAGCTATAACCACATACAGAATGCGTATGGAGAAAATATGTTGATAGTACTTAAGTTCCAGATTAAGTTTGAAAAGTTTCGATCCCACAATGTCAAAGATTCTTCATGTTCGGAAAGTCTGTTTAAAGCTCACAAAGAAACGATAAGGCCGTTAGTTGATTCATATTAGCGAATAACAACACTTGAGATCGATAAATTGTTTGTATTATCGATTTCAACTGTTTATAATCACTTCAAAAACTTCAGATATATGGGTTTCCCATTTAATGGCAGTGAAGGTTTGCTAGTATTCAAAATATGGCAAAAGATATTGATCTGTACGGCCAAATATAATGAAAGTGTTATGCATTACATTAAAATATTCTTACATCAGATTATATTGCTTCGAAATCTGTTGGTTTTGAGGTCGGCAACGATAGAAGACGAAAAATGTATCGTCCGTCAAAATTCTTCTGTTATCCTTGACTCCTTTTATATCGAACTCTATTGCGAGATGTTAGGCATACTCATTCCATGAATAGTTTGCTGCTTGTAACTCCGCATCAATTGACCTTCTCCACGTTCTAGCAGGTGCACCAGCACGACGGCCGCTTCCTTGTGGATTCCAACGAAGCGCTTGTCGAGCAATGTTGGTATTTGGCCTTCGAAGTGTGTGGCCTATCCATCGCCATTTCCGTTGACATACCTCTATAGAAGAAGGGATTTGGTTTGTAGCGTTTAGTAGATCTTCATTTCTTATTCGATTTGGCCACCATATATTAAGGATTTGCCGCAAGCATTTGTTTGCAAAGGTTTGCAGGCGCTTATAGATGGCATTTGTGCGTTTTCAAGTTTCGCAGCCGTAATACAAGATGGACTTGACATTCGAGTTATATATTCGTAAAATAGTTGTTGTTGATATTTGCCGAGATTCCCATATAGTTCGGAGAATGCCGAATGCAGATTTTGCCTTATTAATATGCGATTCAATATCCTCATTGGCGCCACCTTTTGTAGATACCAAACTACCAAGATAATTAACACAACCAATACCCTCGTTATCCACATTGATGTGTGGCGACGGGTTTGCGCCATAGCCTCCAGGCATAATCTTTGTCTTGGAGATATTGATTTCCAGCCCAGCTGCCCGAGATTCAACAGTAATAGCGCTAGTGTTTTCTTGAAGGTGAGCTGGTCTTTGGCTTAGAAGACATACGTCATCGGCGTATTCCAAGTCCTCGAGTTGCTTAAATGGTGTCCATTGGATACCACGTCTATCATTCAGTGCCGTGCGCATTATATTGTCGATGACAAGGATAAAAAGTATAGGTGATAATATACATCCTTGTCTTACTCCAGTAGTAACTTCGAACGGATTAGACAATTTACCTTTATGTAGAACCCGGCATTTAAAGTCCACGTACATTGTCCGTCAAAATTAATTGTCATGAATTCAAAATACAATAGTAAGTACAATTTTGAAGCTGGTACTATTTTAAAAACTTTGAGGTACTGTGGCTTAGTTGATTAATACCACTACTAAGTACTACTAAGTATAACATAATACCACTACTAAGTATAACATTAATACCACTACTAAGTATAATATGCCATTCACGCCAATACAGATTTTTGGAATTATTTATTATAAATCCTTTATCAACAATAAACCTTAAGCATTTACACGCCATCGATGTAAAATAATAAAGATGGCTCTAGAACACAAGCACAAAACCGAAAGTTTTAAAAGCACAAAATCGTTTGCGAACTTAATTAAGCATGTTGAACATCAGTTCAACGATATGTTTCACAAAACTTAAGCATAGATAAATCTGTATCTTCCTAGACAAGCTAAACTTTTGGCGCCATCCCAAGAGGTGCTTAGGGCTGTTCATAAATTACTTAAAGCTATTTTTGCAGATTTTTACCTCTCCCTTCTGGGTAACACATTTTAATAGAAATTCTTCTTCTTCTTCTGTTATCCTTGACTCCCAGTGGAGCATAGGGCCTCTTGGTTTCATTCATCAGGATGTTCTTGCATAGATTAGGCACCTCCAAAATCCTTGTGCCAGCTGCCGTAGCTGGGGGATTTCTCGCATGATTACCCCTTGGAGTAGTATATTCTGTTATATTGTTTCTTTCCATGCTTAAAACATCGTAAGTGCTAAGTCGATGGATGATGAGTCCAAAGACAAGAGCCACGTTTGTAAAGCGAGTCGCTCGATCCGAGACAGACACTAGCTTGTAGCCGCAACTAACATGTTGAACAGACGCTACAGTTCCGTACTTTACAAAGTACAATTATCTTAGACCCTTAGACCAAATACGTCGGAATGGCTCCAAGATAACTGCCTCCCACGTTGTCCCTGACCTAGAATCCCACTCGGGTTATTTACCGCATCTTCAACTAGGTTGCTCGGGTTTCCAGGATGTACCGCTAGGAGGTGTGAGTAGGAATTGAATACAGTTGTTACCTGTTAGCAGGAAACCCAGGCAACAACTGCATCCCATTTACATCCCAAATAGAAATAGAAATACACATACACACTGAGGAAATTATAACAGTAACTGATTGTATGTTGTTTAGGAAATTTTCGGTTATGTTGTTTTCAAATGAATATTTAATTAAATTTATATGAAAATTGATTTTTAACATATTTATACATTTGTTTAAAAAACAACCTACAAAAAAATACTGAAAATCCGTAACTTTTGAAAATATCAGTTGTTTAGTTTTTATAAATTTTTTCAATTATTGTATCAAATATAATTCGTATTTGTTTAATTATTGTTTTTCCTTAAGTATCTTAGGTTTGCCTAGTGAAGAAACTTTTTATAATACTGGCCGCCTATCACGGAGTATGGCCTAAGCAAACAACAAACTTTGTTTTGTCTGTTTGGTTTTTTTATGCCTTAAAGGATATAACCTTTTTATGGTTTCGTCTTTTATGTTAAGTTAATCACAAAACAAATGAAAATTGTCCGTTTTACGGAAATTTTATGTAGTTTTTTACCATTCAATTTTTTAAAAATAAATGAAAATTTCCGTTTTTTATACTAAAAATGTAGTTTAAATTTTTATCAGTAATTTTTTTGAAAACAACTGAATATTCCGTTTTTAAAACTGAAAATGTAGTTTAAATATTTGCCAGTTAAATTTAAATGAAATATTTATTGAATTTGAATGAAAAATCAGTTGACCGGTTTTTAAATGAATATTCTTTCATTTCAAATTACATTTTTAGTTAATTTTACTTACATAATATTCTGAGTGCACATAATTCCTCCAGCGTAACAAAAGTTTACAGTCCCTTCTGAAGCAAATTGTTAGATAATGATCCAGTGAGATACCGCCTGGCGATTCAAAGACTACTTCTTTAAGGCAATACCTATTCGCTATAGTTTTGACTCTTCGAACGATCCTTGAATGTGAAGTTAGGGTTGCCAGATAATAATAATTTTGAGTTTATTTTTGAATTATTTGCAATTTTTAAGACATTTATATATATATATTGGGTCTGGACCTGCATCCCGGTATTAAAATGAGTAAGTTGCTGTATAAAATTTTGGTTGGAACTATTTCTTTCATATCTGACTTATTCAAAATATTTTTAAAAAACTAACTTTAATATGGTTACAAAATTTGGTCAAAGGTATCGGTCGAACCTACTCTAATGCTTTTTTATTACATAAGTGGCTATAAAAATATTTTAATTTACTCGAATTTACTGTAATAAAATTCACATTTTTAAACCGATTTTTCTTAGAAAAATGATTAAGATATTAAAATTTTACTTTATATTTTTTTAATTACATTTTTAACCTGAAAAAAATTACTAATTTCGCACGAAAAAAACAATTTTTTCTCCATTAATTTCTAAATAACTCCAAAACGATAAGATTTACAGAAAAATTATACTAGAAAAATTATATTATGCATCTTCAAGTGTTTTAATTTTGAAAATCGGATGAGTCGTTCTCGAGTTAGGACGAAATAGGTCTCCGTACCTGACTAATTTAAGGGGAAAAATTTGCCACGCCCATAAAAAAAATCCAGATTTGATGGAAAAAAACCGACAACGGATCTGAGTTTTGCGCATCAAGATCCATATAGTCCGCATAGTTTTATTAAAAGGAAAGACAAAAAATGAATTTTTGCAGAGCAGTGTTATATATCTTAATTGAAGGCAATAGTAACCATAACATAAGATTTCAATCCCTGTTTTAGGAAAAACTTCTTAATACGATATTTATGATGAACTTCAAAAAAATTAATTTTTTATCAAATTTTTAAAATAATTCAAAATTTAAGGTTGCTTAATATGATACAAAGGAGCAGAATAGAACCCTGATGAAATAAGTTCCATTGTAGGTATAGCTTCGATTTGATAAAGGTCAAAGAAGAAATTTTTTAAAGCCAACAAGCTTCTGCTAAAGACTCTATAATATAAAGATGTTGCCCTTCCATACATTGATTTCGTGTTGATGGTCGTTTTGAAAACTCCATATATGTGTTTATGTGTTTTTCATTGTTCTTTATTCACTTTAATTTTACATTTGACAAAAAAAAAGAAAAAGGTATGGAGTGCAATATCTTTATATTATTTTGTCTTTGCTTCTACTTTAGTATATTGTACATACAAAAATGCTTTTATGATCTAAAAAGTACATTTTGGTTCCATATTTGGTACAAAATCAAGAAAGTGATTTTCCATCCTTGAGAACATAGGGTACCTCATCGAGAGAAATTTGACTCTGCATTAACGTCTATCTTCTCAAATTTTACAATTACACTGTGATAGATGAAAAAACCGACAAACGGCGCCCCCAGAGGGCTAGCACAAGCTAACTTTGCAACTAATGGCTAATAGGTGCCATTAGGACCACTCCATTTAAGGCTTAATTGAGATTGTCTGTTGATTGATTTAATTGCCCCCGATTCGGCGATCAGAATAACCAACCTCAAGTCATGGTCTCATTAGCCAATGGGGCACGCCAATAGTTTGAATTGGATACTTCGACCTATTTTTTAATATGATTATTTTTCTTATGGAAGAGAATTTTCTTCAAGCTTAAGGTTTCTTGCTGTATTCTACAGGCCTAAAATACGCTGCTAAGATACCACACGATAAATTAATAGGATATTGGTTTTTGAGATGTCAAAACAACTTCTGATCTTGCTCTTGAAAACCGGCCATCTCTAAATAAGATGACGAGATATTCCGCTATGGATCTCATTCAGATTCCAAATCATAATAATGTACTAACCAACATTATTGTGGATAAACTTGTATTCTGATTGCCTTTGTTGTAAATAATCTATATACTATTAATTCTGCTCGAAAAGATCTGGTTTCATAACTCCTGTATCAAAGCCACTCCTAAAAGAATCATTGATAGTCCAGAAATATTTCATTATTTTTCATCGATTTTCAATTTAATAAAAATGTTTACTTATGGAAACTTTCGGAGCTTATATTAGTTGTGTACGTTAACGAAACTACCCTCTACAATCCGAAGTTACCCAAAACACACACAATTGTGTTTCCTTACTTAATATTGGTATGAGTGTGAGTAATTTCATTTTCCTTTTTGCCCAAAGCTACTCAGACTTTTTCTTCAAGTAAGTCTCGATATATTTTTCAAGATTAATAAGTTGTGGACAAAAGTTTTGGTGTGTTGATTTCCCGTACTTTTGGGTAAGTTTTGTTATTTGAGAAAGAAACTCCTAAATTTTGAAAGATATCTTAATATTAAATAGTGTTCTAAAAAAAATATGCATTTACTATTTTAGACAAAATTTATCCATAGTGCAAGAAATAATTTATTTTTGTATCAAGTTAGTTTCTATAGATATGTCAGATACTATTATTTTAGAAATTATTAATTTTCAATAGTTATTTCAATCAAAATGGACTTTTAAAAAAATAGCTAAAAATTTAAAAGTTGACTCTCGAACGGTTTCTAATGCCATCAGACGGTATAAGGAAAACCTGAGCATTGAAAGAAAACCTGGATCAGGAAGGAAAAAAGGTCCTACAGTCGAGCGACTCTTTCGAAGAGCGCCTAACACTTCTTTAAGAAAAGCAGCTCGTACGGTTCTACGAATTTTCCACATAGAGTCAAAGCTTATGCTGGACTGAAGACATACACAGTCCAAAAGGTTCCAGATCGCATACATACGTACTGGCAGACTTTTCTCAACTTCCTGGTCAAGATTTTTATGTTGCTTATAAACGGGGCAATGTTCGGCAAGAGTTTCGCACAAAAAAACAAACAAAATTCCCTAAGAAGTTTCTCGTGTGGCAAGCTATTTGCAGTTGTGGCAAAAGAAGTAAAGTATTTGTGGCATCTGGCACAATAAACACAGAAATTTATATAAAGGAGTGCCTACAAAAACGGTTGTTACCCTTTTTAAGAGAGCACAGAGTGACTACATTTTTTTGGCCCGATTTGCCATCATGCCATTATGGAAAAAAGGCACTTGAGTGGTACTCAAAGAATAATGTCATTTTTGTACCACGAGAGGCCAATCCACCTAACTGTCCAGAACTTCGGCCTGTGGAAAGGTATTGGGCTCTGGTAAAAAAGGAATAGAAGAACACAGGAAAGATTTCCAAGAACATGTCCGATTTTAAGCGCAGGTGGAACACATGCTCCAAAAAGGTATCAGAAGCAACTGTAAAATCTTTAATGGGAGGGTTTCCGAAAAAAGTCGATAATTTTGCAAAACCCGAGTACTAAGTAAACATTTTAATGCTAAATGATTTTGTATAATATGTCATTATATTTGCGTATTTTGTAGAGTTTTTATATTAAAAGGTTTGATTTTTATTAAAAAAAATCCAACTACAAATTTTATTTAGAGCACTCTTTAAATGAAAATAATATTTTATTTCTAAAAATTTCATATCTAAATACATATATATTTTATTTACATCAATAGCCCAAATCTTCTAAAACATTGCTCGAATTTAGTTAAGGAGAACATTTTGCATTAATACTTTTTTGAATTTGGTGCTAAAAAATTTTCAATTGTAATATTTACAACAAAAATGTTTTCCACAAATAAAGATATTGATATTAGCTTTTTAAAAGAATGGAGCCCATCCTTTTTCGTTTTAATATTAATTAATTTCAGAATTTTCTATTTTCAAAGATTAAATACACATGATAATTTATCAGTCGTCGGACCATCGATTCACTTTGCAAAACTTTAAGCTGATTAAATTCTCACTTAAAACTTGAAAGTAACATTTCATGATCGACAATAGATAGAAATGTATAGAGAATTAACTACTACAACAATAACAAGAACAACAACAACATAACCAACAACTTTAAAAACGAATACAAGTAATAACAGCATTGGACTCCAAACCATGATGACGATGTTCATGTAGCGCAGGCGCAACATGAAATCCAGACATTCACAAAATGAGCTATAACTAAACTAAAACAAGAAAAAATAATCATGTTTTATATGTATGCATGTAATTCGAATACATATGAAAAAAAAACCTAAAATTTACTTATATATAAATAAGATAAAAACGAAGATGTTGAAGGGGGAAAATACATTTTTTCAATTAAACAAATAAATTAAGAACATGCGGCTACCAAAAGGGAATGTCGGCCGATGCTGTTCAAAACAAAAACATGCAATCCGAACATCATCCAACCAATTTCAACTGTTTCTTCTTGCTTTTTCTTCATCTTATGATTTTTGTATCTTATTGCTGCTGCTCGCCGTTGCCTTCTATACAAATGAGCAGCTATTGAGCCGACATTCGTAGTCAGTTGTCAGCATCATCAACATTACAGCAGCAGCAGCTTTTGGAAATAAAATCAAATGAACTACTCGTTTACTTAAGTAAAAACAGACGGACACATCAACCTTTCAAACCACTAACTTAAATACTACCGAACAAGTCATATTAACTTTAAAGGAAGGATAGTCATCTTAGTTTTAGTAATTTCTGAATTTCTTGTTGTTGTTTCTATATTTTCCTCATCTTGTTTCATTTCGATTTGGGATGTTGCTGTTGCTGCTGCCGATGATGATGATGCTGTAACAATCAACCGCCTTTTTCAGATACTTACAGACAAGCAAACGTATGGAATTGTATCCATGGAGGCCTCAGCGGTAGTTTAAATTTTTCAAATGTATGAAAATATCATTGGGATTAACATATACGAGGAGACAAAAAACATACAGCAATAATACTGCAGATTTAAATCAGAGTTGTTGTATTAATTTGTTGCTTCCAAAATGCAGATGAAGAAACATACATACATATATACATAACATACATCTATACATATCCTAATATGCAGTTGTGTCTTACATACATACAATAAATATACATATTGACAAATGCAATTGATATTATTCTTCTTAAAATATACCAGGAACTACGCAGAGCAAAGATGTATTACACAATATATGAAATATCTCACTCTTATAAAACCCCTTATGCAGATATACTCGTACTCGCACATTCGTAATCATCTGTATGACATTTTATCTTTGGCTTAAGCTTCTCAGTTGGAATAGTAATATCACATGTTGCATGCAACATGAAGTGGTTTTCCCATTTAATTTGGTATCATTTCATATGAATGAAGTTTTTCTTCAGTCATATATTCGTACATATGTATGTAAGCATGTAAGTATGTAGAAGAGTCACAATGTAATCTATTTTTAATATGTTATATATTTAAGGCGATTCTGTTATAATGTAACTTAGATAGTGTTTTGGGCTGGTCCATCTTTGGGACCAGCTGGGAGGAAGATTTAATTCGCCTTTCTTTCTTTTCGCGGTTTGATTCTGAACCAACTAGTAGCTATTAAAAGCGAGTATATCTTATATGACATAAGCAAGTCCTCTGTAGAGCTACATGCACGAAATCCATACTAACAGTCACTTAGTAAGTTCTTAAAGTCAAGACATTTGACCTACTACTACTTTATATTACTTTCTAAAGTTGAGGACAAAACCCTTTTTAGGAATAAGAGTTATATTAGTCATCGGAGTGCATTAAAAGAAAATAAGATTTTCGGCTAGCGCTGATCGCGGATTTTTTCTTGAAATTAATGTTTTTATTCCTCGCATTATCACGTTTTGCCATAGCATTAACAGTATTGTAGAGAAGAATAGTTTCCAATTCAATTGATTAAAGAAATTCTTGAGTTTTGTCTAATATGCTTTATCTAATATGTTTTATCGTAATGAATCGCACCTGTTTCGTTGTAACTGTACATAAAACGCTTTAAAGTTCTGAGAACGAAAAATTTTGTTGAATCTTTTCAAGATAAAAATTTTATAATGAAAATTTTTCTATGGAAAAATTTTATAACAAAATATTTTCTATAACAAAAATCTTATTATGAAAATTTTTCTGTAGAAAAAATTTTGCAATGAAAATTTTTCAATAGAAAAAATTTTATAACAAAAATTTTTTAATAGCAAAAGTTTTTCATGGAAAAATTTTATAAAGAACTTTTTTCTATAGAAAAAATTTTATAATAAAAATTTTCTATAGAAAAAATTATATAAAAAAAATTTTTATATAGAAAAAATTATATAAAAAAAATTTTTTATAGAAAATATTTTATAGGCTAAATTTTTCTATAGAAAAAATTTTATAATGAAAAGTTTTCTTTACAAAAAAATTTATAATTTTTCTATAGAAAAAATTTTATAATGAAAATTTTTCTATAGAAAAAATTTTATAATGAATATTTTTTTATAGAAAAAATTTTATAATGAAAATTTTTCTATAGAAAAAATTTTATAATGAAATTTTTTCTATAGAAAAAATTTTATAATAAAAATTTTCTATAGAAAAAAATTTATAATGAAAATTTTTCTATAGAAAAAATTTTATAATGAAAATTTTTCTATAGAAAAAATTTTATAATGAAAATTTTTCTATAGAAAAAATTTTATAATAAAAATGTTTCTATAGAAACAATTTTATAATGAAAATTTTTCTATAGAAAAAATTATATAATGAAAATTTTTCTATAGAAAAAATTTTATAATGAAAATTTTTCTATAGAAAAATTATTATAATGAAAATGTTTCTATAGAAACAATTTTATAATGAAAATTTTTCTATAGAAAAAATTATATAATGAAAATTTTTCTATAGAAAAAATTTTATAATGAAAATTTTTCTATAGAAAAAAAATTATAATGAAAATTTTTCTATAGAAAAAATTTTATAATCAAAATTTTTCTATAGAAAAAATTTTATAATGAAAATTTTTCTATAGAAAAAATTTTATAATAAAAATGTTTCTATAGAAAAATTTTTTAGTTAAAAATTTTTCTATAGAAAAAATTTTATATTGAAAATTTTTTTATAGAAAAAATTTTATAATAAAAATTTTTTTATAGAAAAAATTATATAATGAAAATTTTTCTATAGAAAAAATATTATAATGAAAATGTTTCTATAGAAACAATTTTATAATGAAAATTTTTCTATAGAAAAAATTTTATAATGAAAAGTTTTCTGAAGTAAACTAACTAAGATTTTAGATCTATTGCTACAATATTCCGTTGAAAAAAGAAAAGGGATATATATTCTGAATCCTTATAAAATTCTAAGACGATTGAGCGATGTCCGTCTTTCTGTCTGTATGTTGAAAGCACGATAACTAGTAAACGAAAGGAGCTAGGTCACTGAAGCTAGGCAAAAATATTCCTTAATTTCTGGAAAATGTAGAATATTTTTGTAAGTATTGAAATTGGGCAAAATCGGTTCATATTTGACCATAGTTCCTGTACTACCTCGTCTAGGCTAATCGCTTATTTGGTAACAACTACCAAATTATAACAGCTATGATGATTAAATTTGGCATAAAGAATTTTTACATAAGCACCCTGGGAAATTTCATAGAAATCGGTTCACATTTAACCATAGCTCCCATACAAAACACTTGCGGAAGCAGTCTAAATTCCTAAATAAATACATTTGAATGGCAATATATGACTGTAATAGCTATGGCCCCTAAATTTGGTACTATAAAGTCTTATGTGAATACCAGCCAGTTACGATCAGTCACCATTTAACCATAGCTCCCATATATGAAACTTACGGAAACACGAAAATACAAAAAGAAAAGGGGGTTTATGTCCGTCTGTCCTTCAGATAAAAGCGAGATATCGCTTTTACGAAAAGAGCTAGAGGGACAAAATTTTACAAAATTATTTTCGATATCTTGTAAAAGTGCATTGAAAATGGGCGAAATCCATTCACATTTAGTTAGAGCTTCCATATAACGCCCCGGAAATCACATTAATGCTGATAAATTGAATACAATTGTAATAGCTATGACGACAAAATTTATAATGGAGAAGTTTAATGCTACTATTGGTCAGTATATCAAATTTTATAGGAATCGGCCCATATTTGACTATAGCTTTCACATAAAAGTCACTCCCGGAAACCAAAGTTCAGAATTTATGTACGAAAAGTATTTAACAGCTTATTAATATACCTGAGACTAAAATTTTGGCAGAGTAAATACTAGGGAAACCACTAAGATACTGTTAAATATTTATATATATATATATATATATATATATATATATATATATATATATATATATATATATATATATATATATATATATATATATATATATATATATATATATATATATATATATATATATATATCTATATATATATATAGTACCTGGTAGACCGAGCCTTGCTCGGAGCTTTATAATAAGCATTTTGAGGAAAATTTTAAAGTTTTTATATATTTTATATTATAAAGTGCTAAAATAAATTTAGAGGAAAGACATTGTAGAAATATTCAGTTAATTTTGAATTATTTGATTTATTTTGTCCGACCAACACATAGTTTGCATAGTTTACAGTTTAACTCATTTTGAATAATTTTGGAAATTATTCATATCAACAGAAACCTCTGTCGACTCATGCGCAACAACTTTGCTAAAGATTATAGTCTGATCAAATGCACAGTTTACGATTTAATTCATTTTGAGTAGTTTTCTGTGGCGCCACCTGTCGGACTTATTTCAATTCATAAACCTTCTTCGGCTTATCCGTAACAACTTTGCTGAAGATTATTGCATGATCAAATGTACAATTTACGATTTAATTAATTTTTAGTAATTTTCAGTGGCGCCATCTGTCGGAAATTAGTATTATCAACTTTAAAACCTTCGCCGGCTTATCCGCAACATCTTCGCTAAAGAGCATAACACAATCAAATTCACAGTTTACTATTCTATAAAGAACATACATACAGACAAACATTCATTTGTTTAAAATAATACTAATTTTTCCCCCTTTTTATTCCCTAATTTCTAAAAGTTCCATATGTATATTTGGTACTTTTTTGGTGCCAATTGAATTCGGTACATTTTTTTAAAACGCATTTAACATAATGTATAATGTTCCTATTCATATTACTTTGGAGATGTTAAGTTATCATTTTATCCCTTTTTTACCCATTTTGGCTCCAAAATCAAAAAAGTACCAAATACGTGTTTCATGTTTTTTTTTACATCTATTGATTGCAGTACCAAGTTTCTTTCTATATTCTTTAGTTTAAAATATAAGAGTGGGTTAAAAAGGTGCCAAAAAAACTATTTTCACCCTTTTTTACCCCCTATCGGACATAGTTTCAAAAAAGTACCAAACACCTGTCCGCTTATTTTCAAAGCTGTTTAAAACGTAATTTTAATTTTGTTTCTATACCTATTACTTTAGGAGACATAGCATTTTCGATTTTTTCCCCTTTTTACCCGTTTTTACCCTCTTAGAGGTAAAAGTTCCAAAAGTCCCTTCTTCTTCGACCTATACATCAAAAAAGATACCCACTGTCCAAATTTTATCAAAATCGTTAGAGCCGTTTTCGAGATAGCCATTCTATATATATATATATATATATATATATATATATACAATTATTGCTCGTTTAAGAATATAAGATATATATATATATATATATATATATATATATATATATATATATATATATATATATATATATATATATATATATATATATATATATATATATATATATATATATATATATATATAATTCCCCGATAACATTCCAATTGGAACAAGGGGTACTTCTCTCAGACAATGAGCTGCATCCGATTCTATATTTTAGGTGAACCGCCGCTTTTTTGAAAATATTTTTTTTTTCAAGCGGATGACTAACCTGCTGTACCACTGCGGTTCATACTTTTAAATATTGAACTATAAAGCTACTGCAACCGAATTTTGTGCAAATATTTTACAAACAATACCAACTATCTTAATAATTTTTTTTCGATTTGGTCCACATTTTGAATTGGCAGCATCCTCGTAGATATGTTTCTAAATTTTACAGCACTTAAAGGTGGGTATATAAGATTCGGCGCAGCCGAATATAACACTCTTACTTGTTTTTTTATATAACCTTCTACGTTAAACTTTCAAAAATATTACTCTTTTGCAGATGACAGCGACAATTGTAATTGGTACTAGTTAAAAAATAGACCAACCCCTTTGAAAATTATAGGTAGGTAAAAATCTGCGTAAATAATATGTCAACAGCCCCCTATATACTAGTGAAAATAAGTTACAACTTTAATATATCTGTGGCAATATGGAAGAATAGCTTAAGTCGACATAAGAGAGAATTGAATTTAATCGTTTATTGAATTATAGAAGCAAATGCGCTTAAGTGTGTTTAGTTCGTTTTAAAAAATTCGGATTTTTGTTATGTACGTTTACTTTTTAGCTTAAGTTTTTTGAATTAATAATGCATTGATCAAAACAACTTATGTACACATATTTTTGTGTATATATTCAGATTTTATTTCATTATATAACGATTTCGCTTGACCTTGAAAAAATAAAGTCATTATTTTTAAACTTACTTACATAAAACCACACAGTATATATGTTTTATTTAAACAGAACCGCTTAACGCTACTTAAGGTCAAGTTCAACGCAAAATTTCAGTTTCGAAAAAGAGCTTAAGTAGAAAAAACGTAAAATCTTCTCAATTTAACAATAGTTTTTTTTGAATATTCATCATTCTTCTCTAATAAACATGATACCAATATAATAATTCATAAATTATACGCAGAAATCAAGCAGAAGAAAAATTATACAAAATCGATGATATTTCAAAACTTCAAGTTTTGACTTAAGCTATTCTTTCATATTGCCACAGACATAAGTACGTGTTTCACAACCACGTATTGAAAAGGTCGTGGTAGCTCATCGGTGACAGTAGAGTATTCAACTCTATTGACTTACTGTTGCATTGGGGGGTGCAAAAACTGATACTACAATGACTTTCGATTTGACATTTTGTTTCAGAATTTGCATTCCGTGTATATGATTAATAAATATAACATATAACCTCTTTCGAATTAACCTAATTGTATCTTATTCATTTACTATTATTTATTATTTTTAACATTACAAACTTTATCAATAAAAATTATTTTTAATATTTAACTTATTATTAAATGAAAATTGAAATTTATCTAAAGAAGTTTTATCTAATAACTTCCTTTATACATTTTCTCTAAATATCCTCTAATTTCATCATATCTTAACATAATTTTTAATAAATTGCCTATAGAATATTTAAGTAACAAGCTACAATTTTAGTCAAGTTAAAATATGAAAAGATTAATACAAGATGATCTTCTGTTGCGTGACAACATTTAAAATTTGTTCATTAAAGTAGATGTGAAGATAGTACGAGTACGAGATATGTATGAAGTATACGAGTACTAGGAAGCTGTAGCGGTGTAATCTAACTTTAAATTTAAAATAAAACGAAGGAGTCAAACAAAAAAAAACCCAGATCTTAAAGATCTTTTTCATTTGTTGCACAAGCGAAACTCATTTTGAGATTAATTTTCTTAAAACTAAAATAATGTAAAGGGAATCAGGAAGCATTTTATAAAATAACAGCTCCACCCGTGTTAACTGGAAAAAAAGCCAAGATATATTATATAGTGGACTAACTGACTCCTAACGAAGAAAATACATACGTTTCATTGATGGATGTAGGCAATGAACCAAAGACATATCAAGTTTTTTTATCTGTTTTAAAGCGCAGCCAAAGAATATAAATTATCCTCCGGAATGGGGACCAAAAGGAAAATGAAGCCAACCTAAGCTGAGATTGGATGTTCTTCGTTCATGTGTGCCGCTACTCATTTAATTTTCATTTTTATGGACCTTCTTAAAGATGTTTGTGTGAGTACCTTATGTGAAATGTGATAAAGTTTCCTTATTCTGTCTGGACTCCGGCTCTTGTCGTGGCAATTTTGTTAATATTTTTCAATTTGAGCTGTTCACGCAGCCATTTCGAATGCAGTGTTGAGTTTTAAATCTAAAGAAATTGTAAATCTATTTTAAAGAGCAAAAATAAACGAAAATAAAATGAAATTAAAACAAAATCAGCGAAATTGAAAAATTTCTTTTAATTTAGCATGAAACCATAAAAGGAGTTGTTTTAAGTATAAAATGTTGGAGCCTCTAATGTTATTTTCTTGGGTTTTCTTTAGGAAAATAACAACTTTTTGGAGGCTGTGAAATGAAAAAAAGAACTTTCAGTATATCCTATCTTGCCTATGTATGGGTTAGGCTATAAGAAGAAAAATAAAGCAATTGAGGCTTTATATTTAGAAGGCCCTTAATTATAGTTAATTTCCAAAGTAAATTATCATTGTGTTGGTATATTTTACAAGATCTAACTGAGTATACCAGTGTAGCTTTTTGAGATAAACAAGTAGCTTTTAATTATAGTACCTGGTTGACCGTGCCTTGCTCGGAGCTTTATGATAAGCATTTTGAGGCAAATTTTAAAGTTTTTATGTATTTTATTTTATAAAGTACAAAAAAAAATTTAGCGGAAAGACATTGTACAAATATTCAGTTAATTTTGATTTATTTATTTTGTCCGATCAACACATAAATAGTTTGCATAGTTTACAGTTCAACTCATTTTGAAAAATTTTGGAAATTGGTCATACCAACAGAAACCTCCGTCGACTCATGCGCAACAACTTTGCTAAAGTTTATAGTCTGATCAAATGCACAATTTATGATTTTATTAATTTTGAGTAGTTTTCAGTGTCGCTGCATAAAGTTGTTCATACCAACTAAGAAACCTTCGTCTGCTTATGCGTAACAACTTTGCTTATGATTATAACATGATCAAATGCACAGTTTACGATTTGATTCACTTTGAGTAATTTTAAGTGGCGCCACCTGTCGGACTTTGGTCATTCCAATTAATAAACCTTCATCGGCTTATCCGCAACAACTTTGCTAAAGATTATAGCATGATTAAATGTATAGATTACGATTAAATTGACTTTGAGTAAATATCAGTGGCGCCACCTGTCAAAATTTCTTCATACTAACTAAAAAACCTTTGTCGGCTTATCCGCAACAACTTTGCTAAAGATTATAGCATGATTAAATGTACAGCTTACGATTAAATTGACTTTGAGTAATTTTCAGTAGCGCCACCTGTCGGAAATTATTCATACCAACTAAAAAGCCTTCGCCAGCTCAGCGCTGCAACTTTACTAAAGATGATAGCATGATCAAATGTACAGTTTACGATTTAATTTATTTTTTTAGAAAATTTCAGTGGCGCCATCTGTCGAAAATTAGTCTTACCAACTTAAAAACCTTCGCCGGTTTATCCGCAATATCTTCGGCAAAGAGCATAACATGATCAAACTCACAGTTTACTATTCTACTTTTTGAGATGTTAAGTTATAATTTTATCCCTTTTTTACCCATTTTGGCCCCAAAATCAACAAAGTACCAAATACGTGTTCAATATTTCTTTCACATCTATTGACTGCAGTACAAAGTTCCTTTCTATATTCTTTAGTTTAAAAAAATAAGAGTGGGTTAAAAAATGTTTACCCTTTTTTACCACCTATCGGACATAGTTTCAAAAAAGTACCAAACAACTGTCCGCTTATTTTCATAGCTGTTTAAAACGTAATTTTAATTTTATTTATATACCTATTACTTTTGGAGATATAACGTTTTCGATTTTTTCCCCTTTTTACCCGTTTTTACCCTCCAAAAGTCCCTTCTTCTTCGACCTATACATCAAAACAGGTACTCACTGTCGAAATTTTATCAAAATCGTTAGATCCGTTTTCGAAATAGCCATACAATTATGGCTCGTTTAAGAATATAAGATAAGATAATTCCAGATGTGATAGCTTAGGGGGTGATAGTTTTAGAGAGCTTTTATATAATCTTCTTACATTATATTAAAGAGCCAAATTAGTTTAAAAGAAACCCACAAGGCGGTGTTCTATCTCCCTTTCTATAAAACCAAGCTTTAAACAAAATTGTAGTGTACCCAGAGGAGATTGCTGTTAACTAATATATGCTCAGTGTTCCAAAATTTTGGCCTTTGGATATCTCAAAAATTTTATGATATATTTGTTTGTACATAAGAAAAATGTAAAGGGAATCCGGAAGCATTTTGTAAATCTATATAAAACAAAACAGGTGCAAATTTTTAATAAAGAAAAGTAGGGAATATATGGGTTAAGGTTGTCACATACGCATATGATAAGTTCAGAGTACTTCGAAAAGGGCAGACGATAATGGCTATATAGAGCTTCTGGTGAAAAAAAGACTTCTAGATCGCACGTAGACTTTTACAAAATTCTTGCCATTCATGAGGTATCAGCACTATAAAATCATATTTCTTTTGAGGCCCAGGCAATTTGCCTGATATTGACATTAGCCGTAGCTAGTAAAATGCTTTTTGCTTTCTTTCACGATGTCATGTCTAATTGAGTTAATTACCAGACTGTCTTAGTAAAATTAAAAAAAAATCGAAATTAGTCGACTATTTGGGGTACCTGCCTTGGACCCCCATTTTGTCACCTATTATTCTTTTCCATGCCCAAGTCGTAATTCTATACAGAATTTGATTAAATTAAATGCATACATAATTTTTGTAAAAATTAAAATCAATTTGTCAAATTTCGAGATAATCGGTCCACATTTGAGCCTAGCTATCATATAAGTTGCTCAAGGTTTTTTTATTTCGATTTCCGATTTGAAGGAGAGTGGATTGCTTGTTTGTAATTTTTTGGCCAAACACAACACCGTTATTTTGTACAAACCGAATCGATGAAAGAGCTCAAGAGCATGACAAAAAGTGCATAACAGGATTATTATGCTTATTCTTGCAAAATCACAGCTATTATAGTTTCGAATTTTATAGCTTTTAACTTTTCTTTGTTATATTTTTTTGGTTTCCAGAAGTGATTTTAATATGAAAGCTATAGTCAAATATGGACCGATTACTATAAAATTTTATTTACTGACCAATAGTTGCATAAGACTTCTTTATTCTAAATGAAGTCGTCATAGCTATTACAATTGTGTTCAATTTATAAGCATTAATATGATTCCCGAGGCGGGTTTAAATGGGAGCTATAACTAACTGTGAACCGATTTCGCCCATTTTCATTACACAGATATCGAAAAGACTTTTGAAAAATTTTGACCCTCTAGTTCCTTTCATTAAGGCTTTTATCTGACATAAACCCCTATTTTTTTGTATTTTTGTGTTTCCTTAAGTTTTTTATATAGGAGCTATGGTCAAATCGTGACCGATTGTAACAAAATTTGGCACACTGGCTGAAATTCACATAAGACTTTCTTGTGACAAATTTAGTGGACATAGCTATAACAATTTATCATTTATTGTCATTCAAATGTATTTATGGTGGAATTAAGGCTGTTTTCGTAAGTGTTTTGTATGGGAGAATAGTTAAATGTGAACCGATTTCGATATTTTTTTATATGCTGCCTAGAGCTTATGCAAAACATCTATGGGGCTGTTCATAGATTACGTAACGCTCTTAGGGGGTTGACTTTTGTTACGGTAGAGGTATTCTGTATGCGTATTTTTATTAAAATGTATTACACAGGGGGGGAGGGGAGTGTGTTAAAAATCTGCGAAATTTGCATTACGTCATGTGTGAACAGCCCCTATATACCAAATTTTATCATCATAGCTGTTATAATTTGTCATTTATTAGCAAATAAGCGATTAGCCTAGACGAGGTTAAACGGGAGCTATGGTCAAATGTGAACCGA
Organism: Stomorhina lunata; assembly: GCA_933228675.1. Lineage (NCBI taxonomy): Eukaryota > Metazoa > Arthropoda > Insecta > Diptera > Rhiniidae > Stomorhina > Stomorhina lunata. The sequence continues at coordinate 90,519,810 of OW121740.1, read as the reverse complement.
TTTTGCTCGATTTCAATACCAAAATTTTCCAAGAAATGAAGAACATATATATCAAATTTCAATGACCTCTATACTTTCGTTAAGGTTTTATCGTGACGACAACAGACAGACAGACGGACATCGCTCAATCGTCTTGAATTTCATAAGGTTTTTGAGTCAATATTAAAGAAATTACAAAGGAATAACAATCTCAATACTATTCCACCCTATTCTTTTTGATGGTGGCTATAAAAATGGGCTATTCGCTAAAAATGGTATATCGATTAATATCGTGAACAGAATTCCTATTTGAAAAAAAAAATATTTGAAAGTGTTTTTAATGCTTTATCTATTAAGGTGATTTTGAAAGATACACTGAACAAACTACACGAAATTTGAGCGATGAGAGATCTTGAACTGTCAAAGTTGGGAAGTTACTGTTTGCTGTCGTCTTTCTAAACTTGAATCGGTTATAAAGACATGCGATATAACCTTAGGTTCAAAATTCTTATAAAAGGCCCTAAAACTCTCTATATATTATATTTTAATTTACCACTTTGACAGTAACATTGGACATTTTGAAGACAAACGCCATATGCAGACATTTAAGATGTCTTCAACTTTTAAGAAAAAGTAACGAACATCCAGTGGCGGTTGTATTAAAAACAAACATCAACTTAAATGGCATCAACAACAGCAGCAGCAGCCGCAAGAGCAACAATAAGAAAAACACAAACGACAACAACAGCACCCAGCAACATATAAATAAATCAACAGCAGCAGCACATACTCACTCGTACAACATTTACCCGTAACAGCAACAAAATCTCAACTTATATGAAAAATTAATTTACATTAAAAGACAATTTAAAATAATTTACTGAAATCGAGTTGTTGGCTACTAGTATTTCTTTCTTCCACTTCTTGCCTTTTTCAATCTTAAAATTTAAGTTTTTTTTTTCAATACTTAAAGTTGAAGTTAAACCTATATTTGGTTAAAAATTTAAATGCATTTTAAAGATTTAGTTAATTTATTCTTTTATATTTGGTACATATTTTTTTTGTTTGTTATTTCAAGAGTGTGTTAAGTCATTTTTCTTAACTTTATGTTGGGTTTTGAAAATTGTTTCTTTTTTATTTTGTTTTAATTTGAAAACATGCAACAAAAATGCAGTTTTAAATTAATTATTTTTTATTTGTTAAACTGAGTAAAAATAAAACTTAAAAAAAATTATATATTGTGGTTGTTAAAAATCTTATCGACACAATTTTTATTTATCTCTTAAGTTTTAACTTAACGAGAAGTTCTATAATTTTTTTCAAAATGATGATGGTTGAACCAAAATGTATCCATATCTGCATCTGAATATTACACTAACATCTACTGACAGACAAACGCAATTTCTTTAAAATCTTCTACTGTCATTTTTTCCGTTTGATGTTGTTGCTGTTTTGTATTTATTTCTTAATCTTCATCTCGATTTGATGATGATAAACGCTTGTCAGCTGTCATGCAGCAAAATGATACATTCACATCCATCCCTATGTACAGAACTATTGTACTTACTTATATACACTTTATGTATGTAATATATACATTAGATCGGCCCAGAAAGTGAGAAGTTGATCTTAAATGGAAGTAAATATTTTTTTCAATAAAAATATTATAATGCATAATTATACCCTTCACCACCATAGGTGGAAAGGGTATTATAAGTTTGTGCTGATGTTTGTAACGCATAGAAATATTTATCTTAGACCCACCTTTTAGTATACCAATAGGCTTAGAATCACTTTCTGAGTCGATTTAGCGATGTCCGTCCGTCCGTCCGTCCGTCTGGCTGGCTGGACCCCCATGTAAACCTTGTAATCAAACTACAGGTCGCAATTCTAAAGATAATTTGATGAAATTTGGCACAGATCATTTTTTTGATAATGGGACCATGGCTATTGAAATTGGTCAAAATCGGTCCATTATTTATGGTACCTCCCATAGGTCCCACTTCCCGGAATTGCTATATTGGCCACGAATATCAATATTTTTTCATGAAATTTAAAACAAATACTGCTTATGTCAACTAAAATCACTGTACCAAATTTTGTTGAAATCGGTCCACATTTGACCATAGCTCCCATACAAACTCTTCTTTAAAAACGCACTAAATGAGACAAAAAATCACTAAAACGCTCGTAAATCTAAAGATAATGGAAATTTTGAGTCTATTTTCTGCATACATAATTTTTGTAACAACTGTAATCAATCTGCCAAATTTCGAGATAATCGGTCCACATGTGACCCTAGCTCTCATATAAGTCCAAATGACGGAAACAGGTTGAATATATAAGTTTTGAGAAAATGTTTGTATGATGGCAAAATTTAGCAAATATTTGTCTTTACACAGGAAAAATAACACCTTTGACCTTAGTGGTGAAGGGTATCGTATGGTCGGCTTGACCGACTATAGCGCTTCCTTACTTGTTTTTGTAAAATTTTGAAAATGCCAAAATTTTTGTTTAGAAATTCTAACCATATGTGACCCGCAAAATAGAAAAGGACCTCAGGATAAAACCCGATTTTGTACAGAAGAGCCACTTTGAAGATTTAAATATTATTTTTTTACCCTTAGGGGACCTTCGGGACCTATGGTTGGTAAAATGTTTGGACTAAATTCGATTGCAGTAGCTTTAAAGTTCAACATTTAAAAGTATCTAAGCGGTTTCCCTAGTATGAACAAATATAGACCGATTCCTATAAAATTTGATATACTGACCAATAGTTGCATAAAACTTCTCTATTCGAAATTTAGTCATCATAGCTATTACAATTGTACTCAATTTATCAGCATTCATGTGTTTCCCGGGGCGGGGTTATATGGGAGCTCTAACTAAATGTGACAGATTTCGCCCATTTTCAGTACACGACTTCTATAATATATCAAAATTACTTTTGTAAAATTTTGTCTCTCTAGCTCTTGTAGCTAAGGAGCTATCGCACTTTTATCTGACGTACAGACGGACATAAATCTCCTTTTCTTTTTGTAATTTTGTGTTTCTATAAGTTTTTTATATGGGAGCTATGGTCAAATGGTGACCGATTGTGACAAAATTTTTCACACTGGCTGGCATTCACTTCCTTTTGTAAAATTTTGTTGCTGTAGCCCTTTTCGTTAAGGCGCTATCGCGCTTTTATCTAACGGACAGACGTACATAAACCGACTTTTCTTTTTGTATTTTTGTGTTTCCATAAGTTTTTTATATGGGAGCTATAGTCAAATGGTGACCGATTTTGACAAAATTTTGCACACTGGCTGGCATTCACATAAGATTTCCTTGTGCTAAATTTAGTGGCCAAATCTATTACAGTTTATCATTTATTGGGATTTAAGTGAATTTCTGATGGAATTTAGGCTGTTTTCGTCAGTTTTTTATATGGTAGCTATGGTCAAATGTTAACCGATTTTGTCCAATTTCAATACCAATAGATATAGAATGTTTTTACTAAGTTTCAGTGAGCTAGCTCCTTTCGTTTTGACAGACAGACAGACAGACGGCCAGACAGACAGACATTTTTGAGCCAATATTAAGGAAATTACAAACGGAATAACAATCTCAATATACCCCCCATTCTTTTTCATGCTGGGTATAAAAACACATAAGAAACTGCTATAGTCGGTCAAGTCCGACTATACGATACCCTTCACCACAAAGGTTTCCTGTATAAAGACAAATATTTGCTAAATTCTGCCATCATACAAACATTTTCTCAAAACTTATATACATATTTAAGCTGTTTCCATCATTAGGGTCAAATGTGGACCGATTATCTCGAAATTTGGCAAGTTGATTACATTTATTACAAAAAATATGTATGCAAAAAATTCAAATTCCCATTATCTTTAGATTTACGAGCGTTTTAGTGATTTTTGTCTCAAAACGCACTAAGTTTTGATATAAGAGTTTTTATGGGAGCTATGGTCAAATGTGGACCGATTTCAATGAAATTTGGTACAGTGATTTTGGTTTACATAAACAGTATTTCTTTTGAATTTTATGAAAAAATATTGATATTTGTGGCCAAAATATCAATTAAGGGAAGTGGGACCTATGAGAGGTAACATAAATTATTATTTTGATTACATGATTTACTTGGTGGTTCAGCCAGACGGACGGACTGAGATCGCTAAATCGACTCAGAAAGTGATTCTAGGATTATTGGTATACTAAGAGGTCCAAGACAAATATTTCTAGGCGTTACATACATCAGGACAAACTTATAATACCCTTTCCACCTATGAAGGTTAAGGGCATAATGATAATTTATCCTTTTGTTATATTTCTTTGGTTACCCAAATTAATTAGGAATATAATAAAAAATAATCTTTGAATCGTGAGACGGTCTAAGAGATATCTCATATATCTATATAAAAATATTTATATATGTATACAATAAAAAAGACTGACTCAACACGAGACGAGTATAAAATTATTTTAAAGTACATTATAAAAAATATATACAACAATTTACAATATTCTGTTGTAGTATCGAACAAAGTTTGCAACTGTTTACTCGAGTAGTAACATACATAGATACATATGAATGTAAGTAAATGTTACATTGATACATACATACATTTGCATTTACTTACATATTAATTTTTGTATACCTAAATGTCTATCTTTACTCGTCAAGTTCTGGAATTCCATCAACTCACAGACATTTTCATAACCATATTTTTAAAAATTACAGCAAAAAAAAAAAGAAATAAACATTCTAAAACTAAACCACTCTAATGACATTAAACATTTACAACACTTGCGCTTCTCCAAGACTTTAAATACAAATTTTTAATTTTTTATCCTTCTCGTGATGTTGCCATGACAAAACAAACAACAGCTGAATGAGATTTAACCGAAAAATATTTAAATCTTATTTAAATATTTCCAATTTTATGAAACAGTTTATGTTAACAAATTTCCTTTTTTCTTTATTTTCAAATCATAACGCCATTTTCATTTTTGAAAGTAAATATTCAACAACCGTTACGGCATAATTACAAAACATCTACTTTATTCATTAGGAATTTGAATTTAAAATCTTACATTTGCATATCTACGCAAATTAAGAAAAAATGTTTTTACGGCATTTAGCTTAAAGTTCACTGTGAAAATTTAATTAATTTTAATTACTGTTATTAAAAATACTTAATGTTTAATTACTCTTAAATACTTAACTTTCATTGAATAAAAGTGCATTAAGTATTTGATGTAAAGAGTCTTACAACAGGGACCTCCGAATTTTGGCAGTTGATAATGGTTATCTGTCAAATAAGTTGCCGTTTATTCTGCTTCAATTGGAAAATCACTGTGGACTGATATATCATTTAATAACCGTACAAATAGTGAACTCTTTTATCCAAATAAATGTTCTGTTTGGAAAACTTACTTCGCGAACAATAATCTTCGTTGAGGCTCATATCTGGATGATTAGGTTCGTGAATAAACAAAATTGTCAAAGTTGCGGCTTAGTTATCATATTCAGCCTGGATTCGAGCCCTAGTCACGGCAACATCAATTTCTATAATTACTAATTCCTGTTAAAGTTATTATTAACCACAGCATCCTCCATCGGTGGTAAGTCTATAGCAATAACACGCCGCACGGTGGTTCAGAATCAAATTTCATTGGCCAAAACCTATATTTTTTGTTGACATAGATTTTTAAAATTTTTATATCATCAGAAAGAAAACATATCAAAACTAAGGTGGCCAAAAAATTTGGTCAAAATATTCGCTGTAGTGGGCGTGGCATGCTGCTAAAGACAAGGAATTTTAGTTAATTTAGAAATGAAAGAAAAATTGTAATTTTCGATCTCGATCACGATTTCTTGAAAACTATTAATGCTACTGGGCTGCGGTTTTTTTGTTATGTTGGGTGGACTGTTGGTTTTAACAAATGGTATTTCCGCACCCTGTATAATTTGTGGTTAAGGTGTTATGTAATAAATTTAAAATCACCATATACTCATAAAATTTCAAGTTTAGTAGTGTATAACTTTTAAAAGGCAAAATGGAAACAAAAATTGGAACCACCCAAAGAAAGCCAAGAGTGTTCCCTTTAAGCCTATATATACTTTTGCACCCGCCCGGACCCGCCCGTAGAACACTTTTTTTATTTTAATGAAAATACTCAACATTTTTACAAGCAAAATTCTATCAAAATTGCTAGTAAATTTACTTTAGAAATCATTCACTGTCATAAATACAAATTGCAGATAGTTATTTCAATAAGAGGAAAGTTATTAGTGGTTTAAATTTTTATTCAAATGGTTGGTATCTTAAAAAAGCCCAATAAAATTTAAATACCATTAAGAATGAAATAAGTGACATCAGAGCTCAAATTTCAACACTAAAGCCATTAGAGTTAGAGATAGATGAACATCCTATTAAATTGAATTATCAATTAATACTTTCAATGATAGAGGGAAAAACTGTCCAGGCTTTGACTGATACAAAAGCTTCATCCAGCTGTATTATATGTAAAGCAACATCAAGTCAGTTAAACCAAGAGCCTACAAAGTCACTAGATAGTATTGATGCATTTGAATTTGGATTATCACCGCTACATACGAGAATAAGATTTATGGAACACATACTGAAAATTAGCTATGATTTGGACTTCGGATCTTCAGGATCAGTAAGAAATAATGACACCAACAAGGAGAAATGAAAATTGAAAAAGAAACAAGTTCATGATGCATTTCTCAAACACGGGTTAATTATAGATCAACCAAAACAAGGATCAGGCAATACAAACGATGGCAATACCGCAAGAAGATTCTCTTTGGAACTACATCTGATTTAACAGGTGTTGATATAGATCTCATTAAAAGATTTAAAGCAATTGCTGAAGTACTTGCGTGCAATAAACAAATTAATGCTAAAAAATTTGGTGATTATGCCAAGGAAACTGTTGCTATATATACATCCAAATACAATTATAGAAATATGTCAGCAACAGTGCACAAAGTGCTTTATCATGGAGAAGATGTCATTACCAATTGGAGATTTATCAGAGGAAGCCCAGGAAAAAAAATAAGGATTACAGATTTTACAGAGAACATAATACAAATGACGACTTATTTCCCATATTTTTAGCAACGTCTGATCCATTCATCTCTAGCATTCGAAGTAAATGGAAAGTAAATCCTTCGGACCTAAGTGCCGAAGTTAAAGCACTGCTACAGGACAACAGTAATACAGAGCAGAATATAAAATATTTACAAGAAATATTCCAGCCAAATAAAGAATAATTATATTTTGCATTTAACATTTGAGTGCAATAAAGTATACAAATATTAATATTAAATATTATTTTATTTATCTACAATCTATTTATGACTACAAATAAATATATATTTAAAGAAAAATTAAGTTACACTCTTTTATTTAAAAAAAACTAGGTAATATGTAAGTATTATTAAGCATAAATTAAAATTTGGGCCACCCTAATAAAAATACTGTAAATACCTCAACGAGAAATGGGGCACCCTAAGGATAACAAAATATTAAATTTGAGCCAAGTCGGTTAAGAGGAAGTGGGTCAGAAATGAGTTGGCAGATTTGAAACTAAATAAAAAATAAAAACATCGAAAATTGAATTTCAAGCTTAAATTTTTTAAGAACCACTGTACCGATCTTAATAAAACCTACACCCGAAATAGCTACAAATGTTATCTATTGATTAAAAAAAGAACTACTAAAAAATCTTTAATAGTTAAAAAGTTACAGAGTTTTTGCCAATGAAAAACGATTCTGAACCACTGTGCGCCGTCGATGTAAAAGAAATAAAATTGGCTGTAGAACAAAAATCAATATATATTAGACATGACATCGTTCAAATTCAGTCTCATTTATAAGCCAGAGTAAATGGAAAATTCAACATGATCTGTAATTAGAAAAGCCATTGCCGATATCTGAACGATATTATTATCTTCCACAATTAATTGGGTCTTTCAAAATAATAAAACATTTCAATTTCAACCCACACACATTTTATGTTAAATTAAATGATAGCTAGCGCTTAATGAAACCCCCTTTATGAAATATTTAAATTTTAATTAAACACAACAAATGAACATCTTATGAAAAGTGCAAAGTTGTGACTATATGGGTCCTTATCAAATTTTAGTAAAACCCTATACTCGGCTTGGCCAATTCAGTGACCGTTAAATTTTTTTACATGGGCCTTCAAAGTTTCCCAATATTATGAGGATGATTAAAAAAGGTGTCTTTAGTTTTTACCAAATAACTAATCAGCACTTAAAAATATCGCTTAACTATTTTCAGCAAAAATGTAGCCAAGAGTATGGAGAATATTTTTTGCTAAAACTTATGAAAAAAATGTATTTTAAAAAACTAAAGTAACGTCTACAATTTTCAAGATACATACTTTCATGAATGAGATTTGTTATAAAATACTTTTTTGTTACAATCATTCAAAATTTTGGGGTACCTCCCAAAAAATAATTTTCGTTTTCCAAAGCAGCAAATATACTTTATCTTTATGAAATTTAGGACAGACATATTTTTTTCGCAGTGGGATTATTGCTCTTGTCAGTATGTATTGATGATATTTCAAAGAAATATTGCTAACATAAACAGAAATCAAAAACAAAAATGATCCTAAATCTGAGGATAACACAAAAATTGAGCTTTTTGCTAAGGCACAAACTTTTGGAATAATATTTTCTGCAGAATCCGAAAATGATTTTAGTTTTTTTAGTTGGCTCTAGTTTTCGAGATATATTTTTTTCGAATAAGAGGTTTCAAACGACTGATATTAATATAACTGAATAACGACTTGCTCTCTTGAATAAGTAAGTACCTTTGTTGACCGAGCCTTGCTCGGGGCTTTATGATAAGCATTTCGAGGCAAATTTTAAACTTTTCATATATTTTATTTCTTTAAGTATAAGCTGTACCCTGCGCCACCAAAAAAAAAATTAAGAAGAAAGACATTACAAAAATATCCAATTAATTTTGAATTATTTTATTAATTTTGTCCAATCAACATATTATATGATCAAATGCATGGTTTACAATTGTATTAATTTTGAATATTTTGGAAATTGGTCATACCAACTTAGGAACCTCCGTCGACTTATGCAACTTTGCTTAAGATCAAGTGTGATCAAATGCAAAGTTTACTATTTAATTAACTTTGAGTAATTTTCGGTGGCGGTAACTGTTGCAAGTTGGTCATACCAACAAAAAAACCTTCGCCAGAAAACTTGATCAAATACATAGTTTAAAGGACATATATCTGGTGGTTAAATTTCAAGGGCCGAACTATTTAGGAAATTATTGCAATTTTATTTTATTATGATATATTGTTATTACTCAATTATGTATGGAACAAAATATTGGCCAAAAGGGCGCCGCGACCACGGCGGCACACCTCCATCCGATGGTCCAAATTTTCGATGACCCTGAGGCATAATGGAGGTTCTATGCTGTTAATGTGCCGAATTATCTCATCCTTTAGCTCTTGAATTATTGCTGGCTTATCGACGTACACCTTTTCTTTCAAATAACCCCAAAGAAAAAATACCAACGGTGTCAAATCACATTATCTTGGCGGCCAATTGACATCGCCATTACGTGAGATAACACGGCCATTGAACTTGTTGTGCAAAAGAGCCATTGTTTCGTTAGCTGTGTGGCAAGTGGCACCGTCCTGCTGAAACCACATATCGTTCACATCCATATCTTCCAATTCGGGCCATAAAAAGTTCGTTATCATCTCACGATAGCGAACACCATTCACAGTAACTGCCTGACCGGCCTCATTTTGGAAAAAATACGGCCCGATGATGCCGCCAGCCCATAAACCGCACCAAACAGTCACTCTTTGTGGGTGCATTGGTTTTTCGACAATCACTCTTGGATTCCCATTCGCCCAAATGCGGCAATTCTGTTTATTGACGAATCCACTGAGATGAAAATGTGCCTCATCACTGAAGATGATTTTCTTCGAAAATTGATCATCCACTGTTGCCATTTCTTGCCACCATTCTGCCCATTCACGACGTTTGGAATGGTCAAGAGGCTTTAGTTCTTGAGCCAATTGCACCTTGTAAGCGTGTAAATGCAAGTCTTTATGCATAATGTTCATCAACGACGAGCGTGAGAGGTGCAATTGCTGGGCACGACGTCGAGTTGAGGTAGACGGCTCTTCAGCCACACTATCGCGAACAGCAATATTTTCTGCAGTACGAGCTGTACGAGCATGCACTGGTGTTCTCACATCTTCTACAGACCCAGTTTGCTCGAATTTTTCCACGATTTTTGCGATTGTACGCACATTTGGACGATCAAATTGACCAAAAAATCACGAAGTGCACGATATGCATTTTGATTTGAACGCCCATTTTCATAATAAGTCTGGATAACTTTAACACGTTGTTGGATTGTGTATCTCTCCATGGTTCAAATTGAGTAAGTCTGAAATAGAGAAATGTCAAATTAAATTCGAAAAAAAACTTGGCGTTTAGGTGTGGTTCACATTCAACATCGGCCCTTACAATTTAACCACCCACTATAATATACATAGATACAGATATACCTATTACCTATATTACATTAAAAGTTATAATGTTACCAAAATTCCCCCCTTTATATCCCATAATTTGAAAAAAGTTCCATATGCATATTTGGTACTTTTTAAATACCAATTGAATTCGGTACATTTTATTAAAACGCAGTTAACATAACCGAAATCAAAAAAGTACCAAATATGTATATAATATTTTTTTTTTCCATATTTATTGATTTCTTTACGAAGTTCCTTTCTATATTCTTTGGTTGAAGATAAAAGTGGATTAAAATAGTACCGAAAAAAAACTATTTTTACCACTTATTTTTAAAGCTGTTCAAAATGTAATTTATATATTTTTTATATACCTATCAGCTTAGGAGAAATAACTCTAAGGGGGTAACGTAGCGGCAACATTTCCAAATGTCCCTTCTCCCTTAATCTATTTGGCAAAAAGGTACCAATTGGCCAAATTTTATTAAAATCGTTAGAGATGTTTTTGAGATATCCATTCTATACATATCTTCATTATATTTCGAAAGTGCCAAATTGAACCGTAATACCCCCTAGAAATGTTCTATGTAACATAAAAATGTGCTGTGCAAATTTAAGGGGAACACATGCCGCATCCGCCCACAAAGTGTTAAATTTTTTTGTACGGGAGTATTTTCGGTTTTGCCCAATTTTTTAACCACTTAAAATTAAATTATTTAAAAAGATATAAAAGAGAACTATAGTTGCTTTATTTTAAGTCATTAAAATTAAAAATTTATAAAGTAGTTTTGGAGTTATGGTAGTTTTTCCCCGAAAATTCGTGTTCTTGATGACACGCCTATTGATATGCAGCAAAAAAAAAAATACTTAAGGATAAGTAAATTTCAAAGTAAGACATGATTAACAATTCTATGACATGTAATTTAGTAATAATTTAGTTGAGTTGAATTAGTTGAATTGAGTTGAGTTTATAACAGTTTTTTTATACTAGTAAATCATACTTTTTTCTCAGGCCAGTTTTAAAAATCATTTTTTAATTTTTTGAAAATTTTGTTCATCAAATATTACAAATTATAAATTTGCTTTCCAATATCAAAAAAACAAACAAATGGGAGAAAAAAGTACCTGACGTACCTGCGATTAGAAATCGTGAAATTTTACGAAAATGCTTCTTAAATAGTACCAATGTTCAGCATTAATGAAAGTAATTCTGAATATTCGTCCCTAGGCTATGTATGTATATAGAATGGCATTTTTGAATTATCACTCAATATTTTTAAAAAATTAAAAAATAAATTTTTATAAAAAAATGGATTTTATTTAAATGTACAAAAAACTCAGAATTCGTTAAACATCCAGAAAATGTAATTTTATATTTTGTATTAACAAAATCGAACAACCCGTTCCAAAGATATGATAAAATCGAAAAAATATTGCAAAAATCAGCCAATTGAAAATCTAAAAATTTCTACCGTTTTTATAACACAGTACCACAGAGGTTGGTACACATGAGAAATGTTAACAGAATATGAAAATAGGCTTAAAATAAAGAAATACTTGTCTCGGCGTTTTGCTGTAGCACTTCAGAATTTTAAGAAAATCGATTTTAAAGATTCGAAGGACCGTGGAGGTTCACTTGTAACGTAATACTATTATAAAAAGTTCTATAAAAATAGAATGGGTGAACCGATTTAAATGCTTGAGCCAGTTTTTAAAAAGGGAATTAAATATGTATTTTTTGTATTTTCCGCTAGATGGCGCTTTAATTTTCATGTAAAATTGGCTTAGAACGTTAAGGCGCAGATAAGAAGTAATGACAAACTTAGAAACGATCGACCGTCATATGGTTCAAATCTCAGATGACTTGTTTTAATTTTTATACCCTTCACCACCATAGGTGAAAAGGGTATTATAAGTTTGTGCTTATGTATGTAACGCATAGAAATATTTGTGTTAGACCCATCTTTTAGTATACCAATAGGCTTAGAATCACTTTCTGAGTCGTAAACCTTGTAATCAAACTACAGGGCGCAATTCTAAAGATAATATGATAAAATTTGGAACAGACCATTTTTTTGGCCATGGTTTTTAAAATTCGTCAAAATCGGTCCATTATTTATGGTACCTCCCATAGGTCCCACTTCCCGGAATTGATATATTGGCCACAAAAATCAATATTTTTTAATGGAATTTAAAACAAATACTGCTTATGTTAACTTAAATCACTGTACCAAATTTCGTTGAAATCGGTCCACATTTGACCATAACTCCCATACAAATTCTTTTCTTAAAACGCACTAATAAGACAAAATTCACTAAAACGCTCGTAAATCCGAAGATAATGACAATTTTAAGTTTTTTTTTGTATACATAATTCTTGTAGCAACTGTAATCAATTTGCCGAATTTCATAATAATCGGTCCACATTTGACCCTAGCTCTCATATAAGTTCGAATGACGGAAACAGCCTTAATGTATAAGTTTTGAGAATATGTTTGTATGTTTGATGACAAAATTTAGCAAATATTTGTATACAGGAAAAAAAAACACCTTAGACCTTAGTGGTGAAGGGTATCGTATGGTCAGGCTTGACCGACTATAGCACTTTCTTACTTGCTTTTAATTGCAGAATTGTATTTTTAATGAATTTCATACATTTTTCGGATATTTTTTAATTTTACATGAAAATTTAAGCGTCCTCTAGCAGTTTTTTTTTAATAAAAACAAATCCAAATTTAATTCCCTTTTCAAAACTGGCTCAAGCATTAAAATCAGCTCATCCATTCTATTTTTATAGAACTTTTTATAATAGTATTACTTTACAAGTGAACCTCCAAGGTCCTTCGAATCTTTAAAATCGATTTTCTTTAAAATTCTGACGTGCTACAGCAAATCGCCGAGACACGTATTTCTTTATTTTAAGCCAGTTTTCATATTCTGTTAACATTACTCATGACTTAAACAAATTTTTGTCGTACTGTGTAATCAGAAGAGCATAACGAATAATAAAAATATATATAATACAAAAAGTTTTATTTTGTTGATTAGTGTATTATTTATTTACAAATTTTTTATAATTAAATAACAGTTAATCCTATTTGTAGGAGCATTAGCAACTAAGGCTATCGGCTCTATTTTATAACTATTGTAATTAGTAATATTTTTTAGTTATTAAAAAAAGCTATAATTTAAATTTCTTTATAAATTAATTCAGGAGCAATAAAAGTATCAAAATATTTCCCCAAATTTTCATTGTGTATTAGAAAAGTTTTCCAAATTGTATTAAAAGCTTTCTCTGTAAAAAGCTTTTTCACAAATACATATAAAATTTTCCCTAGGATAAATTGTATATTTAATTTAAAAGTACTCTGCAAAAACCTTTGTATAGTCTTCTCACTTTAACAAATGGTCCATTATCTAAAAGCAGCAACATCCGTCGTCATCTATGGAAGATGATGCGCATGTCACACGTGTTGGGTATTTTATATAATGATTGATGTACTTAAGGGTGGGTGGTAGAGTGTGGAGTGGATGTACAGACTTATGGACAGATAAATAAGGGAACTCACCCCCACATTTTCAAATTCTGGGATACAAATAATAGTTTGTAGATGATGAACAGCAGCAACAACAACAACTAAAGAGGAACTTAGAATGATAATAATGATTCCCTTTGTATTTTTATTTTATTCTATTTTGTGTTCCTAAAAACATAAAATGTACTTAGTAAATATATCTGTGTATCTATGTAAGTATTGTATCTTATGTATCTAAGTTTTGCGTTAAAATGAATGAGTTTTGTAAGTGTAACAGAGCTACCCTAACTCCACCTTATACGAATAAGTTTTTTTTGTTCTTTCTTTCTTTTTTGCTGTTATTTTATAGAAAATTTAAAGACATAAGAATTAAATAAGTTTTTATCAAGAATTTAAAATGTTTTTTCTCACATCCTTTTAGAATCCTTTGGCTAATTTCTGTTGATTTTAAAATGAAAACAAACTATAAACTTCAAAACAATTTGTTGCTTTTTATACACACCATCAAAGAGAATGGAGGGTATACTGAGATTGTCATTCCGTTTGTAATTTCCTTAAAATTGGCTCAAAAACCAAAATTGAAGTATATTCTGAATCCTTATGAAATTCTAAGACGATTGAGCGATGTCCCTCTGTATGTCTGTCTGTTCTCGGTACGATAAAACCTTAACGAAAAGATCTAGGTCACTGAACTTTGGCACATATATTCTTCATTTCTTGGAATATTTTGGTATTGAAATTGGGTAAAATCGGTTCACATTTGATCACAGCTCCCATATAACCTCGTCTAGGTTAATCGCTTATTTGCTTATAAATTACAAATTATAACAGCTATGATGACAAAATTTGCTATCTAGAAGTTTTACATAAGCACTAGACAGCATATAAAACTTCATCGAAATCGGTTCACATTTAACCATAGCTCCCATACAAAATACTTACCGAAACAGCCTTAATTCCACCTGAAATACACTTAAATGTCAATAAATGATAAACTGTAATAACTTTGGCCACTAAGTTTAGCACAAGGAAGTCTTATCGGTCACCATTTGATCATAGCTCTCATATAAAAGACTTACGGAAACACCAAAATACAAAAAGAAAAGGGGGTTTATGTCCGTCTGTCCGTCAGATAAAAGCGCGATATCGCCTTAACGAAAACGGCTACAGCAACAACATTTTACAAAATGAAGTCTTATATGAATGCCAGCCAGTGTGCAAAATTTTGTTTCAATCGGTCACCATTTGACCATAGCTCCCATATAAAAAACTTACAGAAACACAAAAATATAAAAAGAAAATACGGTTTATGTCCGTCAGATAAAAGCGCGATGGCTTCCTAATTACAAGAGCTAGAGAGACAAAATTGTACAAAAGTATTTTTGATATGTAACAGAAATTGTGTACTGAAAATGGGCGAAATCGGTTTACATTTAGTTAGAGCTCCCATATAACCCCGCCCCGGGAAACACATGAATGTTTATAAATTGAATATAATTGTAATAGTTATGACGACTAAATTTAGAATAGAGAAGTTTAATGCAACTATTGGTCAGTATATCAAATTTTATAGGAATTGGTCCATATTTGACTATAGCCTTCATATAAAAAACACTCCCGGAGGAAACCAAAAAAAAAAAAAATGTATCAAAGGCCAGTTAAAAGCTATTAAATTAGAAACTATGACAGCTATGGCCACAGCGTAATCTTTAGTATGTAAAATTTTATGATGGTATGTAACGTATAAAATTAGACCCATCTTTTAGTATACCAATAGGCTTAGAATCACTTTCTGAGTCGATTTAGCGATGTCAGACCGTCCGTCTGGACGGCTGTCTGGCTGGACCCCTATGTAAACGATGTAATTAAAGTACAGGTCGCAATTCTAAAGACAATTTAATGAAATTTGGTACAGATCATTTCTTTGATAGTGGCTATTGAAATTCGCCAAAATCAGACAGTATTTATGGTACCTCCCAGAGGTCCCACTTCCCGGAATTGGCCACAAATATCAATATTTTTGTCATGAAATTTAAAACAAATACTGCTTATGTAAACTAAAATCATTGTAACAAATTGGTCCACATTTGACCATAGCTCCCATACAAACTCTTTTGTCAAAACGCACTAAGAGACAGAAAAAAAAAAACACTAAAACGCTCGTAAATCTGAAGATAATGAGAATTTTGAGTTTATTTTTGGTATACATAATTTTTGTAAAAACCTTAATCAATTTGCCAAATTTCGACATAATCGATCCACATTTGACCCTGGCTCTCATATAAGTCCAAATGACGGATACAGCTTAAATACATAAGTTTTGAGCCAATGTTTGTATGATGGCAAAATTTAACAAATATTTGTCTTTATACAGGAAAAAGAACACTTTTGACCTTAGTGGTGAAGGGTATCGTATGGTCGGGCTTGACCGACAATAGCACTTTCTTACTTGTTATTTCTATAAAATCCCCTTTTTATATCTACTCGAGCCCTTAGTTTTAAATAATCGTAAGCGACATTCCGTTAAATATCTCTTAAGCTATTAGAGGTAGCATAGTGCAGTAAGCACATTTTTCTTTCTTTCTCTGGTAGTTTTCGAATGTGTAAAAATCTTTTCGATAGGTTTATATTTACGAAAGTTATGCGGACCAATAGGTTTTACAAACAATAGGCTTTACATACAATAGTGCTCTACTTTGGCTCAGTGTAGAGTCCACTGTGCTAAAAATAGACATGTTTTTAAAAATTGATCTAAAACTCCTACTACCCATTTTCCGATTTCTGCATATTGCGCCACAATCCGCCCAGTAGCTTAAAAGTTATTGAAGTAAAACTAAAAAACTTCACATACAATACTTTGCACCATAACTTCTAAACCATTTGAAAAAATTTAAAAAGTTTGTCGAAAGTAGCAAACACAGTTGATTGTCATTTGAGCCCTTTTTATGGCATTTTCCATCACTTTGGCCGAAACTTCCGGCGATAGGTCCTCAAATTCTTGACGGATGTTGTCTTTAAGAGCTGCAAGAGTCTGAGGCTTGTTGACATAAACCCACGACTTCAAAAAGCCCCACAAAAAGAAGTCTGCAGCGGTCAAATCAGGCGATCTTGCTGGCCAGTACAAATCGCCAAAACGGGAGATAAGCCGCCCGGGAAATGCATATCGGCTGTGGCACGTTCAGTGTGTGCCGTTGCACCGTCGTGTTGGAACCACATGTTTTCCAATCCCAATTCATCAAGTTGCGGCAAAAAGAACTCGTTAATCATTGCTCTGTAGCCCTTACCATTCACAGTAACCGTTTGGCCCGCGACATCTTCGTAGAAAAAAGGTCCGATGACTCCTCCAGCGAAAACAGCACACCATACAGTGACTTTGAGCGGGTGTAATGGCCCTTCGTGGGTTACACGCGAATTTTCAGTGCCATAGAACCGTAAATTTTGCTTATTTGGTGATTAAGGATGGCTTGATCGTATGTTAGAGGCGATTGGCGGTCAGCAGCTAACAGCTGATGCACCGTCTAGACTTTGTACGGAAACATCTTCAAATGTTTTACCAAAATTCGCTGTAAAGACCGTCCAGTGATACCCATTTGCTTGGCACGTCGTCTGGTCGATGTCGACGTCGCTTTCATGACATCCTCGGCCACAGCAGCAATATTCTCTGCAGAACGGCTACTCCGGGGTCTGCCACGCCTTGCATTCTCTTGTGTTGTGCCAGTCTTTTCGAGGCGAGCGGCTAAACGTCGCAGTTTTTCACCAATCTGCGACGAAATTCACGTTGTGCCAAAGTCACCGACCGATTATTGGTCAAATAAATAGTCACCAATATTCCGCGTTCTGGAGCAGTATTTATTAACGTGTATTTCGCAAGTGTTTACTACACAAATGTCAAAACAGAATTGACATTAGGGGCCAATCGCAAAATTTATAGCATTTTCTGATAGGAGGATTACTTTTGCGCCACCTTATAGCTATCAATCAATGTCCAGGCTTTATATACGGTAGATGCATGAAGAAGTTCTAATAAAATATAAGGACCAATCGTATTACTATCAACATGTTTATCCTAACTTTAGAATAAGCGCAACGAAAAGCGCTTAGATACTTTTAAATGTTGAACTATAAAGCTACTGCAACCGAATTTAGTAAAAATATTTTGCCAATAATACCAACTAGCGGGACAAAATTTTTTTTTTTTTTCAAATTGGGTCCACATTTTGAATTAGCTGCACAATCGTAGATATGTATAAGATATGTTTCTAAATTTGATGGTGGGTATATAAGATTCGGAACAGCCGAATATAAAACTTTTACTTGTTGTACATGTGTCTGTATAAGTGTTATTGAGTTGTGTGAGAGTGTGTTGGTAAATTTAAATTTTTTTAATAAAATTTTGTTCTTTCCCTTATTTTAAGGGACTTAATATCTGGCAGAGAAAATGGCTTACATTTAAATTTTTTGTTTTGTGTTTTTGGTTTCTATTCAGTTTTTTAAGAGAATTTGATGATAAATTTTCACCTTGACATTTGTTGACTTGACTGACAGACAGATCTGTCTAAAAACTGGGTGTATGAATGTGATGAAGAGAGTATGTGCCTGTCAGGATATTTGTATTTGTGTGGTATATTATATACATATGTATGTTTGTATGTATGTATTTTATATTTCTATTTAGTAAATGTGTATATTTTTTTAGGTTCCTTTATTTTTGTATTGAGTTTTAAATAATTTTCAGCATCTGTGTAACAGTTTTCTAGCAATTAATTAAATTTTTGTAACAAAAAACTGGCAGCTGTTTGAATGTCACAATGAAGAATATACAAAAAAAAAATATATATATTTAAATTTTTCCAAGGTCCTTTTTTCAAAGATTTTAAAGTCAAACTTATTTCCAAGTAAACAATCCAACAAGTAAATAACTCTTTTTGCTGGATTTAAGCTTTCAAGGTTAAACTCTTAACAAATATTTGTTAGAAGGAATTTAATTTTTTTTTTGCCAAACTGACTCTTTTCCTACATACACTTTAAAACTAAACATTTGCAAAATCCTTTAATATAATCCCCTGCCTTAACGCCTTATAATTACACATCCTTTTTTGGTTGACAATCCAATGTCTACCTGTAGTATTGTCTCCGATGTCTCTTGATCTACTTGTTTCTTTGTTAAAATTTTTGCAAATTTCCCTGAAAGTCACATGCAAAATTGTAATGAATAAAAAGAAAAAAATCCATTTTAATTTGAAGTCATTATTGATCTGGCTGTGCGTCCATGGCGAATCCTTTCCCAAGTTTATGCGTGTAAACAATGTGGAAATCACTTGTACGCCTTTTGTTTGGTCACATTGAATACTAATGACTTTAACTTAACTCCTAACGTCCGTCATTGGCATAGAAACTGGGTTAATTTTCTATTGTAGTCGTAGTCATATTGTCACTGTCGTCGATACATGGTTTGGTTTAATTGGTTGCAGATAATGAGTTTTTATATGACTTTTTTTTCTATTGTACTTTCATTATGTGAATGCCTTTTCTTTGTGCTGTTATTTTTTTCTTAGTTTTTGGAAAATTGCCACAGCAAGTCCAATTTCTTCGTTTTAGTTCATTTTTACATAATCAAGGTCAGGTTTTTTTCACTTTGACAATAGTAAAAGTTATTTTGATACAGTTATTCGAATTTCATGTGTAGTTTAATGCCTAATTTGCAAAAGAGGAAAGAAAGCAGCAAAATGGCAGATTATGGGATATTATATGCATCAGCTATTTTAATGAACTAGGATGTAGTTATTCGTAGAATAAAGATGCTGCTAAATTCCTTTTTAGATTTGAAATGTTTAAGTTATACATTTTAAGACCTTCTTTTAAAGGTTCTAGCTGATTTTACCCAGCGTTGCCCGGGTTGGTAGTTAAAGATTTTAACTTATTGCTCTGATAGCACTTTCTTTAAGAATTATGAAATATTTTTATTAATTTTTTAATTGAATCCTTTATTAATATATATGCATATTTAATTGTCTTTGGGGAATGGCAGTACTCCTCATAAATATCAAACAACATACAGCTAAACAGACGCTAACATTTTTTTATATTTATAGATTATTAAAAAACTATCAAACAATCGTCAGTCAATCGTGAAACAACTATCGAACAATCATTAAAAATCATTGAACAGTCGTCAGTCAGTCATCATACAACCATCAATCAATCGTTAAAATATCATCAAACTACTGTCATAAAATCGCCAGTTAATTGTGAAGCAATTATCAAACAATTATTAAAAATCTTTAAACAGTCATCAGTCAATCAATCATCAAACAACTGTCAAACAACCATCAAGTAATCATGAAAAATCGTCAGTCAAACTATTATCAAACACCAATCATATTACCAATATCCGTGAATCTGTTTTCCTATTTTAGATAAATCAAAAAAAAAAAGGACGTAAAAGTGGGCATGGTAAATTCTTTTTATATAGAATGCTAACTTGGACTAAAAAAAACATTTAAAAAGAAAAAATGTCTTCATTATTCCAGACGTTCTCAAGATGTGCAATTTTAAAGAAAAGGGGAATTTTATTCCCATTTTTCAACTCCCAGGCTCCCGTTTTCAAAAAATTCAAAAAGCGAAAAACTATACTATAGTATGAAAATATCCACATTTAAAACTTTAATTAATCGTTTTCATCTTATCGTGCATATTTGTCATTTTGAATATTTGACTTATATGGGAGGGGTCACGCCCATTTGAGATTTGCAAAAAAAAACGTAGCCTACTTTACCCTCCGGTAACACCTTATATACTGTAAAAATTCGGCATAGCCGAATATAGCACTCTTACTTCTTTTATTATTCAATTGCATTCGTCGGCGATATAACGATTTAAGCGATGCGATTTTTATAGTACAATTTGTCTAATGGCTAAAAATAGTCTTCAGAAACTCTTTATCGGTGAAAAATTTCTTTCCAAGGAGTATATGAGAATAGAAAAATCGCTGGGGAATAAGGTTGATAGACATCGAATCAAAATACAGAAAATACCATTGTATAAATTACATATACGAATGAGTTACCTCCTTTGGAAAGTAGAGAAGTGAACGGTTGGGAAAAGGAGAGATGAAACTTTATATATTTTAAAACTGTAATTCCACGTCATTCCTATTTGTGGATCAGTGAAATGACATTTTTAAGCTTTTCATTGTTTTATAGCCTATTGAATTACTTTTACATCGACAGCCTGTTATTGCTGTAAGATTACCGCCGATTGAGGATTCTGTGGTAATTAATAATTCTAATATAAAATAATAATAACAGAAATTGAAGTTGCCGTGAACGGGATTTGAATAAGGCTGAATATATGTTATGATTATGCACAACACTCAAAATTTTATCATCGTTTTCATTGCAGTTTGTTGTTGAAACAAACTGATAAGATAATTTGATGAAATTTGGTACAGATCATTTTTTTTTGATAATGGGACCATGGCTATTGAAATTGGTCAAAATCGGTCCATTATTTATGGTACCTCTTATAGGTCCCACTTCCCGGAATTGACATATTGGCCACAAATATCAATATTTTTTCATGAAATTTAAACATATAATTCTTATGTAAACCTAAATCACTGTACCAAATTTCGTTGAAATCGGTCCACATTTGACCATAGCTCCCATACAAACTCTTCTTTAAAAATGCACTAAATGAGACAAAACAAGTAAGAGTGGTATATTCGGCTTTGCCGAATCTTGGATACCCTTCACCAATGGTGTTCCAAAAGTACTTAATGTAATTCGTAGCAATATTTGGTTATACTAGTATTATATGCAAAGAGTCTTTAAAATTAAAAGTCGGAAAACGAAAACCTTTTTGGTGGCGTCATCATCTAGAATAGTTATGCACCCAAAGGTTAGGTTGGGCAGGTGGCTGATGTCTAGGGAAGCTTCACTTGGGTTCTAAAGTGGTCCCTTTGTGAAAGATAATGATTACTAGACTACAAGTAGAGAATGCATATTTAAGTCAGCCAGTAGCTTCGAAATAAAATAGACACATATTTTACGAACATTTAATAAAGTTCGATAGACCAGATAAACCATGCAGAAAAGATGCTTCAAAATGTAGATGCCCTTAGATTTGCAATAGCACATCGATTTGATGAAGTTTAAGTATTCTGACATGCAACCCAAAAACGCTGTGCCCAGTGAGGGTTGTGCACTTTAATTCGTACGAATTATCCAACTAGTAAAAGTTCTTGATTAGTTATGTAAAACTCTGAAGTTAGCGGACTGATTTAGGTCAAAGCTTTAACAATGATTGTCAATGTATACAAGCCTTAAAATTATTGGGTATACACTCTTAGTTTTAGATACATACGTGAAATATATAGCTTTTGAATGGATGGTTATCAGCTTTGTCGGAAAAGTTTACTTATTAATTTGAAGTTAGTTAATTAATTAAAATGAACACTTCATCAATAATATTTGGGATGTATAGTTCTTTCGATCTGTCCGATGGATGTTTGGAAAGTTTTGCTCTAGTTCTTTGTGCAATTTTAATGTGATTTAATTTATCAGCATTAAATCGATTCCCGGTCGGGTTTATATGGGAGATTTCACTAAATGTGAATAGAGCTCGCCCATTTTCAATACCGAACTTTTCAAGAGATCAGAAATACTTTTGTCAAACGTTGTCGCTCTAGAAAGTTTATTTTAGGCGCTATCGCTCAGAATATCAATATTGTACAACGTCTTTATACTAAATGTCATCATCGTATCTATTATAATTTGTCATTTATTAGCTACTAAGAGATTGCCTTAGGCGAAGTTATACGGGATCAATTGTCAAACGTGAAGGGATTTCTCCCAATTGCAATTAAAAAATTTAAATTTTTGTTGATATGTGAGATACTT
Organism: Stomorhina lunata; assembly: GCA_933228675.1. Lineage (NCBI taxonomy): Eukaryota > Metazoa > Arthropoda > Insecta > Diptera > Rhiniidae > Stomorhina > Stomorhina lunata. The sequence goes on along the minus strand of OW121740.1, from coordinate 90,496,808 downwards.
ACATACATATGTAGGTTTTGAACGGATAGCATTTTTGTACTTCCTAGGAAGATTACCTATAATTTGATATATAATACATTCTCAAATGTTATCATAATGTTCAAAAGTCAGACACAAAATTAAGATAAATGCAGTGTGTCTGTCTGCTAAAACCAGATTTGTGGAGCTCCTGAATTGTCCCACCCTGAATTTCAACATTGTCGATCAAAACACCATCGCTTAAACGCTAAATTATATCTACCACAAATTACAGAATGCATCAGGATTTAGATAATCCCCTGCGAAGGACGCTATTAAACTTCATCAAAATAAACATCTGAGATATCGACAAAACAGGAGCTCCAAAAACTTGACTACAACAGAAAAAAGGACAGACAGGTAGACGGACGGACATGTAGACGGACGGATAAACAAACAGACGGATGGACGGGCAAACAAACAGACGGACGGACGGAGGTCGCGAAATCGATTCTTGTGCCGATTCTGAGTTGATCGGTACAATTTGAATGGTATTCATAATCAGATTTGTGGAGTATATATATCAGATTTTAGAAAATCCTCCCATAAAGAACGATGTCAAATTTCATCACAATCGGTCCATAAACACCTGAGATATCGCTGAAACAATACTTACAAAATGTAAACAAAATTTCTTAGACACGTACTTTGGGCAATTTGCTGTACATCAAATGTAGTGTTAAGGCGATATCTCAATTGTTTATGGACCGCTTTTGATAAAATTTAATAACGTGTTTGGCGGGGGAATTTCCTAAAATCTGATATAAAATTTATGTAGGTCCGTACTAAAGGAGGATAGTTTTTCCTATTTCTGCATTTAATTTTTTCAACAAACATTCTCTAATGTGTACTTTGGGCAATTTGCGATACATCAAATTCAGTGTTTTGGCGATATCTCAGTTGTTTATGGACCGATTTTGATAAAATTTTACAGAGTGCTTTGGGAAAATATTTCCTACAATCTGATATATAACATATTATCACATATACACCAGGAGTATCTTTTTTCTCTTGTTATTTAAAAGTGTGTCTCAATCAAAAATTTTCAAATTTTCGTCTAATTTTTGGTATTTTTCGGTGTTTATAAACCGATTTTAATGAAATTTAATAGCGTTCATTGCGGGAGAACTTCCTAAAATCTGATATATAATTTATGTAAGTCCATCCTCCAGGGGCTTCAGAAACTTGATTTCAACAGACAGACAGACAGACAGACAGACGGACATCGCTTAATCGATTCTCCTCCCGATTCTGAGTCGATCGGTATAATTTTTATGGGGTCTACGATCACTAATAAAAAAATTACAAACGGAATCACAAACTTATAATACCCTTTCACCTATTGGTGAAGGGTATAAAAATCACTAAAACGCTCGTAAACCCAAAGATATTGAAAATTTTGAGTTTATTTTTTGCGTACATAATTTTTGTAATAACTGTAATCAATTTGCTAAATTTCGAGATAATCGGTCCACATTTGACCCTAGCTCTCATATAAGCCCAAATGATGGAAACAGCTTAAATATATAAGTTTTGAGAAAATGTTTGTATGATGGCAAAATTTAGCAAATATTTGTCTTTATACAGGAAAAATAACACCTTTGACCTTAGTGGTGAAGGGTATCGTATGGTCGGGCTTGACCGACTATAGCGCTTTCTTACTTGTTTTATTATACAAACGTCTACGGATCTATGGATCGATTGTCTTGAAGTTTAAAAATAAAATAATAAACAAAGTCAGCTGTAGTAAAATATGGACTGATATCAGCTGTTTCACAACCAAATTAAATCAGTTTACTCGGAAGTAAATTGAAAAAACATTTTTTCACTATAAATTGTAAAAAAAAGGTCATATTCTATTTATGGGAATAATAAGAAGTCATAAGACAAAATCCTGAGTTATTTGTTTAATTTACCTGCGTTTCTAACCGCCAGAATGATTTGAAAAAGTACGTTTTGGTGCGATCGATTTGAAAAGTTACATTTTGAAGCGATCAAAAAACTTATAAAAAATAATTTTTTGGTATATGAAAAAAATGAACTTTTAAGAGAAATTTTTTGAAAAAAATTCGTCGTTTACAAAAATTGTAACTTTTTAGTGCGATCGATCGTTTTAAAATCCTCTTTGTAACTGATTTGCGTTTTTTTTAACGTTTTGTTGCGAACGTCTACAATTGTTTCATGAGTTCTAGTTCTGAAAATAAGTAACAAAAACCGAATTTTCTTAATTCCATTTAACTTTTGTTTTATGTTAGCTATACAATTTTAATGCCCTTATTGCAAATCTAAGCTTTACATTTAAGTTACATTTTTAAATGTCTTAAACTCTAATCATTGGTATTAAATAAAGTAATTTGGAGATTTACATATCGCCAATAATATAAAATTTATGTTAAATGAGATAAATTCTTAATAGTTTTACTTTGATTATAAAAATTATCCCGATTATCTTGATAATATGAATAACTTTACAGTTCAGATTCTTGGGAATTAATTTACCTCTTTACGTTTAAATATAAAATGTATGTAAAATTTACATGTACACTGGACACTCAACATGTTGCAAGTAATTTTCTATAAACTTTTAGGGATGAGAAAAGACACAAACACACTTCAACATTTTCATATACATAATTTTGTTTTTGCCCTGCAACAATGCAGTTTTCCTGAACTTAACGAAGAACGGCATTATCGACCCACCCTAATTCATGCATTGAGTGGATTTTGTCTGTGTTAAGAAAAATATAACTACTCATAAATTGTCACTCCTGCGAATATCAACTAGAAAGGGATGCGTTTCTGTGTTAATATTATTGCACAGATTGATTCTGATTGGAATTTTTCCAAAAAGAAATTGCAAATTGGAATCTTATGAGATGATTCCTTAAGTAATTTAAGTGACATACAGAGGGCGTGGAGATAGCTGCTATTAACATTTTAGTGTTTTGGCAAAAATGTTACAATAAATTCTGTATGTTAGCCTTTATTTAAAGACTTTAAAATTTCGCTTTAAATTTAAGTTTTTACATTTCATTTTAAATTTTACTTTAAATTTAACAAATCAATAATGTTATTTTTAAAAGTAATTGAACTTGTAACTGTCAATTTTGACAACGACCTTGATCATTAATTTAATAGAACTTTCAAATGAGTTTAAGCTGTTAGAAACATGTGATTTTGTTTGTCAATAAAATTACACCTAATCCTAGTCTTACGGGGATGTTAACAATTAATAGCTAAAATTTAACCGGATATAACTTAAAAAGTTTGTACTAAGTTTATTGTAATAGATTCCTAATTTTTTACAATTATTTACTATTGTAATGTGAGTTTATTAGTAAAATCAAAATAGTGTGGTATAAGCATTCCTTGACTCATTTCGTTGGCAGCTTGAATCCAATTATTTCTAGAAGAAATAAAACGAAATAAAGGTAACAATTTCATTCGTTCTGATTCTGATCTTTATGAATGGCAATATGTATTTAAATTAATAATAACAAGTAAGAAGATGTCAAGACCGCCCATACGATACCCTTCACCACTTACGTCAAAAGTCTGTACTTTTTCGTGTATAAAGACAAATATTTGTCAAATTTTGTTATCATTCAAACATTTTCTCAAGACTTATATTTAAACTGTTTTCGTCATTTATACTTATATGAGAGCTGGGGTCAAATGTGGACCGATTATCTCGAAATTTAGCAAATTTGTTAGTTTTTACAAAAGTTATGCATGCAAGAAAAACACTTAAAATTGGCATTATCTTCCGCTTTGCGAACATTTTAGTGATTTTTGTATGGGAGCTATGGTCAGATGTGGATTGATTTCAACGAAATTTAGAACAGTACATTTTGGTTTACATAAGCAGTATCTGTTTTAAATTTAACAAAAAAATATTGATATTTGTGGCCAAAATATCAAATCCGGGAAGTGGGAGGTATCATAAATAATGGTCCGATTTTGACGAGTTTCAATACCCATGGTCCCACTATCAAAAAAAAAACTCTCTGTGCCAAATTTCATCAAATTATCTCTAGAACTGCGACATGTACTTTGGTTACAAAGTTTACATGGGGGTCCAGCCAGCCAACAGTTCAGTTAGACGGACGGACGGATGGATGGATGGATGGACTGACATCGTTAAATTGACTTAGGAATTGATTGGTATACTAAAAGGTGGATCTAAGGCCAATATTTCTATGCGTTAAATACATCAGCATAAAGTTATAATAAATTTACATAATTTTTGAATATCCCTTTGTAATTTTTTGCAAAAATCTCTAAAACTAAACAAGGTATTAAGATATTAATATAATTTAATTAAAAAAAGTTTTAAAATCAATTATAAAATTTTTTTACAAAGGCAAAAATCTCAAGTTTTGTTCGAAATTTCTGATTTTCGACCACCGATTTTTGACCACCGATGGTTATAGGTGCATGTCCAAAATTATACAAACTATAATTTGCACGCATTTCTGAAGCCTTATCTTTTAGAAAATGTTAACAAAAAGCTAGTGTTTCGAAACAAATTTTTTAAAAATATGGAAAAAAATAAAGTTACTTTTTTTGAAAAAAATATAATTTTTCAAATCTTTTTTGAAGAATTTTTCTGTGTTATAAACTTTACATAATTTAAAATTTTTCTTCTAATTCATTTCATTTCATTTCATGTAATCTCACAGTAAATTTAAAATTTTTTATAAAAAATTTTGAGTCTTATCACAAATGATTTTTAAGCTAAGAAAGACCTGAAGTCATGCCAAAAATGCAAAAAATGTTTGGAGTCAAAAATCTCTTAAGCTATAAGAGATAATGTTGCACATGTTTTGTATAAATTTTTTCCAGAAGATTTCGAAAATATAAAAATCTTTTATATTTTAAATGCTATATAGTTTTTTTTATGATTTTAGTTAAATTTGACACATTTAGGAAAATATGAATACGTCAGGGACCCGCCTGACAACTACGACAACTACTCTAAAACTTATTTTAAATTTTGCGATTTTTTTCGATTCTTAAATATTGAAGTATCTATGGGTAGTAGGTGTGTCCTTAGACCAATTTTGCACACGAATATATCTATTCGGCATAGAGTTACACACAAATTTCATTTATATACGGCGACTGGTTTTAGATATATTTTTCATATGGTGATTTTTCGATTCTTTCATATTTAAGGATTTGTGCACCCTAGGCATATCCTTAAACCGATTTTGGCGAAAGTTATACGCACCCAAAAGTTTTGTATACCCTAGGTGGGCAACTTTGCCCCACTGTGCTAGACGTTGTTCTAAAAGCCTAACTCCTCTTCTACTGATTTTTTTTATTTCAAAATCCGTCTAGTAGTTTAGAAACTGCAAAATTAATACCAAAAAAAAACTCATTTGAACCAAATGATATTTTACTTTTGAGGTGGTCTACTTTGATGCTCAATAATCAACCCTGTGTAAACACAGGGTAACCATAAATCCGAAATTCAGAATGCTTGGGACCTTCTTAACAATTCTCTTATATATTGATGTTCTCATATTTATACATATGGTAGACCTGCCTGAAAATTGGCCTACGTAATTTCGAGCAAGCTTACAGGAGGAAGAAAAAACTGATTCGTTTGGTAGCTTTAGGGTATTTTATATAATATAATATATCAAAATTGCAATTTTTTGGGTCTTAAATCTTTAAACAAGGTAGGTGGTGGTAACACTGACCAGCTTAAAACTCGAGAAAAATTTTCGCGTCTATTCTAATTTAGTTATCAAATCAAAAATATGTAAGTCTTTTATGTGCACATAAGTCATTTTGTAAGAAAAATCGTTATATGCGTTACATATAGGCCTTTTAGCAATCTTCTGAACCGATGTATATATCAAAAAACGACTTTGTGGGTATGTGTATTATATGTTCAGCATCACATCGATGCAATAAAAAAAAAAATTGGAAAATGCACATAGGCCATTTTGCAGGCCGGTCAACGATATATTGATTATTACAACTTTTTTTTTTGGATTTAAACATTTTATAATTTCAGATTAAAAATAGCTTTAATCATACATACACAGAAAGCTTTCATCTATATCATATTTTTTATCCAATTATAATATTTTATATCCAATTATAATAAAAAATGACCTTGGTAATACATAAGATTTATCATCCTCCCCGTGGAGCTTTCTTTTTGCTTTCTGAATCACATCTCTTTTCTTTTTAAGCTAACCCAACGACTGAACCTGGGATCTTTAATTATGATCAGGGACCGTAACTGGTATAACTTTTATCGTAAAAGTTAGAAAATAAAAGTTATTTTTGGACTTTTATTTTTTCCAGCAAAAATAAAATGTATTTTTGAACCTTTATTTTTTCGAGCAAAAATAACAGTTATTTTTGACTTTTATTATTTCGAGCATGACTAAAAGTTATTTTTTGACTTTTATTTTTTCTGAGCAGAAATAAAAGTTATTTTTTGACTTTTATTTTTTCGAGCAGAAATAAAAGTTATTTTTGTTCAAATTCATCATAAATTCAATGAAAATTTTTGTCAAACAAAGATAATTTTTCAGTGAAAATATTTTGCAAATGCTCAAAAATTAATGGAGTTGAGTTTTGCAATCATTATTGGGGTAGAAAACACAAAAATAACTTTTATTTCTGCTCGAAAAAATAAAAGTCAAAAAATAACTTTTATTCATGATCGAAATAATAAAAGTGAAAAAATAACTTTTATTCATGATCGAAATAATAAAAGTCAAAAATAACTGTTATTTTTGCTCGAAAAAATAAAAGTTTAAAAATAACTTTTATTTTTGCTTGAAAAAATAAAAGTTAAAAATAACTGTTATTTTTGCTCAAAAAAATAAAAATCAAAAAATAACTGTTATTTTTTTTTCTAAAAAATAAAAATCAGATTTTTAAAAATCATCGCATTTTATGAAAATTTGGTAAGACTATCAATATTGTATAGTTAGTTTTATTCTGAGGCCCTAGGCTCCACTGGGAGTCAAGGATAACAGAAGAAGAAGAAGTTATATTCTCCGACATTTCCTTGCAGTTGCTTTTTTAATTAAAAATTTTAAACAGTTATTTACGGTCCCTGATTATGATATATAAAGTTCAAGGAATGGAAGTTAAATGAATTGTACATACCGTACCAGTTTGCTATAGAGGGAAAGGTGTAATGTCTACAATATTTGCAAGACAAGAAACATAGCAAAAGAACAAAAAAAAAATAAAAACAAATAAATTACAAATGTAAATTCCTTTGCGCCCAACATAATAAGGTTAGAAAACAACTTTTTGTTAGACGCCTCTAGTGGGTGGCGGGTTACATGTTCCCAAGTAAAGCACAACTAATTTGAATATTTTTGACGAAAGCCTGACACAATTCAAACAATACAAATACGCACGCAATAACGAAAATTTTCCGAAATTTTCTGTATGTCTGTTTTTTTTCTTAAACTCTGACACATATTTTAGAAATCATGGAAAATTAATGACTCTGAACACATTTGTTCGTGTATGACTCCTATGAAAGGGCGCACTCGCTCATAAGCGTTATAGCAGAGTGAATATGGCCGTGATGATATTCGTAGTAAAAATAAAAATCCATTTTGACTTTGTCTAAAAATTGCGTGAAAGTTAAGTGTTTTTAATTTTTTTACAATGCGTATTAAAGCAAAAACAGAATCTATTATTTCCTGTTTTGAATGAATGTCTAAGGAAAAATAGGAAAAATGTATTTGCATTTGTTTGGTTGAATTTTGCTGTTGTGACCCAATTGCTGTAACCATGTGCAGTTCAACCCTTTTTAACTCTTATTCGTAATTGATTTTAATTTTTATACTTTTTCTCACAATAGGATAAAGTGTTATATTTTAAAGGTCAATTGGAAAACAACAATTTGGCATGAGTTAAAAATCGATTATTTAATGGTTTCACAAAAAGGGGATTTATGAACAAAAACTTGTCAAAACATGGGTGGCCGTTTTATTGATTATATCTAGAAAATACTTTAAGGTTTTCTATGAACTTTAGTTTTTTTTTTAAATAAAATTATCTTAAATAAATTTAACCTAATGATTTTTCAAATGAAGTTTCAGTTATATCGAAATAGGGCCATATATTTGTTAATGTGTTGCTAACTAACTTCCATTTAATCAACGACTTTTGATGTTCATTGTAGTCGGGAAGATGGATGCTGCTGTCAATCATAGCTTTTGGTCAATATTTTTTAGTCTTCTAGAGAAACGATATTGAATTTGAGAAAGCTTTGACATACAAGACCTCAATGAACGACAGTGGATGGCCCAGTTAAAGTTCTGAGGTGAATTCTGAGAATTAAAATTTGTAGCTACTGTTAGTAGCTACCGCATGATGTATTCTTATGACCAACAAATTGTGGCGGATACGCGGATCCCATGACTAAGAACTCTGATGAATAAACCCTCAATACTGTGTGGAGCGAGACCAAAGTTGGCTATACCAGCCAAGGGCAAACAATTCATGTGCTATAACTAGTTTAACTTGATTTGTTGGCGGTGCAAGAAGCAAATGGACAGGGAAATTGGAGATACGGCATGAAAATACTGTATTTCTCCGGCCGCCTGGAAGGCGATAAGCATGGCAGAGGTGTGAGATTATATCAAAAAAATAGCTAAGTCTATGATAGCGTAGTATCCTATCGGTGAGAGGCTAATGGCAATAAAACTCAAAACTAAAGCTCGCAATTTGATAATTATCAATTTATACAATCCGACTAAAATCCAATCTGAAAATGATAAAGATGAATTTTATGATGTACTTAGGAATTGGATGAGTAGAAATGTACATAACTGTGATATTACTATGATACTTAGCGACTTTAAGGTTGCGGCTCTGAGGTATGGTACGGCGAAAGCAGATCGGAAAATAGACGTAGGCAAGCTGGAATAAGAAATTCTTCGGAATGCCTTTATTACTTCCATAAGGAATCGGCTTCCAGATGTAATAAACAACAACGGCGCTTGTATTAATGGAATTTCTTAATGTGTCACACTAAAGGAAAATCTTTTTAGCACAGGCCACATGGGACTTGGTAGAACAACGCAAAACCTTAAAAAATACTATGTTAAATGAAAACAGAGATGGTGAAGTCCTCATTGCAACATATCGTGATCTATCCAATAAAATAAAAAAGTCTGCAAGGATGGACAAGAGAATGCGGATAGACGAGCAAGCGAGCCAAGCTGAATTACTGGAAATGAAGGCAATATGGCAAACCAACTTACACTAACAGTCCCATCTTGAGTAGTAGTCAACTTCGGATGAACAACTAATACGCTGGACAATGACAATATCTTAGCGGAGATGCTTTTATGTTATGTTGAAAAATCGTCAAGGTTGTGGCTCCCATTTGTAAAATATGGAAAGAAGAAGCTTTGCCAACCTCCTGGAATGAAGGTATACTTGTCAAAATACCATTAAATGGTGACCCCAAAGACTGCAATAACTACACTTCTCCCAATACCGAGAAAAATTCTAAGTTTTGTAATTTTGAACAGAACATCCGACGCAGTTTCCTCTACACTCCGCGAAAATCAGTTTGGGTTCAGAGAAAAAGTTTTTTGTATCGATCTAATCAACACAGTAAGAATAGTACTAGAGCAATGTAATGAATTTCGCACTCCAATTTACCTAGCGTTAATCGACTTTATGACGGCCTTCGACAGTGTCTAATGAAGGCCTTCGATAGTGTCTTATGAAGGCCTTCGACACTGTCAATAGAAGCTATCTATGGAGAATTTTAGAAAATCGTAACATGCCAACGAAAATTCTGAACTTAATCCGTTCAATGTACGTTGATTTTAAATGTCGAGTCCTACACAAGGGTAAATTAACAGATCCGTTCGATGTTACTACTGGAGTAAGGCAAGGATGTATCTTGTCACCTATACTTTTTATCCTCGTCATCGATAATATAATGCGCACGGCTCTAAATGGTAGATATGGTATTCAATGGACAATACCCTTTAAACAACTCGAGGACTTCGAATATGCCGATGACGAATGTCTTCTAAGCCAAAGCAGAGGCCACCTTCAAGAGCATACTAATGCTATCACTGTTGAATCTCGAGCAGCTGGGCTGGAAATTCATATTTTCAAGACAAAGATTATGCCCGGAGGCTATGACGCAAACCCGTTGACACATATTAATGTGGATAACGAAGTTATTGGATGTGTAGATACCTTCAATTACCTTGGAAGTTTAGTATCTACAAAAGGTAAAATCTGCATTCAGCTTTCTTCAAGCTATTTGAAATATTAACAACAACTAAGTTACGAATATACAAGGTGGCGCAAAAATAACCTTCCGATGTTTTTTTTGGCTGTAATATAAAAAAAATTAAAGACTTTGATTCTTCTTGTGGATTATTTTTATTTGGTCTTTCAATTTTTTTTACATCAAGTCGAGAATATGATGTCATGCAAATGGCCGCCGCCACAGGCGATCTTGCTGGCCAGTGCAAATCGCCAAAACGGGAGATTAGGTGCCCGGGAAATGCATCCTTCAGCATATCGGTTGTGGCACGTGCAGTGTGTGCCGTTGCACCGTCCTGTTGGAACCACATGTTTTCCAATCCCAATTCATCAAGTTGCGGCAAAAAGAACTCGTTAATCATTGCTATGTAGCGCTCACCATTCACAGCAACCGTTCGGCCAGCGACGTCTTCGAAGAAAAAAGGTCCGATGACTCCTCCAGCGAAAACAGCACACCATACAGTGACTTTGAGCGGGTATAATGGCTCTTCGTGGGTTACACGCGGATTTTCAGTGCCCCACAAGCGTAAATGTTGCTTATTTACGTACCGGCTAAGATGGAAATGGGCCTCATCACTCATGTTTATTTTTGATGAAAAATCATCTTCCTCTTGGTGGTGATTAAGGCTGGCTTGTTCGTATGTTAGACGCGATTGGCGGTCAGCAGCTAACAGCTGATGCACCGTCTGGACTTTGTACAGAAACATCTTCAAATCTTTTATCAAAATTCGCTGTAAAGACCGTCGACTGATACCCATTTACGTGGCACGTCGTCTGTTCGATGTCGACTGCGCTTCCATGACATCCTCGGCTACAGCAGCAATATTCTCTGCAGAACGGCTACTCCGGGGTCTGCCACGCCTGGCAGCATCTCGTGATGTACCAGTCTCTTCGAGGGGAGCTGCTAAACGTCGCAGTGTTCCACCAGTAGGCGTTGGACGGCCAGGAAATCTGCGACGAAATTCACGTTGTGCCAGAGTCACCGACCGATTATTGGTGAAATAAATAGTCACCAATATTCCGCGTTCTGGAGCAGTGTAGCGTGACATTGTTTATTAACGTGTATTTCGCAAGTGTTTACTACACAAATGTCAAAACAGAATTGACATTAGGGGCCAATCGCAAAATTTATAGCATTTTCTGATAGGAGGAATGTCGAATGTCAAGTCTATCCTGTATTATGGCTGCGAAACATGGAAACGCACGAATGCCATCGATAAACGACTGCAAACCTTTACAAACAAATGCTAACGGCAAATCCTTAATATATAGTGGCCGAATCGCATAAGAAATGAAGATATACTTAACGCGACAAATCAAATCCACAAAGGTATATCAACGGAAATGGCGATGGATAGGCCATATATTTCGAGGGCCAAATACAAACATTGCTCGACAAACACTAAGTTGGAAACCACACGCGCTACTACCTGGAGAAGATCAATTGATGCGGAGTTGCAAGCAGCAAACTATTAATGGTATAAAACAATGGGAGTCAAGGATAGCAGAAGATCTAGTTATAGGCAAAAAAATATTACAGGCACACATACACTACACACAGCAATTGCAAAGAGCATAAAAATACTTTTGCGCTCCAGTTTTTTACAAACTCTTTTTAAATTTGTTGTTGCAACCAGTACAATCGTAAATTTGCACATTGTCTGGCGTCTGATTGTTTACCATCCTCGTTAATTTTTTACGAACTTCTTCCCAACCTTGACACATACCTGAAATCAGATTAAAACAGGGGTCCTTACCAGATTTATATTTTCAAATTTAAATTTAAAACCTAATAATTGACACAGTTATTAAACGAAAGAATAGAAATGCGCATTTTAGTTTCTAGTTTTTCAAGTTATTCAAAACTGAACCTTGTTTTCTGAGCCGCACGCTGCAGTCAACTTGCTTCAATTGAGCTGATTCCTCGACGTATACTATCCTTTTAAAGCCGCAATTGTCATTATAGCCCTATAAAAAATCCATGGGAGTTAGATCGGCCGATATCGGTGGCCATCGGATATCCCCAAAGCAACTAAGCATGACAGTCACAGTTTTAATAAATCTTATAATGATTTTCGCCAATAATTTTCTCTGTTTATTTGTTAATCTTCTGTAAGCTAACGGCATATGTGTATGAGTTGTTCAACAGCGTACATATGTATATCATAAATCAATATATATATATATATATATATATATATATATATATATATATATGTATATCATAAATCAATATATATATATATATATAAATATATATATATTTCCCCGACAACATTCCAATTGGAACAAGGGGTACTTCTCTCAGACAATGAGCTGCATCCGATTCTATTTTTTTAGACTTGGCGTTAAAGCGTAGGTCCCGCTTTAACGCCGACTCCGAACGGCAAATGCACTAGTTAGAGAAGTTTTACATAGCCTTATATTCAATAACCAGTGGCTAGCTGAGTTATGAGGTGAACCGCCGCTTTTTTGAAAATTAATTTTTTTTCAAGTGGGTCTGGCAGGGATTGAACTTGGGACCTCTGGTATGCTAGGCGGATGACTAACCTGCTATACCACGGCGGTTCACATTATAAATCAATAGCATATATATTATAGGGTGTAGGGTATGTAACCGACATGTAATTTTATGAGGTAGGGTATTAAAAGCGTAGGCTTGACCGATAAGACATTTCTGCTTGCTATAAAATTAAATTTCTGTGAATTAAGCTACATTCTTAGCTCAGTTTTTAATCACAACATTATTATTTTTAAAGATTGTGGCGAGTATAACTTTTTTACAGAATCATTTCCACATTTTTCAACAAGCTTCCAAAATCTTAACGCAATATATTTTATTTTTATCCCAAAAAAGAACAAATGGAAACACATAAATCTATTTAAGTAGTTAAAAACATAAATACATACCATCATCATGATCAGCAGCATCTGATTTTAACCCAAAATTAAATTGAATTCCCATATAAATAAATTTATTTTAAATATATTTTATTTTCTTCTTAAATATTTATGAACAAACTAACATAAATAAATATAAAATTATACATAAATTAGTCAAAGGGACACATCATAAAGCATTTTGTGATATCATAAATCTTTAAGCGCTGGCGGTTGGCATGCGCATTACCATATTAATGTGTCTCTTTAGTGATTACCACCACCGACCGACAAACGGTTCAGCTCGTTAAACATTCAACAATTCATCCCGTCTCAATGAATGTTTGTGTGTATCCACGTATGATCATTTGGAGCATGATCTTTTACCACAAAAAAAAAAAAAAAATACGATTGTCTAGAAATGGGTAACGATGTCATGATGATTTTGGCTTCTTGTAGGTTGTTTAATAATCTGTTCAAACCTGCGACGACTTTGGCTACAAAAGTATGTGGCAAACGAAATATGTATCACTTTTATAGTATTAGCAGGGATGGAAAACTATATACAATGGTGAAATACTTTTTATATATTTTAAACTCAATATGCGATAGGAAATGGTAGCCTATTCGAGATATAAATCTAAATAATAACCTTAGATAGTTTTGTCTCCAAACACTTTAAGTATCTTTTTAAATTTGCTATTTATTGATTGAATCTTTTTTAATTAGACATTTTCAATAAGGATATTCACAACGTCTCTTACCTGGACGTATTGTCTTATGTCGTAATTTCAAAAAAGTTATGAGTTTTTAATTTTATACTTGATTCTTTTAAAATTAAAATGTCTGTATCTTAACTTTTTGAGTAAATTCGGATGAACAAGAGTAACAAGAGTGCATCCTTAGGCTTGTCTTCAAGGACACGAATTTTGGGGGAAAAATCGCAATAACTCTAGGGATTTCAAATGTTTATGACTTCAAAGCTTTTAAATTCCATCATCTTTTCTTTTAAAAATATTTCATTAATGAACGAAATGAAGCAAAAACTGCAAATACACTAATTTTTCTCCATACAAATGGGCTCAAAAACTTTGGGCCCGTTACGCGGGTTCGTATCCCAAAAATATATCAATAATATTTTGCACACTTCCGATTGACATAATTTGGCCATATAACTTCACTTTTAGAAGTCAATCAGAGGCAAAAGTGAAAAAACGACCCACCCTAATGGTGGTGTTTAACTAAGGTACATTGGTCCTCTCTATGTTAATATATAAACCATCGAGGTTTAGAGTGAATTTCTTCTTCTTCTTCTTCTATTATCCTTGACTCCCAGTGGAGCATAGGGCCTCAACCATCCTTTTATATCGAACTCTATTGCGAGATGTTAGGCATACATCATTCCATGAATGGTAACTCCGCTTCAATTGACCTTCTCCACGTTCTAGCAGGTGCACCAACACGACGGCCGCTTCCTTGTAGATTCCATCATCTAGCAATGTTGGGATTTGGCCTTCGAAGTGTGTGGCCTATCCACCGCCATTTCCATTGACACACCTCTATAGAAAAAGGAATTTGGTTTGTAGCGTTTAGTAGATCTTAATTTCTTATGCGATTTGGCCACCATATATTAAGGATTCGCTGCAAGCATTTGTTTGCAAAGGTTTGTAGGCGCTTATCGATGGCATTTGTGCGTTTCCAAGTTTCGCAGCCGTAATACAAGATGGACTTGGCATTCGAGTTATATATTCGTAACTTAGTTGTTGTTGATATTTGCCGAAAAAATAGCTCGGAGAATGCCGAATGCTGATTTTGCCTTATTAATACGGGATTCAATATCCTCGTCGGCGCCACCTTTTGTAGATATCAAACTACCAAGATAATTAAAGATACCTACACATCCAATAACCTCGTTATCCACATTGATGTGTGGCGACGGGTTTGCGCCATAGCCTCCAGACATAATCTTTGTCTTGGAGATATTGATTTCCAGCCCAGCTGCCCGAGATTCAAAAGTAATAGCGCTATTGTTTTCTTGAAGGTCACCTAGGCTTTAGCTTAGAAGGCATACGTCATCGGCGTATTCCAAGTCCTCCAGTTGTTTAAAGGGTGTCCATTGTTAGAGTGTATTTAATGTATTTTTATTGCCAAAACTCATCGGCGTTACCAAGATCTTTAATACTTCCGTTAAGCCCCAAGTGATACCTCGTCTTTCTAGGTTGTCTAAAGCATTGTAACGTCAAGTACTTCGTAAAATAGTAGTACTTACTTACATAAATGACCTATATTTACAACCAAGGAGAGCATATTTTAGAAATCTAAATGTTTCGATCTTGTGCGCATATTCTTGAATTGCGTAGGCCAAGCTTGAAAGATTTTGCTCTACTTGGTCTTTCTATTGAAGTTTTGGAAGTCCTCTTTTAACATTTAGGGAAATCGTTTTTATTCTAAATTTTGTTTTTTCATAGTAATTGTTTTTTTCCAGGAGTGGGTTACCAGCCCGTGTTACCAGAACTCGCTGCACATGTTAGCTCACTACATTAACGAGTGTTAACGTAGTTACCAGGGTGATACCACTGGGAGGTTAGTGTACACAGTGGAGATGAACGATAACCAAGATAAGTCTGCGCTTATCAAGTTAAGACCTATCAGAACCGTTGCTTGCTATCCAACATCCCCTACATTACCCTAAATTATTAGAGAATAAAGAAAAAAACCTTTTGTTACACATAAATTCACTTTAGGAAATGGGCCTATATAGATTCCGTTAATGTAGGGTTTTACACGGATTAGATCAATTAATAATCTGGAACTCCTTTACACCGTTGCGCTTGTCAGATGGCCTGGAGTTTCTGATTTTTTCAATGTGGTAATTTAGGAGATGATTAGGAAATATACAGGTCACTTTACTTACATACTTAAACGGCCTATATTTACAACCTGTTAAGATCAAAGGCGGAGCATGTTTTAGATTTCTAGCGCTTCGATCTTCTACGCTATTCTCCAGTTTCAAAGGCCAAGCTTTAAAAAACATTCTTCTACTTGTTTTGGACGTCATAGTAATTGTTTTTTACACGAGTGGGTTACTAGCCCGATGTCCTTACCCATATTTGTATTGTTCTCATGGGAGAACTCGCGGCACTTGTTAGCTCACTACTTTAACCAGGTGATAACACGAGGAGGTCCAAAGTAGAGATGAGGGATAGAATAAGATAAGTCTGGTCTTACCAAATTAAGACCAATCAGGTCAGTTGCTTGGTATCCAACATCCCCTACATCACCCAATAGGAAATATTGTTAAACTGATCTTATTCTTTGCTTTTCCCTGATCTATTCTAAATTCTGTGTTACTAGAGGTTAATAGTGCTTGATTATCTCTCTCTCTCCCTCTCTAGAATATAAAAAGAGTTTATTATATTTGTAAAAGGTTTCCGTATCATTAACGCTTGGTTTGCTTCTTTATTTCGTAGGAAACTAATGAGGCTGATCCCCACACTTCTATGGGTCTGTCGGAACATAAAAAGTAAGTATAGTTCAATACCATCTCATTGTCAGGCCATCATGTCAATTTTGTATTTTCCGAACTTTTTTCATATTTTAGCCAGTTACAGTGATTTTATTTCATTTTAGATTTCCTTTGTTGTAGTTTCTGTAATCCATTAGCCTTTTTTGTAAACGGTCTCATTCGGTAAAGCATTCAGACCTGATATAATGTGGAAATGATTTCTTGTAGGCAAAACTTACAACTTGGATATTTGAAGGTATCTTTAGTTATTCCCTTGAGACCCTTCCCTTGAAAATTAATCATTAGATTTGTAATATTAATTTTCTAACGGATATTTTTCTGCTTTTAGACTTTTAATTGCTGTCTCCAGCGAAGACCTTTTCTGACTTCAATAATGTCCGAAATTTTGTTATTTGGATTAAAGGCATAGTTTAAGTAGTTTAACCTTTTCAGTAACATTTTTAGCCTATTGACCAATTTGAAGGCGGATTTGTAATTTATATCTAATAAATATAAATTGTTCCTAAGGCCTTAATGTATTAAACAATTTATGCATCTGCACATTTTTTTTCTTTTTATACCCTTCACCAATAGGTGAAAGGGTATTATAAGTTTGTCATTCAGACCCCATAAAAATTATACCGATCGACTCAGAATCGCCAGGAGAGTCGAGAGCCATGTCCGCCTATTTGTCTGTCTGTTGAAGTCAAGTTTGTGGTGCTCCTGGTGGGTGTACCCAGATGAATTATACATCAGATTTTAAGAAATTTCCCTACGCAGCACGCTATTGAATTTCATTAAAATCGGTCCATAAACACCCGAGATATCGCTAAAATACTAAACTTCGATGAGGAATTTAAAAAAAAAAAATTTTTTAAATACAGTTTTTTTTAATTTTTTTTTAAATCCTCATCGAATTTTGAATTTTGGCGATATCTCTGGTGTTTATTGACCGATTTTGAAGAAATTCAATAGCGTGCTGCGTAGGGAAATTTCTTAAAATCTGATGTATAATTACTCTAAATTTCGATGAGGAATTTAAAATTTTTTTTTTTAATATACAGTTTTTTTTTAAATTTTTTTTTTAATTTTGGCGATATCTCTGGTGTTTATAGACCGATTTTGATAAAATTTAATAGTATGTTGCATTGGAGTATTTTCTAAAATCTGATATATAATTCAAAAATTTTTTTTTAAAAAATACTATTTTTTTTAAACAAATTTTTAAAATTTGTCATTTTGCGTACATCGATAACTTTTGCTTTGGCGATATCTCGGTTATTGATCTACCGATTTTGATAAAATTCAATAGTGTGCAGCGTTGAATGATTTCTTAAAATTTGATATACAGCTTAAAAAAGTTTTTTTTTAAACACAGTTTTTAAACGAAATTCAAAACTTTTTTTTTTGAAAAAACACAATTAAAAAAAAAAATTTGTTAAATTCTCATCGAATTTTGAATTTTGGCGATATCTCTGATGTTTATAGACCGATTTTGATAAAGTTTAATAGCATATTGTGTTGAAGTATTTTCTAAAATCTGATATCTAATTCAAATTTTTTTTTAAATACGGTTTTAAAAAAAATTTTAAATTTGTCAATTTGCGTATATCGACATATTTTGCTTTGGCGATATCTCAGTTACTGATCTACCGATTTTGGTGAAATTCAATAGTGTGTTGCGTTTAATGATTTCTTAAAATTTAATAAACGGTTCAGAAAACTTAAAAAAAAAAACATAGATTTTTGAAAAAACATAGTTATTTTGAAAAATACAGTTATAAAAAAAAAATTTAATTCTCATCGAATTTTGAATTTTGGCTATATTCCTGGTGTTTATGGAAAATAAAGAAATTGTAATTTAGCATCGAATTTCGAGCTTTGGCTATATCTCAGTTGTAAGTAGAACTATATGTTGCAATTTAATAGTGTACTTCGTAGAACACTATTAACATCTAATACCTATACATATAAGTTATATCGGTATGCCATCTAGAAGCTCATAAAGCATTCCATTTAATCGGTTCTCTAATTTTAAAGATATAGGCATTTAAATACGACCTCTCTCAAGGTGCAAAATGTTGCAATGTTGTGTAATTTCTGAAATTTTTTGTATTTCAATCTACCTCCAAAATGTAGACCCAATATAAAACAAGGTTATTCTCTAATTAAAGTATTATTCATATATCGCCTAAAAATTAAATGTATGAGATTTGAAACTTTTTCAGATTAGAAAATCAATCAATACATATACAGTGAAAACTCCCATAAGCGGACAGCCACCGTCAACCAAAATTTGTCCGTTGTTGGGGAGTGTCCGCCTATGAGAGTATGATAAAAGAAAATATTTTTTACTGTTTATTTAAAGCATTAACACAAAATTCAATTCATATCTACATACATATGTATATAATTAACAAAAAAAGGTTAACAAAAAATAAATTAAAATAATAATGTCTTACTTATTAAAAAATTCATGGTAAGACTTGCTTTAAAGGCACTAAAATGAACATACATAAATTATGTATAAAGCATTTGTACTTATTTTGAAATAAAAAAGTCTTTTATAGTTTTTTGTTTCATATTTGCTTGCTTCTTTGTCGCTAAACGAGTTTGAAGGTGATTTTCTAAATTTTTTACAAATGTAAAAGCTGCATAATCAGTTTTCACAAATTCCTTGATGTTGTAAAGATATTTCAATGCATCACTACAATTCATAACTTTATTTGGAACTGTCACCCAATTTTCCTTATCTAAAGGTTCTTCTGGCTCCACTTCGCTTTCACTATTCGCTAATTCAATGACAATGTTATCATCTTCTGTCATAATTTTTTCGTCAATGGCAACGTAGCCTTCAGCATTGCTTAATCCACAGCCTTGTATCAATGATTGCAACTCTACTAATGAGATATCATCTTCGTCATCAAAATCCTGTGAACTGTATGCATTCTTTTCATCGAATCCGGCTTTACGGAAGCAGTTTTTAATCGTTTCGGCGGTCACCTTATTCCACACAGATGAGATGCAAAATATAGACTCAAGGATATTGATTTTTTTTGCTACATCTGTATTTTCATCAAAAGCTGTCATCATATCCTTTATTATAAAACTTCGGTAGTAGAATTAGAAACTACGAATGATTCCTTGATCCAGGGGCTGACAAGTTGATGTTGTGTTTGGAGATAACCAGATTACTTTAATGTTTTCGAGTTTAACATCTCGGGGATGAGAAGCGGCATTGTCCAAAAAAAGAGCTATTTTTCGTTTTTCTTTTCCCATTCTATGGTCCAATTAAAGTAGCCATTCAGTCATTATATCTCTATTTATCCATGCCTTTTTATTGGACATCCAAATGACTGGTAAATTAGACACGGGCATAGTTTCGAACGCTCTTAGTCGAGCGGCGTTTCCTATAACTAGCAATATA
Source organism: Stomorhina lunata (assembly GCA_933228675.1). Lineage (NCBI taxonomy): Eukaryota > Metazoa > Arthropoda > Insecta > Diptera > Rhiniidae > Stomorhina > Stomorhina lunata. The sequence goes on along the minus strand of OW121740.1, from coordinate 90,476,688 downwards.
TCAAAAACGGCTTTTTGCGAAAAAGAACTTTTTTATTGTAGAAAATGAATCTCTGGGATTATAAAAATAATGTTTGTCTTACAACTTTTTTGTTTCTAAATTCTGCTAAAAGATGGCGCTATTTTTAGGTTACATATGAAAATCGCATTTTTAATAATTAAAAGATACAAATTTGGTTTGACAATGTTCCGCGACTTTGTTCAGGAGTATTTGGTCTAACTTTTTTCTGAATGTACCAACATCGAAAAAGATCCAAATAATATGTATTTGATACATTTGTAAGAAACATGTCAATACCGCCACCTTGCGGCAATCTTTTGTAGCATTTTTAAAAACACAAAAATAGATGCTTTCAAAAACTTTCAAAAGAGATATCTGCGATGAAATTCAGACAAAAAATAAGAATTCTAGGGACAAAAGTAGTTAACAGTATTCCAATTCTGATACTTTTTTGAACGATTGTTTTAAAATTTTGTATAAAATTTAGTCACTGTTTACAATATTAGAAGTAAAAATAATGTTTTTGTAATGAGAAAGGGTATGGCTTAAATTCCATATAAAAGTGAAAGTCTTTAACTTTTCTTTAACTTCAGCATCCATATGCAAAAATCTTGTTAGCCAGATTTCGCAGATTTCGCGAAATTGGTTAGTTTCTCAATATGTTAATTTGTTTTTTAAGTCCATTTCATTTTCCATCTCTACTTTTAAAAAATATAATCGCTGTAAATCGATGAGGTATTGAAAACATTTTTTTCGTCGGACTTTTTTTTGGTGGCAAGTTTCCATATTACTAAATATTTAATTTTTAGATTCCTAGAACACAAAATGATCAGAAGCCACTGTTGTCTTGTTACATTTTACGAATTTAAGAGGTTCAATGTAGGCTGTATACATACTTTAAGATGTAGAAGAAAATCAATGGTCGCGATTTAATCGCGTATTATTTTTGCTTCACTGTAGGCCTCAGGATATTTGTTCGTGAATTTGAGCAATATAGTTTTAAGTACCACATTGCTATCATACATCAATGTGTCTTTCGAAGGTGAACAAGTGAAAAATGACACAAATAGGCTTGCTTGTTTTTTAAATGGCACAAAAATGGCTAAATATTTTTCTCGAAAAATTTGCACACATATTAAGAACATGTTTATCTAAAATTTTGATATGGCGCTTCTCGATGCGTTTCTTAGTTAATGAGTTATAGGAAGACAAATATTAAAAATGCAGAATTTTTACCCTTTTTTCATTTTTTTTGATAGTTTTTCTCAATTTGTCGAAGAACCAAACATTTAATCGGGAAGCGCCATATCAAATTTTTAGATATCAATAGTAGCTATCTGTATGTAAAATTTGGTCTCAAAATCTTTATCCGCTTTTGTGCCATTTTAAATGCAAATTTTATACTTTTTTCACTCCTGCATTATCTTTTATATATATCTTTTCTCTAAGTGTACTGATGTTTTTTTTATGGTGATGAAATCTTTTACACTTATCTAACTATACAAATTTGAAAAAGTTTAATTTATGACCTATTAAGAAAGTTATAGCGCCAAATTTGCTTCTAGTTTAAAAGCCAAAATTATAGAAAACACCGTGTATTTCAGGAACCAAAATAGCTTGGGCCATTTTATGAAGCACGAAGGATAGCTGAATATGTGTCTGAAAAAATGTATATAAATTCATGTGATTATCTTGAAATTTAAAAACCTACTTTTTTTGATATATTGCTACCTATAACCAATGGAACTTTCTTTTCTCCTACCATATTCCCAAAAAAAGGTCAGTCAACCTTTCTTTAGAAAGCTTACCACCGGTACATTTCTGATTTTTAAAAGCGAGCGTTTTATTTGGTAGAGCCCGAAAAAAAACGGGTTTCATCCGCATTGTACACATTTTTTGGTTCGTAATCACGAAGGATTAGTTTCAATCTTTTGTTGAACTGATTAACGTCTTCTTCCGACACCGCTGCTGCTTCTCCACAAATGAATTTAAAACTGATATTATGCCTCTTTCGCCACTTTTGAAGCCTCCCATTTGATGTTACAAAGTTCGTCATTCCCAATTTTATTGCACATTCTCTTGCCTTCTCTTGAATAACAGGTCCAGATAGAGGGATATTTTGGGCACGAACTTTTGAAAACCATTCAAGACACATTTTGTCAAGTTTCAGGTTGTTCGAATGGAGTCCAAACATTTTCTGATTGGAATTACTGCCAGACTGCCATTGGGAAAGCAAATTTTCTTTGTTTTTTTAAATGTTTGCTGCTTGTATTTTACCGATGTCAAACCTAGAACAAAAATGTAATGAAATTGCATTTCATTGTAGTTTTTGTGCACTTACTTTGATACTATTGCTCGAATTGGTAATTTATCTTGTTGAGAGGTTTCTATAATTTCAATCTACATGTAGGATTTTTATAGCGCCTCGTATTCTATTGTAAAAACTTATAATTATTGATATTTTGTTTTTTGTTGAAGTATTTTTGTCCTCTTTTTAGAGGTTTTTTGAGCAAATAATGCACAATTTTGCTGTCCGCGTCCGTTCAAGAGAGTGTCCGTTTTTGGGAGGAAAATTTGCTCTGAAAAATCAATTTGGTGCAACGATAATCAAAACTTGTCCGCATATGGGAGGTGTTCGCTTAAGAGAGTGTCCGCTATTGGGAGTTTTCACTGTATAAGTATTTTTGTAGGATTCGCCTAAATCAGTCTTCAGAAACATACATACTTGTAATTGACCAAAAACTCTTTCCACTCTGCACTTTACTTTTGTTACACCAATGGTGAAGGGTATTTAAGATTCGGCATATCCGAACATAGCACTCTTACTTGTTAAGTTTCAACTAAACTACTAACAATTGTCCATCCCTGTTTACTACGTAAAGTGAACACAGTTTTCCTTGATTTGTGTTGAGAGTTAAGGTGATGCGATGTGTTCTTCTTTTCTTTTTTTTTTATTTGGATTTTGTCGGCACTGATATCATCGTAATCGAATAAATTCCAGTGAAACTGTAAGCTGAGTAACCGACTTGTAAGTTTGAAAATTTATGCGCAAAAGTAACATTTGTAGCAATATTTAAGTTTAGCAGTCTCATAATTCATTCTACTTCTGTTTGTTTTAACTTATTTTCGATGTTGTTCCCTCTTTTAATTTTACTGATTTCATGTTTTTTGTTAAAAAAAAAAAACAACAATAATTATCATTCACGTTGCACGGTGGTTCAGAATCAAATTTCATTGGCCAAGACCTATATTTTTTGTTGACCTAGATTTTTAAAATTTTTATACCATCAGAAAGAAAACATATCAAAACTAAGGTGGCCAAAAAATTTGGTCAAAATATTCGCTGTAGTGGGCGTGGCATGCTGCTAAAGACAAGGAATTTTAGTTAATTTAGAAATGAAAGAAAAATTGTAATTTTTCATCTCATAATAATTATGATTTTTTGAAAACTATTAATGCTAATGGGCTGCGGTTTTTTTGTTATGTTGGGTGGACTGTTGGTTTTAACAAATGGTATTTGTGCACCCTGTATAATTTGTAGTTAAGGTGTTATGTAATAAATTTAAAATCACCATATACTCATAAAATTTCAAGTTTAGTAGTGTATAACTTTTAAAGGGAAAAATGGAAACACAAAAAAAACTTCCCTGAATTCTCTCTACTCTACTTGATCATACGGCTGAAAGGTTGCTGCAATCACTTAAAGGGGATGCGATGGGTCTTCAGGACAAAAACAATATAAACAATTTTTATGTGAAGATATTTCAGACACAGATATGTTCATGGTGTCATTTGTGTCATTGCGATTAATAAAGAACTTAGAAGACTCGGAACCTTCGTCCAGCACAATGCAAACAAATTTTATTTGGAAAAATCATACTCCATCGAAGTACTGCAGACCAATAAAATTTGAATTTAAAAAGGAAACTCATGATACCATTAAGAATAAAATAAGTGACATCAGAGCTCAAATTTAAACACTAAAGCTATTAGAGTTAGAGATAGAAGAACATACTATTAAATTGAATTATCAATTAATACTTTCAATGATAGACGGCAAAGCTGCCCAGGCTTTGACTGATACAAAAGCTTCATCCAGCTGTATCTTATATTCTTAAACGAGCAATAATTGTATATATATATATATATATATATATATATAGAATGGCTATCTCGAAAACGGCTCTAACGATTTTGATAAAATTTGGACAGTGGGTATCTTTTTTGATGTATAGGTCGAAGAAGAAGGGACTTTTGGAACTTTTACCTCTAAGAGGGTAAAATCGGGTAAAAAGGGGAAAAAATCGAAAACGCTATGTCTCCTAAAGTAATAGGTATAGAAACAAAATTAAAATTACGTTTTAAACAGCTTTGAAAATAAGCGGACAGGTGTTTGGTACTTTTTTGAAACTATGTCCGATAGGGGGTAAAAAAGGGTGAAAATAGTTTTTTTGGCACCTTTTTAACCCACTCTTATATTTTAAACTAAAGAATATAGAAAGAAACTTGGTACTGCAATCAATAGATGTAAAAAAAACATGAAACACGTATTTGGTACTTTTTTGATTTTGGAGCCAAAATGGGTAAAAAAGGGATAAAATGATAACTTAACATCTCCAAAGTAATATGAATAGGAACATTATACATTATGTTAAATGTGTTTTAAAAAAATGTACCGAATTCAATTGGCACCAAAAAAGTACCAAATATACATATGGAACTTTTAGAAATTAGGGAATAAAAAGGGGGAAAAATTAGTATTATTTTAAACAAATGAATGTTTGTCTGTATGTATGTTCTTTATAGAATAGTAAACTGTGAATTTGATTGTGTTATGCTCTTTAGCGAAGATGTTGCGGATAAGCCGGCGAAGGTTTTAAAGTTGATAAGACTAATTTCCGACAGATGGCGCCACTGAAAATTACTAAAAATTAATTAAATCGTAAACTGTACATTTGATCATGCTATGATCTTTAGCAAAGTTGTAGCGCATGAGCCGACGAAGGCTTTTTAGTTGGTATGAATAATTTCCGACAGGTGGCGCTATAGAAACTTACTCAAAGTCAATTTAATCGAAATCTGTACATTTAATCATGCTACAATCTTTAGCAAAGTTGTTGCACATGAGCCGACGAAGGTTTCTTAGTTGGTATGAAGAAATTTCGACAGGTGGCGCTACTGAAATTTACTCAAAGTCAATTTAATCGTATGCTGTACATTTAATCATGCTATAATCTTCAGCAAAGTTGTTACGGATAAGCCGAAGAAGTTTTATGAATTGGAATAAGCAAAGTCCGACAGGTGGCGCCACAGAAAACTACTCAAAATGAATTAAATCGTAAACTGTGCATTTGATCAGACTATAATCTTTAGCAAAGTTGTTGCGCATGAGTCGACAGAGGTTTCTGTTGATATGAATAATTTCCAAAATTATTCAAAATGAGTTAAACTGTAAACTATGCAAACTATGTGTTGGTCGGACAAAATAAATCAAATAATTCAAAATTAACTGAATATTTCTACAATGTCTTTCCTCTAAATTTATTTTAGCACTTTATAATATAAAATATATAAAAACTTTAAAATTTTCCTCAAAATGTTTATCATAAAGCTCCGAGCAAGGCTCGGTCTACCAGGTACTTATATGTAAAGCAACATCAAGTCAGTTAAACCAAGAACCTACAAAGTCACTAGATAGTATTGATGCATTTGAATTTGGATTATCACCGCTACATACGAGAATAAGAAGAATAAGAAGAGAAAAGAAAATTAAAAAAGAAATAAGTTCATGATGCATTTCTCAAACACGGGTTAATTATAGATCAACCAAAACAAGGATCAGGCAATACAAACGATGGCAATACCGCAAGATGATTCTTTTTGGATCCCGAAACTACATCTGATATAACAGGTGTTGATATAGATCTTATTTCAAGATTTAAAACAATTACTGAAGTACTTGCGTGCAACGAACAAATTTATGCTAAAAAATTTGGTGATTATGCCAAGGAAACTGTTGCTATATATACATCCAAATACAATTATAGAAATATGTAAGCAACAGTGCATAAAGTTCTTTATCATGGAGAAGATGTCATTAAGCACCATTTATTACCAATTGGTGATTTATCAGAGGAAGCCCAGGAAAAAAGAAATAAGGATTACAGATTTTACAGAGAAAAACGTCACGAAGTTCTACAAATAAAGACTTATTTCACATATTATTAGCAACATCATTTCCATTCATCTCTAGCATTCGAAGTCAATGGAAAGTAAATCCTTCGGACCTAAGTGCCGAAGTTAAAGCACTGTGTAGCAGTGCTGTCCTGTAGGGACAGCAGTAATACAGAGCAGAATATAAAATATTTACAAGAAATATTCCAGCCAAATAAACAATAATTATAATTTACATTTAACATTTGAGTGCAATAAAGTATACAAATATTAATATATAAAATTATTTTATTTATCTTCAATCTATTTATGACTACAAATAAATATATATTTAAAGAAAAATTAAGTTACACTCTTTTATTTAAAAAAAAAAAACTAGGTAATATGTAATTATTATTAAGCTTAAATTAAGATTTGTGCCACCCTAATAAAAATACTGTAAATACTTTAACGAGAAAGGAGGCACCCTAAGGATAACAAAATATTAAATTGCTATCCAAGGTCGACTTGCCGACTGGCCCAAATTTGAGCCAAATCGGTTAAGAGGAAGTGGGTCAAAAATGAGTTGGCAGATTTGAAACAAAATAAAAAAGAAAAACATCAAAAATTGAATTTCAAGCTTAAATTTCTTAAGAACCACTGTAACGATCTTAATAAAACCTACACTCGAAAAAGCTACAGATGTTATCTATTGATTAAAAAAAGAACTACTAAAAAATATTTAATAGTTAAAAAGTTACAGGGTTTTGGCCAATGAAAAACGATTCTGAACCACTGTGCGTTGTTAAATGTCTTTGGCGCGGACAGACAAAGGGTATGTATGAATAAATAGAAAGATAGATGGGTGGACGGATGGATGGACGAGTAAAGGTTTAGTGAATTTATTTAGTCTGGTTTGTTGGCTTCGGAACATTATCTGGCCCATTACACCGGCTACGCTGCTTACAGCCATCACATATTTAAACCGACAAACAAACGTTTTGTTTTAGTAGTTTTTTTTTTTGGTTAAAATAAATAAAAATTAATTGCTTTTTTCAAATGTAATAAATAATAGCGAAGTAGAAGTGATAATCAAAACAAAATTTTGTTAATTGAAAATTGTAAATAGCAACGAAGGTAGCAACAACCGACTTAGAAAATTAATAATCATAATATATTTATGTTAAAATTTCTGTTTTTTAACTCAAAGGGTTAAATATGCGATTATTATGAAAATAATCATCATCATCTTCAAAGAAGGTGTTGTTGGATTGATTTAAATCATTATTCATTCATGGTTTATTTTTGAATAACAGTTTATGAGAATAAAATTTGAATTCAAAACTTTATTTCTAAACATAAAATTCGTTGGGCAAAAACATAGGGTATGATAACAATGCTTTCCATATATGGAACCCTATATAGAAAGCTTGAAAAATTAAGTTTAGAAAGTAACATATTGTATTCTTTATATTATCTTATACAACTTTAAGCACTCCTCAGATCTTATATAAAATGTTTCCAAAGTTCCTTGTATGAATTCGAATCAAATTCTGGATGATCATTTTACCGACAATTGTCATGAAACTAGTAATAATTGCAAATTTTGGCTTTGAAAAGAGTAAATTATTTGCTTGACACGTCAGCACTTGATTTGGAAGTTGTGTATCACTAAAATTCTATGGTGTCACTGCAAGAGTGTTGCAATCCAAATCGGAATTTGTAATCGTACTAGGTTCACGAAGTTGTACCAATCACTCTGACCATGTTTTATATATTTAACAAAGAATTTATTGAAAAACAAGTAAGAAAGTGCTATAGTCGGTCAAGCCCGACCATACGATACCCTTCATCACTAAGGTCAAAGGTATTGTTTTCCTGTATAAAGACAAATATTTGCTAAATTTTGCCATCATACAAACATTTTATCAAAACTTATATATTCCATATATATTTCCGTTTTTGGACTTATATGAGAGCTAGGGTCAAATGTGGACCGACTATCTCGAAATTTGACAAATTGATTACAGTTGTTATACAAATTATGTATGCAAAAAATAAACTTAAAAGTCTGATTTAGTGCGTTTTGACAGAAGAGTTTGTATGGGAGCTATGGTCAAATGTGGACCGATTTCAATGAAATTTGATACAATGATTTAAGTTTACATAAGCAGTAGTTGTTTCATAAAAAAATATTGATATTTGTGGCCAATATATCAATTCCGGGAAGTGGAACCTATGGGAGGTACCATAAATAATGTACCGATTTTGACGAATTTCAACAGCCATGGTCCCACTATCAAAAAAATGATCTATGCCAAATTTCATCAAATTATCTTTAGAATGTACTGTAATTACATGGTTTACATGGGGGTCCAACCAGACGGACGGACGGACTGACATCGCTAAAGTGATTCTAAACCTATTTGTATACTAAAAGGTGGGTCTAATACAAATATTTCTTTGCATTACATACATCAGCACAAACTTATAATACCCTTTCCACCCATGGTAATGAAGTTCATAAATACCCTATGTAAAGTTTGCTGACAAAGTGAGAGTTTTAACGAATATTCGGGCCCTCCTGTGAAACTTACAGTTATTCCCGATGTTTAATCTAGAGTTCCTTCGATGATTGTGAGGACAAACAAGTAATTATCTTCTTGGCCCTATAACCCAAATAAGTCAAGTTGTCCTAGACGCATGATCGAAGGTCATTAGTCTATCCAGGAAAGTCTTAATTTAACGAAGACGGAGATGGTCTCACCATAGAGTTTTACCACCAGAAATCGAGAAGTAATACTGCGGCTTTGCGTCGAGGTTAATGGTGTACAAATTTTGACCATGAACCAACCGTAAATCTTAGGAGTCACAATCGACCTTTTTATCACTTGCGCAAACTACGACAGCCCCTTCGAATTACCAACCCTTACGATTATAGATATTACTATTCTGCTGGACGAATAGTAATATCAGCAAGTTTGTAAATAAGAACAAGCATTGGCGTAATCACCTGAAGAACTTCAACTTCAGCACAGGAATTGGCAAGTTAAACTGCACAGTTCGATCTCTCTCGAATACCCTAAAAAAGGATTATCCTTTTCAGAAGATAAAGTTTGCCAAGTACTCCATATCTGACCTAAAAACGCTACCATGCTTTTAGCCGATTGTTTATTGATCACTCAGAGGGAAACAAGGCGAAAAGGAAAACATGACGTCCCTCGAACTCTCACTCCATATCTGACCTAAAAGCGCTAGCATGCTTTTAGCAGATTGTTTATTGATCACTCCGAGAGAAACAAGGCGAAAAGGAGAACATGACGTCCCTCGGACGCACGACAACTTTCTACACCCGACAAATTTACAGAGGCCATCCACACATCTAAGCCTTCTAAGGCATATGGATCCGACTGAATATCCATGCTGATGTTTAAACTGAAAGGAGTGCCTAATATTTTAATTAGGAAATGTGGAAAGTAAATATAGTGATCCTAATTTTAAGACTTAGAAAACCCGCGAATGAGAAATCATCGTATAGACCAATATCGCTCCTGACAACACCAGCATAGATTCCGAAAAATGCACATCATCACCACAGCATTAGTCATAACTCACGATTCTTGAACCCGCATAGATCTTGTGAAAGAATGATCTTAGTGGTGAAAAAAATGTCAAAAGTATTTGAAACGGTTAACCATGCCACCCTCTTCAAGAACACACTGCAGTTCACAATGTCAAGAAATTTGAAGAGATAGATAGTAAACTACCTTAGTTGTCGTAAATCGTTCGTAGAGTTTGGAGACCAACGCTCAGAACACCGTAGGGTTTAACAGAAAGCTTCTCAGGGCTAATCTTCACTTCGAGGGGTCGAAGTTCATTAGGGTGGTTCTCACCCAAAAATTCGTTGCCATCAATTGCTTCTTTACTCCATCAACACTTCACTTCAATGTATTGAAGTAATATGGAAGACCAATGAGGTAAGGGCTATCGCTTTCTCTATATCATCCACAATTTCTTCTCTAAATATAACCGAAAAATACATTTAACTAAATCCACGGCGACTATTTATCACCTTTACAAAAAAGAATTTCGACCATGAACCACCCGAAATTCTTGTAGTGGCCCACAACTGCCTTTCTTTCAATACTTTATTGCAAGGCGGTAGAGCGATGTGGAAGACCTATGAGGTAAGGTGAATCGCTATATCTATATCATCCACAATTTGTTCTCTGAACTTTACTTATAGATACATTAAGTCCCCAGCGAGGGGGATCGATGTCGAAAGTGTATCAATTCCGATCTAGGAGTCGTTGTCAACAACCTCTTTACTCCTCCAGCAAGTTCCTTAAGGCACTATGTGGCCTTAAGAATTGGAATGGACAAATAAAAACTTTGCTGGTATGGAGCTACAGATTAAACAACTTTTGTTTACGCATAGAGAGTGCAATTCCCAACTGCCAACAGTACATACATATATAATTCCCACGACATTCCAATTGGATCTACGTTTTAACTCCGACTCCGAATGGCAAATGCATTGGTCAGAGAAGTATAAGGTAGCCTAATACTCAATAACCAGTGATATGAACCGTCTTTTTTATGAAAATTTATTTCTGGCCGGAGATCGAACTTGGGACCTCTAGTATGCTTCTTTGTCAAACTTCCAATACTATCTACTCTTTTGCAGATGATAGCAAATTTTGCCATTCATATTCATTCAGCTACAGGCCAAGCCTCTTAGACATAGAGGAAAATAGGCAGATCATGAATGATACTCTAAATTCGGACCTTATTTCAATTTCTGAATGGGGTCATAAAAATAGGGTTGATTTTAATGCCAGAAAGGCCAATGCTGTACATTAACGCACAAACGTATGGCTGACAATGTGGCTTCACATGTAACAATGGGCGGTATAAATATTGAGGTATCAAAAGCTCTTGATGTTCTGGGCAAGAAAATACAGTGTGATGTCCGTTGGACTCAACATATTTTTCAAGAGCCGAAGGAAGCATTCAAGTGTCTCGATATTTTAAAGCGTTGCAAGACATACTTCACTCCATCTAATCTCCTTACTATTTATACCACTTATATCCGACCAAAAATGAAATACAACTCTCATGTATGGGTCGGTTCTTCAAAGTCTATTTTGGAGTTACTCGACCGTGTACAGGAAAGAGCGAAGGTGCTTATTGGTGACAGTAAGATAGTAAGCTCGATAGTACTCGTTTGTCCTCAAGGACTCATCCATTTGTTGATTGCCAGTGGATCCCATAACGCATTATAGAGAAAACTCATTCTTTAGCCGCACTATCCGTATGTGGAATAAACTTCCCTAAGAAATCTTTTCGCTCATTTATGATATCAAAAAATTTAAATCGAATTTCATCAACTCCCTCTTTCCTCCTTCCCATTCCTTTTTTCCTAGTTCCATCACAAAGCAATCAACACTCAGGGGTCACCCCCTGTTGATCAAATAAAAAAAAATATACCTAATGCTTGGTTTTGGGATCGAAAGACCATCGAATTTTAAGACGAACCGGATGTATGAGAATAACAACGTTAATTTATCAACGTTTTTAGGGAAGGCATTTAATAAATTATTAAATGAATAGATAGACATCAGGATATATGCGGTACAACGCCAAAAATCTATGTTGGGAACTACAATAGTTAATATCCCAAACGAAATATTGGGAAAGAATACTCAAGAAACTCTACTAAATAAATATATGCCTACATTATTCGATTTAAAATCGCAAGTTAAATACAATTATAAAAGTTACAAAATATTTGCTAGTATCTGCAGTGTTAAGTAATTTTAACTTTGTTCTAGATTTATGAATTTTTATTTCATTTTTTCGTGTTGGTGTTGATGAATTTTGTTTTTAAAATCACAGAATTTTTAATTGAATTCCGTGTTCTAAGTTGGAAACATGCAAACCTTTTTCGTCACTCGTAATGACGACAAGTAAAAGAATTCATTTAAATTATTCACAAAAAGTAATTAAAAGTGAAATAATGAATTCATTCAATTTGTTTGTCTTGCCTGTTTTTTTTTGCGGCTTTTAATTGCCAAATCCAAATCATTTGCTGCCTTTAAGACAGTCAGTCTGTCTATCTGTCCGTCCATCCATCTATGTATAACATAAGTTATTCAATATATCTTGTGGTTGAAATCTGCTACTGATTGTTCTTTTTCAGTTTTTTGATTATTATGTAGATTTAAATTAAAGTTGGTGGCAAAATGCACATTCTCTCTTATTTTAACTTGTTCCATCGAGATACCAAAAAAAAAAATATTTTTTTTGAATTGTTGTTGCCTTTCCTTTCGTAAACTGAATTAAGGAGATGCGGTTGTTTGATAAGTTAAAAAGAAAGAAATTTTAATTATGACAACATTCGCCGGCAATCAAATTTTCTTTTTTAAATAACAAACCATTTATTTTAAATGAACTTTCTTATTTCTTTTTAGCTGTTTTCTTTATTTTTCTATTACTTCGATTAAAAACTTAAGTTGGCTGTCAGTTATTATTTTTGTTGTATGAAAATATAACATTTTTGTAAATGCATCAGAATTTCTATAACGTAGGATTATGGTTTCTATACCATCGATAAATAACATAAAGGACAAAAAGCACTGGGACTTATATTCCTTTCACTAACATCAGTTTTCTTGCCGACAAGCTTATCTTTACGATTTTTTGGTTCACTTTTGTAGCGGCGATCGAGTCAGGCACTGTATTTGAAGTTTGACGGGACTTTCATAGATAGAAGAGAGGTGAAGTAGGGATTAGAAAAAATAAATGTTCATTGAATGTAGTTCAGCCTTAGGATATTTCTAGATCCAGTGTTTGGTTCAGTTATACTTATGTTTAGCTCTATGTTGAGTTGTAGGATAAGTTTTAGATCATTTTTAGTTTCAGTTCTTCGTCTGGTACTAGGTTCAATTCAAGATTCACTTCTTGGTTTAGTTTAAATTAAGTAGGTACTAGGCGTATTTGTATCACGGATCGGCGCAAAGAGAACAGAACAAAAAAATATTCGACAGAGTTGCCGTTTTTTATACTTTTAACTAAAATAGGTATTTTTTCAATGTATTATTGTTCATTTCAAAACGTTAAAAAAGAAGTTTTCTACTCCACTTTTTTTGATAAAAATATTTATCAAAAATTTTTCAATAGAAAATTTTGTTATTAAAAATTTTTCCACTTTTTTAAATTTTTTTATCAAAAATTTTTCTATAGAATTTTTTTTATCAAAAAAATGTTTATAGAAATTTTTTTTTATCAAAAATTTTTTCTATAGACATTTTTTTTTATCAAAAATGTTTCTATAGAAAATTTTTTTATCAAAAATGTTTCTATAGAAAATTTTTTTATCAAAAATTTGTCTATAGAAAATTTTTTTATCAAAAAGTTTTTTATAGAAAATTTTTTTATCAAAAATTTTTCGATAGAAAATTTTTTATCAAAAATTTTTCTATAGAAAATTTTTTATCAAAAATTTTTCGATAGAAAATTTTTTATCAAAAATTTTTCTATAGAAAATTTTTTTATCAAAAATTTTTCGATAGAAAATTTTTTATCAAAAATTTTTCTATAGAAAATTTGTTATCAAAAAATTTTTCTATAAAAATTTTTTTTATCAAAAATTTTTTTATAGAAATTTTTTTTATCAAAAATTTTTCTATAGAAAATTTTTTTTATCAACAATTTTTCAATAGAAAATTTATTTATTAAAAATTTTTTATAGAAAAATTCTTTTAAGTAAAATAGGTATTTTTTCTACTCCACTTTTTAAAATATTTTTATCAAAAATTTTTCTATAAGAATTTTTTTTATCAAAAATTTTTCTATAGAAAATTTTTTTATCAAAAATTTTTCTACAGAAAATTTTTTTATCAAACATTTTTCTATAGAAAATTTTTTTATCAAAAAATTTTTCTATAAAATTTTTTTTATCAAAAATTTTTCTATACACTTTTTAAAATATTTCTATCAAAAATTTTTCTATAAATAAATTTTTTATCAAACATTTTTCTATAGAAATTTTTATTATCAAAAATTTTTATACAGAAAATTTTTTATCAAAAATTTTTCAATAGAAAATTTTTTTATCAAAAATTTTCTATAGAAAAGTTTTTGATAAAAAATTTTCTATAGAAAAATTTTTGATAAAAAAATATTTTGATATAAAAATATTTTTATAGAAAATTTTTGCAGAAAAATATTTTTATCGACAAATTTTCTATGAAATAAAATTTTTATCAAACAAAAAAAAAAATGTTTGGTTCAAAAATATCTAAAAAACATATAAAAAAACTAAAATTGTTTTATATTAAAATTTATTTCTGTTTTAAAAAATATTCCCAAAATTTACAAAAATATTCCCAATGTTTATAAAAATATTTATCAAAAATTTTTCAATAGAAAATTTTGTTATCAAAAATTTTTCCACTTTTTTAAATTTTTTTATCAAAAATGTTTCTATAGAAAATTTTTTTATCAAAAATGTTTCTATAGAAAATCTTTTTATCAAAAATTTGTCTATAGAAAATTTTTTTATCAAAAAGATTTTTATAGAAAATTTTTTTATCAAAAATTTTTCGATAGAAAATTTTTTATCAAAAATTTTTCTATAGAAAATTTTTTTATCAAAAATTTTTCGATAGAAAATTTTTTATCAAAAATTTTTCTATAGAAAATTTTTTATCAAAAATTTTTCTATAGAAAATTTTTTTATCAAAAAATTTTTCTATAAAAAATTTTTTTATCAAAAAATTTTTCTATAAAAATTTTTTTTATCAAAAATTTTTCTATAGAAATTTTTTTTATCAAAAATTTTTCTATAGAAAATTTTTTTTATCAAAAATTTTTCTATAGAAAATTTTTTTTATCAACAATTTTTCAATAGAAAATTTATTTATTAAAAATTTTTTATAGAAAAATTCTTTTAAGTAAAATAGTTATTTTTTCTACTCCACTTTTTAAAATATTTTTATCAAAAATTTTTCTATAAGAATTTTTTTTATAAAAAATTTTTCTATAGAAAATTTTTTTTATCAAAAATTTTTCTACAGAAAATTTTTTTATCAAACATTTTTCTATAGAAAATTTTTTTATCAAAAAATTTTTCTATAAAATTTTTTTTATCAAAAATTTTTCTATACACTTTTTAAAATATTTCTATCAAAAATTTTTCTATAAATACATTTTTTATCAAACATTTTTCTATAGAAAATTTTTTTATCAAAAATTTTTCTACAGAAAATTTTTTATCAAAAATTTTTCAATAGAAAATTTTTTTATCAAAAATTTTCTATAGAAAAGTTTTTGATAAAAAATTTTCTATAGAAAAATTTTTGATAAAAAAATATTTTGATATAAAAATATTTTTATAGAAAATTTTTGCAGAAAAATATTTTTATCGACAAATTTTCTATGAAATAAAATTTTTATCGAACAAAAAAAAATGTTTGGTTCAAAAATATCTAAAAAACATATAAAAAAACTAAAATTGTTTTATATTAAAATTTATTTCTGTTTTAAAAAATATACAAAAATTAACAAAATTAACAAAAATATTCCCAATGTTTACAAAAATAATATTGTCGTGGCAACAATGTTCGAGATTATATTTCTTTGTTCTCTCGATCCATGTGTTTTGCTGCTATAAATTGGATTTTGATTTGGTTTTTGCCTATTTTGTTTTTGTTTTTTTTTTTTAACAAAGCGCCACCAAACAACTCTGTTAAAATACAAATTCCAACTGAATGTTTTTAATACTCAATTTCACGAATTTTATTAATGATCGTGGTATTTACGAAAATTAAAAAAAATCTTCGGCTTCTGGTGTTATGAGCTTTCTACTCCTGATTAATAGATTCAGTTTTAATTAGATTGTCCACTTACAATTAAAATCTTACACATTCTGCTACTTCCTTCCTTGCGTTCTTGAATTAATTATTACAAGAGAAAAATGCCTTACCTTTCAAATGGCCAAAGTTTTGGGCAGTTGAGTGGATTTTGTCATTGTTGTTAAAAAAATGTAGTTATTGTTTGAATATCTCTTAAGTCCCATAGTGACAAATCGATCCAGAAATATGTAGTGACTCTGTGCTATTTTAGAAACTATAATTACTCATCTAAATGGCCTATATTTTCAACCTATAAGGTCAAAGGCCGAGCATATTTTGGAATTTCATGCACTTCGATCTCGTATGCATATTCTTCAATTTCGTAAATCAAGATTTAAAATATTTGGTCTTCCCATCGAAGTTTCGGACGCATTCTTTTACAAGTTCTCTCAAGATGTCGATAATCATTGTTTATGGTGCCTGGTCCAAAGATTTTTCCTAGAATCTTCCTCTCAAAAACTCTAAGAATAGCTTTATCTGTCTATGCGTTTTATGGAGTGCGATTTTTGTTCTCACAGGGAGAGCTTTATTTCTTAGCTGGCTGCTCAGGCCAAAATTGCTGGCAAGTATGATTCTACGTTTGATTTCTGTCTTTATTTATGTAGATGGTGGTATCAAGGTAACAAATTATTTTGTAACCTCCAAGCTATAGGTTTCAATCATCATATGTGGTCCAATTCTTGAGGACTATCTGCTTGTGGAAACCACTAGTTTTGGTTTTGATACATTGATAACTAGACCCATTTTATTAGATACCTTATCGATACTTGAACTAGCGGCAGTCACCTGACATCATGTCATCGGCAAACGCAAGTATAACGGTTTCTGTTGAAAATTGTTCCAATTGTATTAACTGCAGCATCTCGCAGGATACAATATTTAAGAGATAGCATGATAAACTATCGTCTTGCCTGAATAATCTTTCAGTAATTAAGAACTCCAATGTGCTCTTACCTATTTTAACTGTGGAATCAGTTAATGTAGAATCGTAGAATCGTAGGGATGCCAAACTCAGATATTGCTTTAAATATCTTCATTCGTATCAGGTTGTCAAAAGCAGCTTTGTAGCCAGCAAAAGGATGAAATGTATCTTTTTGTTTCTTTTCAGGATTTGACGTAGCATAAAGATCTGATCAGAAGTTTTCCTGGTCTGAAGCCACATTGGTAGGTTATAATTATTTCATTTACTTTGGGCTTTAGCCTTTCACACATTATATCGATTGAATCTTATATGCAATTGAAAGGAGGTTTATATCTATATAATTGGCACATATGGTTTTATGTCCTTTTTTGTACACTATACAAAGAACACTGAGACTCCAATCATCTGGTATACATTCATCTAACCATATGGTTTTTATAAGCTGGAACATTCACCCTATCAACTCATCACCTTCGGCCTTGAAAAGCTCTTCTGGCAGACCATCGGCACCGGCACCTTTGTAATTTTTCACTCAAGTTATTGCAATTCTAACCTCAATTAGGTTGGGTAGTGGACATATAACGCCGTCATCTCTGATTTGCTCAGGCGTGTCATCTTAGTCGCTTTCATTTGATACTAGAAATTTTCAAAAGTGCTCCTTCTATAGTTTCAGCTCGCTCGCTTTCTGTATCTGTCACTAGGTTTCCTTAGTCGTTCTTACAGGAGAATATACAATTGCCAAAACCATCTGTTTACTGTTTAAGTTTTTGGTACAATTTACGCACTTCATTTAGACTCTTATACATCTCAATTTCCTCAAACACACGTCACTCCATTTCTTTCTCCGGAATAGGCGTTTCTGTTTCCTCCTTTTCTCTTGATATCTTTCTAGGGTTCGACGAGTAACTATTGACCGCAAAGTTACCCTGTATGCTGCATGTTTCGCAGCAGAGATATCGCGGCACTCCACGTCATACCAAGGGTTTTTAGGAAGACCCACCATAGGTGATAGGGTATTATAAGTTTGTGCTGACGTATGTAACGCAAAGAAATATTTGTCTTAGATCTACCTTTTAGTATACCAATAGACTTAGAATCACTTTCTGAATCGATTTAGCGATGTCAGTCTGTCCGTCCGTCTGGCTGGACGGCAGGCTGGCTGGACCCCCATGTAAAGCATGTTATCAAACTACAGGTCGTAATTCTAAAGATAATTTGATGAAATTTGGCGCAGATCTTTTTTTTTTTTGATTGTAGGACCATGGCTATTGAAGTTAATCAAAATCGATTCATTCGGGCATGATGTGCAAATCACTTCCACATGATTTTGAAATCACATAAATTTTCTAAGTCGAATTATTCATTGTCCATAAATTATTTTGAAACTTTTATAACTCAGTGCACTTAAGATGAAGAAGGTCTAGAAGGTTATTGATAAATGCTCTGAAAATTTCAACAATTATAGAAATTACAGCCTTTTTGAATTTCGTGTGATTTCAAGATCATATGGAAGTGATTTGCAGAACATGCCCTATTATTTATGGTACCTCCCATAGGTCTAACTTCCAGGAATTGATGTATTGGCTACAATTTTTTTTTCAGGAAATTTAAAACATATACTGCTTATGTACTTAATTTGCCAAATTTCGAGATAATCGATCCACATTTGACCCTAGCTCTCATATAAGTCCAAATGACGGAAACAGCTTAAATATATAAGTTTTGAGAAAATGTTTGTATGAAAGCAAAATTTAGCAAATATTTGTCTTTATACAGGAAAAGGACCTTAGTGGTGAAGGGTATCGTATAGTCGGGCTTGACCGACTATAGCACTTTCTTACTTGTTTTAACTATGAATTCGCAACCAAATTCATGGCCACTCTAATGGCAGCTGTAATATATGTCACCTTTTCGTGTCTTGGCAGCGCCGTGGCCATTTCATCTTACTTCCTTGACATCAGTCAAATCGCATTTATATTCCTCGAGAGCATCCATCAACTAGATCAGAGCACCTCCTCTTTAAAGAGTTCGGATGTTCCAGGTACTGATCCTTAAATCATGGTCCTGTTTTCGTTCGCCATAGTCGTCAAAATTAGGAGGGGCAGTTTTAAATCTTCTTTTTCGCCTTTTCATAGTATGTTATTATTCCAGGAGTGGGTTACTAGCCCGACGTCTTAGATCCACGTTTTTATTGTTCTTATGGGGGATCACGCGGCACATGTTGGCTAGCTACTTTAACAGTTGTTCACGTAGCTACCCAGGTGATAGTACGAAGAGTGTTAGTGTCCACAGTTGAAATGAAGGATAACCAAGATAAGTCAGGGCTTACCAAAATAAGGACCAATCAGAATCGTTGTTTGGTACCCAACATCCAATACATCTCCCAATAATTATGATAATGTTTAAGGCGTTTTTTTAGCAATGCATCAAACACCTCTCTTCCGACTAAACTTTATGGTGACATATTACGAAGGATATTATATTTTACATTAATTTTTTATAATCTCCTTTAAAAGATTTATTTACTTTTCTACAATCCCGACGTGTCCTTAACCTGTTTACAAAACTCATATACACCCATTTTCATAATTTAGTTTTAAGGAATTACTCGGGATTAATAAATTTCTGTTTATACTAATTTGCGCGACTTAGATACACCCACATTTAAACATTTCACCTATTTTCCAAATTGTTTTCCAAGTTATTCTTCTTAATTTAAAAGTCACTTTTAACTGTTTACTCTTAATATAAGGCTTATATCAAATAATCCTTTCTAGTTAAAAGGATTAAATTGAAAGACCGGAAAATGAAAGTCTAAATTTCGTCAAATCTTATCGTGTTTCCTTTCGCTTGTTTGTTTTTGTGAATAATTTGAAAAATTCTCAATGTAGGCGGTTAGTTATAGTAAACAGTTCTCGGATCAAGATTGCAAATCCCAGCTCAAAGGATATTTAATCATACACAAAATGTGTGTATTTGAGATGATTGTGTGTGTGAGTGTAAGGATTTGCAAATCTATTTTGCTAAAGAGATTTGCTAATTCAAAACAAAGAGGTGTTTTATTGTTATGACTTTGTAACTCCTTCACTCTAGACTATAGTTAAGGAAATATTCTGCATATGTATGTGTGAGTGCATTTAAGAATGTGCATTCAGTGCCAGACATTGGCAGTTAATCCTTGCGAAATACTTTTGTCAGGTAACTAACTTAAGCAGTTCTTCATTATTATTTGATCCTTCCTCGTTCCTTGTCCTTTACTCTTTGCTAGTGTTCTCGAAACAAAACGAAGGAGTTGCAATACTTTAACAATTGTTTTGACAAAGGCGTGTTTATTTTTGGGTATTTAAAAGGATTACGGTAAAGGATTGACTTTTTGCCCTTGACGTTTACAATGATTTGCTAAGTGTGCAAGCAAAAATTATGTGCAAAATTTTCTGTCTTCTTTATGAGTGTGAGTGCGAATTAGCGTTTTGTTAGCGAAAATTTCCGCGAAGCCAGTAACACACACAAACTCATAAATATTGTCTACAAGTCTTTATGCACACAAGGTCTTCTTTGCTTAAATGAGTTCGCGAAAGGAGATGAAAAAGGATTTTTGAACTCAACCCTTAGGTCGTTTTTCTCATTATGCGGAAAAAGAGTTCTGTCATAAAATATTAGTACAACGACATACAAACTTAGAAAAAAACAGTTTATGATGTAGTTTTTTGTAGTTTTTAGTTTTTTTCTTAGCAAGAATTGATTGTCGTTTATTGCAAAAGAGTTACATGAACATGAATAGTTTTTTAGAAGACAACTTCATAATGTCCTTTCGCAGAATAAGCTATTGTAACTTAACGTAACTCTTTCGTCATTTGTACGTAAATGTTGTATTTTTTAGCATTTCATGTTTTATTATTTTATGGCTTTGACTTTGGAAGAGTTATTTGAAATAAAAAAAGCAATATTTTGGTATGGAATTTCGTTTACCTTGAAGGGTTATTTAATGTTAAATGCATTTTAGTAATGCAATTATTAAAAAAATTCAACTTTTTTGGAAATCGTTAAAAATGGGTTTTAGTTCCCAGAAATTATATTTTTTGAGAATATTATGTTTGTTAGGTGATATTAGTAAGTAAAGGGATATTTTTAACGAAGTTTTTTTTTTTGGAATTTCAGATTTATCTCTTAATATTATAGATTTCTTTATAGATTTTTAGTACATACATATGTTCAAAAATCAAACAATTTTTATTCCTTCAAAACCGACTTTCAACTCGAATAATTTTTGTACTCTTAGAAGTTCGGAAAATCTAATTACAGATCTTGAACTCACAAAAACTTCTGTATACTGAACACGATATCTTAGTTGCGCAAATTTGCGCTTCTAAGCATAATTGGCATGCAAATTTAAAAAAAAAAAAAACGTAAAAAATCGATTGAAGCATTCAAGTTTTTCTTCATATTTCGTATTTTTCTGCATTCGTTTTAACATTTGGACCCAAGTCGTTGTTCTATAAAATAGACACCACACTTAGGGGATAAATTCACTTTCCTCTAAATTTTAATTTTGTCACTTCTAATACTACTTAATGGCTGCCAAAATTTGAAGCTCGTTTTCGCCTCTTTTTAATTTTTTTCGCATATTTTTTGGCCGCCTCAAAGAATTTCAAAAAAATAGATATCGATTTGTAGATCTTTCAATTTCGCATCGTTTGATATATATCGCGTTAACGTGCTCTATATAGGTTTAATATACGACAAGTGTAAATAAGGAAAACTTGAGCGTAAATTTTTCGAAACACCGGTTTTTCGTGGAGCACACTCGCAAATATGAATGCAAATTTCCAAACTACCGCATAAACCGAGTTTTTTGTCATTTAGCACCTAAAAACAAAAGCGCACCAAAAAAACATTGTTTTCTAAAATTTTATGAAGATTTTGAAAATTACATAAGGCATGAAAGCGATGTCATTTATAACCGATTTGCATCAAAAGTTTGTCAAAAATCTCTTTATTAACTAAGAACACGAAGGTTTTATGTAAAAACACTTCACGGAAGCACATCGCGAATTTAGCACAAAATTGATCAGAAATGGTCTTAAAACTATTCTTTAATAAGCTTTACCTTAGATCTGAAGCGCACCAAAATATTATAAGGATTAACGATTTGAAGAACCAAATAAGAATTTTTTATTTTAAAAAGATATGCACCTATTAAACTTATATTTAAATAAAAAATTCTTTTATATTAAATTTGTCCATAAATTAAGGCAGCAGAATTTCACTAAGACTCACATTTTGTCAAATTTCGCAAAAATCGCGGTTAAAACAAAAAATAAAAAAATGCTGTTTTTTCATTCGCATAATTGCATTATTTTTTCGTGTTAAGGCACACATACAGTGGTGGTCACGTATTTAGCACAAATGGAACCTGTTATCTCTTATAGGAAATATTAAGTCTTAATTCAATTTTTTCACTAATTTTTTTTTGTAATGTATTACACGTGATGCGAAGATGAAGTCGTATTCCTTTTATATACATATTTTTTTAAAAATTATATTTATTTTTGCAATTATTTAAAACTAACCCATAAAAAATACTGGACATATTTTTAGCACAAATTAAAAACAATATTTATTAAAAATCAAAAACAAGTTATTAATTAAAATTTCTTGAAAAAAAACCTAATATTTTGTAGGATATCCTTTATTTTGTATAACTGCCGTACATCTTTTAGGCACACTCTTCACAAGAGGCAGGTATCGCTCATTTGGGATAGCGTGCCATATTTTTTGGATTTCCGTCCATAAATCATTTAAGTTGTTAGGTTTTACGCTTCTTATATGGTTCTCTTTATCATTCCAAAGATTCTCAATAGGATTGAGATCTAGAGATTGAGCTGGCCATTTCAAAACATCTATTTGACTCTCCTCCAAGCAACACTTTACAGTACGTAAAGTGTGTTTAGGGTCATTGTCATGCATGAAGCGCCAGCTAGGTGGCATCTTTGCATCTGCTTATCACCTGTCGTTGCGTATCTGAGCGCCATTTATTTTTGGCCATGTCTAATAAATATTTTATTTCTAAAAAACCTTCAACTGTACACAATATGATGAAAAACTTACCAAAAATTAATTCAAAATTCAAAAAATAACAGAAATGTAAAATGTTTAATATTTGTGCTAAATTTGTGTCCAGCTCCAATTACGTATTACCAAGAAATAAATTATATATGAAGCAATTGAAGAAAGGGAATAACAAAAAGAGTAACAGGACTTGTCGATCACACCATAAGCTACACATCGTGGCAAAAAAAAAAAAGAAAATTATTACTCCAACAGAAAAATATACGGTTTTGAAAACAATGCATAACTAGTGTGCTAAATATGTGACCACCACTGTATATCAATTACCATAATACCATGAAACGACAGAACAAAAAAAATATAAGTTGTGATAAAAGTGATTTCCCTAGTATTTACTTTGTACAACCGGGTATAGTTTTTAATAAGCTGTTAAATATTTTTTGTTGCGCTTAATATATAGTTAGGATAAACATGTTGATAGTAATACGGCAGATCCATATATTTTGTAAGAAATTCCTATTGCATCTACAGTATATAAAGTCTGAACTCAGTGCTTATATAAAACTTCTCTATACTAAATTTTATCATCATACCTTTAACTTCATACCTTTACCTAAGTTTTAAACTTCATTGTGGCCAAAATATAAATTTCGAGAATCGTTGAATCGATTTTGACGAATTTTATTAGCAATGGTCCCTCTACAAAATTTTATCAAAACTTCTTTAGAATTGCGGCCTATACTTTGATTACAAGCTTCGCATGAGGGTCCAGTAGAGTGGTTCGAAAAATAGTTGAGTCAGTCGCCCCCTGATTAAAGATATAATAAATCTAAAAAATAAATCTAAAAATATTTTTTTTTATTTTTTTACCACGCCTACAAATACCGCCCTTTTTGTATTTTGTTAACTGTGTCACCATCTTCAGTCCGATCATATCACTATCGGTGTTAATGGCTCTGTAAGGGCTATCTCTATTTGATAGTTTTTTACTACCATGTAAATTTTTAGTCATAATTTTTTAAAATTCGATTCGTATCCACCCTAATCGAACTGAGTACAAATCTAGTTTTTAAAAGTTATGACTAAAAATTGACGTGGTAGAAAAAAACTATTAAGGAGTGAAATGTATCCCTTAGAGAGCCTCGAACGCCGATATATAAAATGTTTTGATCGGACTTAAAATGGCGACACAGTAAACAAAATACTAAAAGGCGGTATTTGTAGGCGTGGTAGAAAAATTAAAAAAATGTTCGAATTGTTTTAATGGCCCGTTTGTGTAACTAGTTTTTTTTTTTCAAATCGCACGTCATATGAGTAGAAAAATTTGAATTTCGTTTTTGTAATTAAAATGTCAGTTCTGATTGAGTAAAAAACGTAAGAACAAAAAGCTTTTATAAATATATCGTTCTTTTAAGTGAATTTCACACGTTCTTTGAATCAAAAACAGACACTCAGATAATATCAATCGTTTACAATTTTATTTTCTAACTTATAGCTTTTGCTGTGGAAATAATTAATATTTATTAGGAAATTATTTTTTTTTTTCAAATAAATTATAATAAAAAGCGCATTAAAACGTACATATATGTTTGCTAGTATACTTTGTAGAATAAAAAGTACCTTTTAGAATAAAAAGTACCTTTTAGAATAAAAAGTACCTTTTAGAATAAAAAGTACCTTTTAGAATAAAAAGTACTTTTAGAATAAAAAGTACCTTTTAGAATAAAAAGTACCTTTTAGAATAAAAAGTACCTTTTAGAATAAAAAGTACATTTTAGAATAAAAAGTACCTTTTAGGATAAATAAAAAGTACCTAGAACTGAACTAGAACGGAACTAGAACTGAACTAGAACTGAACTAGAACTGAACTAGAACTGAACTAGAAGTGAACTAAAACTGAACTAAAACTGAACTAGAACTGAACTAGAACGGAACTAGAACTGAACTAGAACTGAACTAGAACTGAACTAGAACTGAACTAGAACTGAACTAGAACTGAGCTAAAGTAGAATTGAACAGAAACTAAACTAGAAAAGGTTACGGAGTACAAAAACTGAGCATCATATGTTATTTTTAATACCTTCATCATAAAACCTTGCGAGGAAGAACTGCTCCCAAACATTAATGCGGATGTAAGAAGTTCGTGTGTCGGGGACAAACCAAGGTAGTTTATGCTAAAAGTCATTATTCTGGCTAAAAGATATTAATAGGAGTTGTGAGGACATTAGTAGGAGTAATGAGGAAAGATTTCCTCTTTATTAAATATATGATTGTTGAGTAGAGCTATTTCTTCTAAAAATTAAGTACTAAAAGAGCTATCGAAACGGCCATGTGGATGATATTTCCGTTTAGGCAGAGTACAATTTTTCCTTTCGGCAGCTTTTGGTGGATACTTTTTGGAGTTAAACGCTAAAAAAAACATGCAATTAAATAATTGGTTGATATTTTACTGTATGAAAAAGTTCCTTACTTTTGGCTCCGATATCAATCTCTCATTAATACCTATATCCACTTTCGTTTGAAATAATTTTGGCGAAGAAATTCTCATTTACTCAGAGGTTCAACTGAAATTTACAAAAATTTCATAAAATACTTCGAAAACAAATTGTTTTGTTATATTTTGAGTATTTTTTTTTGACAAAACGAATAAAGAGTTACCTTTTTCATTTTGAATTGAAAATTTTGTATGAAAAAATAGAAAAGCTTTCGAGTTGAGATATATTGGCAACCAACAAATTTAAAAAGAGAAAAAGCACAACGTAAGATAGCGTAAGCCAGGCGAATATTTTCTAAGAACTCAATTTCAGACGAATACGTCTGCCTCGAAAACGTTCACCTCAGAAATCACATGAGTTAAAAGAACCTGACATAACACTACACATTGAAATTTATACATCGTACACATTGAAATTTACCCCAATATATCTTTGTAGAAAATAAAATGCAGTTTTGTTTCAGTTTGTAGTGCAGTTTATAGCTTTTAATAGAAAATTTCTCTTAAATGCAAATTAAAAAATTTAAGTCCACACTCGTTAAATGGCTTTAATAAGAGAAAATTCGTTCTTTAGCCGCACAGTTCGTATGCGGAATTTGCTTCCCGCAGAAGTTTTCCCAGTCAGTTGCAATATAGGAAAGTTCAAATCAAATGTCCACAAACATCACTCCACTTATTTTCCTAGTTTCAACACAATGCACTGTATAAGTAGGGGTCATCCCCTGAGAAGAATGGAGTCTCAGTGTTCTTTGTATAGTGCACAAAAAAGGAGATAAGCCGTATGTATCAATAATAGGGGTATAAGTCTAATTTCAATTGTATATTTTATCATACTCTGTGAATGGCTAAAGTCCAAAGTAAATGAAAAAACTGGGATTTACTAATGGACTTTAATCTACCACTGGCCAGATCTTTAGATGTTTAAAGCAATATCTGAGTTTGGCATCCCAACGAAGTTAATATTACAGCAAGAAAAGTTTTCAAAAATGATACCGAGGGAAGAGGACGTCCTAAGCTTGGTATACGAAATTGCGGAAAATGAGCTTGTCTTTTGACCTTAATTATATAGTTTAAGTAAGTAGCCACGATTTCACCACACGGCAGTTTGTTTTGTGAAGTTGTCGTATTGGAAATTCACGGCAATGTACCAAGAAGATTTTCAAACGATGAAAAGGCCTTTTCTAGAACATCCTGATATATTTTTACGTTCGTAGTAGAACTTAAAAAATGGAGATCACAGATGCTACAATAGGTAACCGCATCCCGCATCATAACTCCACAAAATCCCACTAGTGAGTCTCCTTCCGAAAATCATGAAAATAATATTTGTGGCCATTATTGGCGGAGTTATGGCTTGGGCTGTGACTTTCTAATAATGGGTGTTTTTTTAGAGGTATAGAACTTCGTATTGAAATAAAACACAAGGAAATCGTTTTAATGTCCATCAATTTGGCTTTATTGGAAGGATAATTTTATGCCATTAATGTTTAAATATGATTTCGGGCATGTGGCCGCCGCGGCTGGCTCGAATAAAGCCAATTCTACAGGTCCAATTTTCAACTACTTTTTCGAGCATATGGGGCCGTATGTTGGCAATAACGCCACGAATGTTGGCTTCCAAGTCCCCTAACGTTTCTGGTTTGTTGGCGTAGACGAGCGACTTCACATATCCCCAAAGAAAATAATCCAGTGGTGTCAAATCGCACGATCTTGGTGGCCAATTGACAGGTCCATTCCGCAAAATTATGCGCTCATCGAATGTTTCCTTCAATAAATCAATTGTGACGTGCGCTGTGTGGCATGTAGCGCCGTCTTGTTGGAACCACAACTCATCCACATTCATGCCATCCAATTGGGGAACTAAATAGTCGGTTATCATGGCTCTATACCGGTCTCCATTTATGTTAACTGACTCTCCAGCATTATTTCGGAAGAAGTATGGCCCAATGACTCCACCAGCCCATAGAGCACACCAAACAGTCAGTTTTTGTGGATGTAATGGCGTCTCAAGGGTCTCATGTGGATTCTCTTCACTCCAAATGCGGCAATTTTGCTTGTTGACGTAGCCATTCAACCAAAAATGAGCCTCATCACTGAACAAAAATTTGCGATGAAAATCAGCATCGAGATCAATCTCATTTTCGGCCCATACACCAAAATCACGACGCATTGCATGGTCTCGCGGCTTTAATTCTTGCACAAGCTGGATCTTGTAAGGTCGCAAGCCAAGATCTTTGCGCAAAATCTTCCATAAAGTTGATGGACAAAGCTCCAATTGCTGTGCACGGTGGCGAATCGATTCATTCGGGTCCTCTTCAACACTTTGCTCTACACCGGCAATTGTTTCTTCGGTGCGCACTGTTCGACGTCGCTGCGGATGCGTATTATCACATAGAGTAAACGTAGTGCGAAAACGATCCATGGTTAACCGAATTAATTGCTCTGATGGACGATTATGTCGACCATAAAATGGATGGAGCTTGCGGTAAACTTCGCGAACTGAACCATTATTTTCGAAATAAATTTGCACGATTTGCAAGCGTTGTTCTTTTGTCAACCTGTTCATGATGAAATGGCAAACCAAACTAAATATTAATCACTTGACAGCTGACAAAATGGCCGCCAGTTAAAAAAGTGATGCCAACTTAAAGTTCTATACCTCAATAAAAAACACCCGATATATCACCTGAGAGCTTCAGTTTTTGAGTTCTACTGCGGCGCTTAAACATGTTAGTGTGTTCAAGTGAAATGCTTATTTCAATGCGTTACATACATCAACACAAACTTATATTACCTATGGTGGTGAATAGTATGATTATCTGACTCGAAATAATAAAAAGGTTAAGTAGAATTAAAAAAAATCAATCAGGGTTGTTTACCCTTTTACTAAAAGAAAATATTCTTAAATGAAATAAATTTTTTTTTTTTTTGCTTTATAACCTACCTTTCTTCAAGTTTACAAGCCATTCTACAGAATTTACCAAGTTTTTTGGTTGAGTGTACTTACAAACATAAGCATTAACTTCCTAATTCAGTTTGTACTGATGCACAGTGGGTTAGAATAACATGTTTTCTTGGATCAAATCAGGGAAGCTATGTTCGGATAATTTTTCTTTATTTTTCAGTTAATACCATTAATATAAGTAAAATAAAAAGATGTTTTCAAAGCATATTTGAGTATAATTTTATTAAATAATGCCAAATATCAGTGTAGGTATATAGTGCAAGGAGTACAATATGAGTAATTAAACATTACATTTTGCACATCTTAAAGTTAATCATCAATACCATCATCATCAAAATCATCATCATCATCATCGTTATCATCATCATCATCATTATCATCATCATCAACAGCATCGGCAACTTCAACATTACTGAAATAGTTCTTGTTCAGAGCTGCAGGTACAATTAAATCAATTGCCTCCTCTGGCAAGTTTTGAACCTTCTTTGTAGGCAATTTTCGCATGCTTGAAATAATTGGGTCAGAAGTTATCAAAAACATATTAAAAATATCTTGGTTTGATTTTTCGCGACTGCACTTTCGTGAATGAAACTCCCTATATTTTTTAAAATCTTTATTTCGAGCTTCTTGCGCTTCTTCTGATAACTGCCCAATAGGTAAAATGGCATTTGACACAATTTCGGGTCCGTGAATAACATACTTCTGCAAGGTGGGAGGCATATTGTACCAAGGATACGTTTTAACAAAAAGTCGTGCTGTATTGTGTGCATATATTTTAAAATTTTCATTATTAATTTCAACACGTGCATTTTTTTTATTAAATTAACATCTATTTTTGTTATTTCTGCAGATTTTTCAGCGTTTTGAAAAAAAAAACGTCTTGCCGTATTCCCATCATTTGTGTTTCCAAAACCAGGTTTGGGTTGGTCAACTATTAAGCCCATATTCTCTTTAATTTTTTTCTGAATTTCTTTTTTTGTTTCATCTACTATGCTTTTTTCAGAATCAGTTCTAGCCTTCCACTTTTGTAAAGGTATTTTATATGCAGCAGCAGCAGTCGCGAGATCAATGTGATTTTTAGATAAATTGACTGCTGCAACACTTGTATTAAATAATGCATAACTTCTAAAAGGCACAAAAGGGCAGCGTAAAATTTTGCAATATAATAGAGATTTATGTACCCTTTAATATAAACTAAAAATTATGACACGAATGTGGACAAATAATAATTATATATCCATTTCAAATATAAAAATGCTAATTTTTTTGGCATTTCCAATATAAATAACTAAATCTAGAACACTTCCACACACAATTTGATACACAAATTTTAACGAAGTATTTGCAAAATAACCTGAACTTGATGGCTCCATTGAAAAATTGTTAACTTTTGCAATACTTTTTAAATTAAATAAAATTTTCCACGGGAAAGTTTTCATTTTTTTCAGCCTTTTTTGCACAAACATTTCTCTAAAGTTTGACTTTGAACTTTTACTACAAAAACACCAGAGCACTTTTGACATATAATTTAACGACAAGTGATGTAGAATTTTATATACTCTAACCGGGTACAAAAAATTTTGACGGTACTTAATTTTTTTTTTTTTAATTAATCCAAGAAAACAGGCTATTCCAACCCACTATGTGATGTCAGGAAGTAAAAGCTTAAAATCAGCTCAATAAAAATAATATGAGAATCAGAAATCAGATAAAACTTGGATCATTTCAAATGAACTTAAAATAGAAGTCGTGATTGAGTTAGACTGATCATTTTTAGATGCCGTTTAAGCGATTTCAAATTTTATTTCTGAAACCCAATTGGATATGTTTCATAAAATCTTTGATGACATTTGACTACACCTTGCTTGTTCAGATAAATCTATATTATAAATACCATAAATTTATCCTATTACCCAACTTTGTATCTTTTGTAAAGCGTCCTAACAAAAAGATCTCCCCTCTGTCGCAAAAAAAAAGGATAACAATAAATGTCAGACTATCAAATGAAAAATGACCAATCAATGAATGGATACGGATACAACTACGAATACTTGAGTACAGATGTTGGCGTTACCAGTAGATTCAAAAACCCAACATAACATTTAATGTGACAATTTTTACCCTAAAATTCTTTGTTTGCGTATGCGAATTTTAACAAAAAAAAAAAAAAGCGAAAATACGGGAAATAGTTAGGGGAGGATTTGTGAACTAGTGCAGCTGTTAAGATTTGATTAAATGTGGAGTTCGGATTTGAAATAAAAATAAAACGGAAATTTAAATTTTGATTTTCTTATAAACTATATAAAGTTTGTTTATTAATATAAATAAAGAATTGCTTAAAATAATAGTTAAATAAAATATTTAAAACTAAAATTAAATACAAATTTAATAAAAAAGATAAGAAGAATAAAAATTAAGACAATGATTAAAATGTTGCTTTTGATTGTTTGCTTGTTTTGCTAGAAAGATGCTCAAAAAGTTGAGGAAAATCCAAAATATGAGTTGATGAGGGTGTTCTTTTGCAGTTTTGTATTGTTACTTGTACATGATTATTAACCACCCCAGGCTGCAACCCAGGTCCTGCCTTGGGTAAACTAAAATTTAGTTTGTTGTATTTGCAATTGTGTGAACGCTGAACATTCAACTCCCCGTAAACAATGATGTTTGCAAAACTCATAATTTATTGGTTTTGGCTGTATGCACAGCAAGCGTTGGGTGTACGGGAAAGTGTGGCTCACTCACAGTTTTTCTTTTATTTCCTACTTTTCTTGTTTCCTTTCTAAATTTTCAATACTTTTGGTATTGTTGTTGCTTTGTTTTGTGTGGGTATATGCCAGCCTGCATATTTTGCTTTACTTTCGCTTACTCGCTTCTCGGCGTGTAAATATTGCACTTTTGCGCCTGCGCTCATAATTTCAGCTCGGTTAGTGGCAATTTTGTGTGTGTGTGTGCGTTTCGGTTCGGTCAAGCCAAAACCAAAGACACCATAGGGAGTGTATGTATAACTCCTAGTCATTTTTGCCATAGAGAATTCGATTTTGAAACTCTACGAAAGTTGAGTTGTCTTCGTTGACCATTTGTTTAAAACACATTCAAATGGTTGAAAATCTTACGGCTTTCGTGGTCTAAGCCAGCTGATACATTGGGTTGGATCCTGCTGGCATGTTCATTTGTTGTTGGTAGTTGCTTTGGGCGAAATGAGCAGCGGTAGTGCTGTATTGCTGAGCATCCTGTAGATAGTGATGAGCATGATGATTTAGATGGGCATGTTGAGCTGTGGTTTCGTACTGCTGGCCAGCAAACTGCTCAGGCGAGTGGTGATGGTTGTGATGATAAGCGGCAGGGAAGGAAGGTTGGCTGGTGGTGGCCAAGTAAGCGGGATAGGTTGAGTTAGAGGCAGAGCCAATATGTTGGTGAGCTGATACAAAAGGAACTTGGTTTGAATTGGTGGCTTCCAAAGGCATCAAGGGATAGGACAAAGCTTGTTGATGTAACTCAGGAGATCCCTCCAAAGTACGATCTTTCTTGGACTTCATGCGACGATTTTGGAACCAGATCTTGATTTGACGCTCTGTTAAAGCCAAAGCATTGGCAATATCAATGCGACGACGTCTGGTGATATAACGATTGAAATGGAATTCTTTCTCCAATTCCAAAGTCTGGTAGCGAGTGTAGGTTTGACGGGTGCGTTTCGAGTCTTTGCAATCTAAAATTAACAGAGAAAAAAATAAAATTTTATTAGTGATTTCTTCTTGGAAGTTGTAAAATTTTCAAATTTCAAAAAAACACAAATGTGAGTTTCTACTGCAAAACTTCATTAGCTATAAATAACAGGTAGCTAAGCAAAGCATTACAGGCGAAAAACGCATTTTAAGGGAAATTATGAATTTTTAATATGATGCCTACCTGATGCAGGGCTGTCTTCGCAGTTCGACCAATTGTAGTCGTTGGCTGTCAAAATTTGATGATTGATTTCATGTTGCTGAACTGAATTTTGATTGATGTGTTTATCGCTAGGCGATAGGGGTGGAGTACTGATGCCATCGACCAAAGAAGCAGGAGTGGCTGGTTCAGAGCTAGTGGTGGTGGATGAGCCATTTTTGTAAACTTGTGAATTACTGTTAATCTTTAGGGATTGTGGAGAGTAGACATCCAAATAATCGACATCACTGCGATTAGGAGACAAGATGGTTTGTTGGGTGCTTGGTGTATGGCTGAGGAAGTCTTGTTCAAAGCTGACTGGGGTATTGGTAACTGAGTTTTGTTCGGTTTTGGTTTTGTTGACCTTTTCAAATGTTGTGTAATAATAGTCGGGAGAGTACTTCAACTTCTTGACGGGATTTGTAAGCAAAGCACGCAATTTGCTTGGTGGCTCTTCAGCTTCAACTTTTTTGGTTTCTTCAACCGACTTGCTAACAGTTTCCTCCTCCAATTCACTGGCCCGGCGCTTAAGGGATACCTTGGGAGCTTCTGGTGTGGTAGCAGGAGCACTAATGGCCAATTGCTCATGGGCATTATTGTAATTATAGTAATCATTATACATTTGAGAGCTGCTATTTTCCAAAGAGCCGGCATTATATTGGGCCATATAGTTGGGATTATAAGTGGCTGGATTCCAGGTTGTGCTGCTTTGCTGTGCAGGATGATAGTACGAGCTGGTGTTGTCATAATATGTGGAGGTGTTGCTGTAGTTGTACATATTTTGTGTTGAGTTGCTGGCGAAATCGGCATAGAAATTTGTAGCTGCCATGATGATGGAAAACTAAAAATTTATTACGAAAAATTAAAGAAAATTTTGCTAAACTAAACTAAGTAAGATGTGATCACGATGAGGATGTGAAAGCGAATGTGCTGTTCTCTGCTTACGGGCTGCTTAATATAGCAAAATAGTCTCGGCATTAGAATTACACACAAGAACCTTGTGGCACACGACCTTTTAGGGTAGTGTTGTTGTTTGGCATTGCCTTTTCGCAGTTTTGCTCGTCATTGCACATAAATATCCTTGGCATGACACTTTGACACATGCTGCGACAGTTAAACTGAGATTGTTTAGCCAACGATTTTACTTCCCCTTGTCTAGTTTTGTTTTAGCAAAGAGAATTTCTAACAACAGGACTCATAAGGGAGAGTATGCTAAGGTAGGTCAGTGAGTAGAATGTAGGGGTAAAAGAAAATTTATCCGTTTAGTCTCTCTTTAGAATTTTTATCCGTTTTAGACTAGATCATGATGTTGAGAGCCCGTTGCGAATACCTGCTGGGCTCTTTATTACCATATACATTTGCCATAGGCAACACATTATCATCGCGAAATATTCAACGTTCTACTCGAGGTTATCCGTACTTTCATTGCTCGGCATTTCTCCTGATCGTCAAGGTTTCGATGATCGTCTTTGAAAAGCGTTTACGAAGATTTTCTTCTTTATACCTCCTATGGCTTATAATTAAGACGCTTGATGTACGTAAGAAGGAGGTGGCATTGAAGTTGAATATTCTAAATGTCTTTTAAGGAAAATTCGTATATTAACGGTTTGTTGTTGTTTTTTTTTTTTTTTTGCCTTAAAGGTCCCGTAAGCGAGCATACGTCTTAACTAATTGCTGTAATCATAAAGACATAAAAATTAAAGAATAGAAGCTACAAAATTAGAAAAACAAAAGCTGCTGTTCAATGTTGTCCCTTTAGCTAAAAGGACTTTGTTTTGTTTAGCAAAAAAAGTGTAAATTCCTCTTTTTTCAAAATCTATAAAAATTTCTACTCCGTTAAAGGGAGATGTTAGTTAAATATTATGCCTACAAAAATCATTTCAATTCCGGAAATTCGCAAGTAGCTAAAACAAAGACAATTAGGGACCATGTAATGAAAATGAATATAAACAACTCAATAATTTAAACTCGTTGTTCGTCATAAATCGCGCAATACTCGCTCGTTCGCGCACTCCTTTTGTTGGTCAAACAAAAGGCATGCGAGCCTTTTTCGCGTTATTTGGAATAAAACAACAAATATTAGATAAATATATTCAGTTAAACCTAAAATAAGGATTCAAGGATATTTCCTTTAAGCTAGAATTGCATATGACATCTACACCTTTTTTCATTAAACATAAAAATCTGCTGTCATAAAAGAAGGGAGTTCTAAGATTATTAAATATCTAACAGTAGCTAAAAATACATACGAATTATAAACTTAAACAGTCACTCAAATTACTGTCCCAATGTTTTTTTAAGGTGTTTATGAGTATGAGTGTAACAACAAAGCTGTTGGCTCAATCACTCTAATATTTGATATTATGGTATATTGGACTCGTGTTGGCAACTATAATTAAAAAACACCGTTGTGATATTTCTTCTATCATCCTCGACTCCCAGTGGAGCATAGGGCCTCCGATATCTTCGGATAGAATTGGTTTCATTCATCATAATGTTCTTGCACCTCCAAAATCCTTGTGCTAACTGTCGTATCAGGGCGATTTCTCGCCCGATTACCCCTTGGAGTTGTATATTCTGTAATGTTGTTTCTTCCATGCTTAAAATATCGTAAGTACTAAGTCAATGGGTGATGAGTCCAAAGACACAAGTCACGTTTATATAGCGAGCAGCTCCCGTTTGCAGCCGCAACTAACATTTTGAACAGACGCTGCATTTTCCTACTTCGCTAAGTATAATTATCTGAAACCCTTAGCTCTAAAATAACTCCCTCTCATATTAGCCCTGACATAAAATCCCACACGGGTTGTTTACCACATCTTCAACTAAGTTGCTCAGGTTACCAGGATGTACCCTTAGACATAATACGTTGGAATGGCTCTAAGATAACTCCCTCTCATATTAACCCTGACCTAGACCCAATACGTTGGAATGATTCTAAGATAACTCCTTCTCATATTAGACCTGACCTAGAATACCACATGGGTTATTTACCGCAACTTCAATTAGGTTGTTCAGGTTACCAGGATGTACCACGAGGGGGTAAGAGTAGGAATTGGATACAGTTCTTACATGGTAGCTGGAAATGCCAGGTAACAGCTGCTTCCCATTGCATCCCAAAATTGTGATACTTACCGCAAGAGAAATCAAATAAAACAAAAGCAAAGTTTTATTGGGACAGTTGTTTGTTATGTTATTTTTTTAAATTAATATTTTGAATAACCTCTATTCGCACTAATAACGGCTTCTATACGACGCGGCGTACTCCCTACTAAATGTTAACATCACTTGAAACAATGCTGTTCCTAGCTTCTACCACGTGTGCCCTCAGTTCATCTAAATTAAAAGGGTTTCATCTAAACTAAGAACGTAACAGTGGTGGTCGATATGGTTGAGATCAGGTGACTGCGGCGGACAGTTATGGACTTTGTTCTCGTTGTCATTGAGACATTTTTGTGTGAGTTTGGCTGCATTTTTGATGTCACTGTCCTGTTGGAAAATTACCTATTCCTTCAATTTTTTGAGGAAAACGGGAAGGTTGCTCACTAAAACATTGACGTAGGACTGTACAGTCATAGTACCAACAATTTTGTGAATTGCAAGAACACTTTCCGCCACCATGTAACCACATTATAGTGCCACCGTCAAAACTTAAGAGTTATTCTAACGTCTTTTGGTTGCAAGTTCTTTCCTGGCTTTCCATTCTCTCACATACGATCCAGGACGATTAATTTTGGTCTTATCTGACCAAATAATCCTTTACCAGTCCTCCAGAGTCCAGGAAGCAAGACGTAAGAAAAACTCTAAAGTTTGGCGATGGCTCTACAATCGTCAGGGATTGCATAGTAGCTGAAGATGTTGGAACAGTTCACAAAACTGTTGGTACGATGACTGCACAGTCCTATGTCAATGTTTTAGCCACCAATCTCCCCGTTTTCTAAGAAAAGATTGGATTCGAGAAGAAAAAGGTCATATTTCAAATGGACAATAACATCAATAACACTGCCAAACTCACACAAAAATGGCTCAATGATAACGGATACAAAGTCCTTGACCCCATCGACCACCTCTGTAGCGATCTTAAGAGAGGTGTTGTCGGAACCCCTGGTAATTTAGATGAACTGAGGACACATGTGGTGGAATCATGGAACGGCATTGCTCCAAGTGATGTTAGCATTTAGTAGAGAGTATGCCGCGTCTTATAGAAGCCGTTATTACTGCGAATAAGAGCTATACAAAATATCAAATTAAAAAAAAAAACATTAAATACGTAAGTATTTCTAAAGTCAATAAACTGTCCCAATAAAAATTTGTAAGTAACAACACGAGTCCAATATACAATAATACCAAATATCAGAGTGGTTGAGCCAACAGCTTTGTTGTTACACTCATATTCGTAAACACCTTAAACACATTGGGACAGTAATTTGAGTTACTGTATTTATGTTTATATTACTACGAAAGCGGAAGAGATTGTCATAAAATAAAGGTTTTTGTTTTTCAAAACTGGAATATTTGCTTAGAATGGTCTTAACAAACATGACTTGATTTGAGAAGAGTTAAGCTTCTTATAAACATATGTATAATTGGGCCACAGTAACTCTAGTTTATCATTGACTTGTTTGCCATTTTTCTGCTACTTTTTTGCCAATAATTGATTAATTTAGTGACATTTATAATCCTGGAAAGTCAATTGATTTAAATTGTTTAGTTTTGGTTTCAAGTTCTTCATGCTTACATACATATTTTTCTTGTTTATTTAACATTTTTATACCAAATGCCAGGTTTTTTTGATAAAATATTTCAGCATTAGTACCACAATTTCAACTACCACCCACCCCCAAAGCCAAAAGAACAATTCGTTCACATATGAAAGGAAGGTCTGATGAAATATATCTCTTTATTTATGTATTTGTATCTTTTCTACTAGCAGATTCGGTTCTAAGTAAAATGGCATGTGTGCATTATCCTTTTGCCTCCACTATAGTTTTCTACTACATGTTGTTGTTGTTTTTGTTTCAATTCACATGTGAGTGGTTGCATTTTCACTAAATTCTAAAGAAAGACTGAATGAAACTGTTGCAAAATTTATGAGTTTTTTTTTTATTTTGGGTTGACATTTTTCCACGGATTCCTTTTGTCTATGTTACCAATTTTTGTATATTTGTTGTTCTTTTTTCCGACTTGGAAAGGGGGAGAAGCAAAACTAACACCAAAAGATTTGGTGGGCTGTATTATGTTGATTGTTAAAGTTAGATACTGTTATTATTTAATTAAAAAGTATCACAAGGCAAAATCTGTAAGTCAATTTTTATACCTGATATAATTCGGATATGGCAATTGTTTATATTTAGGTTAGACTAGAAAGTCTGCCTCAGTATGACACCTTTACTCTAAGACCCTATTTCCATTGTCACATTTACTCTTAGACCCTATTTCCATTGTTATCCCCCTAAGATAGAAAGAAAGAGTAGAGTGGAAGTAACAGTTAAACTATAGAGTATTTTTGTAAGCCACCTGAGGCCAGCTTTAAAGAACATAACATGGTTCAATTTGCACTGCTGGATGTCCTAGAGTTCCTTGTGGAATCTGCCACTTAAAAACCTGTTCTTCTGAATCTGGAGCATATAACTGTGACAGAGGATATGTTCAACCGATTCGGAAGTGTCTTTGTCTGAATATAATCTGGAAATTATATTTAGACGAACAGTAGAGCACATTTATCACTATACGTTGGCTTTGGTAGGGAAGTATTTGAATTAGAAAAGTTTATAAAAGTTAAAGCATATTTGATAAATTT
Source organism: Stomorhina lunata (assembly GCA_933228675.1). NCBI lineage: Eukaryota > Metazoa > Arthropoda > Insecta > Diptera > Rhiniidae > Stomorhina > Stomorhina lunata. The sequence continues at coordinate 90,438,447 of OW121740.1, read as the reverse complement.
CATTTGAACTTTCTCTAAACGATTAATATGAATAGACGCAGTTGGACTCCATATAATTGAAGCATATTCTAATCTGGAACGTACATAAGAGTCAAAAAAGGTCTTTTTTGTATAGTGGAAATGCACAGAAACCCTCTATCATTGACCTAAAATTCAGGGCACAGAGCATTTTCTTAAGTTCTTACTAAATTTTGGTATTGCCTGTAAATATAATCTTTGAACCAGTTTGCGTCAACAATGAATATCGACATCGAATTAACCGTAAGCTGTGTGAGTTATAAGCTGACATCGACATAGTAAAACGCATTAAACAGCAGCGGCGGCATTGGCTAGGACTTGTTGTGCGAATAGACGAAAATACTCCAGCAAGAAAAGTATTCCCTCGGGAACCTGTAAAAGAGGACGGTCCGAAAATTCGATGGAAAGACCAAGTAGAGGAAAATCTTCAAAGCATGACCTACGAAGCGCATGTAATTATAAAATATGCTCAGCCTTTAATCTTAGCAGGTTGTAAATATAGGCCATTTAAGTAAATAGTATATCTAATTTATACTAACTGGTCCTAGTAATTCATGAATTATTAAAGACCTGTACTTCATGTTGATTTTTTTTGACAGTGGGACCACGGCTATTGAAATTCGTCAAAATCGGTCCATTATTTGTGGTACCTCCTATAGGTCCCACTTCCCGGAATTGATATTTTCGCCACAAAAATCAATATTTTTTTCATGAAATTTAAAACATATACTGCTTATGTAAAATTAGTGTACCACATTTGACCATAGCTTCCATACAAACTCTTTTGTCAAAACGCACTAAATGAATTTTAAGTTTATTTTTTGCATAAACAACTTTTATAAATCAAACTGTAGTGTAATCAATTTGCAAAATTTCGAGATACTCGGTCCACATTTGACCCTAGTTTTTATATAAGTCTAAATGACAGCTTAAATATATAAGTTTTGAGAAAATCTTTGTATGAAGGCAAAATTTAGCAAACATTTGCCTTTATACAGGAAAAAGAGCATCTTTGACATTAGTGGTGAAGGGTATCGTATGGTCACGCTTGACCGACTATAGCACTTTCTTGCTTGTTTTTTATATCATTTGACATACTATGTATTTATCAGGAAATTGTAGTTCAGATGAGTTAGCAATACTATGGACTAACCACAAATTCCATATAAACTAGAATTAGTTGTCATGTCACTGTGAGGACTAGTTAGGAATGCAAATGATAAATGAAAGTCTCTCAGAAGATGTATTCGTTTCCGAAAGTGACCCCATTTGGATAAGAAACGTTCTTACAGATTTGTGCCATAATCAAGACCGGACGTATTATATTTGTGTCCGCAGTTAGGCTTAAGGTTGAGTTAAATGACATTACTTAGCCTAACCTGTCGAATGGAAAGGGACTAACTGTGAGCTCTTATTTTTTAGAAGATCTTTTCAATTAAAGCTTCATCATACAACTTTGGCATTTGGTTTTTCTTTTTTCCCCAAAGACTTCTGGAAAACAGATGGTTGTGTACCTACTATTCAGAATGAAATATATTGTTCTATGTTGTAATATTACGATTGAGGTAGCTCCACTAATTCTTTGAAACGTGCTACCATTTATTTCGAAGTGCTTTAAGCTGGAATGTTTTTTCATGCTCTTTTTGGGGCAAAGCTGTTTAGTAATGATTTGTAATCGTAATGATTACTAATTTGATTACTTTTTTTGAAAGGTGACGTAATGATTACATTACAATCATATTCAGCTTTGCACGATTAGTAATTGATTACTATTACTAATAATGAAAAAGTAATCTGGATTACTTTACGATTATACCCTTCACCAATAGGTGAAAGGGTATTATAAGTTTGTGATTCCGTTTGTAATTTTTTTATTAATGATCGTAGACCCCGATCGACTCAGAATCGGGAGAAGAATCGATTAAGCGTCCGTCTGTTTGTCTGTTGAAATCAAGTTTCTGAAGCCCCTGGAGGATGGACCTACATATATTATATATCAGATTTTAGGAAATTCTCCCGAAATGAACGCATTAAAATCGGTTTATAAACACCGAAAATATCGAAAAAATACAAAAAATTTGACGAAAATTAAAAAATTTTTGATTAAAACACACTTTTAAATAACAAGATAAAAAAAGATACACCTGGTGTACATGCGATAATATATTATATATCATATTATATTACAGGAAATGATTCTCCAAAAAATCGGGCCATAAACAACTGAGATATCGCCAAAACACTAAATTTGATGTATTGCAAATTGCCCAAAGTACGCATTAGAGAATGTTTGTTGAAAAAATGAAATGCAGAAACTGGAAATAACATCCTCCTTTAGCACGGACATAAATTTTATATCAGATTTTAGGAAATTCCCCTGCCAAGTGCGTTATTAAATTTTATCAAAAGCGGTCCATAAACAAATGAGATATCGCCAAAACACTACTTGTGATGTACAGCAAATTGCTCAAAGTACGTGTCTAAGAAATTTTGTTTACATTTTATAAGTATTGTTTCAGCGATATCTCAGGTGTTTATGGACCGATTGTGATGAAATTTGACAGCGTTCTTTGTGGGAGGATTTCCTAAAATCTGATATATAAACTGAACAAATCTGATTATGAATACCATTCAAATTGTACCGATCGACTCAGAATTAGCAGGAGAATCGATTTGGCGACGTCCGTCCCTTTGTCTGTCCGTCCGTCTGTTTGTCTGTCCGTTCCTCCGTCTACCTCTCTGTCCTTTTTTCTGTTGTAGTCAAGTTTTTGGAGCTCCTGTTTTGTCGATATCTCAGATGTTTATTTTGAAATTTAATAGCGTTCTTCGCAGGTTATTAGGTAATTTGTGGTAGATATAATTTAGTGTTTAAGCAATATTTCAGGTGTTTTCATCGACAATGACGAAATTCAGGGTGAGACGATATCCCAAAATTTAGTGTAAAATGCATATGTTTATACCTTCCAGGAGCTCCACAAATCTGATTTTTAATTTAATTTTAATTTTGTGTCTGACTTTTGAACATTATGATAACATTTGAGAATGTTTTATATATCAAATTGTAGTTAATCTTCCTAGGAAATGCAAAAATGCAGCTAAATACATGATATCCGTTCAAAACCTACATATGTATTTATGTATCTCACATATTAACGAAAATTTATTTTTTTAATTGCAATTGGGAGAAATCCTTTCACTTTTGACAATTGCTTCCGTATAACTTCCCCTAAGGCAATCTCTTAGTAGCTAATAAATGACAAATTTTAATAGATACGATGATGATATTTAGTATAAAGACGTTGTACAATATCGTTATTCAGGGCGATAGCGCCTAAAATAAACTTTCTATAGGGACAACATTTGAAAAAGTATTTCTGATCTCTTGAAAAGTTCGGTGAGCTCGGTTCACATTTAGTGAAATCTCCCATATAACCCCGACCGGGAATCACTTTAATGCTGATAAATTAAATCACATTATAATTGCACAAAGAATTAGAGCAAAACTTTCCACACATCAATCGGACAGATCGGAAGAACAATATATCCCAAACATTATTGATGAAGTATTCATCTTAATTAGTTAACTAACTAACAGATTAATAAGTAAATCTTCAATAACTTTTCCGACAAAGCTGATATCCATCCATTCAAAAGCTATATGTTTTACGTATGTATCTCAAACTAAGAGTGTATACCCTATAATTCTAAGGCTTGTATATATATATATATATATATATATATATATATATATATATATATATATATATATATATATATATATATAATTCAACGACAACATTCCAATTGGAACAAGGGGTACTTCTCTCAGACAATGAGCTGCATCCGATTCTATTTTAGACTCATTGAAAGGGACCTACGCTTTAACGCCGACTCCGAACGGCAAATGCATTAGTTAGAGAAGTTTTACATAGCCTAATACTCAATAACCAGTGGCTAGCTGAGTTATGAGGTGAACCGCCGCTTTTTTGAAAATTAATTTTTTTTTTCAAGAGGGTTTGGCAGGGATTGAACTTGGGACCTCTGGTATGCTAGGCGGATGACTAACCTGCTATACCACGGCGGTTCACGTATACATTGACAAAACAATCATTGTTAAAGCTTTGATCTAAATCGGTCCGCTAACTTCAGAGTTTTACATAACTAATCAAGAACTTTAACTAGTTTGATGATACTTACGAATTAAAGTACACAACCCTAACTGGGCTCTTGCAAATCTAAGGGCTTCTACATTTGAAAGCATTTTTTCTGCATGGTTTATCTGATCTATCGAACTTCATTAAATGTTCGTAAAATAGACACATATGTCGAAGCTACTGGCTGGCTTAAATAAGCATTCTCTACTTGCAGTCTAGTAATCATTATCTTTTACATTTCGACATTAGCCCCTGCCAAACCTAACCTTTGGGCTCATAACTATTCTGCATGATGATGCCACCAAAAAGCATTGGTGTGGGGCTTAACTAAGTCAGTAATCGGAAACTATATAATTATGAAAAAATTCTTACGATTTTGTACTTTACTTTTGGAACACCATTGGTGAAGGGTATCCAAGATTCGGCAAAGCCGAATATACCACTCTTAGCTGTTAATGATTTATTGACACAATTATGTGTGGTATACCCATCGGAGCTCAACCGAAATGTTCAATTTTGCAAGACTTTGTAGTTTAACCAATGGATCGTATTATGTTTGTTTCGAGGAACGTCTTCGTTAAATCACACGATCGGGGGTTATATACGATCGCATTGGCCAGTTCACATTATCTTCACGTGAGAAGACCGTGTGGCATAAGCTATGTGGCACTTAGCACCATTCTATTAAAACAAATGTCGTTTGTGTTCAGATCATCCAATTCAAATAAAAAAAGGGGTCTCAACAACGACTTTCGAAAAGAAATATAGACCAAAATCCATACCAAACAGTTACATTCTCGGACTGCACTGAAAGCTCTTGGATCTCAAATGGCTTGGCATCGTCACAAGTTTAACAATTTTGTGTGTTGAGGTACTAAATGAATACTTCGGCAAACAAAATTGTCGAATTAGATGATTTTTAGCGTTGTATATATGTAAAAAAATGAATGATTTGCTAAAGCTTGTAGAATGCGTTTAAGAAAGGTTGAAGGTGCAGTATCTATCAAATAAGTCCAAACAATGTTAACTCATTAATTAAACTAGATATTTTAAGTTTTAATTTTTATACTCTTAAGTATCCTAGAAGACAAATGTTCTCAATTTATGACTATAAATCACAATTACCGAGTAATAAAATATTTAAGTTAATCAGTCATACTTTTGACTTGATAATTAAAAGGCTTAAAACTTAAAAATTCCTTAGCACAAGCACCTTTCAACATTTGACAAATGTTTGCGTATAAATAATATTTATTAATTATTCGATTATGACTCAATCATAATTTAATTGACCAAAACACACAAAATATTAAAAGCCATTAACACTTTTTAGTTTCTCTCAAAAAACAAACACATAAATAATACTCGTGTTCATATTTGAACTCGTAAGTGAACATTTAAAAAGTTCTATCTATTCTATTCAATCGTACGGACATGAGCCTTCCTTGTAGCACCACTGGTACCACTATTTTTCATTTAACCACCACTAAGAGTATGTGCGAGTATCATTCATTCTATTGTAGATAATGTATGTATACGAGTATTGTAGTATGAAAATGCAGCAGCATTAATGGAAAATGTGCAACGTTTTTATTGCGGCATTAATAAATTACCTTGACACATACAAAAACAACAAAGTCTAAAGCAAAAACAACAATGGACCGACCTAAACGAAAGAAGAACATCCCATTGTAACATTTGGCTGTCAATTTTTACAGTTTATCTACTAAATAACTTTTCGATTGAATCTGAAGTCTCCTGCTTTTTGGGTTTTGTTCAATTTTTTTACATTTTTGCAGCGTGTTTCTTCTGTTGAGGGATAATTATTTGATTAAGAGTGAATTGTTCTTCCTTTTACTGGACACTTGGTTATAAGTTTGAAGAAAAAAAATGTGTGTCTGGGCACGTGTCATGAAAATAGGCGAATGTGTTAATACCTCCAGCAACGGTAATACAAAATATTGTATATTTTATATTTCTGTCGTTGAAAGGACTAACGCAATTCTCACGTATTTATTTTTTAACCGTGCGATAATGAGAAGATTTGTAAATACTTCAAATGCATTAGTTCAATAATAGAAATGTATGTAGTAATTCAGACATTCAAGGTATTTATTTGTGTAAATAAATTCAATTAAAAAACCTACATACATATGGACAAAAATCAAATAGTTTTAATTTTAGGAATTAAAAAAATTCAAAAAATTTTTTGATCGCACGCTAAATTTTTTTGTGGTTCTATTAAGGGAGTGAATGCAAAATCCGTTCGCGTTAATGATTTTACGCGATGCGCGCAAAAGTTATGACGGTTAAAACAAAGATTTCTAAAAAAATTAAAAACTATTTTATTTTTATTAGTTTTATGTTGATTTTGATACAACTTATATATTTTCAGGTGTTCTGTCGTTTCATGGTATTATGGTAATTTATATATGCCTTAACACGAAGAAATAATGCAATTATGCAAGTGAAAAAAAATATTTAGCGATTTTCGCGAAATTTTACAAAAGGTCTTAGTGAAAATCTGCTGCCTTGACTTATGGACAAATTTAATTTAAAATTTTTTTTTATTTAAATATAAGTCTTAATAGGTGCATATCTTTTTAAGATATAAAGTTCTTATTTGGTCCACAAAATCGTTAATCCTTATAATATTTTGGTGCGCTTCAAATCTAAGGTAGAGTCTTATTAAAGAATAGTTTTAAGACCATTCCTGATCAATTTTGAGCTAAATTCGCGATGTGCTTCATTAAAATGTTTTTAGATAAAACCTTCGCCTTCGCAGTTAATAAAGAGATTTTTGACAAACTTTTGATGTAAATCGGTTATAAATGACATCGCTTCATGCCTTATGTGATTTTGTCTCAGTTTGCAATCTAAAACCATTTAAAATAATATGCACTTTTTTGCACGATTTTCAAAGTTTTTATAAAATTTTAGCAAACAATGATTTTTTGGTGCGCTTTTGCTTTTAGGTGCTAAATGGCAAAAAACTCGGTTTACGCGGTAGCTTGGAAATTTGTATTCATATTTGCGAGTGTGCTCCACGAAAAACCGGTATTTTTATTTATTTAATTTACGCTCAAAAACTCCTCATTTACACCTGTACTTATATAGAGCACATTAACGAAATATATATCAAACGACGTGAAATTTAAAGATCTACAAATCTTTATCTATTTTTTTGAAATTATTTGAGGCGGCCAAAATATATGTGAAAAAAATTAAAAAGTGACGAAAACGAGCTTCAAATTTTGGCAGCCATTAAGAAGAATTAGAAGTGACAAAATTAAAATTTAGAGGGAAGTGGATTTATCCCCTAAGTGTGTTGTCTATTTCGTAGAACAACGAATTTTGTCAAAATGTTAAAACGAATGCAGAACAAGACGAAATATGAAGAAAAACTTGAATCCTTCAATCGATTTTTTACGTTTTTTTAAATTTGCATGTCAATTACGCTTAGAAGCGCAAATTTGCGCTACTAAGATATTGTGTTCAGTATACAAAAGTTTTTGCGAGTTTAAGATCTGTAATTAGATTTTCCGAACTCCTAAGGGTACAAAAATTATTCGAGGTGAAAGTCGGTTTCAAAGGAATAAAAACTGTTTGATTTTTGCACATATCTACTATACTTATCGAGAGTCATCTATGAAGCATTTTTTTCAAAATCACTTTTTATTGGGAAACCAATGAAACCAATTCTATCCGAAGATATCGGACTATAAATACTACTATAGACATTAGGGTGACAATAATTTGTTTTCTTTGATTTCAAATGATTTTCTACGGAATATTGTGACACTATGTATAAAAGCTTAGATCTGAAAATTTGAGCCAAATCGGACAACGTTCTACAGGCTTGCATCGGGTCCAAAGTTTAAGAGCCCATTTGTATGGGTAAAAATGGGTAATTTTTTTGTTTTTGCGAAATTTAGACCAAAAATAAATAATTTTTACAAGAAAAAAGTAATTAAAGAGAACTAACACAGCTTTATTTCAAGTCATGAAAGACGAAAATCCATGAAGTAGTTTAAAAGTTATTGCAGTTTTCCTCCCAAAATGCATGTCCTTGAAAACGCGCCTAAGGATATGCACCAAAAATTGTATGTTGTAAATAAAGAAATTCCAAAGCTAGACATGATTTTTCATTTAATGGCTTGTTACTAGTAAATAGTTCAGTTTTGTTTAAATATAATCAAATTTGCCTAGTTTTTTTTTTCATGTTGGAAAATGATACATTTTTCTCAGGTCGGTTTCAAAAATCATTTTTTTAATTTTTTGAAAATTTTGTTCAATAAATATTACAAATTTAGAATTTGCTTTCCAGTGTGTCAAAACAGACAAATAGGAGAATAAAACCGATATCTTGAACCGTTTCGCCGTACCTGCGATTTCAAATTGAAGAATATCGCGAAAATTTAGGCCAAATTCGAGTAAATGCTCGGTAAATTTTACTTGTATTCAATTTTAACAAAAAAGATAATGTTATTGCTTCGCTTGTGGAAAACCTATGCTAAAGGGTTTTTTAATATTAGACTAGATTAACCCTTTCTTCACCGCGATCAAATGTCAAAATTTGGATTTTCTGAAAATTTTCATAACGAGATTACGGAATATTAAGAAATAATCATCGAATTTAAAAAAAAAGCATGAAAATAATTTTTTTTGGCAGGATTAAGTTTTTTATATTACAAGTAAAAAATATGATTATTAATTTGATCGGTTTGTATTCGAAAAATGCTAATCTATATTCTTTACAAAAAGATTTTGATTTGTAGATTATAAATGCAAAGTTAACAAATCAATGTTCGTATTTACTTTTTTTTTAATAAAAAACACTTAATCTTGCCAAAAACAATTATTTTCATGTTTTTTTTTTTTTATAAATTCGCTAATTATTTCTTAATATTCCGTAATATCGCTTTGAAAATTTTTAGAAAATCTAAATTTTGACATTTGACCGCGGCAAATTCTAAATTTGCAATATTTGTTGAATAAAATTTTCAAAAAATTAAAAAATGATTTTTGAAGCCGACCTGAGAAAAATGTACCATTTTCCAACATGAAAAAAACTAAGTAAATTTATTTATATTTAAACAAAACTGAACTATTTACTAGTAACAAGCCATTAAATAATAAAACATTTCTAACTTTGGAATTTCTTTATTTACAACATACAATTTTTGGTGCATATCCTCAGGCGCGTTTTCAAGGACATGCATTTTTGGGGGAAAACTGCAATAACTTTTAAACTACTTCATGGATTTTCATCTTTAATATTCTATTATTTTTTGTTGTAAAAATTATATATTTTTGGTCTAAATTTCGCAAAAACAAAAAATAACCCATTTCTCCCATACAAATGGGCTTTTAAACTTTGGACCCGATGCGCGCCCATAGAACGTTGTCCGATTTGGCTCAAATTTTCAGATCTAAACTTTTAGATCTAGTGTCACAATATTCCGCAGAAAAAGTTATAAAATTCGAAAAATCATTTTCCTTTGATACAATAACTTGTCACCCTAATAGGCATGAAGGAAAGCTTGAAGTTTGCGACATGAAAAAATAAAATCGATTTACTGGCAGTGCGAGAAGCAAGATGGACAGAGCAGGGGGAAGTGCGGAGCGAAAATAATGTGTTTATTTACTCCGGTCGCCCAGAAGGCGATGAGCATAGTAGGGGTGTGGGCTTCCTGATATCTAAAAGAATACCTAAAGCCATGATAACATGGTACCATATCAATGAGAGACTAATAGCAATAAAACTCAAGACTAAAGCTCGTAATTTTATAATTATCAGTGTCTACGCTCCTACTGTAATCCAATCTGAAAACGACAAAGATGAGTTTTACCATGTACTAAGCAGTTGGATGAACAGAAATGTATGTATATGGTATCACAATGATACTGGGCGACTTTAAGGCTAAGATAGGTTCAAACAACACCGGCTTGGAACATTACATTGGTAAGCACGGTGTCGGAGTAAGAAACGACAATGGAAAAAGATTAATCGAAATATGCTGTGAAAGGAAACTGGTTGTAGGTAGAACTATTTTTCCTCATAATCTCCATCATAAAATAACCTGGGTATAGCCGAACGGCGTCACTAAGAACCAAATTGATAACATTTTGATCAACTCTAAATGGCGATCATCTTTACTTGATGTACGCTCGAGGCACGGAGCAGATATAAACTGCCACCATCATTCAGTTATATCTAAAGTTCAATTGAAGGTAGCGGCTCTGAGGTCTGAAACGCAAAAGCCGATCGGAAAATTGATGTTGAGAAACTGGAATCAGAGCGATATCAAAATGCCTTTATTACTTCCATAAGGAATCGGCTTTTAGATGTTGTTAACAACAGCCACGTTAATATTAACGAAATTGCAAGGTGTGTCACTCAAACGTACAACATGGTTGGTCAACAAATGTTAGGTTTCAAAGACCATAAAGGGAAAGTCTGGCTCACCCAAGCAACATGGGACCTGGTTGAAGAACGTAAAACCTAAAAGAATACAATTCTAAATGCAAACTTGGATGTTGAGGTGGTTAGTACAACATTCCGTGATCTATCCAACAGAATAAAAAGGTCCGCAATGAGGGACAAGAGAATGTGCATAGATGAACAAGCGAGCCAAGCTGAGTCAGCTGCAAGTAAATGCGACATGAGGATATTGTATAATATATTCAGGGCTTTGTGTGGCAAACCTACCTACACTAACAGTCCTATCCTGAGTAGTAGCGGTACACTTCCCTCAACCCCGGATAAACAATTAATAAGATGGATGGAATGCTTTCTAACGAAAGCAGGGAACGAGTTCCCTGCTTTCGTTAGAGTACATTCCAAATAGATAGAACAGTGTGACGCAACCCAGATTGCGACGGTGCTCCAGTGAATCAATAGAGTTAAATACCCTACTGTCACCGATGAGCACTTTCTCTGTCTCCTGTACTGGGTCGAGAAGCTCCAAAATAGACTTTGAAGCACCGGCCAATACATCGAAGTTGTATTCCATACAACGTGTTGGCAGATGTTGCTATCAACTGCAAAAGAGTAGATAGGATTGGAAGTTTGACGTAGAAGGTCATTTAAAAAGATATGAAATAGTGTAGGAGAAAGAACGGAGCCTTGCGGTAGCCCTGAATTAATCTTGAACTCATTTGATGATATACCATCTATAACAACTCGTATAGTGCGATCTCTGAGGAAGCTCGATATAAATCGAGAAAAGTACCCAGCAAAACTTTGGTAATGGCAAGTACTCTGATAACTGGTTACCTTGTAACGACTACAACATACCATCCGAATAAATAATAAGTTATTACAGAAGTACTTATTTGTATTTAAGATGTTAATTTAAACTGAATGGCCCCGGTTCAAATCCCACCATGGGCAACATTTTTTTTTAGTTTTTTTTTTATTAAAAGAGTCTTTTTAAATGATTTTTGAATTTTAAGAACTTAAATATTATCTTCTGTAAAAAAAATTTGTAAAACTAACTCACGTTAATGAAAAAATACCATCATGAGTCAATTTTGATTATGTAGGGGATGTTGAATACCAAAAACGATTCTAATTGGTGTTAACTTGGTAAGCCCAACTTATCTGGGTCATCCTTCATCTCAACTGTGGTTGAGATGGTATCACCCGCGGAGCTAATTTAACACCCATTAATATTGTGAGTTAACATGTTTCGAGAGTTGTCCCATAAGATCGATAAAAATGGGTTAGGATTACGGGCTAGTAACCCTCTCTTGAAAAAAAATACAATGAAGAGGATACAATTAGAATTGAAATGTCCCACTACCTAATGTTAGAGGAGGATGTCCGAAACTTCGATAGAAAGACCAAGTAGAGGAACATTTTTCAAAGCTTGGCCTGTAAAATTGGAGAATATTCGCACAAGATCGAAATCCATGGAATTCTAAAATATGCTCGGACTTTGACCTTAACAGGTTGTAACATTTAAGTAAGTAAGAGTCAATCTTATGTAAAAACTTATACAAAAAAGAAGATTTAAATTGTTTAGGTTTTAAAAAAAAATTTAAAAAAGTTTTAAAGTAATTACAAAAAATCGTATAAAAATATTTTTCCAAAAATTACAACAAAGCAAAAAAAGCAGGGAAAAACAAAGTTATTTTCACATGATTTTGGATCTAAAAATAAAAATTGTTTATATTAATTATAAGCTGCTAAGTTTTCAACATATGAAGTAGCTCAGTGGAAGAGTCTCTGCCTAGCAGTCGGAGGGTCTGGGTTCGAGCCCCCATTGGATCATAAAAAAAATTTTGTATTTCGTTTAAAAATATATGTTTTTAATAAAACAACAACAAAAAAGTTGTTGCTGTTGTTGTTGTTGCTTTCAAATTGCTTACCAAAGTCATTACTTTTCTGCAATTGGTAAGTACTTGCCTCCAATGACATCCCCATGTTAATGTAATGACTTAAACAGCGAATGAGCAAGTAGTTCGTGTTCAATAGTTTAACTGTTTAACTCATTATTTGGTAATGAAAAGTTTTACTGGGTAATTACCGGCACCAAAAGCAATAAAATTTGAAAGAAGTGCTCCGTGCCACACTCTATCGAACGCCTTGGAAATATCCAGAGCCACAACTTTACTTTCGCCGAAACGGTGTATTTTTCCGATAGGAAGGCTACTGGCGGACGCTTAGTAGGTTGTTAGATTCTAGATATTTAACAAGATGATGATTTACCATACTCTTCATAACTTTAGAGAGTGCAGAACAAATTGCTATTGGACGGTAATTTTCAGGGTTTTACCCTTTTTGGTATTGGCGTAAAATTAGCAATCTTCCAACACCGATGAAATTTACCGTCATGGTATAAGGTGCTGAAGAGGTTAGCTAATAGACGCGCAAGCGTCGAGCAGCACTGCTTCAAGACCAGCGCTGGAATACCAGTTAAATAGCACGGGCGCGAAAGAATATCTTTGGCATAGTTACAGATACTCACTATTGAATTTTGGGGCAAGTTTCTACATAACGCGACAAATCAAATCCCTGCTTCTATAGAGGTATGTCAACGGAAATGGCAGTGGATAGGCCACACAATTTGGAGGCAAAATACCAGCTTTGCTCGACAAGCGCTTCGTTGGAGTCCACACGGAAGAAGCCGTCGTGTTGGTGCACCTGCTAGAACGTGGAGATGGTCAAGTGATGTGGAGTTGCCAGCAGCAAGCCATTCTTGGAATGATATATGCCTAACATATCGCAATAGAGTCCGATATAAAAGGATGGTTGAGGCCCTATACTCCAGTGGAAGTCAAAGACAACAGAAGAAGATGTTTAACGTGATGCCTGATGGCACTCTACTCAATAATCAAGTTGGTTTTTAGAGTTTCTTTAAAGAAGTTTCGGGTCACTGTAGTATTTTTGAAGCAGAAATTTTGACCATTAAGAAAGCATAAATTGCGAATGTTGTCTTGATATCTCCCTATATCTTGAATTCAGGAAGACAATCTCAGTCTTCCTGTATTTAAGATATAGGGAGATTTTAAGAAGCTGTATACGTTACCAAGAACTAAGACCACCTTAAAGGCTCAAAATCAACTAAAATCTGTTGACATTCTTCTAGGCACTTGTCCTTACTGCGGGGATGTCTGTGCGAGGATGTATTTAATTCAAGCGGATATGGCTCAGTTTAGATGGGTAACTTTTTGTCGATGATACCTTACGTTACTACTAAGCTAACTTCTATAAAATATTGGGGAGCTCTTTCGCGAAAATCTCAATCAAATTTTTTCATCATATAATAAGAAAAGAAATTTTGCATTTGTTTCGCGTAATGTAGGAAAAAATGCACGAAATACTATTATATTTGTATATCTGTGGCTTGGTGCTAAAAGGGCCAAAGGTCAAAAAAACTAGTTTTGAGAAAATTAGAAATGAAATTTGTATAAGATTTTGTTTTTCTTACAGCTCAGCTAATTTCCAAGTTTCGCTCATAAAATTTGTGTTAAACATGTATTATGATCCCATAGAGGGCATGGTAAAATCATTTATTTGAAAAAGATTAAAATTAAGAAAAAAAAACAAGTAAGAAAGTGATATAGTTGGTCAAACCCGACCATACGATACCCTTCACCACTAAGGTCAAAGGTGTACTTTACTCTGTATAAAGACAAATATTTGCTAAATTTTGCCATCATACAAACATTTTCTCAAAACTTATATATTTAACCTGTTTCCGTTATTTGGACTTATATGAGAGCTAGGGTCAAATGTATACGGATTATCTCAAAATTTGGCAAATTAATTACAGTTGTTACAAAAATTATGTATGCAAAAAATATACTCAAAATTTTCATTATCTTTAGATTTACGAGGGTTTTAGTGATTTTTTGTCTCATTTAGTGCGTTTTTAAAGAAAAGTTTGTATGGGAGCTATGGTCAAATGTGGACCGATTTCAACGAAATTTGATACAGTGATTTTAGTTTACATAAGCAGAAGTTGGTTTTCATGAAAAAATATTGACATTTGTGGCCAATATATCGATTCCGGGAAGTGAGACCTATGTGAGGTACCAGAAATAATGGACCGATTTAAACCAATTTCAATAGCCATGGTCCCATTATCAAGAAATGATCTGTGCCAAATTTCATCAAATTATCTGTAGAATTGCGACCTGTAGTTTGATTACAAGGTTTACATGGGGGTCCAGCCAGCCAGACGGACGGACGGACGGACATCGCTAAATCGACTCAGAAAGTGATTCTAAGTCTATTGATACTGCTTATGTAAACTTTAATCACTGTACCAAATTCCGTTGAAATCGGTCCACATTTGACCATAGCTCCCATACAAACTCTTCTTCAAAAACGCACTAACATCTTAATTACAAATAAGTACTTCTGTAATAACTTATTATTTATTCGGAGGGTATGTTGTAGTCATTACAAGGTAACCAGTTATCAGAGTACTTGCCATTACCAAAGTTTTGCTGGGTATCTAATAAGATATGGTATAAAATTGCTAAAAAAAAAATATATAAAATAAATTGTTGACATTGACCCTTTTAGCATTTAGATTTTATTTAAAAATATAAAAAACTTGTTAGTTATAAAAGGGCCAATGTCGACATTGGCCCTTTTAGCACTAACAATTCTAGATGAGTTTAGAGTGACATTGGCCCTTAAATTTCTTATGAAGTTGTTTTGGGATGAGCTAAAGATTGGCTGTTGGAACAAAATAAAAGAGAGTAAAAAGAGGAACTGACAATGGCCCTTTTAGTACCAAGCTATAGATATTATATAACAACGAGATTGTTAGACCGTTACTCGCAATTCCATAAGACTAAAAAAATGTTGCAAGATATTCCAGAATATTTAAAAATTTCGAAAAAAAAAATGATTTTTCTCCAAACATTCACTCCATTGTTGCTTCTACGACCATGGTATTTTTAAGCAACATCGTTTTGAACATTGAATCCAATTAAATTTTTGAGTAAATATTATTTTGTTTAGAAAGTACATAAATAATATTTGTATTTAGAAAAATAAATAATTAATTAAAAGAGTAATGGAAACACGCTGGGTATTCAAATCTACCACTCAAATTTATAGCATTGAATACAACATTGATTGCCTTTACACAAACGTAACATGTTAGATATCAGCTGTTGGAAGAAGTCGGCACTGAATGTCGCTTCAGGAAAAAGTTTTTGTTTTAGAAATTCAAATTCAATATTATTTCGATATATGGGACATCGTCTCTGAATTAAGATGACAATAAGACTGACCGAAGTTTTCACTAGATCGAATAGCGAAATAAGACAAACCAATGCATTTTTTTAGCCCTAACCGCTAAAAAGACTCAAGCGCCAAAAACTAAAATTTATAGGAGAAGCATATTTTAAAATATCTGTACTTAAGTCCTTATATCTGTACTTAAGTCCTTATTGTTTGTGCTGTAAAATCATAACGGTAAATTCTACTGCCCTGATATTTTGTGAGATGATGTAGATGATCATGAATAATAAAATGAAAATCGTACATCATGTCGCTTAAGCCCCTTTGGCGGTTATGGCTCGATATATTTTTTAGTTTGTAATGTAATAAAAACAAGTAAGAAAGCGCAATAGTCGGTCAAGCCGACCATACGATACCCTTCACCACTAAGGTCAAAGGTGTTATTTTTTCTGTATAAAGACAAATATTTGCTAAATTTTGTCATCATACAAACATTTTCTTAAAACGTATATATTCAACCTGTTTCCGTCATTTGGACTTATATGAGAGCTAGGGTCAAATGTGGACCGATTATCTCGAAATTTGGCAAATTGATTACAGTTGTTACAAAAATTATGTATGCAAAAAATAAACTCAAAATTTTCATTATCTTTAGACTTACGAGCGTTTTAGTGATTTTTTGTCTCATTTAGTGCGTTTTTGAAGAAGAGTTTGTATGGGAGCTATGGTCAAATGTGGACCGATTTCAAATTTAGTACAGTGACTTAAATTTACATAAACAGTATCTATTTTAAATTTCATGAAAAAATATTGATATTTGTGGCCAATATAGCAATTCCGGGAAGTGGGACCTATGGGAGGTACCATAAATAATGGACCGATTTTGACCAATTTCAATAGCCATGGTCCCATTATCAAAAAAATTATCTGTGCCAAATTTCATCAAATTATCTTTAGAATTGCGACCTGTAGTTTGATTACAAGGTTTACATGGGGGTCCAGCCAACCAGCCAGCCGTCCAACCAGACGGACGGACGGACATCGCTAAATCGAATCAGAAAGTGATTCTAAGTCTATTGGTATACTAAAAGGTGGGTCTAAGACAAATATTTCTATGCGTTACAAACATCAGCACAAACTTATAATACCCTTTTCACCTATGGTGGTGAAGGGCATAATGATGTGTGTAGCGTGCAAATAAACTAAACAAAATAGATTCTAATAACAAACTACTAGTAATATTTGTTTATCTAAAACTTTACAACGGAAAAATAAACAAATTCAACAGTTTCGCTACCAGACAAAGAGTCTAACAAATATAGAGAGTGGAACTGAAGGGGAACTGAGTGTGTAAAAAAAATTCATTGTGAAAAGAAGCTCAAGACACAGCGTGATATAAACGAGAATATATTTTCTTAAATCAATACGCAATCAATTTGATTTCCTCAATCACCAGTTAATTAGGAAGCAACAATCTAAAAAAAATATACCCAGATGAAATAAAACATGATGAAACGGTGAAGGGTAGATGAAGCTTTTCATATGTTTTAGGAAAGAAACATACATAAAAAAGATAAACATCATATTTAATTTGATCACCAATTTATTATTCCTGTATTTCCACAAATTAAGAAATCATTTCTTATTAAGTGATTAAATACTTATTGTACAAAGAATTGTGGCTATAGTTGGTCATATTGTTTTTGAACTGGAAATCAGATTAAATTAATGTTATATTCAAGACTTACTTGTAACTTTTTAAAACCTGAAAAGTATCAAGTCAAGGTTTTTGTTCTAAACTTCTAGTTGGCGAGTGCCGACTCACAATTCAATTTTACAGAATTTCATGTTTTACTGGTCGTACTGCAATAAGGCTCATAAAATTGACCTCAAAAATGCACTTTTTTACCGGATGTTTTTTATACCCTTCACCACAATGTAACGCATAGAAATATTTATCTTAGACCCACCTTTTATTATACCAATAGGCTTAGAATCACTTTTTGAGTCGAGTTAGCGATGTCAGTCTGTCCGTCTGGCTGGCTGGACCCCCATGTAAACCATGTAATCAAAGTACAGGTCGCAATTCTAAAGATAATTTGATGAAATTTGCCACAGATCATTTTTTTTTGATGATCTGTGAAATTGATCAAAATCAGTCTATTATTTCTGGTAACTCCGATAGGTCCCACTTCCCGGAATTGATATATTTGCCAAAAATATCATTATTTTTGCTTGAAATTTAAAGCAAATACTGCTTATGCCGTTGAAATCGGTCCACATTTGACCATAGCTCCCATACAAACTCTTTTGTCAAAACGCACTAAATGAGACTTTTAAGTTTATTTTTTTGCATACATAATTTTTATAACAACTGTAATCAATTTGTCAAATTTCGAGATAATCGTTCCACATTTGACCCTAGTTCTCATATAAGTCCAAGCAACGGGAACAGCTTAAATATATAAGTTTTGAGAAAATGTTTGTATGATGGCAAAATTTAGCAAATATTTATCTTTATACAGGAAAAGGAATACCTTTGACCTTACTTTCTTACTTGTTTTAAATATGTATGTAGCTTTTTTAATTTAAAATAGATGACAAGGTACCAACCCTACAATTATCATACCCATCGGAAAAAATGGGTGCTTGTAGAAATAAGCAATAAGTGTTAACACCGGGGACTGTAACCGTTATGACATCTTTAATAAAACTCAGAAAATAACAGTTACATTTTGCTTTTTACTTTTTTGAATAGAAATAAAAGTTATTTTGTTCCTTTTATTATTCAGGCAAAAGTAGCAGTTATTTTTGCTTTATATTTTATCGCTAAATTATACCGGATATTTTTTTGATTAATATTTTTTTGCTCAATTCATACGGAGTATGTTTGATTTATATTATATCACTCAAAGTATATCATGTATTTATACCCTTCACCACCATAGGTGGAAAGTGTATTATAAGTTTGTGCTGTCTTAGACCCATCTTTTAGTATACCAATAGGCTTAGAATCACTTTCTGAGTCGATTTCGCGATGTCCGTCCGTCCGTCCGTCCGTCTGGCTGGCTGGCTGGACCCCCATGTAAACCTTGTAATCAAACTACAGGTCGCAATTCTAAAGATAATTTGATGAAATTTGGTATAGATCATTTTTTTGATAATGGGACCATGGATTGAAATTGGTCAAAATCGGTCCATTATTTATGGTACCTCCCATAGGTCCCATAGGTCCCACATATTGGCCACAAATATCAATATTTTTTCATGAAATTTAAACCTAAATCACTGTACAAAATTTCGTTAAAATCGGTCCACATTTGACCATAGCTCCCATACAAACCCTTCTTTAAAAATGCACTAAATGAGACAAAAAATCACTAAAACCCTCGTAAATCTAAAAATAATAACAATTTTGAGTTTATTGTTTGCATACATAAATTGTAGCAACTGTAATAAATTTGAAAAATTTCGAGATAATCGGTCCACATTTGACCCTAGCTCTCATATTAGTCCAAATGTCGGAAGCAGCTTAAATATATAAGTTTTGAGAAAATGTTTGTATGATGGCAAAATTTAGTAAATATTTGTCTTTATACAGGAAAAATAACACTTTTGACCTTAGTGGTGAAGGGTATCGTATGGTCGGGCTTGACCGACTATAGCACTTTCTTACTTGTTTTGATTTATATTTTATTGCTCAATTCATACCGTGTATTGTTTTTTACTATATCGCTCAATTATAACGGGTATTTCTGATTTATATTTTTTTGCTCATTTCATACCGGGTAGGTTTGATTTATATCGGGTGTTTTTTATTGAGGTATAGAACTTTAAGTTGGCATCACTGTTTTAACTGGCGGCCATTTTGTCAGCTGTCAAGTGATTAATATTTAGTTTGGTTTGTCATTTCATCATGAACAGGTTGACAAAAGAACAACGCTTGCAAATCGTGCAAATTTATTTCGAAAATAATGGTTCAGTTCGCGAAGTTTACCGCAAGCTCCGTCCATTTTATGGTCGACATAATCGTCCATCAGAGCAGTTAATTCGGTTAACCATGGATCGTTTTCGCACTACGTTTACTCTATGTGATAATACGCATCCGCAGCGACGTCGAACAGTGCGCACCGAAGAAACAATTGCCGCTGTAGAGCAAAGTGTTGAAGGGGACCCAAATAAATCGATTTGCCACCGTGTACAGCAATTGGAGCTTTGTCCATCAACTTTATGGAAGATTTTGCGCAAAGATCTTGGCTTGCGACAAGATCCAGCTTGTGCAAGAATTAAAGCCGCGAGACCATGCAATGCGTCGTGATTTTGGTGTATGGGCCGAAAATGAGATTGATCTCGATGTTGATTTTCATCGCAAAATTTTGTTCAGTGATGAGGCTCATTTTTGGTTGAATGGCTACGTCAACAAGCATCGTGCGACTTGACACCACTGGATTATTTTCTTTGGGGATATGTGAAGTCGCTCGTCTACGCCAACAAACCAGAAACGTTAGGGGACTTGGAAGCCAACATTCGTGGCGTTATTGCCAACATACGGCCCCATATGCTCGAAAAAGTTGTTGAAAATTGGACCTGTAGAATTGGCTTTATTCGAGCCAGCCGCGGCGGCCACATGCCCGAAATCATATTTAAACATTAATGGCATAAAATTATCCTTCCAATAAAGCCAAATTGATGGACATTAAAACGATTTTCTTGTGTTTTATTTCAATTCGAAGTTGTATACCTCTAAAAAAAACACCCATTTTTATATCGCTCAAATTATACCGTTTCTTTTAGACTTATATTTTATTGTTCAATTCATACCGGGTATGTTTTATTTATATTAATTATATCAAGCAATTACTGCTTTTTATTTTGTGATTTAAATTTTCTTCAGCAATCTCTGAGCGATATATTTTAAAATTGATTTTTTAGAGCAGGAATTTTATTTTTCATATAAAAATCGGAAATTTGGAAAATTTCCCATAAAAATGGGAAAATTTTAAAATTTCCCATAAAACTAGGAAAATTTTAAAATTTTCCAAAAAAATGGAAAATTGTCAATTTTTTAAATTTCCCAAATTTCAAAAATACCCGGTATAATTTGAGCGATATAATATAAATCAAACATACCCGGTATGAATTGAGCAAAAAATATAAATCAAAAATACCAGATATGAAAAAAACCCGGAATACTTTGAGTGATATAATATAAATCAAACATACTAGGTATGAATTGATCAAAAAAAAAAAATATAAAGAAAAATATAAAAAAAAATTAAAAAAATATAAAGAAAAATAACTATTATTTTTGCCTGAAAAAATAAAAGGCACAAAACAACTGCAATTTCTAATCAAAAAAATATAACTCGAAAAAATAAAAGGCTTACGATAAAATTAAAATTTAGGTCAAAAGAATCAAGACTGTGTAATTAAATTTCAGAACAGATACATTTTTATGCTTGCTTTTTTGATTTAAAAATTCAAAACTACCCGTTATTTTCAGTCCCTGGTTAACACCCGTCGAAGTAACGATCGAACATTTGCAGTGAGTTCTCCCATAAAAACAATAAAAATATGGGTTAGGACGTCGGTTTAGCAACTTACTCCTAGAAAAAATGATTTACTATGAAAAGGTTTAATTACTCGGAGAAAATATTGCGAGTTCCAATGACATTAGCACGCAATAGCAACATATTAATATTAAATATTAATTTTTTTGTAGAAAATTTGAAATCAAGAACATCGGTCTATATATATTAGAAATGTTCTATGTAATATAAAAACATGCTGTGCAAATTTTTTATTTAAAATTGCATAAGCATGTTTTTATATTACATAGAACATTTCTAGGGGGAGTTACGGTTCAATTTGGACTTTCACCTTATATTACAGGTGCACCCTAGCCGAGCATATTTTAGAATTCCATGCGCTTCGATCTTGTGCGCATATTCTCCAATTTCGTAGGAAAAACTTTGGATTTATTGACAATTACCCCCTTTTTGGGTTCCTTCCCGATACATGAAGCTGGTACATATGCCTTATTGACCTCCAGCTTTGTTACTTTTCAGTCGAGTTATTTGCAATTCCAACCTTATTTTGGTTGGGTGGTGGACATATAACAAGGCACAGTGGGATGGTTTCAAAATATAATGGAAATAAGTCCGTAACTTCTAAACCTTTAATCGCTTTTTAAAAAAGGTTATGTGGATATAGCAGAAGTGTTGGGGAGCTTATGTTTTGAACCTGGAAAGCCTAGATTTTACTGCCCCCAAAGTAAGGCACCTCGGACTCATAAATCACCTACGATATATAATTGTTATTTCCCAACCGATTTGAAAAATCATACTACAAAAACATCGCTACATGCATATATCATCACTTACGGTTTAAAAGATATTCGATTTGTCACATTTTTACCCATACAAAAAACTTTAACACTTTGTGGACGGATGCGGCACGTGTTGGCCTTATGCAATTTTCAAAAAAAAAAAAAATTGCACAGCAACTTTTTATGTTACGTAGAACATTTGTAGGGGGAAGTTACGGTTAAATTTTGCACTTTCGTAAAATAAGGTACACCCTAATGCTTACATATAAAATTTATTATAAATATAAGCTGTTTTAACTTATAACTTAATTTTTTGCTAGTTACTAAACATAAATTATACGCCGATGACGTATGTCTTCTAAGCCAAAGACCAGCTCACCTTCAAGAAAACACTAGCGCTATTACTGTTGAATCTCGGGCAGCTGGGCTGGAAATCAATATCTCCAAGACAAAGATTATGCCTGGAGGCTATGACGCAAACCCGTCGCCACACATCAATGTGGATAACGAGGGTATTGGTTGTGTAGGTACCTTTAATTATCTTGGTAGTTTGGTATCTACAAAAGGTGGCGCCGATGAGGATATTGAATCGCGTATTAATAAGGCAAAATCTGCATTCGGCATTCTCCGAACTATATGGAAATCTCGGCAAATATCAACAACAACTAAGTTACGAATATATAACTCGAATGTCAAGTCCATCTTGTATTACGGCTGCGAAACTTGGAAACGCACAAATGCCATCGATAAGCGCCTGCAAACCTTTGCAAACAAATGCTTGCGGCAAATCCTTAATATATGGTGGCCAAATCGAATAAGAAATGAAGATCTACTAAACGCTACAAACCAAATCCCTTCTTCTATAGAGGTATGTCAACGGAAATGGCGATGGATAGGCCACACACTTCGAAGGCCAAATACCAACATTGCTCGACAAGCGCTTCGTTGGAATTCACAAGGAAGCGGCCGTCGTGTTGGTGCACCTGCTAGAACGTGGAGAAGGTCAATTGATGCGGAGTTACAAGCAGCAAACTATTCATGGAACGATGTATGCCTAACATCTCGCAATAGAGTTCGATATAAAGAGTGCTCTAAATAAAATTTGTAGTTGGATTTTCTTAAATAAAAATCAAACCTTTTAATATAAAAACTCTACAAAATACGCAAATATAATGACATATTATACAAAATCATTTAGCATTAAAATGTTTACTTAGTACTCGGGTTTTGCAAAATTATCGACTTTTTTCGGAAACCCTCCCATCAAAGATTTTACAGTTGCTTCTGATACCTTTTTGGAGCATGTGTTCCACCTGCGCTTAAAATCGGACATGTTCTTGGAAATCTTTCCTGTGTTCTTCAATTCCTTTTTTACCAGAGCCCAATACCTTTCCACAGGCCGAAGTTCTGGACAGTTAGGTGGATTTGCCTTTCGTGGTACAAAAATGACATTATTCTTTGAGTACCACTCAAGTGCCTTTTTTCCATGATGGCATGATGCCAAATCGGGCCAAAAAAATGTAGTCACTCTGTGCTCTCTTAAAAAGGGTAACAACCGTTTTTGTAGGCACTCCTTTATATAAATTTCTGTGTTTATTGTGCCAGATGCCACAAATACTTTACTTCTTTTGCCACAACTGCAAATAGCTTGCCACACGAGAAACTTCTTAGGCAATTTTGTTTGTTTTTTTGTGCGAAACTCTTGCCGAATATTGCCCCGTTTATCAGCAAAATAAAAATCTTGACCAGGAAGTTGAGAAAAGTCTGCCAGTACGTATGTTTCATCATCCATCACACAACAGGTGTATTTTTTATAAAATCAGACTTCAATTTTTTCGCTAGTTTTTTTGCTTCTAAGTTCTTTATATCATTGCGATCTGGAACCTTTTGGACTTTATATGTCTTCAGTCCAGCATAAGCTTTGACTCTATGTGCAAAATTCGTAGAACATTTCACCGTACGAGCTGATTTTCTTAAAGAAGTGTTAGGCGCTCTTCGAAAGAGTCGCTCGACTTCTTTTGCCCAATATCTGTAGGACCTTTTTTCCTCCCTGATCCAGGTTTTCTTTCAATGCTCAGGTTTTCCTTATACCGTCTGATGGCATTAGAAACCGTTCGAGAGTCAACTTTCAAATTTTTAGCTATTTTTTTAAAAGTCCATGACGGATTTTTTTGAAAAGTTTTAATTATATTTTCACGAACTTTTTTTTCGCAGTCCATTTTGATTGAAATAACTATTGAAAATTAATAATTTCTAAAATAATAGTATCTGATATATCTATAGAAACTAACTTGATCAAAAAATAAATTATTTCTTGCACTATGGATAAATTTTGTCTAAAATAGTAAATGCATATTTTTTTTAGAACACTCTTTAAAAGGATGGTAGAGGCCCTATGCTCCACTGGGAGTCAAGGATAACAGAAGAAGACTAAACATAAATTAAAACATCACTTTATATCGAAACGCTTTATGTTTCCATCTCAAGTCAGGTGGTCATATACTCGTAT
Source organism: Stomorhina lunata (assembly GCA_933228675.1). NCBI lineage: Eukaryota > Metazoa > Arthropoda > Insecta > Diptera > Rhiniidae > Stomorhina > Stomorhina lunata. Next base: position 90,413,728 of record OW121740.1, on the reverse strand, counting down.
ATTGATAAGCATATAGCGATGAGTAAACGTGATCAATTTAGATCTCTTCTCTTTCCCATACATTAAGATAAAATTACATTTTCAACGGCTCATTTTATAAGTCAGTTGTTTTCACTGGCCTTGCTGCCAATTGACTAGCCTTTCAGAAGACCTCCACTACTGCAATACTCCTAGTATGTCCAGTTTAAAATATAATCGAAGCTATATAGTGAGTGACCTTCACAGTCTTTAATAAATGATTAAGTTAGTTAAATAAACACAAGGTCTGAATTTCCCCTCTTTGAGAAAAAAAAAGTGTCCTTGTTGTCCTTCAACATTAAATGACCTTGTGTAGGTGCTTCTTTTCTACTACTTACTTCTTGTTTATGTCTATTTAAGTACGACTTTAAATTTTTGTGCACTTTGAAGACGATAATTTCTTCCGCTTGATGTTTTTGTTTGCAAATATTTTCATTGTCACATCATGTCAATTTGAGTCTTGTGCTGCTTCTCTTTCGTTCCTTACTCAAACACGCTGACACTGTAGGCTACTTCTTACACATCCTTTACGTTTAAATGTTCTCTTTTTCAATGTCAATTGATTTTTAAATGTATGAAAAAATACATTGAGCTCGTTTGATGTTAATGTCAGTCCTTGTATCTTTCAACAAAAACAACATTACAAAATTATTGTGATCATTTTTGTCACACTTATTTTTCATTGTTTAGACAATATTTTCTTATGTTTTGGGCGATTTTAATTCATTATGATCTCGTCGTCAATAGTAAAGTATTTTTTTGTATGTAAGTATAGATCAAAGTAAATATCGATATTAAATGTTAAGAGGCAGTTACTCAGTCGTTTAATCACCTTAAGAATATTAACACATCTTTCAGTAAGTTGTGTCAAAAATTTTGCGAACAATTCAATTTTGTGTTTATTAATATTTATCATAAAATACATATACATATGTGACCCGGTCTATGAAAATTTCGAAAAATTAGTTAATTTTTCGAAATCTTGTTTTTGATTCATGAGCCACCTTTTCCCTTCTCATAGACCGGATCACATATTTCGTTTTTACACAATTTAAAATTCCACGCGCTTCGATTTTGTACTCATATTCTCAAATTTCGTAGGTTCAGGCTTTGAAAGATGTTCTTCTACTTGATCTTTCCATCAAACAGTGATGGTATTTTAGTGCTTTTCGCGTGTTTTTTGGTGCTTTTTGCCTATCCGTAACGCGAAATTGTTGCTAAGTACGCGTTTCTAAAAAGCGCGTATTTTATAGAGCTTTTCATAATTTCTCACAGTGCTTTTAGTGCTTTTTTATACAACTCAGATTTTTTTTAAACTAACTTTTTGAGCAACCATTTATTTTTCATATTTTCTTTTGACAGAAGCCTTAAATTTTTTTAAAATAATAGCGGCAACAAATTTAAGAAAAACAGGCTAAAAATAAGTAAGTACATTTAGAATTAACATTTTTAGTGTGTTTCTAAAAAATGTTTCCTTTTTCTAGAATGGAGAAACAGAAATACAGGAAAGCTTGGGAAGTTGATCCACTGCTTAAAAAATGGATAAGACCTGCAAAAGATGAAACAAAGGCGTTTTGTGTTTGTTGTCATTGTGAACTCGTTGCACGTCACAGTGACTTAGTGCGCCACGGCCGAACATCCAAACACAAAAAGGCACTGGAACCAAGCAACAGTTTTGCGCTGCAACCTAAGCTATCCTTTAAACCAAGGGAGCCTGCAGAAAATCAAAAGACACAAGCGTCTTTATGCTTCAGTTAAGAACACCAAAACAGTCAAAAAATCAATGTCAGTTTTTTATGTCAGTTACGTCCTTTTGCATTTCAGGTGGCGATATGTAAATTCGTTTATTCCTGTTTTCGTTTTGTTACGTTTTTATTTTTAATAAATGAATTGTGATAATGTTTAATTTAATATGTTAATAAATTCTTTTGTTTGATCTCAAAATCTATTTTTATTTCAAAGCAAAAAAAAATAACTATATTTTGGGTATTACACTTTACTTAAATATTTTTTGGTGCTTTTTACCCTTTTTTTGGTATTTTTTGCGCGTTTTTACCCTTTTTTGAACAGCTTACGGTGCGCTCGTTGCTTTTAGAGATACCATCACTGCCATCAAAGTAGTAGAAATCAATTTCGAACAGTTTTCTTACATTTGTCCTAGCCAACGCAGCCGCTAAGTTTTTAGGAAGACGGTTTTGAACCCTAATACAAATTTTGCTGCAGTATTCATGGAGTTGACATAGAGCGCTGATGCCATTGAAACTATAAATATTTTCTTCAAGTAATTGAGCTGTTCGTTCCGAATTATCCGTGGCAATTTGATGAGATTGCAGCTTGGTAATGTAAAATTTTCTCTGCGCTTCCATCTGTATGTTTCGCGACACACTCAGACGCGTTCTCACTTTGGCTGTAATGAACGGATTTCAAATTGGCTTTTGGAATTGAACGCACATCCAATACACTTGATGACTTCCTCCCGTCCACTACAATATGGTCTATCTGATTTATGGTTATTTGACTGGGTAATCAATGTCACTTTGTGTATTTCAATGTGCTACATACTACCATATTGTGAACAGCCTCAAAGAAGATCAACCACCTGCCATTGTCAAATGTTCCATTGTACAGTGGAATGGTTTAAAAATAGAATGGAAATAATTTCGTAACTTCTAAAATTTGGGCGGATTAAAAAAAAATTTATGTGAATATTGAAGTGTTGGGGAGCTCATGTTTTGAACCTGAAAAGATTGTACTGGGGCGGCACAATCGGCCCCCAAAGTAGAGCACCTCGGACTCATAAATCACTTAATACGATATATAATTGTCATTTTCCAACCGATTTGAAAAAGCATACTATATAAATATATAGGTCAAGATCTACAAAAAACATCACTATATGCCTATGTTATCTCTTACGGTTTAAAAGATATTCGACTGCAAAAAATAAAATTTTGAATTTTTGTCTAATACTGTAATGATTTTTTGCTCATATCTGATCTATATTTAAACCGATTTTTTTAAGTTTTATAGAAAAAGAACAAAATTTTAAATACTTTTTGACCAAGAAGTGTATTAAAAGCTTTACCACGTAAAAAGTTATAAGTGCTTAAATTTAATATTTAAAAAATATAGTAAAAAGTATCTTTAGTGTTTTTAAGTTATTTAAAAAATTTATTTAGGAACATATAACATATTTATAATTTTCTAAAAGAAAACTTCACAAAGTTTATAATTGAGTTAAAATATTACTTCTTGGTTATTCGGTGTTAGTACTAGAATCTCTCGAATTAGACCTATTGTTTACGGAAATTTCACTTTTGATCCATAACTCCTCCAAACGCACGCGGTAAAGAAATGTTAGCAAATTTTAATGGACCAAGGTGTTTTTAATAACATTGCAAAAGATCTTTGTTGCCCTAAAAGTGGTAAAGCAACTAGAGCAAAAAAACTAACTATTTTTGGACATTTTTCAAATCTGGGATTTAACGGTGTCTTGGTGACGCCGTGGCCATTCCATCTTACTTTTTTGACAGAAGTCAAATCGCATTAATATTTCTCAAAAACGACCAATAAATGGATCATAGCATTTCCTCTGTAAAGAGTTTTTTTACAGGAGTTTGTTACTAGCCCGACGTCCTAAACCATATTTTTTTATCATTCTTATGGGTCGCTTCTTAACTGGTGCTAACGTAGTTTCCCAGATGATACCAAGAGGGGGTCAATATCCACAGTTGGTATCCAACAACACCATTGCATAAAAAACAATTTTATATTTTAGTTCCCATGCTAAATAAAGGGTATTCCATTTCGTGGTTTTAAAAGTATAGGACTGAAATTCGACATCTGTCAAACTAAGTTGTTAAACCAATTTTTTTTCTTTTCGGTTGAAAGTCTGACATTGACAATAAGTATCATACAACGCATAAAAATTATCAAAACATACTACAAAAAATGTGATTCTGCAACAGCCAAATATCGTGCTTTAAGAGGAGATTATGGTTTACATAATCGTCCAACTACGCAAGCAATTCGCAAAATTGTGATGAAATTTGAAGAGACTGGAGCGTTATGGTCATATGATAACCGACTTTTTTTGCCTGTTATTGAAGAATATGTGGTTCCAATAAGACGAATATTGCTTTATTGCAAGAGACATTTCCTGGCCACGTAATTTCTCGTCGTGGCGATATCAACTGACTACCAAGATCGTGCGATTTGACATCATTAGACTTTGAACACTTAAAAACCAACATTCGTGAAGTTATGGCTGAATGCGTCAAATTATGCCCAAATATGTGTCAAAAAGTGGTCCAAAATTACCTCAAAAGAATCAAGGCTTGCAACATATCGCATGGTGGTCATTTAAATGATGTAGTGTTTCACATATAATGTTAACGTTCACTTTATAATAAAAAGGAAATATCATGAAAAGAATATTTTATATGTGTTTTATTTACGTCCTCTTTTAATACCGCAAAATGGTTAACCCGATACATATGTAGGGGGAGGGATATTTTCCCGTTTAGTTAATTAATAGTTTCCCCCAGGTCCATTTTTAAAAAGCCTTTCATGTCTATTTGATCAAGGCATTGTAAATTGCAGAACTTTACCCAAACACACTTAGTCGATTTAAAGGTCAACTTTATGAAGATAAATTATCTTGACGCTGACTGTGATTTAAAAGATTTTAGCTGATCTCATCAACGACGGATGGCATTCCAAATTAATGGATTTAATATCACCATTTTTTATAAACACGGCACCAAATCTCTATTAAAGTGTCCCCTACGAATTTCATACCGGCGGTCGCTTAGTAACTTGTTAAATTTATAGAAAATTTTTTTATCAAAAATTTTTGTGTAGAAAATTTTCTATAGAAAAAATTTTCTATATTTTTTTTAGAAAAATTTTTAATAAAAAAGTTTTTTCAAGAAAATTTTTCTATAGAAAATTTAAAAAAAAAAATTTCTATGAAAAATTTTTTATCAAAAATTTGTCTATAGAAAATTTTCTATAGAAAGTTTTTTAATAGAAAATTATTTTATCAAAAATTTTTTTATCAAAAATTTTTCTATGTAAAATTTTTTATCAAAAATTTTTCTATGTAAAATTTTTTATCAAAAATTTTTCTATGTAAAATTTTCTATAGAAATTTTTATAGAAATTTTTCTATAGAAAATTTTTTGGATCGAAAATATCTAAAAAAAAATATAAAAATCTAAAATTTTTAAATATTAGAATTTATTTCTGTTTTGAAAAATATTCCCAATATTTAAAAATATAAAAGTGTCGTGGCAACAATGTTCTAGATTATATTTCTTTGTTCTCTCGGACCATGTATTTTGCTGCTATAAATTGGACTTTGATTTGTTTCTTGCCTATTTTGTTTTTTCTTTTCGTTAACAAAGCGGCACCAACCAACTCTGTTAACTTCTAAATTCTAACGAATGATTTGAATACTCATTTTCACGAGTTTTATTAATGATCGTGGTATTTACGATAATTAAGAAAAAATGTATCGGCTGCTGGTGGTATGGGCTGCCTACTCCTGGTTATAATGAACTTTATGATAAAGCTCGAATGTACGAGAGGAAAAAAGTGAGCTATTAAAACACTGTCACAATATGGATTATGTGATATTGCTCTTTCGAAGTCATGAGAAATGTTAACAAAACGTGAACTTTATTATACAATATACGGCTTATCCCTTCGTGGTCGTTTTTTTTTTTTTGAGAAGGAACACTCAAGCAAATACTTCCTATACAATCGTAAATATTTTACATTATAATTGAGTTACCTTTTTTGAAAAGGAGTTAGTAAAGAGGTGAAAGGTGAAGAAGAGGAGAGATGAAACATTATTTTATTTATTGCGTCATCTGTTGTTAAGTAAATGCTTAAATACATTTATTTTTACAGCCAATGGGATTTCTTTTACATCGACGGCCGATGAATGAGGGTGAAGTGATAACTAATAGTTAGATATTAATTACATAATTATTAATTTCTTGTATTTATAACTACAAAAATTAATGTTGTAGAAACTGAGGCTTGGAGCCAGATACAGAGCAAATATGGAAGCGTACAATGTAGAATCCATAAGCAAGATCGATATAAATGACGATATAATCACCTCAGATCATCGCAATTCTTTAAATTTGTCCTTTTATACAAAAGTGATGACAAATTTTTAAGTACATATATATATGAGCAATATCCGATATTAGACTAAAGAAAATTAAACATTATTTGATACTACTTATTATTTTCTTTTTCATACTAATATTTATCTGGTTTGACCGAATTTCTTACATGTTTTTATTAAAAACAAATGTAATGCTTAGGGCATAGGTTTCTATATGGGCCTACACTTATGAAAATCAGACAGCGCACATTAGGTCCAATGACTACTTTTTCTGTGCGAAATTAATTACGGCTACATTATAACATTAATCAAAGTAATTCTATTACTTGTATATTAACAAAGGTGGACTAAAAATTAACCCTTTTCGCACCAATTAATTCGGACAAAGTGTATAGTATTTATTCACTTATTTTATTAATACTAAAATATTTATTAATTTTTTAAATCTAATTAATTTTGTAAAATTAAGTCAAAAGGTTGATCTTCCATTTCATTAATTTCGTCGTCTTGTTCGGAAAAGTAAAATTTTTCAGTTCCTTCGCTGCAACATAACAGCTCAATCACTTCAGGTGGTAATGTGGAACGTTTTCTCTTTCGAATTCGTCTATTTAAAAATTTCGTGGAAATTAACGGATCTGAAGTATCCATGGCCCTATTAAATATATCTAGCAGGTTGTTGGTACGGCTATTTCTACGTGTGTGATGCAGGCGACCAGATTTGTATATTTTATGTCGTGATTCAGCGGCATCCTCTCCAAAAAAAACCGATAGGAAGGACAGTATGTTCCATGATTTGCTTTGAATGAATCAGCACTTTATGAACAGTAGAAGTCATTGGCAACCAACGATATCGCTTTTGAAAACGTTTTGCTGTTTCAAAACAATACAATTCAAATTTATCTAAATTTATTTTGAACTGACAGGATAAGCAAATCAGTATTATTTTGAATCTAAATATAATGTCCTTGTCAACACCAGTTATTTTTGATGAACCAGAGCCACCTGCTCTAGGCATATCCAAACGAAGTCCGAGTTCTTTGTAAAACTTGTTTTGTATAACAGTTTTTCTTTTTATAACAGCTAACTTATCAGATCCTCGTACTTGCCACTTTTTTAGTTTATATTTGTATCCTATATGTAATATAAACTCAAAAACTCGTATCCAACAGTAAAGTGGACTAAGCCCAAACTTTAAGTTTTCTTCTTTTGCACGGAATATTTCACTTTTGTAATCAAATGCTTGTATAAAGTCTTTTGGTGTAGCGTGACAAATAGGGCAAGCCTGGTTTGATTTGGTTCCAGTCAAAATGTTTAAAACTTTTCCATCAATTAATGTCAAAAATAACTTAAACGTTACTTCGACAAATTTTCCATCACCAATTGATATTCGCAAGTCTCTCAAATTGTCAATTTCATTTTTTAAATCCAAATTTTCTTTTAAAACAACTTCTTTTGTTTCCTTTGTGAACTCCAGTTTAACAGGACGACAAAATCTGACAGATTGTGGTGTACGGTTATTCCAGATTGGCTTTCCCGATAACAGTGCTAATCTTAAGGAAACAACTGTAGTAGCTAACAAAGATGCAGAGCTACTTGATTCATTAAATACTTGCTTAAATTGGGCTTGACCAGTACTGCTATCAAAGCCGTAACTTAATATCAGTTCTCCGCTTCCATTTCAACTTGAAGGACTTCTTTTTGCATATCAACAATTATTTCAGCTGTATGCGCTAGAACGGATTGCATGGAAACCTTCACAAGGGTCTCACCTGCTTTTGTACCCACAGGTACTTCCTTTCGCCATACTTCAAAAAGAACAATCTTTTTTATACAGAGGTTATCTAACAAAAAAAGCATTACTCGCAAACCGCAAAAAAACGCACTTTTAGACAAACAGCATATAACTCACTAGATAATATTCTAATTAATTTGAGGAAATTGAAAGTGGAAAAATGGGGTAGTTTTTTTTAAAAAGATTTCAGAAAATAAAACTTTTATAAAAATTTCACTATTTTAAGGCATTCACGCTAATGAGTTATTTCTGAAGTACAGCGAAGTATAATAAAACAGTTACAATTGTAAATATATATACTTACTTGACTTTTCGAATTCCATTTTACTCTAATGAATTATCATAAACACAAGTCGAGATATACGCATTTAAAGTTAACCGGGCACTGCTGAACTTACGATCACAATTATAGAAACAATTTAATCAGTTGAGTTTGGCACGATGTTGTGTAACGGCTAATGACATTTAGTCCAAACAAAAACTAATTTTTTATATTCTGAAGTCTTTCGAATTAAAAAACAACAACAACCATAGTAAAATTACAAGTCGGTTCTTGGACTTTAGCACTGAAAAAGGTGACATTTGACCTAATGTGCAGCGGAAGGAAAATCGGAATTGAAAAAATGTTGATGGTGGATATTGAAGTTATTTTTATACCCACCATCAAAAAGAATGGGGGGTATATTGAGATTGTCATTCCGTTTGTAATTTCCTTAATATTGGCTCAAAAATCAAAAACGATATATATTCTGAATCCTTATGAAATTCTAAGACGATTGAGCGATGTCCGTCTGTCCGTCTGTCTGTCTGTCTGTTGAAATCACGATAACGCCTAAACGAAAGGAGCTAGCTCACTGAAACTTTGCAAAAACATTCTTCATTTATGAGAAAATCGGTATTGAAATTGGGCAAAATCGGTTAACATTTGACCATAGCTCCCGTATAACCTCGTCTACGCCAGTCGCTTATTTGCTAATAAATGACAAATTATAACAGCTATGATGACAAAATTTGGTATCTAGAAGTTTGACCTAGGCAGCATATAAAATTTCATTGAAATCGGTTCACATTTAACCATAGCTCCCATATAAAAAACATACGGAAACAGCCTAAATTCCACCTGAAATTCACTTAAATGCCAATAAATACTAAAATGTAATAGCTTTGGTCACCAAATTTAGCACAAATAAGTCTTATGTAAATACCAGCCGGTGTGCAAAATTTTGTTACAATCGGTCACCGTTTGACCATAGCTCCCATATAAAAAACTTACAGAAACACAAAAATCAAAAAGAGAAGGAGATTTATGTCCGTCTGTCCGTCAGATAAAATCGCGACAGCTCCTTAACTACAAAAGCTAGAGCGACAAAAAGTATTTCTGATATGTAACAAAAGTTGTGTACTGAAAATGGGCGAAATCGGTTCACATTTAGTTAGAGCTCCCATATAACCCCGCCCCGGGAAACACATGAATTCTGATAAATTGAGTACAATTGTAATAGCTATGACGACTAAATTTAGAATAGAGAACTTTTATGCAACTATTAGTCAGTATATTAAATTTTATAGGAATCGGTCCATATTTGACTATAGCTTTCATATAAAAAACACTCCCGGAAACCAAAAAATATTTAGCAAGGACCAGTTAAAAGCTATTAAATTAGAAACTATGACAGGTATTACCACTAAATTTTGCAAAAATAAGCTTTATATAAATACCAGCCAGTGTGCGAAATTTTGTTGCAATCGGTCAACATTTGACTATAATTCTTATATATATATTACATCCCCTTTTTTTATATCTACAATCAAAAAGATTCTGAGGTACAAGCAGCATATTAAGATTTGTATATGGTAGATGCATAAGGACCTCCTAACAAAATATATGGACCACTCGTATTACTATCAACTACTTTATCCTAACTAAATATTAAGCTAAAGGAAAAGTATTTAACAACTTATTAATGTAAAACCATACCCGGTTACGATAGTGAATTTTGTTCAAAGTAAATTAATACTAGGGAAACCACTTACATACTTTTGAATGTTGAACTATAAAGCTACTGCAACCGAAGTAATTCCAAATATTTTACTAACAATACCAACTAGCGTAACAACTTTTTTCCAATTTGGTCCACGTTTATAATTTTCTGCACCCTCGTAGATATATGAGATATGTTTCTAAATTTAACACAACTTGATGGTGGGTATATAAGATTCGGCACAGCCGAATATAACACTTTTACTTGTTTAATCTAGCATAAAACCGTGATTTGCATATGTTATAAATTAATTAGCTACTTGAGTCATTAAGTAAACTTCTGCCAAATGTCTCTAGTAAATTAATGATTTAAGTAGCTAAAACAGGTAAAACTTATACATTCAAGCAACCCTCGATCTTAAAGTGTTCGCATAAAGATCATTGATCGCCTGATACAAAATACTTTCCTAAAGCATTTTCTTATATGTCGCGAGAAAATCATTTATTTTCTATTTTATCGTGTGCGAGTGTTGATTTCAATTAGAGCAGCTGTATTTGCAGAACTAGATTCCCTAGAACTTAATGGTCTTGATAGTGACCAGAAATGATCATTAATAATGTTCATCGTGGCACGTTCTACTGTCTGTGAAAAGATAGACAGTTGGAAAATTGGAAAAATAAAAATTGGCATAAAATACCCCAAATTAAATAATTTAATAAAAATTGTACATGTTAGTGGTGGAAAATCTCAATAGACCAATGCGAATTTTGATTAATTAAGTTTGAAGGTTTAAGGATTCAAATCTTTTGCGGATAAAAAGTAAAAAAAAAAATAATTCAAACAAAATAATTTTGGGTTTCAAATCTTATATATTACATATATTTTTATCGATTATTTATATGTACATACATATTTCTTGCAAGTTTTTAGGAGTATAGATGAACAATACTAATTTTACACTAAACGTGGTTTTAATACATTTGCGGCTCTTTTCATTTCAGACAATGTCAATAAAAATATTGAGGCTTATCAGTAAATATAGTGTATTTAAAAGATATAAAACTGTTTCTATAAACTATCTAAAACCTTAGTTTGACTTTTGTTTATTGGTGATATTTAGTTTAGAATATGTTGGTACCGAATTCGACACCTTCATTCGAAGACTCAATGATTTTGTAATGAAAATGTGAATAAAAGACTGGAAGGAAGATAAAGCTAAGAATTAAGAAGCGATAGATAACGTATAACTTGAGAAGTAGCTTAGCTGAGTTCACCAATGAAGCTTACAGCTTAGTTAAATTTTGGTTTGGTGTCTGTAGGCCATTGCAGAGTCTGTTTTGGACAATAGAAAGAAATATGTTCTACCATTCTCTTCTACACATATTCTTCTTATTTCCGATATGTTACTCATTGGTCGGTCAACATGCCTATATTTTTTTAAGGTTGGTTTTACTTAAGTCCAACAAAATTTTGTTCTTTAACGTACCTTATTTTGGAAATAGTGCCCTAGAAAAGATTAACTCCGTCTTATCGATATTAACCCCATTATTTCACTGATCGTAAAAAAAAATTCGTGAAAACAATATATAGGACTGGTCTATAAGTCCTTGTTGTTTTGAATAAAACGCAAATTTTTGTACAAAAATAATTTATTTGTCAACATTGTTCCAAGTATTTACTTAATGAGCGGTTTTAGATATTGTGAGAGGCATAAAAGTTAGAACAGTTTTGCGTGTTCGGCGATTTTTGTTCTAAAATTGCAGAATTTTGATAAAAAAAAAAAAAACGTAGCATGAATTGTTGAATGAAGTCAACGGCAATCTCGATTTGCTTTAAAGGGTCATAGCTGGTGACGAATCATTGGTATACGGTTATTATATCGAAACCAAAGTCCAATCGTCGCAATGAAATATTCCAGGAGAGTCAATGTCAAAAAAGTACGATCAAATGTGAAAGTTTAGCTAACTGTTTTCTTCCATTACAGTTGCGCCGCTTGCAAAAACGTCCGGACTTGTGGAAAAACATTCAAGGCTTTTGTATCACTTAATTTTCTGGCCAGAAACAACACCAATAATATGCCTCAGCCATCCGTATTCACCAAATTTAGCCCCTTGAGACTTTTTCCTGTTCCCAAGATTAAAGAGACTCATGAAAGGATGTCGCTTTGAGACGATTGAGGAGATACAAACCGAACCGCTTAGGGAGCACAAGAACATACCAAATAGTGCATATCAGAACTGCTTCGAGGATTGAGAGAAACGCTGGCACAAGTGTATTATATGTATATACTTTGAAGAGGACAATATGATGAATAATAAAAAAATAAATTAGTCCTACGTTTCTTCAAATTTCCGAAAAATAAGAATTGTAGAAACTTGATGGTATATAGCATTTTTTAGTGAGTGGATTTAGTCGATGAAGTCAAATCTTATTCCGACGAGCCATTTCTTTATGTTTGGAGAAAAGAAATAGTCACTGATGGTTAAATCTGGAGAGTATTGGCGATGAGGGAGCGATTTGCTGCACCATGAAGGTACCATTTTTTTTTTATTATTACAATACAATGTCAACTTATATTCTAATTCATTCGAACAAAGTGACGAAAGCCAATACGATATGTTAGGTGTAGTATACAGATCAAAGCCTTTGGTATGAATCGAACCCAAAACTGCGTACAAGCAATTTAGGCGACTACCACTTTGGCACCCAAATACCATTTTATATGTAAATACTATATTTATATAATACAGAAATATATCGAATTTTAAGCAATTAAAGTAATAAAATTTATGGTATACAATGAACTTGTCCATGATGAGTCCTATTTAAAACTGAACCTGAGCAGGAATTTAATTAAAAGTTTGGTGAACAATATCACTTTTTATACCCTTCACCAATAGGTGAAAGGGTATTATAAGTTTGTCATTCAGTTTGTAATTTTTTCATTATTCGTCTAAGACCCCATAAAAATTATACCGATCAACTCAGAATCGCCAGGAGAGTCGATTTAGCCATGTACGTCTGTCTGTTCAAATCAAGTTTATGTTCACAGACGAGTTGTATACCAGATTTTAGAAAATTTCCCTACGTAACAGTCCATTTAATTTCATTAAAATCGGTCCATAAACACCCGAGATATCGCTAAAATACTAAACTTCTCATCTAATTGCATGTTGCATTGGAGTATTTTCTAAAATCTGATATATAATTTAGGGTTTGCAAAAAACCGTGAAAATGAGAAACTGCGGTTTCGGTTTTAAAACACCTAAAACCGGCCGGTTTCGGTTCGGTTTTCGGTTTTTTAAATAAAACTATTTCAGTTTAAATTTGTAGGAAAATTTAGATAACTTCATTAAAATATATTATAATTTAATACTAAATTCAGGAAAATAATTCAGGTTTTTTAAATATGAGGCATTTCTTAAATAAGTCTTGTTTCTTTTGGAGAAACTGCAGAGCACCTTTAGCGTGAATAATATTTGCATCCGAGCGACAAATTGCTTCAATAGTAATTTTTACAAATAGCAACGGTTTTAAAGAATTTACAATTTCAAAGTCGATAGAATGAAGCAAATCTAAGGTCGACAGCATTTTTAAACTCTCATAAATACTTTGTTTTAGAAGCAGAAATCTAAGAGTAAACTTAATTCACGATTATGATGCTTTTTAACGCTTGTTTATAAAAGATTATAACGAACTGTCGAATTTTTGAAATACCGAACAGTTTTCCTTACAGCCTCTAGGTTCAAATGTATATGGGCAATCGGTTTTAAATGAGTCAAAGTTTCATCGTCGCCGTCTTCAAAATTGATTTTCAGATACAAATTTGATATTGGCTGCTGCTCCATCTATAGTACATGCTACGATGTTTGTATCAAGTGAAATATTAAACTCCATTAGCCTTTGTCTAATGGTTTCTTGCGTTTGCTTGCCAGGTTATAAAATTTACCATGAGAATCGTGAATATTTACGTTCATATACCGTCTTCCCCTTACACCTGTCCATTCGTCCATTGTAAATACCTTTTGCTTGTTTCATTCTTTTGCTTCATTTAATAGACAAATTACGTGCAAATTTATGATAAGCTAATGTTATTTCTGAATAATACCAACAAAAAATTATAAAAAATAAATAGCTAAAACCGCGGTTTTTTCTACGGTTTTCGGTTTCGGTTTTGAGGCATAAAAAACCGAGGTTTCGGTTTCGGTTAAAACCGAACTGCAAACCCTAATATAATTCAAAATTTTTTTTTTAAAGATACTGTTTTTTTGAAAATAATTTTAAATTTGTCAATTTGCGTACATCAATTACTTTTGCTTTGGTGATATCTTGGTTACTGATCTACCGATTTTGATGAAATTCAATAGTGTGCTGCGTTGAATGCTTTCCTAAAATTTGATATACAGCTCCAAAAACTTTTTTTTTAAATACAGTTTTTTTACGAAATTCAAAACTTTTTTTTGAAAAACACAGGTTTTTAAAAAAAAAAAAATTTTAATTCTCAACGAATTTTGAATTTTGGCGATATCTCTGATGTTTATAGACCGATAAAATTTATTAGCATATTGCGTTGGTGTATTTTCTAAAATTTGATATCTAATTCAAATTTTTTTTTTTAAACACTGTTTTTTTAAAAGCAGTTTTTAAAATTTGTCAATTTGCGTACAAAGATAACTTTTGCTTTGGCGATATCTCAGTTATTAATCTAGCGATTTTGATGAAATTCAATAGTGTGCTGCTGTGTTGAATGATTTCCTTAAATTTGATATACAGTTCAAAAATCTTTTTAAAAAAAACGAAATTATTTTTTTTTTTAAATACAGTTTAAAAAAAAATTTTAATTCTCATCGAATTTTGAATTTTTACGATATCTGTGGTGTTTATAGACCGATTTTGATAAAATTTAATAATATATTGCATTGGAGTAGGCAAAATTGACGCTTATCGTTCGGAAGGGCATTCTTACCGCGAAAAATTGGCCGAAGTCAAAAAACTGTGATGAAATATTACACTTAAAGCTATTTAAAAAACTGCAGAGGCTGAGAATTGCTTCAAATTCTGCACTAACTGTACCGCAAATCAGGACCCGAGCAGGTATTAAGGCAAATGTTTCAACAATATCAAAAGCCATTGAAAGCTGTGAGTATCTAAATTTAAAAAATATGAAAAAAGCCTCCGCTGAATGTCGTACGCAAAGAAACTCGATTACATTTTGCAAGAGAGCATATGAGTTGGGACGTTCAAATTAGACGTCATATTAATGATTGGCGTACTGTTGTTTATACTGATGAAAAGAAATTTAATTTTGATGGACCGGAAGGTTATAACTATTATTTTCATGATGCGAGAAAAGAGGAATTGTTTTTGAGCCGTCATCACAGCAGAGAGGGTGGAGTTATGGTCTGGGGTGATATATGTAACTTATTACGACACAATAGATTTAGAATCTTAAAGTTCAAAAATGACGGGAAAAATCTATAAAACACGGCGGCAGTGTTACCATAGTTGCATTTTAATTATTTTTGCGAGTATTGCCAAGAATCTTTTTTTAAGTCATCATGGTCCATGTTTGCATTACATCGGGCCGTGTTGTAACTACTCCTTTTTACTTAAAACGGATCATGTATTCTAACAATTTCTGCAGGGAAAGAACTCAACTTAGCGTCTAGAATTTTCGGCATCTTCCGTACTACCACATCAAAATTCATAAAACATTTAAATGGATGGTATACCCATAAAACTTATCAATTTTAACCTTGTTTTGGGAGATGATTTCTTTCCGCAAAAAAATAATGCTTAATAAAAGCACGAAAGTAACTTATTTTTGGGTATATTAATTTATTAATTTTGCTACATAAAAGTCAAATGTTAAGCGGAAAAAGTATTCATGAACATAACTTGGTTACACAAATGTCCGTATTCTAGAAATTTAAAAAATACGCAGAAATTCTTTGTTTCTATTTATTTATTACTAAAATAAAGAAATAGTTACTTTTTTTAATGTAAGGCTTATACCATGTTAACGGAGTATATTACGCAGGTATCTAACATTATTATGTAATACTAAATGTATTATACGTTTTTTTAACGTTTCTTCTTAAATTACTTAAAAACAAAAAACCCTTACGTAATAACTCTCTCTCTAAGAAAAAAGTTATGCAATTGTAAAGTAAATACTAAAATCAAGCGAAAACAATGTATCGCCTTTTTTTAAGAAAAAGGAGTCTATGATGTCCTTAACTGGCTGTATTCATTGTTCGTATAGCGAATAATCTTAGCTACTAATATTGACAATTTTCATTGACAATGAAACTAACAACAGGATGCCATCATCATTTCAAATTCACATTAAATTTTTCCTCTCTAATTGTTTGTTGTCGTACGTCCAAGTAACGAAGTCGTGCGCGAAAAATTCCACGAATCTAGGATTTGAAAATTTTAAATATCAACGAAGGAGGAGAAATGTTTTGAAAACATTCTACGATTTGCCTCCTGTTGTCAATTTTATATTTTTATGACTTGACAATAATTTTCAACGCAGGATTCCTTAATATCGTCTTCATCTTTAGATTTAAACTAGCATTGAAATGTACGAAAAACAGGCGAAAATGAAGGTGAGCTATTAGTAGAGGACATAAGAATCTATGACACGGTTCATTTAAAATTCAATTCAATGCATGAATCGCTAAAAACCTTGAAATTGTACGATAATGTGCACACGCGACTTTCAAAATTCGCTGATCTTTAAACAAGAAGGAGAAATTCTTTACTCTCTCTCTCTATGTTTCCCCTTATTTTATTTTTAGAAAGTTAATTCTCAGAGTCTCTTTGCTCTCTCCTCTCTTCAAGATTGAGACTGTCTGTGTTAGTGTCATTTCTTGAAATTTACAGGACTCTGCGAAATACCTTGAAATATTTCAAAAATACCTTTTTAGCTATTTCCCTGCGCGAAGAGTCATTAAACTAATAAACTAATAAAATTCGTGAAATACGTCGCATTTTGTCGTTGTTGTCAAAATGCTAGATGTCCCTTATTTTTTGCGACAAGGTCATCTCGCGATAGAGAAATTCTTTTAATGTCTTTATTGCCGTTTCGCTATTTCTATAGGCGATTGTGATTCTTTTCGCCCATCTCTTTTGCTCTGCATCTCCGCCTGCTTTGTTTCTAATTACTAAAATCGTTAGTTGTTAGTGTAAGGTCAGGGCAGTTTTTATACACTGCAGTGAGTCGTCTAATTTTTTTTAGGTTCATAAAACATTCGACCCAATTTTTTAAGTTTTCTAGAGGAATTTTCATTGTTTATGCCAGCGCGACAAAAACTCGCGTTTTAGTTCTAGTTTAGTTCGCCTTTCGTGGAATCGTAAAAACGAGAGTAGGTATAACAATGTTTTTGCACTATATTTTTTACGATCGCTGTGTTTTAGAATGGAATTCTCGAGAAACCCAGTTTTTTGACATAGTTTCATTTCGTTTCGTTTAAAACATTAGCGACGGACACAAAACGAAAAAAGCAAATCGTCCATTGTCTAAATATGAAATTATGTTTGTAGGCTGAAAAAATAGACGAAAAATATGGAATATATAAAAATTCCTTGTAAAATTATAATTAAAACAATGGGATCATAAAAATAGGAAGTCTTTTAGGCGATACAGTTTTTTTAAAATGAGGACACTTTTTTGGAATTGGAATTTTTATGTAGGACAAACGTTTTATGATGTTTTTATAATTTTTAGGCGGAATTTTTTGACAAAAAAAAAGAAATAATAGAATAGAAATCCAGCGAAATATTTTAAAATAAATGGAATTTTGTGATAGACCATGACTTTGTAACTTAAATATGACGAATAGCCACCGGGCACAATAAATAATTTCAAAATGGAAGCGTTATTTTTCCCAAATGAACAATCAAAGTTAGTTTTTTTCTAAGGCTTCTGATATTGTTGGACAAATTCAAGGTGACTTTTTTATAAGTTTGTATTAATTTTAGCCCATAGTTTGAAAATATGTTAAAAAGCAAATTTCCTTAAATTATATTATAATAAAATTATTTATTAAACAAATTGATATAAAATCTTCTGTAATGCAATGGGACTCAAGTTCTAATAAACGATACAAAGATTTTTTAAAAATAGTAGAGATGTAACAACAAGGAAAAGTCTAATACTTTATTTTTCAGGAAAAGTAATTGTGCTTCACGTTTAGGTTTCACAATACACTAAATAGCCACATATCGCTCTTTAAGAGTAGATTATGGTTTACATAATCGTCCAACTACGCAAGCAATTGGCAAAATTGTGAAGAAATTTGAAGAGACTGGAGCGGTTACAAATATTGTAAGGCCCGTGCATCATCGTTTCGCTTATTCCGCTGAAAATATCGCTGCTGAAAGTGAAAGTGTTGCCGAAGACCCAAATGTGTCGATTCCTTGTCGTTCTCAGGAATTAGGACTGTCTTACGGTACATTATGGCGTGTTTTACATTAAGATATAAACTTAAATCCATATAAAGTCCAGCTCACACAACAACTGAAGCCAGCTGACCATTCACAATGTCGTAGATACGTGGAATGGGTGCTTGAACAACATTCGGTGGACGGCGATTTTTCGAACAAAATTTTTTTTCGGCGATAAAGCCTATTTCTCAGTCGGTGGGTATGTTAAGACACAAAATTATAGTGTTTACGGTTCTGAGAATTCTCAAGTAATTGAAGAGAATCCACTATATCCAGAAAATGTCACAGTTAGGTGCGCTCTTTCGTCCAAAGGTGTGATTGGACTTTACTTCTTTGAAAACGACGATGGAACGACTGTCACCGTGAATTCGGAGGGTTATGGTCATATGATAACCGACTTTTTTGCCTGATATTGAAGAATACGACTTGGAGAATATGTGGTTTCAACAAGACGGTTCCACATGCCAGACAACTCAAGCAAATATGGCTTTATTGCAAGAGACATTTCCTGACCGCGTAATTTCTCGTCGTGGCTATATCAACTGGTCACCAAGATCATGCGATTTGAAACCATTAGACTTTTTTGTGGAGTTACGCGTAAGACCGAGTTTATGCTGATAAACCTTTAACTCTTGAGCACTTAAAAACCAACATTCGTCAAGTTATGGCTGAAATACCTCCTCTATGTGTCAAAAAGTGGTCGAAAATTACCTCTAAAGAATCAATGCTTGCAACATTTCGCGTTCATTTCGTCAACGTTCAAACTTTATAATAAAATAGAAATGTCATGAAAAAAATATTTTATATGTGTTTTATTTGCGTTCACTTTTGAAACCGCAAAATCGGGTTATCTGATACATAAAATAGGAAAAGAAAAAATATTGGCCCCTATTAAAATTAAAGATTATGCGAACAAAAAATTTACCATTTTTGCTCCCGATCGACCGATTCGTTACTAAAATATCGTTAAATATAAAATACCGGCCGATTCAAAATCGTTAATTAATCCAGTTCATCATTTTAAGATAACTTAAGTAAAGAAACTTAACGAATTCTAGTCTAGTAAGTCTAAATTGGTTCTTTATTTCGATTAGCTTACAAACAAAGTAAATCCCGGAATTGGAATTTAAGTGTATATTTGAATTAAAGTGTTAATTTATTGGAATTAAAGTTGGATTCTTCAAACTTAAAGGCGATAAGGTCAATCTCTGGAATAATTAGTTGGGAACAAACAAAATTGCCGATTGGGACATCGTGAACAAGTTTGTTTGGTGTGGACTTTTCTTGAAAACTTCGATGATCAGGTCATTAATATTAACAGTGAACACTATAGGTCAATGTTGGGAAAAGTCTCTCTGATTCTCTATAGGTCGATGATTGTTTATCAAATTAGATGATCTGGACACAAACGACATATCAGAATAGCGCAATGTACTAAACAGTTTATGCTAATTTTGGTATTCTGTGATAGGGTCAAGGAGGCCAAGTTTTTAAAACTTTTCTTCTACTTGGTCTTTCCATCGAAGTTTTGGACGCCCTCTTCTACGAGCTTCCTTTTGGATTATTAGCAGTATTTTCATCCATTCTCACAACATTTCCTAGCCAAAGCAGCCGCTGTTGCTTAATGCGTTTCACTAAGTCTATGTCAGCGTATAACTCATATAGCTCATGGTTCATTCGATGTGGACATTCGTTGTTGACACAGACTGGTCCAAAGATTTTTCGTATATAGCTTCATCTGCGTGGGCAAGTGCTCATGATTCAGCATCATACAATAACACGGTTAGTATAAGCACTTTATAGAGCCTAATTTTAGTTCTTACGGAGAGGACTTAATTTCTTAGGCCAAAATAGTATCGATTGCCAAGTATGATTCTACCTTTGGTTTCTAAGCTTATATCGTTGTTGATGTTCAGAGCGGTACCAAGGTATACAAATTCTTTTACAAGCCTGAAGCTATAGTTCTCAACGTGATCCAATTCTAGTGGTCTATCTGCCTATAGAAACCATCAGTTTTGTTTTGATTCATTCACAGCTAGACCCATTTTGTTTGATTTCTTCTCGACACTGGAGAAGACGGCAGTAACTTCGCTCAGATTGCGCCCCAGAATATCAATGCCATCGGCAAATGCGAGAAGCATATGTTTTCTATTAAAAATTGTACCAGTTGTATTAACTGCTGCATCTTGCAAGATTTTTCTCTAACACAATTTTGAAGAGATCACATGATAGACTGTCACCTTGCCTGAATCCCCATTTAGTTATGAAATACTCTGATTGGTTCTTACCTATCTTAACAGATGATGTTGTACATATTATTAGGTGTAGAAATATGTGTTAAGTGTAACGGACATCACCCGGTATTTTCATGTCCAGAACATAGAGATCTTCTGATGCCTCAATAATTGTATCACC
This sequence comes from Stomorhina lunata, assembly GCA_933228675.1. Lineage (NCBI taxonomy): Eukaryota > Metazoa > Arthropoda > Insecta > Diptera > Rhiniidae > Stomorhina > Stomorhina lunata. Next base: position 90,392,925 of record OW121740.1, on the reverse strand, counting down.
CATAGTCACAGAAGAAGCTACAATGTCCATCATACGTTTATGTTGGGCCTTTTTTTGACGACCCCATTCGAATATTGAAATTAGGCCCGAATTTAGCGTATCATTAATATTTTGGCTATTCCCCTCTATGCCTAAGAGGCTTGGCCTGTAACTGAGTGAATGCAAATGACAAATTCTGTTATATCCTGCAAAAGGGTAGATTGTATTAGATGTTTGATATAGAAGAACTTAAAGAAGTTTAAGAAAGATCGGAGCATTGCGGTACCCCTGAATAAATCTTGAACTTACTGGTTTATATTCTCTTACTGAATGGCACTAAAAGCCATGAGTTTTGATAAAAATTAGCATGCATGGATCAGATACAATAAAGTATAGAGAAAGCCGAGACCAGAACTTCTGCATAAAAACTGTAAAACATTGTGACTATTTCGTAACTGTTTGGGATGTATGGCTCCATCTAGTGCTGGGAAACTTGAGTTCATCGATGGAATTGTGAATGATTTGTATATATTAATTCTGTGGCTTGGTGCTATAAGGGCCAATGTCAAGAAACATAGTTTTGAGAAAATTTGACTTAAAGTTTTTATTTTTCATATAAATTCATAGTAACATTGCCCAGAAAACCCCTTTTAAATCTGTTCTGAGTTAAGTTAGTGATTAGCTTTTGGAGCCAAATAGAAGAGGCTAAAGACGGGAATCTAATGCAATGATAAACTCAAAACGGCAAAAAATTGATATTGGCCCTTTTAGCACCAAGCCACAGAATTAAAGAATGAACATATTTCATTAGTATTCCAACAAGATAATGATCTCAAGCACTCAGCTTATATTGTAAGGGAATGGTTACTCCACCACGCCAGGAATCAACTAAATCATCTACCAGTCTTAAAGCCCATCGAATATTTGTGGGATCATCTTATAAAGCAGATACGGGAGAGGGACATAAAATGTAGAGAAGAGAGCGGCTCGAAATTATGCCTGTAACTCTTAAGTAAGTTAGCTCTATAAAATCAAGTCTTAACGAAACTATTTCAAACTAATCATATCCCACCCGATATTAAACAGATATCCGTTTTGAAAATGAATTCAATGTTAATGCTTGACATAACCCCGTAAAAATCTGGTCCAGACAGTTCATTGAAAACGCTTCATATTGGCTGTTACAGTATGTAGCAACATTTTTTCAAATAATGCGCATCACACAGTGACTCGTTGTAGTTTTAGCCCATATACGCCAAATTTTCTTGTTTTCATCATCAAAATTAACCTACTGTCTAATAAAGCAATTTATAAATTTCAGGCAAATTCCAGAGGGTTTAACTTGCAATTTAGACTTTGTACGAAACCTTGCTTAAATCATCCATGGCAACGATTGTCAAATTCTTGAGCTATGCTTCAGACTGGATTGTGTTTTGATGCCGAATGATGGTATGTTCTTCCTGTAATGCTTCCAGATTCGTCAAACATGTTAACAATCCTATTTTGGTCCATCTACTCGGGAATGCGCCTCAAAACTACCACTTTTAGAAGGAAACAACTGGCTTTGGAGCCTGCTACCGATGCACTATTCAAAACCTTTCTGTGCTAACCTAAGAATTAATTAAAAAAAAATTTAAATATTAGCTTAAAACATAAATAAAAAACACCCGGTTATTCACACACACGTTTCTACATTTTGTTTTTGTAGCACGATTCGTGCGCCTATGTATGGATTAAATAAAAGATTGAAAATATTTCTTTAAAAACTGAAAAACAATAAAGTTCCTGGAATTTAAATGTAGCAACTTTTCTACTTCCGTCCATTACTCAATGCTCAAATAGAAAACTAGAGCACTTTCTTTGCTGTCATAAAATACATAAAAATACTTTCCTTATTGATTTGTCGCTGTCGAAAGCGATTAGTTAGCGGCTCAAGGACACTGATCGCGCGTTTCACTTACACAATAAAGTGATCGCGTTTCGAGGGATTTGTTTGTGTTATGTAAACAAGGCAACGAAGCCTTCCTTGCATAATAAATGTAAATATTTACTTTATAATCTCTAACGGATTAAAAACGATCTTGTGCTCTAGTTTCTTGCTCTAGATTCTATTGTTTCCACTGTTTGTTTTTTTTTTCTCTTGCTGGTATTTGTTTTTGTATTAAGTAGTTTATTGAATATTACCTAAGCGATTAGTTGGACCCTTGAGTGAACGCGAATGCGTTGCATTATGTTACACAATATTTCACAATGTCTTGATGCAATATTTTTGCATAAATCCTGGGGATTAGTTGACTCATTGTAGAAAATTCGCTGGCCGACTTAAAGATCGTTCAGAAAGAAGCAACAAAACTAAATTGCACTAATTTAAATGTAATTTCTTTTGTTTTGTTTGTTAACTCAGCGGACGTGTTCTTGAAAATTGCTCTAATTTCAATCCGCTATCTATTGTTCCTATTGATTCCGGTGTTAGTTTTAGGTCTTTATGAGTCTGATATTCTGTGAAATTTTTAGTAATATTTTTCTTTATGTTGAATTTGAATTTTGTTTGCATAAGAATTGTGTAACATTGTAAAACCCATAAAAATATACAATGTGATGTGAAATTACATAAAGCCAATTATGCAAAAACTAGAGCAATTTTGTGGAAATATAGTCGGATTAAAGTGCGACAGTTTTGCATTGTTTTGAAAATAGGAAATATTTGACTTTACTTATGTTAATGCATGAGATTTACAGGATTTGGATTATAAACAGAGATTTAGATTTATGAAAATTTGCTATGTTAAAGTATATACTTTAAGAAGATTTTTAGTGCTATATTATGAAATCTCAGCCTTTTAAAGATAAGACTTTTTTCAAATTGTGGCAATACGTGGAAAAAAATAGTTTCGAAAGATTTATAAAAATACAAAATAACTCTGACAAAGTTCAACTTGCATTTGGGGCATCTACAAGCATTCTACTCAAATATCAATCTCACCTGAAGTTTGCTGATAAAGAAATAATCCCTTGAAAATTTGAGCTGATGGATCAAAATGAGGGGAAATGACTTACAATTCCATGGTCTATAAGTACTAAATAGCTGAGTTATGTCAAAATATCGGTTTATCCAATATGTGGTTGAAAGGACACGAATTTTCTGGAGCAAATTGCAATAACTTAAAAACTACTGCATGGATTTTTAGTTTTTATGACTCTAATGAAAGCTAATTTAGTTGTCTTCTACATCCAATCATTATTATCAATATTGGTTGAAATTTTACCAAAAACCTTTCCCCATACAAATAGGTTCTTGAAATAAAAGTCCTGTGCCCCACCTCAGGACATTGACCTAGGAAGAAATATTTTTTTCTGAGCACCTTAGGATGTAGAGCATTGATTTTTAAAGCAGGCGTATCGAATTTCAATATAAGTTGTTTTTCTCTCCACCCTACTGTGCATCATCGTTTCGCTCGTTCCGCTGAAAATATCTCTGCTGTAAGTGAAAGTGTTGCCGAAGATCCGAATGTGTCGATTCCTCGCCGTTTTCAGGAATAAGGACTGTCTTATGGCACATTATTGAAGAAAACGACTTGGAGAATATGCAGTTTCAATAAGACGGTGAACAGTGGATTGGTATCAGTACTAGCATCAATATTAGTATCAGTGTCAGTATAAGTATTAGTATCAGTATTAGTGCCAGTATTAGTATCAGTATTGGTATCAGTATTAGTATCAGTATTAGTATCTGTGTCAACATTAGTATCAGTATTGGTATAAGTATTGGCATCAGTATTAGCATCAGTATTAGTATCAGTATTAGTGTCAGTATTTGTATCAGTATTGGTATCAATATTAGTATCAATATAAGTATCAGTATTAGTATCAGTATTGGTATCAGTATTGGTATCAGTACTAGCATCAGTATTAGTATCAGTGTCAGTATTAGTATCAGTATTAGTGCCAGTATTAGTATCAGTATTGGTATCAGTATTAGTATCAGTATTAGTATCTGTGTCAACATTAGTATCAGTATTGGTATAAGTATTGGCATCAGTATTAGCATCAGTATTAGTATCAGTTTCAGTATTAGTATCAGTATTAGTGTCAGTATTAGTATCAGTATTGGTTATCAATATTAGTATCAATATAAGTATCAGTATTAGTATCAGTATTGGTATCAGTATTGGTATCAGTACTAGCATCAGTATTAGTATCAGTGTCAGTATTAGTATCAGCATTAGTGTCAGTATTAGTATCAGTATTGGTATCAGTATTAGTATCAGTATTAGCATCAGTATTAGTATCAGTTTCAGTATTAGTATCAGTATTAGTGTCAATATTAGCATCAGTATTGGTATTAGTATCAGTATAAGTATCAGTACTAGTATCAGTGTCAGTACTAGTATCAGTATTGGTATCAGTATTGGTATCAGTATTAGTATCAGTATTAGTATCAGTGTCAGTATTAGTGTCAGTATTAGTATCGGTATTAGCATCAGTATTGGTATCAGTATTACCATCAGTATTAGTATCAGTGGTAGTATTAGAATCAGTATTAGTGTCAGTATTAGTGTCAGTATTAGTATCAGTATTAGCATCAGTATTGGTATCAGTATTACCATCAGTATTAGTATCAGTGGTAGTATTAGAATCAGTATTAGTGTCAGTATTAGTGTAGTGGTTTAAAAATAGAATGGAAATAATTCTGTAACTTCGAAACCATTGGGAGGATTTTATTTTTTTATTTAAAACCAAAAATTTTTCCTCATTATTGCTATAAATATATTTTAATGAACATTTGCAGTGGTATAAAACTTTTAAAGAAAAAAATGATTTTTAGTAAGACAAATCCCAGAATTCCTAAAAAGATTTGAAAAATTTCCAAAAATTGGCATTTTTAGTATTTTTGCTCTAGTTGCTTGGCCACTTTGAGGGCGACAAAGTGCTTTTGCAATATAATTAAAAACACCTTGATTCATAAAAATTTGGTGAATTTTTATTACAGCTCGAGTGCGCTCGGAGGAATTATAGACCAAAGTTTAAATTTTCGTAAACAATAGGTCTAATGCGAGAGACTCTGGTACTAACAATAAAACATAAGTTATATATTTTTTTTTTAACTTAATTAACTTAATTAAATCAAGAAAATCTGTTTGTATAAATCAGATATGGGAAAATCCTGCGTGACGGACTATACAATTGTACGGGTTTTGTTGTACTTAAATGTATCCCATTGTCGTTCTACACTAGATATCTTTGCACAAATTTCAGAGAATATTAGCCCATCGATTGTGCTATCGAATGGCATTTGTTAATTTACATACTTGTTTGGGGGAAAAAGATATTCGCTTTTAAAGTGCTGTGGCGGACGCTACAAAAAATGGAAGTGACATTTTTTTCAACACATGTTTCTGTAATTTTCATCAAATCGGTCATAGTAATAAAACAAATTGTAAACATATTATAGATAGAGGAAAATCAGAGGATTACAAAACAGCTTTTAGAAAATATTTTAAAGTTTCCAGTTTCACCAAAAATCCATAAATGAACAGTTGCGGACGCTACGTGACGGACGATACAGTTTTTACTTGAATGTTTTTTATTTGGAAAAAATTCATATTTAAGGATTCGTTAATCAGTGAAAATAATGGTTTTCTTTGTTCAGGAATTTCATCTACTTCCTTTTCATGTTCGCGGTTAAAATACGATTTTTGGGCAGAATTTAATATTTCACAAAACGGCTACATACATATATTTATTTAAAGTTTTACACTTTTTACGTCTTATTTTTCGCCGAAAGAATGCTGCGGTTAGCTGTTAGAGTGTCCAAAAAAATAAAAAATAAAATTTTCAAAGCATCAAATTTGCCCCACTGTATGTTTTTTTAACACCTAATACCTTAAATTGAATCTGTGGATATAGACAGTGTTATTGCTTTATGAATAAGATATACATGTGTTCGTAAATTTTGTATTTAATAAATATCATTTTGTAAAAAATATATACTGTGACTAACGCTACACACTTTCCGATACATATTAGTCTGTAAAATGCTATATTAACATCTATATATTTTTAGCTTAATGTAAAGCATACTATAAGTTCTCTTTACGAACCAAGTTCAATTGGAGAAAAAAGAAAAATTGCACTAGTCAAATTAAAAAAACCTTTATTTATGTGACGGACGCTACACACTGTGAGCCTTTTTTACTTGACGTTATTTATATCACTCCAATTACTTTTGATGGGGTAATTGTATAAAATTAAGCAGACTTTGAGCCCCTACTGAATTTGGTACTTAAATGGATGTTTTTGCGATTTTTATGAACTTTTAAAAAACCTATTATTTTAAAAAATTTATAAAAATTCGAGATGGGTTCAAATAAAGACCTGCCATTCACGAACAAAAAGTTGTATCCATTATATATTCTAAAGGATTAATATATGGTAAATTTTTCCATAAACACAAATACGTGATTTTAACAATTTTCAAATTTTGTCCTTGCTTTAATGTTTTTTGGATTTGCCCATATTAGTAAAAAATCGGTACAGTATTGGACAAAAATTGAAATTTTATTTTTTAAGTCGAATATCTTTTAACCCGTAAGAGATAACATAGGCATGTGGCAATGTTTTTTGTAGGTCCTGATCTATATATTTGTTATATAGTATATAGATGATCGGTTGGGAAAAAAATCAATTTTTTTGAGTTATCACAGGATTTCGTTATTTTTGCTCTAGCTATCATAGTTAACGAGAAAATCGACTTTAAAGTTTTTCATAAAAAAAATTCTAAAAAATCAATTTTTTTGAGTGATGATTGGATTTCGTTATTTTTGCTCTAGCTATCATAGTTAACGAGAAAATCGACTTTAAAGTTTTTTATAAAAAAATTTCGAAAAAATCATTTTTTTTTTTGAGTGATCACAGGATTTCGTTATTTTTGCTCTATAGTTAACGATGATCGGTCGGGAAATGACAATTATATATCGTTTTAAGTGATTTATGAGTACGAGGTGCCCTATTTTGGGGACCGATTGTGCCGCCCCAGTACAATGTTGGCTTACCAGGTTCAAAACTTTAGCTCCCCAACACTTCTGCTATACACAAATACAATTTTGTTAAAATCCGCCTAACCGTTTAAAAGTTACAGAATTATTTCCATTCTATTTTTAAAACATCCCTCTGTGCGGTGCCAGATGACACACAACTAGAGCGAACATGGCTTTATTGCAAGAACCGCGTAATTTTTTTGTGGGGCTACACGAAAGACCGTGTTAATGCAGATAAACCTTTAACTCTTGAGCACTTAAAAACCAAGATACATCAAGTTATATCTGAAATACGCCCAATATGTGTCAAAAAGTGGTCGAAAACTACCTCAAACGAATCAATGCTTGCAACGTTTCTCGTGGTGGTCATTTAAATGATGTAGTGTTTCACACATAATGTCAATGTTCAAACTTTATAATAAAAAAGAAATATCATGAGCAAAAAGTATTTTATATGTATTTTATTTACGATCACTTTTGAAACCGCAAAATGGTTAACCCAGTACTTCAAACTATACCTTAAGCCTCAGCTTTTCATCGATATATAAATAAACTTCATATAATTGTATATTTAGCCTGAAATCTAAAATGAGCATTATTTTCTTATTTAAGTTATTTAGTAAAATATACATATTTTAAAAAATAACATATATGCAAATATATGCAATTGATATTAAGACGAATGAAAAGCTGAGACTCAGGTCTTCCTTCAGAGAATTGATCAACATTTACATGTTTTTCAGTCTCCATGTATCGGGTGTTTTTTATTGAGGTATAGAACTTTAAGTTGGCATCACTTTTTTAACTGGCGGCCATTTTGTCAGCTGTCAAGTGATTAATATTTAGTTTGGTTTGCCATTTCATCATGAACAGGTTGACAAAAGAACACCGCTGGCAAATCGTGCAAATTTGTTTCGAAAATAATGGTTCAGTTCGCGAAGTTTACCGCAAGCTCCGTCCATTTTATGGTCGACATAATCGTCCATCAGAGCAATTAATTCGGTTAACCATGGATCGTTTTCGCACTGCGTTTACTCTATGTGATAATACGCATCCGCAGAAACAATTGCCGCTGTAGAGCAAAGTGTTGAAGAGGACCCGAATGAATCGATTCGCCACCGTGCACAGCAATTGGAGCTTTGTCCATCAACTTTATGGAAGATTTTGCGCAAAGATCTTGGCTTGCGACCTTACAAGATCCAGCTTGTGCAAGAATTAAAGCCGCGAGACCATGCAATGCGTCGTGATTTTGGTGTATGGGCCGAAAATGAGATTGATTTCGATGCTGATTTTCATCGCAAAATTTTGTTCAGTGATGAGGCTCATTTTTGGTTGAATGGCTACGTCAACAAGCAAAATTGCCGCATTTGGAGTGAAGAGAATCCACATGAGACCCTTGAGACGCCATTACATCCACAAAAACTGACAGTTTGGTATGCTCTATGGACTGGTGGAGTCATTGGGCCATACTTCTTCCGAAATAATGCTGGAGAGTCAATTACCATAAATGGAGACCGGTATAGAGCCATGATAACCGACTATTTTGTTCCCCAATTGGATGGCATGAATGTGGATGAGTTGTGGTTCCAACAAGACGGCGCTACATGCCACACAGCGCACGTCACAATTGATTTATTGAAGGAAACATTCGATGAGCGCATAATTTCGCGGAATGGACCTGTCAATTGGCCACCAAGATCGTGCGATTTGACACCACTAGATTATTTTCTTTGGGGATATGTGAAGTCGCTCGTCTACGCCAACAAACCAGAAACGTTAGGGGACTTGGAAGCCAACATACGGCCCCATATGCTCGAAAAAGTAGTTGAAAATTGGACCTGTAGAATTGGCTTTATTCGAGCCAGCCGCGGCGGCCACATGCCCGAAATTATATTTAAACATTAATGGCATAAAATTATCCTTCCAATAAATTATATAAATTATCCTTCAAATAAAGTTCTATACCTCTAAAAAAAACACCCATTACATGGATCAATCCTAGCTTTAAATATTATTTTCGGCTAAAACTTGACATATTAGAAAAATCATCTCCAAAACACTTCCTAACAACTTAGCATTTCCAACTCTCATGAAATTCCCTCCATGCTTTCAAAATCTCAACTTCAAGGTTAAATATTTTAATTACAATAAATAAAGCGCTCAATGTTTCGCATTATTTTTAAATTAGAGAAAATTTTCTTTAAGTTTCAAGGGAAACACGTCATCTTTCTTCTGCTTCGATTTCCTTGTCTCTAGCGAAAAGAAGTGAAAAGTGTCAAACTGCGCAGATAACTTGCGAACATTTATGAAATAATGAAGTAAATTTTTAAAATCTGTGGGAGTTCTAGAAATGATTACTTTAATTTTTGACGACAGAAAAGGTGCGCGTGTACACAAGGATATTTAGACTCAATCTTTAGACTAAGTACGAGCACTTACGAGTACGAATGACAATAATGTTTTTGCTCACATTCTGTGATGTTTACAAAATATGAAAATAATTTGTTAGATTATGAATTCTAAATAGTTCTAAGTGTTATTGAAACATTGCTAATGGTGTTATAAGTAGTTATTTTCTATAGATAGGTTTGTCTTTTAAAGATAAAGACATGTTTGAAAATATGTGTATTAATTTAAGGGCACATATTAATAAATAAGCGAAATAAATAATAATAATAATAATAATAATAATAATAATAATAATAATAATAATAATAATAATAATAATAATAATAATAATAATAATAATAATAATAATAATAATAATAATAATAAATAATAATAAATAAACGAATTAAAAAAAAAGTAGGGCCATATACCTTTTTATAATTTTATTTATTCGTTATTGTTATATAAATCTTGAATAGTTGATATTTTGCAAAAGATGTAGTTAAAAATAAATTATCAGGCATGTCACAAATTCCGTTCGGAATTGAAACCATTCCGTAGTTGAATTCCGATCGAAATGGTTTTAGGTTCTATAGATTCCGAAAAATTATAAATGTCCAAAATCATTATAAAATACGATTTTTTCAATTGAAATCAGTAACTCGGTCATTGTTTCAACAAATAATACTAAATTATTGATGAAATTATTTAAATATCAAATAAACAAAGAAAAACATACAAATTCAATTCCACTTAAAAAAAAGAATGTGGTTTCATTCCGAAAAATTTTTCGTTTTACTTTTTCTATAGAAGCAAAACACGTAATTCATTCCACTTCCGAACGGAATTGAGTTCTGTGACATGGCTATATATTTATACCCTTCACCACCATAGGTGGAAAGGGTATTATAAGTTTGTGCTGATGTTTGTAACGCATAGAAATATTTGTCTTAGACCCACCTTTTAGTATACCAATATGTTTAGAATCACTTTCTGAGTCGATTTAGCGATGTCCGTCCGTCTGGCTGGCTGGACCTTGTAATCAAACTACAGGTCGCAATTCTAAAGATAATTTGATGAAATTTGGCACAGATCATTTTTTTGATAATGGGACCATGGCTATTGAAATTGGTCAAAATCGGTCCATTATTTATGGGACCTCCCATAGGTCCCACTTCCCGGAATTGCTATATTGGCCACAAATATCAATATTTTTTCTTGAAATTTAAAACAAATACTGCTTATGTAAACTTAAATCACTGTACCAAATTTCGTTGAAATCGGTCCACATTTGACCATAGCTCCCATACAAATTCTTCTTTAAAAACGCACTAAATGAGACAAAAAATCACTTAAACGTTCGTAAATCTAAAGATAATGGAAATTTTGAGTCTATTTTTTGCATACATAATTTTTGTAACAACTGTAATCAATCTGCCAAATTTCGAGATAATCGGTCCACATTTGACCCTAGCTCTCATATAAGTCCAAATGACGGAAACAGGTTGAATATATAAGTTTTGAGAAAATGTTTGTATGATGGGAAAATTTAGCAAATATTTGTCTTTACACAGGAAAAATAACACCTTTGACCTTAGTGGTGAAGGGTATCGTATGGTCGGCTTGACCGACTATAGCGCTTTCTTACTTGTTTTAATATAGTTGAGTTAATCTATAAATTAAGGTTTGCGCAAGTTCTAGTCTTAAGGGTGCCTACTTTCTTTAAATTTATACAATATCGAATTATTTGTTCTTTGGAAATACTTATTGATACAATTCTGTATAAAATACAACAACGTTTAAACATGCCAGGCCTTTAATACGTGGGGCGCATGGTCTGTATTTTATCACCCATGTGGGTTATTTTGGTTTCGAGAATAGTTGTGATTTGGGGCTTATTCGCAATAGTCTGCGACTTCTTCTGTTATCCTTGATTCCCAGTGGAGCATAGGGCCTCAATTGGTTTCATCAGGATGTTCTTGCATAGATTAGGCATCCTTGTGCCAGCTGCCGTAGCAGGGGGATTTCTCGCATGATTACGCGTTGGAGTAGTATATTCTGTAATGTTGTTTCTTTCCATGCTTAAAACATCGTAAGTGCTAAGTTGACGGATGATGAGTCCAAGGACAAGAGCCACGTTTGTAAAGCGAGACAGACGCCCGCTTATAGCCGTAACTAGCGTGTTGAATAGACGCTACAGTTTCGTACTTCACCAAGTACAATTATCTTAGACCCTTAGACCAAATACGTCGGAATGGCTCCAAGATAACTCCCTCTCACGTTGGCCCCGTCCTAGAATCCCACTCGGGTTATTTACCGCATCTACAACTAGGTTGCTCAGGTTTTCAGGATGTACCGCTAGGAGGTGTGAGTAGGAATTGAATACAGTTGTTACCTATTAGCAGGAAACCCAGGCAACAACTGCATCCCATTTAAATCCCAGGTCTGCGACTTAAGGAAACTTAATAAGAAAAATGTTAACGGAGTTAAATCGCATGCTCTCAGTAGCTAGTTCATTTCATAACCTCGGGAGTCATGCATTTAAATCTAACTAGATGTAGTTGATGTTCAGATTATAAAAGTTGGTAATAACCTAACCGAAATCATTTAAAACAAGTAAGAAAGTGCTATAGTAGGTCAAGCCCGACCATACGATACCTTTCACCACCAAGATCAAAGATGTATTTTTTCGTGTATAAAGACAAATATTTGCTCAATTTTGTCATTATTTTACGTCATTTTGACTTATATGAGAGCCAGGGTCAAATATGGACCGATTATCTCGAAATTTAGCAAGTTATGGTCAAATGTTTACCGAAATTTGTAACAATGATTTTGGTTTACATAAGCAGTTTTTGTTTTCCATTTCATGAAAAAATATTGATATTTGTGGCCAAAATATCAATTCCGGGCAGTGGGACCTATGGAAGGTACTATAAATAATTAAGTGATTATGACAAATTTAAATAGCCTATCATAATAATTACACACTGATACATTTTGAGGAAAAAGAAATACGCTTTTAAGAAAACCTATATCAAACGATAGGCCTTATTGAGTGTATCAGTTTGTCATTTTTAGAAATTTCGATATACCCTCAAAATCGAAAGTTATCGATAAAAAAAAAACGATTTTTTTGGTCTTCTCGGACAAAAATAGGCCTAGCTAAGTCATTTATTTATCGATTTGAAGTTTTAACAGGGTTTGAGACAGACAAGACATCAGGCTTTCTTCTTGTTAAAAAAGATTTTTTATTTCATCAAATTATCACAAAAATATTTTCAAACAAATTTAAATTTTTATTTTTTTTTTCGATTTTTTCACATTGGGACGCCGTTTTCCGCAGTATTTTGTTAGGAATGCCAAACTTTTTTATATTTACTTGAAAAGTGCATTAAATATTTTGTGAACCTAGATTATTTAAATTTAATTTTAATTTAGACCCAATTGTTAATTTGATGTTAATTTTTAATTTAATTTTTAATTTAGACCCAATTTGCTTTCCATCAACAAATATCATAAAATCAAATAGATGTCTTCAAGGACCCAAAATTTCTATGAAAATCTCCGATAACTCAAAAAATCCTTAGCCGATTTATACGCTACTTACCTAGATAGAAAGCTAATTGAGTCTACATTATGAAATAATATTTACACTTTGTTAAAATGTTTACTAAAAAACTTAAATTTTGCAAGAACTAAAAAATTGGCCATATTTTTTCTTATAAACGCAATTTTCAACTTCATGGCCTGGGCGCCACGTGATAACGTAGTCCGATTTGGCTTAAATTTTGTTATTTGAAGTTTCTCACCGAATGCCATAATAATCCGACCGCCATTTCTCTACTTTCGAAAAAAGTTGAAAAAACACTCTAACGTAGTATAGAAAATTTTCTAATATACAAATAATATTGAATTCACCTTTTTTACTAAAATTGTTATATCTCTGTTAATATGTTTCCGATTTTAATTGAAGTACTCTTGTTTTACAAAATGGTAACCATGATTTTTTTTAAGTCAAAATATATTAGGTCTTCTGATAAATTTTACGAAAAAAAGCTTCCGAAGTTGAAAAAATCGAAAAAAAAATAAAATTTTAACTTCAGCGGAAAATATTTTTATGATAAGTTGGTCATGTTAAAAAAAGGTCTTTACGAAGTGAAAGCCTATTTTGTTTTCTGTCGAAACACATTTTAAAATTTAAAATCGATGTAAAAATGACTCAGTTAAGCCTTCTTTTCTCCGCTAAGTCCAAAAAATCGTTTTTTATCGATAACTTTCGATTTTGAGGGCATATCGAAAATTATAAAAATGGTTAAATGATCTTCTACTGGTTGAGCTTGGTTTCGTTCCGAGTGTATTTTCACTGTATCAGAGTGTTATATTTGCCAAATTTCATCAAATTATCTTTAGAATTGCGACTTCTACTTTGATTACATTGTTTACATGGGGGTTCAGTCTATTGGTATACTAAAAGGTGGCTCTAAGACAAATATTTCTATGCGTTACATACATCAGCACAAACTTATAATACCCTTTCCAATTATGGTGGTGAAGGGTATAAAAACGAAAAACTGTTTTACAAAAATTGTTATATGCTTAATTTTTATATCTGTTGAGAACATAAATTCCGAAAGGAATGGTAAATGCTATCTCTAATATATCTTTTTCAGTTACTTTGCTTTGTAAGTATCCTGCTTTCAAATCCATTTTTGACATACATTTTTGTCACAGGTTGTAATGATACTTATACGAAAATAGTCCATAGAAACTCTAAGGTTACCATTTTTCTAAGGGATATATTGGAGAAAAAAATGTGGTCCCATTTTTTCTCCAATATATCATCAAGCTCTTACTTGAGCTTTTTTTATTACTGAAGATATATGGTATGGGTAGAGATGGGTTTAGACCTGGGTATTTGTTCAACGCTGGGTATTTACCTATTTATACCCACTTTCATACCCGGGTATTTATCTAATTTCGGGTAAATACTCATTTGAATAACAAATACTCGTTGTTACGTAGAGTAACAGAAATTTGAACATTTTTGAATTTATCTAAGGAGGTAGATGCATTTGAATACATTTACACAAAGTCACATCCGCTAAACATAAATGTAATGGCAGATTTTGCCAATTACATGGCCAGAAATGATTTTTGGGCGAAAACTTTTGTTTGGATGAAATTTCTCCAGTAACTTAGTGAAAAAGGAATTTGTGGAAGTATGCAATTAAGCAAATTAACTGTTCGAATTTTAACAGCTCGCCGTACTTCAGCTGCTACTGAACGTTGCTTTAGCACCCACAGCTTCATTCACTCCAAAAAAGGAACCGTTTAACAACACAACGAGCATAAAAAACATATTGTGCAACTAGAACTTGCTTTTTCGAAATAGTTTACCATCTTCAGCAGAAAGCACGCACTCCACTCAATTTGAAAATGCCATGAATTCTTCACAAGAAGTTACTCAAGATATATCATCAACTTCAACAGGAATCACGCACTCTAATCGATATGCTTTTTTATCTGATACGGACAGCGACAGAGATTACGATTAAATTTAAAAATTATTTAATTTGTTATTAAAAAATCTAATTCATAATAATTCATTCTTTTAATTTATTTAAATTTTTTTATTCTAATTTATACCCACATTTTGGGTAAATACCCAAGCGCTTGGGTAAATAACTGGGTATTTACATTTAAATAACCAATTTACCATTTGAGTATTTACTCTTATCCCATCACTAGGTATGGGGCACAGGCAATAGGGGAGTGGGAAGCAGTATTTGTATCCTGAGTTTTTTTTTCAAAATTTGGGTTAGACTAATACAGCTATAAGTTCAATGTTCGTTTTTTCAAGTTTTTTTTTAACAAACTTTTGCTTTTGATACGGTTTTTAGATTTTTTACCCAGTTTTTCTCTCAAATATGGATTTTAGTGTTAACATTAAAAAATGAAAACCAAAAAGAAAAAACAAAAACGGGAATACGGGTCATCGCAAAATAAAAACAACTCATGTTATTTCAGTATAAGTTTTCATAAAAATCTGATAACGTTGAAACAAGTCCTCAAAAAACCAAAGTTTGTCATTAAATCTGAACCAAAGCGAAATTCGAAATTTTGAAAGACTTTAAAAATTGTATGAGTTTGAAGAATATAATGGGTGTTTTTTTAGAGGTATAGAACTTCGAATTGAAATAAAACACAAGAAAATCGTTTTAATGTCCATCAATTTGGCTTTATTGGAAGGATAATTTTATGCCATTAATGTTTAAATATGATTTCGGGCATGTGGCCGCCGCGGCTGGCTCGAATAAAGCCAATTCTACAGGTCCAATTTTCAACTACTTTTTCGAGCATATGGGGCCGTATGTTGGCAATAACGCCACGAATGTTGGCTTCCAAGTCCCCTAACGTTTCTGGTTTGTTGGCGTAGACGAGCGACTTCACATATCCCCAAAGAAAATAATCCAGTGGTGTCAAATCGCACGATCTTGGTGGCCAATTGACAGGTCCATTCCGCAAAATTATGCGCTCATCGAATGTTTCCTTCAATAAATCAATTGTGACGTGCACTGTGCGGCATGTAGCGCCGTCTTGTTGGAACCACAACTCATCCACATTCATGCCATCCAATTGGAGAACAAAATAGTCGGTTATCATGGCTCTATACCGGTCTCCATTTATGATAACTGACTCTCCAGCATTATTTCGGAAGAAGTATGGCCCAATGACTCCACCAGCCCATAGAGCACACCAAACAGTCAGTTTTTGTGGATGTAATGGCGTCTCAAGGGTCTCATGTGGATTCTCTTCACTCCAAATGCGGCAATTTTGCTTGTTGACGTAGCCATTCAACCAAAAATGAGCCTCATCACTGAACAAAATTTTGCGATGAAAATCAGCATCGAGATCAATCTCATTTTCGGCCCATACACCAAAATCACGACGCATTGCATGGTCTCGCGGCTTTAATTCTTGCACAAGCTGGATCTTGTAAGGTCGCAAGCCAAGATCTTTGCGCAAAATCTTCCATAAAGTTGATGGACAAAGCTCCAATTGCTGTGCACGGTTTCAAATCGATTCATTCGGGTCCTCTTCAACACTTTGCTCTACAGCGGCAATTGTTTCTTCGGTGCGCACTGTTCGACGTCGCTGCGGATGCGTATTATCACATAGAGTAAACGTAGTGCGACAACGATCCATGGTTAACCGAATTAATTGCTCTGATGGACGATTATGTCGACCATAAAATGGACGGAGCTTGCGGTAAACTTCGCGAACTGAACCATTATTTTCGAAATAAATTTGCACGATTTGCAAGCGTTGTTCTTTTGTCAACCTGTTCATGGTGAAATGGCAAACCAAACTAAATATTAATCACTTGACAGCTGACAAAATGGCCGGCAGTTAAAAAAGTGATGCCAACTTAAAGTTCTATACCTCAATAAAAAACACCCGGTATATGGGCAAAAATCAAACAGTTTTTATACCTTTGAAACCGACTTTCAATTTGAATAATTTTTGTACCCTTAGGAGTTCGGAAAACCTAATTACAGATCAGTTGTGCAAATTTGCGCTTCTAAGAGTAATTTAAAAAAATGTTAAAAAAATCGATTGAAGCATTCAAGTTCTTCTTCATATTTCGTCTTCTTCTGCATTTGTTTTAACATTTGGATCCAAGTCGTTGTTCTACGAAATAGACACCACACTTAGGGGATAAATCCACTTCCTTCTAAAATTTAATTTTGTTACTTCTAATACTAGTTAATGGCTGCCAAAATTTAAAGCTCGTTTTCGCCACTTTTGATTTTTTTTTGCATATTTTTTGGCCGCCTTAAAAGATTTTAAAAAAGTGAATAACGATTTGTAGATCTTTCAATTTCGCATCGTTTGATATATATCTCGTTAATGTGCTCTATATAGGTATAATATACGATAGGTGTAAATGAGGAGTTTTTGAGCGTAAATTTTTCAAAATACCGGTTTTTCATGGAGCACACTTGCAAATATGAATGAAATTTTCCAAACTACCACGTAAACCGAGTTTTTTGCCATTTAGCACCTAATAGCAAAAGCGCACTAAAAAATCATTGCTTGCTAAAATTTTATGACGATTTTGAAAATCGTGCAAAAAAAGTGCATATTGATTTAAATGATTTTTGACTGCAAACTGTGACAAAATCACATAAGGCATGAACGCAATGTCATTTATAACCGATTTGCATCTAAAGTTTGTCACAAATCTCTTTATTAACTAAGAACGCGAAAAAGCGCACCAAAATGTTATAAGGATTAATGATTTTATGGACCAAACAAGAATTTTATATCTTAGAAAGCTGTGCACATATTAAAACTTATATTAAAATAAAAGAAATTTTATATCAAATTTGTCCATAAGTCAAGGCAGCAGAAATTCACTAAGACTCACATTTTGTCAAATTTCGCGGAAATCGCAGTTAAAAAAAATCAAAAAATATTGTTAAAAAATATTTTTTTTCACTTGCATAATTGCATTATTTCTTCGTGTTGAGGGATATATAAGCTACCATAATACCATGAAACGGCAGAACACCTGAAAATATAAAAATTGTGTCAAAAACAACATAAAACTAAAAAAAATAAAATCGTTTTTTATTTTTTTTTAGATTTTTTTTTAACTGTCATAACTTCTGAGCGTATCGCGTAAAATCATTAACGCGAACGGATTTTACATTCACTAAGCTCCCTAATAGAACCCTAAAAAAATTTAGTGTGCGATGCAAAAAAAATTTTAAAATTTTTTTAATTCCGAAAATTAAAACTATTTGATTTTTGTCCATATACAAAATATCATCGAAATCGTAAGTATGTTTTCGAAAATTTTTGATTTGACTTAAAATATATTTTTCATTATTTATCAAATTAATTCCTTCTGATGGTTTTAGTTTTAAATCTTATCATTTAGGAATATTTAAAAATTGATAGCATTATAATGATGGGTATATCAGATTTGACACAGTCGAATATAACTAGTTAATAGTCTTACTTCTTACTATTGCTTTTAGTTCCTATAATGTATATCATAAAAAAAGTTTATGCCTTAGGAAACATCACTGTTAATTTGTTTTTAACTAACAGCAAATCATATATATATTTTTTTTATAAATACATTAAGGAAATTAAGAAAACGCATTCCTTTTTTATTTATGTATTAAAACTTATGAAATGAAAGAATTTTATTAAGAAAAGGCAAATTAGTATTAAATGTGGTGACTTTCAAGGACCGTTAAAATTAAATGGGCCGCAAAAGATTATTTTAATTTGCAAACGCAACCACATGTGAACCAACAACGACGACAGCCAGAGCGTAAGAAGCGGCGAACAAAATTGAAATAAGTCAGAAAAAACGCAAACTGAAATAAATAAAAGCAACTGAATAATACTATTGGAAAAAATGCGAATCATACCAACAAATGATAAAAATCAAAGAAGCCGTGCTAAAGCAACATGTCTACGCAGAAAAAATGCTAAGAAAATCGTGGAGATGATTTAGTAAATTTTAACATTGAAATACTATCTGTTCATTAGGGTGACAGGAATTATTTTTCTTTAATTTCAAACGTTTTTCTACGGAATATTATGACACTAGGTCCAAAAATTTAGATCTGAAAATTTAAGCCAAATCGGACAACGTTCTAAGGGCGTGCATCGGGTCCAAAGTTCAAGAGCCCATTTATGTGTATGGGGAAAATGGGTAATTTTTTTTGCAAAATTTAGACCAAAAATAAATAATTTTTACAATAAAAAATAATGGAATATTAAAGAGAAGTAATACAGCTTTATTTCAAATTGTGAACGACGAAAATCTATGATGTAGTTTAAAAGTTATTGCAGTTTTCCCCCAAAAATTAATCTCCATGAAAACGCGCCTAAGGATATGCACCAAAAATTGTACATTGTAAATCGGACAAGGTTCTCTAGGCGCGCATCGGGTCCAAAGTTTAAGAGCCCATTTGTATGGGGAAAAATGTGTTATTTTTTTTTTGTTTTTGCAAAATTTAGATCAATAATAAGTTTAAGAGCCCATTTGTATGGGGAAAAATGTGTTATTTTTTTTGTTTTTGCAAAATTTAGACCAATAATAAATAATTTTTACAAGAAAAAATAATAGAATATTAAAGAGAACTAACACAGTTTTATTTCAAATTGTGAAAGACGAAAATCCATGAGGTAGTTTAAAAGTTATTGCAGTTTTCCCCCGAAAGTTCATGTCCTTGAAAACGCGCCTAAGGATATGCACCAAAAATTGTATAAATAAAAATTGTGTAAATAAAGAAATTCCAAAGTTAGGCATGATTTGTCATTTAATGGCTTGTTATTAGTAAATAGTTCAGTTTTGTTTAAATATAATCAAATTTTCTTAGGTTTTTTTTCATGTTGGAAAAAGGTACATTTTTCTCAGGTCGGT
This sequence comes from Stomorhina lunata, assembly GCA_933228675.1. Taxonomy (NCBI): domain Eukaryota; kingdom Metazoa; phylum Arthropoda; class Insecta; order Diptera; family Rhiniidae; genus Stomorhina; species Stomorhina lunata. The sequence continues at coordinate 90,373,068 of OW121740.1, read as the reverse complement.
TTCAAAAATCATTTTTTAATTTTTTGAAAATTTTGTTCAAGAAATATTACAAATTTAGAATTTGCTCTCCAGTGTGTTAAAACAGACAAACGGGTGAATAAAATTCAAAAAAAATAGCTCGATATCTTTAACCGATTCGCCGTACCTGCGATTTCAATTTGAAGAATTTCGCGAAAATGTCAATTTTTAGGCCAAATTGAGTAAAAGCTCATTAAATTTTACTTGTATTCAATTTTAACAAAAAAGATAATTAATATTATTGCTTCGTTCATGGAAAACCTATGCTAAAGGGGTTTTTTAATATTGGACGAGATTAACACTTTCTTCACCGCGGTCAAATTTCAAAATTTGGATTTTCTGGAAATTTTCATTGCGAGATTACGGAATATTAAGTCATAATTAGGGAATTAGAAAAAGGCATGAAAATAATAGTTTTTGGCAAGATTAAGTGTTTTTTATTAAAGAAAAGTAAATACGAACATTGATTTGTTAGTTTTGCATTTATAATCTACAAATCAAAATCTTTTTGTAGAGAATATAGATTAGCATTTTTCAAATACAAACCTATCATATCAAAAATCATATTTTTTTTTTGTAATAAAAAAACTTAATCCTGCTAAAAACAATTTTTTCATGCTTTTTTTTAAATTCGCTAATTATTACTTTATATTCCGTAATCTCGCTGTGAAAATTTTCAGAAAATCCAAATTATGACATTTGACCGCGGTGAAGAAAGGGTTAATCTCTTTAAATATTAAAAATCCTTTAGCATAGGTTTCCCATAAACGAAGCAATTATATCAATTATTTATTTTTTTTTTAAATTGAGTATAAGTAAAATTTACCAAGCATTTACTTGAATTTGGTCCAAAAATTTTAATTTTAGCGAAATTCTTAAATTTAAAATCGCAGGTACGGCGAAACTGTTCAAGATATCGACCTAATTTTTATGGGTTTTATTCTCCCATTTGTCTGTTTTAACACACTGGAAAGCAAATTCTAAATTTGTAATATTTCTTGAACAAAATTTTTAAAAAATTAAAAAATGATTTTTGAAACCGACCTGAGAAAAGTGTACTATTTTCCAACATGAAATAAACTAAATAAATTTGATTATATTTTAACAAAACTGAACTATTTGCTAGTAACAAGTCATTAAATGATAAATCATTTCTTACTTTGGAATTTCTTTATTTACAACATTAAATTTTTAGTGCATATACTTAGGCGCGTTTTCAAGGACATGCATTTTCTGGGGAAGACTGCAATAACTTTTAAACTACCTCATGGATTTTCGTCTTTCACGATTTGAAATAAAGCTGTGTTATTTCTCTTTAATATTTTATTATTTTTTCTTGTCTTGTATAGCACTTTTGTCTTAGTCGCCAACAAAGCAACAACAAAAGTGTGGGAAATCAAGAAATGATAAAACTGAAAAATGTTTGTGTGTTTCTGTTCGGATGATAATCTGCGCTTTATGTTGATATTTGTTGGACACAATAATAATAATTCGTATTTATTCAGTCCCTCAAATTATACATAATGTGAGGTTTTCGCTCTGTCTAGAATTAGGGATAATCCTCCTGATGAGATGGTCTAACCAACCATCGAAACGCGTCGAGGAAAGGTTTCCCCACCAACATTTTTTGGTTTTATCAAAAAACTATTTATTACAATAATAAATAATTGTAATAAATTGGGATTCTTAGTGCAATACACTACAGTAAAACTTTTTAATTATTTATTTTTGGTCTAAATTTTTTAAACAAAATAACCAATTTTTCCCCATACAAATGGGCACTTAAACTTTGGACCCGATGAGCGCCTGTAGAACCTTGTCCGATTTGGCTCAAAATTTTAGGTCTAAACTTTTAGACCTAGTGCCACAATATTCCCTAGAAAAAGTTATAAAATTCGAAAAGTCATTTGCCTTCATACAAAAAATTGTCACCCTACTGTTCATCTATTTATGTATGTGTATTTATGTTACATTTTAATTAACAGTCAGAAATAACAGTTATTGTTAATAAGAGGCAAGCACCACCTATTTGTAGAAGTTCTAACTATTAAAATTTTCGCAACTTTTCCTCAGCATCTAATTCCAATTGGAATTTGAAAATTACACCCATTAGAATTTTCATTAAACTTTTGTTTATGTTGCCTCAGTTTTTTTGCACAAAATGACATTTGACATTTCTGGCAGTTGTTCTACTTCCTGATTTTTTAACGACCATGATTTGCAAATTAGTTTAGACACAAACCTTAACTTCGTTGAATTGTCGATAATGCAGTATATACATTATAAACCATTTACTGTTTGCATGTATAGCAACAAAAATGTTGCTAAGCAAGTATGTTAAGGAACTAATACACAATGTTGCTACGCAATATGTATAAATGTTTTGTTTTTTGTTTTGTTTTGTCAACATGTGTATGTGCGTTATTTTATGTTGCCCAGAGAGACATTAATTTTTACTATTTACATTAGAGAGTCTTGTAATGGAGATAATTGTATGTGCAATTTACATCCCCATATCAAATGAAACTTTCATACATAAATAAAAACTAATTAAATTTATCGAATCACTAAAGAAAAATGGGAAACAAAAAAATATGGCGGCCTTTTTTGTTTTTGCTGGCTAACATTATCTCTACACGTGAGTATATAAGCTTTTTACACATGTACGTAAGTATGAATGTATGTATGTAAACACATTTGTATGTATGTATGTTTAAATGTAAAATGTAAACTTATCATTGTTCAATTATACGCACGCAATACGTCAATCAAAACGAACGAATATGAAATAATTTTCTTTTACTTTTTCTTGTGTCATTAAAAATATAAAAAAACCAAAGTAAATTTAACAAAAAAAAGAAAAATATCATTAATGTAATTTGAGTGTTGGTTTGTTTTTGTGTTCGTCTTGTATGTTAAATATAAATTTAGTAAATATTTGTATAAAACAATGAATATTATAACCCCATTTTGTTTTTTTTTTTTTTGTTAGTTTTTAACTTAAACCTTAGTCTTTCTTCTAAGTTTTTTCCAACATTTTCTTCCTAAATTTAACGGTCGTAAATGTTCCGTATAAACTTTATAATTCCGTTTCTCCATTTGTTTTTATTTTTAATTTTTCTTGTCTATTGTTTGGATACCGTTGTTGTACTCGTAATTAAAGTAACAAAAAGTTATCATAGCATTCATTAAAGACAACATCAACAACATCGAAATGGTCTGTGATGGTTACAAACTTTTAATGCGAATGTATGTAGTAATAAAATTATATGTATGTATTTACGAGTACATTAATGGAGTCCTTTTGCAGTATGGGAAATTTTCTAAAACAACATTTTATTTGACCCTAATCGAACACAATTCTTTCATTATTTCTATACAGGTGTGATTTAAATACAAACGAGTAAGAGTGTTATATTCGGCTGTGCCGAATCTTATATACCCACCATCAAGTGTGTAAGTGGTTTCCCTTGTATTTATTTACTTTGAACAAAATTCTTTATCGTAACCGGGTATGGTTTTACATTAAGTTGTTAAATACTTTTCGTTTAGCTTAATATTTAGTTTGGATAAAGAAGTTGATAGTAATACGACAGGTCCATATATTTTATTAGGTGTTCCTAATGCATCTACCATATACATAGTGATGGGACAAGGGTAAATACCCAAATGGTAAATTGGGTATTAAAAGGTTAATACCCAGGTATTTACCCAAGCACTTGGGTATTTACCCAAAATGTGGGTATAAATCAAAATAAAAAAAAATAAAAGAAGAAGCTGTGGTTGCTAAGGGGACGTTCAGAACCAGCTGAAGTACTAGGTTTACTGGAGAAATTTCATCCAAACAAAAGTTTTGGTCCAAAAATCATTTCTGGAAAGGTAATTGACAAAATCTGCCATTACATTTATGTTTAGCGCCTGCGACATTGTGTAAATGAATTCCAATGCAGGAGGGGTACCTCAGATAAATTAGAAAATGTTCAAAATTCTCTTGCTCTATGTAACAACGAGTATTTGTTATTCAAATGAGTTTTTACCCGAAATTAGATAAATACCAGGGTATGAAGGTGGGTATAAATAGGTAAATACCAAATTCTAAACCCATCTCTACATATACATAATCTTAATATGCTGCTTGTACCTCTGAATCTTTTTGATTGTAGATATAAAAAAGGGGATGTAATATATATATATAAGAATTATAGCCAAATGTTGACCGATTGTAACGAAATTCCACACACTGGCTGGTATTTATATAAAGCTTATTTTTGCAAAATTTAGTGGCAATAGCTGTCACAGTTTCTAATTTAGTAGCTTTTAGCTGGTCCTTGCTAAATATTTTTTGATTTCCGGGAGTGTTTTTTATACGAAAGCTATAGTCAAATATGGACCGATTCCTATAAAATTTGATATACTGACCAAAAGTTGCATAAAACTTCTCTATTCTAAATTAAGTCGTCATACCTATTACAATTGTACTCAATTTGTCAGCATTCATGTGTTTCCCGGGGCGGGGTTATATGGGAGCTTTAACTAAATGTGAACCGATTTCGCCCATTTTCAGTACAAAACTTTTGTTATATATCAAAAATACTTTTGCAAAATTTTGTCTCTCTAGCTTTCGTAGTTAAGGAGCTGTCGCGCTTTTATCTGACGGATGGACGGACATAAATCTTCTTTTCTTTTTGTATTTTTGTGTTTCTGTAAGTTTTTTATATTGGAGCTATGGTCAAATGGTGGCCGATTGGGATTTGTAAAATTTTGTTGCTGTAGCGCTTTTGGTTAAGACGCTATCGCGCTTTAATCTGACGGACAGACGGACATAAATCTCTTTTTCTTTTTTTTTTTTGTGTTTCTGTAAGTTTTTTATTTGGGAGCTATGGTCAAATGGTGACCGACTGTGACATAAGACTTTCTTTTGTAAAATTTTGTTGCTGTAGCCCTTTTGGTTAAGACGCTATCACGCTTTTATCTAACGGACAGACGGACATAATCCCCCTTTTTTTTGTATTTTTCCGTAAGTTTTTTATATGGGAGCTATGGTCAAATGGTGACCGATTGTGACAAAACTTTGCACACTGGCTGGCATTCACATAAGACTTCCTTGCGCTAAATTTAGTGGCCAAAGCTATTATTTATCATTTATTGGCATTTAAGTGAATTAAGACTGTTTCCGTAAGTTTTTTATATGGGAGCTATGGTTAAATGTGAACCGATTTCGATGAAATTTTATATCATAGATGAAGAATGTTTCTATTAAGTTTCAGTGAGCTAGCTCCTTTCGTTTAGCCGTTATCGTGATTTCAACAGACAGACAGACAGACGGACATCGCTAAACCGTCTTAGAATTTCATAAGGATTCAGAATATATATCGTTTTTGATTTTTGAGCCAATATTAAGGAAATTATTATATTAGCAGTTTTCATAAGAAGAACTGAAGTTATGATTGCTTTTATGGGTAGAAATATATATAAGAAATTTGATTGAAATCGGATTTCGTTAACCCTTTTATTACCAGGGTCAAAAGTAAAGTTTTTAAAATATTAAATTTTTTTTTAAAAAGGTACTCGAAATTACACAATATAACAATAAAAACATTGTTATATTTCCATGAAAATTCAAAAAATTGTTCAAAGACGCCTTTAATTATATTTTATACAAAAATTAACCCTTGTGTACCCATGGAAACTGTTTGGAACCCATGGGGTTGTCTGAACCATGCTGTTAAATACTTTTTTTGTCTGAAGAAACCCCTCATTGCATAGGATATAGAAATATACAGAAATTATATGGCCAAAATTTATATTTCGAAAAGTGAGACCTACAGGAAATAATGATCCGATTTTGATCAATTTGTGCTCTAATACTGCGCACAAAGTAGTAGAGGATTTAAACATACCATCTACTTTTCTGACGAAAGAGTTTCTCGACTTTTTTTGATTTTTTTTATTTCGACTTTGTAATTTCTGATTCGGATTTTCTTTCAATGGCCAAGTCATTGTTTTACTGTTAAAGGCCATTGATCAACTTTGAGATTTTCAACCTAATGCATTATTTTCAAAATTAGAAATAGTTTAACATACTTGTTTTATTGCAATCCATTTAATACGAAATAGCCTACATGAATGGTTTTAAAACATATGTATCTATAAAAGACAATTTCACTTTTATGTATTATGTATAAGTTTAGTCAAAAAGGTAAATTCATATTTTATTCGAAACATTTCTTAGTATATGTATCTGATTTTTTTAACATTTGCCTAACTCTTCAGAAGTTACGGATATTTTTTGTCATACTTCCTGAAAATATATGTAACCGAATATCTATTACCAAAAATATTTAAAATTATCTATTATTTTGAATCTTAGCTGATTTATTATCGTGTATTTCATTTATAACCAAAAATCTCAGTAGTAACATTATCTAGCATTTAAGACCAATTATAAGGTTGTCAGCATGTTATAAACTCTAATGACAAATCATAATTTTTGTTTTAGTATAAACGAATCATTATTATTATAGCCAGCGTTTAAACAAGATTTCAAACTCTAGTGCAAGAGTGTATGTATATTTGGGATGTTAAGATACAAATGCACACACACAGACTAACATACACACACACACCTCTGCAACATAAATATGCATTGATATGTTAATTAAGTTATTATTAATTAATGTGTCGTTTAAATTTTTAACTTTCATTTCTTTTCTGTATCTTAAAGTTAAACAGCTCAATTAATTTTCACAGGTTACAACTCATTCCCACATCCATTTATACATGTTTTTATATACATACAGATACATACTTATATACATACATAGAGATTTAAGTATTTTTTAAGTAACAATCTCATTTTAGCGTACGAATGGATAAATGCCTTGAAAAAAAAGATAAGTAACAATAACAACAGACCAGGCACTCGGTGAGACTTTCAGCCATTCCAACCAAAACAAGAGACCAGCCAGTAAAAACCGTCATAATGTCAACCAACATTTAAGGTGAATCTACTTTATAAATATATACATATGTAGGTATGAATGTATGCTGGGACTTTTAGAGACCCCAGAAATGACAAATAAATTTCTCATATATACCTCTCAAGTATTGTTTGAGTTACCGATCCCGGCAACAAGATACAATCACCATTTTTCGACTGGCTCTTTTTCTTTATCGATAAAGATCTTCGAAAATGACAAAAAAAAACAAAAAATTTTAAAATAAAAAAAACAAATGAAACTCAAATAAGAAACAGAAAAGGATATTGTCGAATGTTTTGGAACGGACTACATACATTCACGGATATTTAAATAAGTTTATGGAGATACGAGTGTAGTTAAATTATGCTAGTAATTGATTTTCTATTTCTTGATGAACATATTTTGTTTTTATTTTTAGCTATTTCAATTTCTTCATAAAAAGTGGTTTTTCAAAATCACAATAGTTAAAATTACAATCAAGTTAAATTACTTGTATGTTTTGTGGTCGCCTAAGTGCAGTGATTTTATTATGAATAACATGAAAATACCCAATTTTAGCTAAACTAGTAAGAGCGTTATATTCGACTGTTTCGAATCTTATATATATACCCACCATCAAGTTGTGTTAAATTTAGAAACATATCTCATATATCTATTAGGATGCAGCTAATTCAAACAGTGGACCTAGTTGGAAAAAATTTGTCACGGTAGTTGTTGGTATAATCTTTGGACTAAATTCGGTTGCAGTAGCTTTATAGTTCAACATTTCTAAGGATCAACTGGTATCCCTTGTATTTATTTTGCATAAAATTTGGTCTCATAACCGGTATAGTTTTACTTTAATAAGCTGTTAAATACTTTTCGTTGCGCTTTATATGTATTTAGGATAAACATGTTGATAATAAAACGGCAGGTCCATATTTTTTGTTAGGAGTTCCTAATGCATCTACCGTATATAAACTCTGGACTTAACATTGATTGATATCTACCTAATTTCGTAGGTGAAATCTTAATATACTAAATTTACCCCCAAACCTTTTTGATTGTAGATATAACAAGTAAGAGGGTTATTTTCGGCTGTGCCGAATCTTATATACCCACCATCAAGTTGTGTTAAATTTATAAATATCTCGCATATATCTACGAGGGTGCAGATAATTAAAAATGTGGACTAAATTCGAAAAAATGGTGTTTCGCTAGTTGGCATTGTTAGTAAAATATTTGGACAAAATTCCGCTGCAGGAGCTTTATAGTTCAACATTTAAAAGTATGTAAAGAGTGCTCTAAATAAAATTTGTAGTTGGATTTTCTAAAATAAAAATCAAACCTTTTAATATAAAAACTCTACAAAATACGCAAATATAATGACATATTATACAAAAACATTTAGCATTAAAATGTTTACTTAAATAGTACTCGGGTTTTGCAAAATTATCGACTTTTTTCGGAAACCCTCCCATCAAAGATTTTACAGTTGCTTCTGATACCTTTTTGGAGCATGTGTTCCACCTGCGCTTAAAATCGGACATGTTCTTGGAAATCTTTCCTGTGTTCTTCAATTCCTTTTTTACCAGAGCCCAATACCTTTCCACAGGCCGAAGTTCTGGACAGTTAGGTGGATTTGCCTCTCGTGGTACAAAAATGACATTATTCTTTGAGTACCACTCAAGTGCCTTTTTTCCATAATGGCATGATGCCAAATCGGGCCAAAAAAATGTAGTCACTCTGTGCTCTCTTAAAAAGGGTAACAACCGTTTTTGTAGGCACTCCTTTATATAAATTTCTGTGTTTATTGTGCCAGATGCCACAAATACTTTACTTCTTTTGCCACAACTGCAAATAGCTTGCCACACGAGAAACTTCTTAGGGAATTTTGTTTGTTTTTTTGTGCGAAACTCTTGCCGAACATTGCCCCGTTTATCAGCAACATAAAAATCTTGACCAGGAAGTTGAGAAAAGTCTGCCAGTACGTATGTTTCATCATCCATCACACAACAGGTGTATTTTTTTATAAAATCAGACTTCAATTTTTTCGCTCGTTTTTTTGCTTCTAAGTTCTTTATAGCATTGCGATCTGGAACCTTTTGGACTTTGTATGTCTTCAGTCCAGCATAAGCTTTGATTCTATGTGCAAAATTCGTAGAACATTTCACCGTACGAGCTGCTTTTCTTAAAGAAGTGTTAGGCGCTCTTCGAAAGAGTCGCTCGACTTCTTTTGCCTTACCAATATCTGTAGGACCTTTTTTCCTCCCTGATCCAGGTTTTCTTTTAATGCTCAGGTTTTCCTTATACCGTCTGATGGCATTAGAAACCGTTCGAGGGTCAACTTTCAAATTTTTAGCTATTTTTTTAAAAGTCCATGACGGATTTTTTTGAAAAGTTTTAATTATATTTTCACGAACTATTTTTCGCAGTCCATTTTGATTGAAATAACTATTGAAAATTAATAATTTCTAAAATAATAGTATCTGACATATCTATAGAAACTAACTTGATCAAAAAATAAATTATTTCTTGCACTATGGATAAATTTTGTCTAAAATAGTAAATGCATATTTTTTTTAGAACACTCTTTAAGTGGTTTCTCTAGTATTTACTTTGAACAAAATTTGGTATCATAACCTGGTATGGTTTCACATTATTAAGTTGGTAAAAGCTTTTCGTTTAGCCTAATATTTATTTAGGATAAACATGCTGATAGTATTACGACAGGTCCATATTAGGAGTTCCTAATGCATCTACCGTATCTAAAGTCTGGACATTGGTGCAATCTAAATATACTGCTTGTACCTTCGAATCTTCTTGATTTTATATATATGTATATATATATATATAAGAATTATATATATATATATAAGAATTATATATATAAGAATTATAGCCAAATTTTGACCGATTGTAACAAAATTTTACACACTGGCTGGTTTTTATGTAGAGCTAATTGCAAAATTTAGTGATCATAGTTTCTAATTTAATTTTTTTGGACCGGTTCCTGTAAAATTTGATGCACTGTCCAATAGTCGCATAAAACTCCTCTATACTAAATTTAGTCGTCAAAGCTATTACAATTTTATTCAATTTAATGTGTTTCCCGGGTCGACGTTATATGTGAGCTCTAACTAAATGTGAACCGATTTCGTCCATTTCTATTATAAAAGATACGATGATGACATTTAGTACAAAGATAATTATAATTTTTCATTTATTAGCTACTAAGAGATTGCCTTAGTCGAAGTTATACTGGAGAAATTGTCAAACGTGAACGGATTTCTCCCAATTGCAATTAAAAAATATAAATTTTAGTTGATATGTGAGATACATACATACATACATATGTAGGTTTCGAACGGATATCATGTACTTAGCTGCATTTTTGTACTTCCTAGGAAGATTACCTATAATTTTGTATATAATACATTCTCAAATGTTATCATAATGTTCAAAAGTCAGACACAAAATAAAGATAAATGCAGTGTGTCTGTCTGCTAAAATCAGATTTGTGGAGCTCCTGGAAGGTATATCCATATGCATTTTACACAAAATTTTAGGATATCGTCCCACCCTGAATTTAATCGTTGTCGATCAAAACACCTGAAATATCGCTTAAACACTAAATTATATCTACCACAAATTACCGAATGCATCAGAATTTTGGTAATCCCTGCGAAGTACGCTATTAAATTTCATCAAAATAAACATCTGAGATATCGACAAAACAGGAGCTCCAAAAACTTGACTACAACAGAAAAAAGGACAGACAGGTAGACGGACGAACGGACAAACAGATGGACGGACGCCGCGAAATCGATTCGCCTGCCGATTCTGAGTCGATCGATACAATTTGAATGATATTCATCATAAGATTTGTGGAGTTTACATATCAGATTTAAGGAAATCCTCCCACAAAGAACGCTGTTAAATTTCATCACAATCGGTCCATAAACACCTGAGATATCGCTAAAACAATACTTACAAAATGTCAACAAAATTTCTTAGACACGTACTTTGGGGAATTTGCTGCACATCACAAGTAGTGTTTTGGCGATATCTCAGTTGTTTATGGACCGCTTTTGATAGAATTTAATAACGTGCTTGGCGGGGCATTTCCTAAAATCTGATATAAAATTTATGTATGTCCGTGCTAAAGGAGGATGGTTTTTCCCATTTCTGCATTTCATTTTTTCAACAAACATTCAACAAATTCTCTAATGCGTAGTTTGGGCAGTTTGCGATACATCAAATTTAGTGTTTTGGCGATATCTCAGTTGTTTATGGACCGATTTTGATAAAGAGAGTGCTTTGGGGAACCATTTTCTACAATCTGATATATAATATATTATAGCATGTACACCAGAAGTATCTTTTTTCTCTTGTTATTTAAAAGTGTGTTCACTCAAAAATTTTAAAATTTTCGGCTAATTTTTGGTATTTATACCCTTCACCACCATAGGTGGAAAGGGTATTATAAGTTTGTGCTGATGTTTGTAACGCATAGAAATATTTGTCTTAGACCCACCTTTTAGTATACCAATAGACTTAGAATCACTTTCTGAGTCGATTTAGCGATGTCCGTCCGTCCGTCCGTCCGTCCGTCTGACTGGCTGGCTGGACCCCCATGTAAACCTTGTAATCAAACTACAGGTCGCAATTCTAAAGATAATTTGATGAAATTTGGCACAGATCATTTTTTTGATAATGGGACCATGGCTATTGAAATTGGTCAAAATTGGTCCATTATTTATGGTACCTCCCATAGGTCCCACTTCCCGGAATTGCTATATTGGCCACGAATATCAATATTTTTTCATGAAATTTAAAACAAATACTGCTTATGTCAACTAAAATCACTGTACCAAATTTTGTTGAAATCGGTCCACATTTGACCATAGCTCCCATACAAAATCTTCTTTAAAAACGCACTAAATGAGACAAAAAATCACTAAAACGCTCGTAAATCTAAAGATAATGGAAATTTTGAGTCTATTTTTTGCATACATAATTTTTGTAACAACTGTAATTAATCTGCCAAATTTCGAGATAATCGGTCCACATTTGACCCTAGCTCTCATATAAGTCCAAATGACGGAAACAGGTTGAATATATAAGTTTTGAGAAAATGTTTGTATGATGGCAAAATTTAGCAAATATTTGTCTTTACACACGAAAAATAACACCTTTGACCTTAGTGGTGAAGGGTATCGTATGGTCGGCTTGACCGACTATAGCGCTTTCTTACTTGTTTTTCGATATTTTTGGTGTTTATAAACCGATTTTAATGAAATTTAATAGCGGGGGAATTTCCTAAAATCTGGTATATAATTTATGTAGGTCCACCCTCGGACATCGCTTAATCGATTCTCCTCCCGATTCTGAGTCGATCGGTATAATTTTTACGGGGTCTACGATCACTAATAACAAAATTACAAACGGAGTCACAAACTTATAATACCCTTTCACCTATTGGTGAAGGGTATAAAAACAATAGTTGAATTAAATAATTACGATCTTATCAAACAGCCCTCGTATGTTTTTCACTGAAAATACGAGTAAATATCTGTGAGTTTTTGATAAGTTGTATAATGTTGGTTATTTAAGGTTTATTTTATTTTGTTGTTACGAGTATTTCTGTATCTGTTGTTTTTTGTATTCATCTGGTATTTGTGGTCTGTTTCTTAATTTCTGTTGTATTAAATAAATGAGATTCATTAAAAGGCGACAACTTAAAGTTCTGGTGAAAATTGTTTGCAGTCACTTTTTTTAAATTGAAAATATTTTGTATTCGTATAAATAAACTTTACATGATAAAACGATTAATTGCAGGTATTTATCATTTAATTAGTTTAGTCGTATTTTGCCATTTTCATCATCATCAGTATTTTTGTAGTTGTTATTGTTGTTTAGGTTCCTGTTGCTATTTTTTGTTAGTTGTTGTTGTATAATTTTAGTTATTTTCAAGTTTTGAAAAAAGGTTCGAATATTTTTTATAGACTTTATGTTTATAAATTTAAATCAGGAAATACTTATAAGTGTACGTTAATACATAGGCCAATGGGTAGACATTGCTCTGTAAGGTTCTAAATAATGAAGCTAAGTTGACTATATCTCCAAAACTGTTTTTTGGATACTTATTCTTTAAAATAGCCAGTCGTTTAGTTTTTGATTTAATGATTTATATTAAAAACTGATACGTAGTTACTAAATTCATGGTTTTCCTAAAGCATATTATATTTTAAATATACTTATCAACTATCATATGTAGGATATGTCCCAAGTAAGCTTTTAAGCTTTGTTTCGTTGGTTTGATTTTTTATTTTAAGGCCAGAACTCAGGGAATGTCCCTACATGTGGGATGCATTAAAGCTAATGCGGAATAAACTGTCGTAGAAAGTTTAAGATATTTAATACACATAAGTTCATTCATACGATAACACAGTCAACAAAATTCAACTTTTTTATGAAAAATTTAAATGTTTTAAATTTTTAAACATTCATAAAAACAAGTAATAAAAATACTTGATCTGAAAATTTCGAATATTTCAAATAAAATAAGTCCAATTGCCGAATCCATGAATAAATGGAGATTTTACAAAGTAAATTATATGAAAATTTCGAATTGAAACCCCTTTATAGCACTTTTTCATAGTCGCCAAAAAAGCAACAACAAAAGTGTAGGAAATAATGAAAAGATAAAACTGAAAAATGTTTATGTGTTTCTGTTCAGATGATTATCTTCGCTTTATATTAAAATTTTTTGGACACAATAATTCGTATTTATTCTGTCCTTCAAATAAGATATAACGTGTGTTTACCGCTCTTTCTAGAACTAGGGATAGTTCTCCTGAAGAGATGGCCTAACCAAACATCGAAACGCGTCGAGGAAAGGTTCCGCCACCAACATTTTTTGGTTTTATCAAAAAACTATTTATTACAATAAAAAATGATTGTAATAAATTGGTATCTTAGTGCAATATACTACAGTAAAACTTTTTAATGAAATGTTTGATGTCCCAAAATTTTTGAAAAAAACCCGTTTTACCAAATTTTGTTTTTAAGACATTTCCGTCCATGAGTCTTATAGGGAACTAGGGGTAAGTGTGAACTTATTTTTTCGATATGAAGCAATTTTTCAACAAACAGACAGAAAACTATCGTTTTCATCAGATTTACAAGAGTTTTGGTGAATTTTTTACGGTGATATTTTTTTCATAAGCCATATTTATTTTAAATTTCATCAAAATTTATGGTCAAAGGTACAATTCTGGAAATATGACCTGTGAAAGGTATCCGAAATTATAGACCGATTTTGGGCAAATCCAATCACAATGATTTCAGAGCCAAGCAAAATTTTCGACACTAAAACTATGTTCCGGTAAGAAACTTGTTTGGTAAATACCCCAAATTTCGAACGATTAACTTTATCTTGAACAGTTTGCCCTTGTAGCAAAAAAGATATTTCATTTTCATGCAGGTATCTTTAAAATTGTGGTCTTTTCTTAATTTTGTTTGAAAATAATAACATTTATATGATAAAATATTTCGCTTAAAAAAATATACTGATAATTGTGGCCAAAATATAAATTTCGGGAAGTGAGACCTATGGGATGTACCTATGAGCAGATTTTGGCAAATTCCAAAAGCAATGGTCCCACTACCAAATTAAATTTCAGCAAATTATCTTTACAATTGCGACCTGCACTTTCATTACAAGCTTTGAATGGGGTTCCATCCCTCCAGCAAGCCGTCCAGACGGTCGGACTGACATAGTTAAATAGACTCAGAAAGTGATTATAAGCCTATTGGTAAGTCTAAGACCAATATTTCTATGCTTTACATACATCAACACAAACACTGGTGGTGAATGTTATAAAAATCGGTTAAAAAAATTTCGACTAAAATTTAATTTTTTCTGTTGACCAGTGTAATCAACGAGCTGATTGTTAAGAACTTAATAGCATATTGTTTTTTATGGAATTCCTTACTATTGTACTTTGTTCACATTTAACCCTAAACATTTTCTTTTTCAATCAACGTTTTGTTTTTCAGGGCAATCAAAAAAAGAAGAAAAAATTAAAGAAATATTTTAAACAGATTAATTATGACTACTTTTGTTATTAAGAGTATAGGGTTTCCAAAATAATTTAGTTGTTTTACTATATCGAGCTCTTAGAGCAACTTTATTGAAAAGCACAGGCATGCCATTTTTCTGGAGAAGATATTTTTTTTAATATTTCCAAATACAAATTCAATTAAACAAAAAGCCTACTTTTTTATCCGAATTGTGTTTATCCACGAGGCTGTCGATTTTACGCCTTAAGACTATTTTTTGTGTCTTTAAGGACAAACTAGCTTCAATTCACGCACTGGAAGCCAATATTAAAAAAAATATTAGTGAATACTCGACGATGTGTTGGAGAGTATGTCAAAATTTCAGCTTGAAATCATCTTGAAGCATTGATTTTTGTAGATCATTCTATCGTCTCAAATCTTGGTCAATATATTCTTTCCTGTTCCAAAGTACCATGCCGCTAAAATTAGTACTATTTCTGGGACATTCAAAACTTTTGGTCATTCTCTCTGCTTATACCGAGATTCCTCTAGGATGGCTCAAAGTACCTCCTTCTTACATCAAATTTTTCTTTCTACTCTTTTGTACATAACCGCAACGTTTGTCATTCGTACTCATTCAATCATAAACCAAAACTTTTGAAGATTGAGGTCTTGAGACAACATATAAAGAAAACATTTTACGGGGATATTTATAAATTCAGGTCGTACAAATATATATATGTATATGTTAACACAAAAGACTACGCATAATTCAATTGCTTCATCTGTATTTATGGGTTATAAACAAGGTTCGAAAAAATACTCTATTTTAAGTTACCATACTGTACTTAGGCCAGTTCGGTACAAAGTCACATATATAAAAATTATTTCAATTTAAGTATAGGTACCTTATCGTTTTTAAGTACCTGTCAAAATACACAACCTTTTTTATACGAACTTTCACAAAGTACACTAAAGATAAAGTACTTCGTTGAGTACTATAACGTACTCTGTTGAGTACTAATCGAACTCTGTTGTTGAGTACTATAACGTATGTGTATATCGTAGAAAAATTGTGTCACCAACACAATTCACATTCTGTGAATGTAAATTTTAAGAATTCGCCAGCAGTTACTAATTGATGGGACTATTTCCAAGTTGGTAAAATGCCTAAAGATTTTAACATGTACTTATGATTCGAGTTGGTTGATATCCGCTTTTATGTGTGGCATGATATCGACAAGTAATTAACCAAAAAATACATTTTTAAATCGCGGCTCATTTTGTCAGTATTTAATCAGGTTTTAATCTCAACCCTAATAGGTATCTTCTGGCATACTTAATCTTCAATTCCATGACTACTGTCGTAGTTGTCATAACATAGAAGAGGAGGATACAGCAACTTATCTTCTCTGCCACTGCCTCGCCCTTTCAATTTCAAGGGCTCTCTATCTGGGGGCACCTTTTCTGCATGATTTATCAGATCTAGAGAGTATTGACATTCGTAAAATAGACTCATTTATCAGGGCTTCAGAATGGCTTGATAAGCCTC
Source organism: Stomorhina lunata (assembly GCA_933228675.1). Classification (NCBI taxonomy): domain Eukaryota; kingdom Metazoa; phylum Arthropoda; class Insecta; order Diptera; family Rhiniidae; genus Stomorhina; species Stomorhina lunata. The sequence goes on along the minus strand of OW121740.1, from coordinate 90,356,472 downwards.
TCACTGATAGCCTGGAATAACTATCCTTGTTCTTTTCTTCCAGTCTATCCCTTGCAGGTACCCCAATGGGACCGTTTTTAGCACCCAAGTGATGCTGACCTTACATCGGCTGGCTGCCTAACCTAACCTAATATGGTTCTTCAACTTGGTGCTTTCAAAGTATACTTCGGAGCTTCTCGACAGCATACAAAAAAAAGCCGAAAGTGCTTTTCGGTGATAGAAAGGTATTCAACTCTATTAACTCAAATTGATTAAAAAATTCGTTCCCTAAAACCTTGTCTCTATTTGTGGACTGAGTGTATTCTTAACAAGTAAGAGTATTATATTCGGCTGTGCCGAATCTTGTTTACCCACCATCAAGTTGTACGAGAGTGCAGCTAATTCAAAATGTTGACCAAATGTGGTATTTTTGATAATATATTTGGACTAAATTCGGTTGCAGTGGTATAGTTACTATAGTTCAACATTTAAAAGTATCTAAGTGGTTTCCCAAGTATTTACCTTGGACAAAATGCTGTTCCATAACCGAATATAGTTTTACATTAAAAAGTTGTTTCGTTGCGCCATAAACACTGCAGGTTCATATATTTTGTTATTATTTCCTAATGCATCTACCGTGTATAAAGTCTGGACCTAACATTGATTGATAGCTATCTAATTTCGTAGATGTAATCTTTATATACTGAATGTACCTCCTATAGCCAAATGTTGACCGATTGTTACTAAATTAAATATACTGGCTGGTATTTATATAAAGTTTATTTGTGCAAAATTTAGTGGCCATAGCTGACATAGTTTATAATTTAATTGCTTTTAACTGGCGTTTGTGGCATTTTAGTGGTTACCGGGAGCGGTTTTTTATGAAAGCTATGGTCAAAAATGGACCGATTCCTATAAAATTTGACAAACTGACTGAAAGTTGCACAAAACTTCTCTGTTCTAAATTTAGTAGTCATAGATTTTACAATTTTATTCAATTTTTCCGCATAAATGTGATTCCCGGGGCAGGGTTATATGGGTGCTCTGATTAAATGTGAACCGATTTTACCCATTTTCAGCCAGAGTGTGCAAACAAACGAAACCAAACATTTGAATGTGTTTTGATTCTGTCTTTGCCGTGTGCAATACAGAAACAAAACACAAATAAAGATAATATAGTTGAGAAAATGATTTGTTTTTTTATTTGTATACGAACGAAACACGAACATTATTTAAACTTACTCTGCTAAATAGAAAGTCAAAGGGAGCAAAATCGAAAAACTCAGAACAAAGCCGTTTCGCAAACATTTGCTGAGTGATTTGATCTTTTTTTATTTAATAGTGTATAGCAGTAGAAATCAGAAAAAGAAACAAATTTTTTTTTTTAGAAAAATTTACATATTGAAATGAGATACACACTTTTGGTTCAGTTTGTCATTTTACTTGTAAAATTACATGTCATTTTGCATGAATTTTACATGTCACTTTACATGTAATTTAAAAGTCATTTTATATGTAATTATACATTTAATTTTACATGTCATTTAAAATGTTATTTTACATGTCATTATGCATGGAATTTTACATATAATTTTATATGAATTTTACATTACATTTGACATGAACATTTACTTACATTACATATGACACTATATTTTACATGTCTTTTAAAATGTGATTTTAGATGCAATTTTACATGTAATTTTTTTAACAAAACACTTTATTATTCCCAATTCCTAAGTAAGTTATTCTCAATTTAAAAGTAAAAGGCAGTTTATAGAGTTTTCATTTTTTAATGTTAAAAAATTTATACAATAATGACAACAAAATAAAAGGCAATTCACTAAATTAGAAAGTAAAATTCATATACATATTTATATTGTTTTTAACACAAAAAAAAAATATTTGAAAACTAATCATAAATAAAGTTGGCATTCGACCTTACTAGCAAAATGTGCTCTAAATTTGTAGGATTTAATCTGTTACGCTGATCGGACAGTATATACTTGAGGGCGGAAAATAGCCTTTCAACGCTTACTTGAGTACATGGAATTCCAAGTAGTACGTAAGCTACGTCGACTAAAGAATTTTTCTGTTGGACCCAAAAATCTATAACATTTTCTTTAATGCCCAATCGATTTTGCCTTTCGTATGCTAAGAGATCTTCATCGATTTTATGAGACTTTTCACAACTTTTGTCGGACTCTTTTTCAAAGGACTTAAAATATTCTTCAAGTGGATCTTCAACGCTGTAAGGTGAAACTGGCATTGTAATAACGCTCGTTACCGTGTCATTGGTTTTGCTATTTTTAGTGCTTTCTGTGGATAAAATAAGATATAAATATGTGTATAATATATATATTGACACAAATATTTTTAAAAAAGGTGTAAATCAAAGGGGTTAAATATATTTGTGGATAACTATTCATTTACGACAAATCTTACCTTTTAAAATTAACAGGCGCTTATATAGTTGCTTTATGCAGCTCTTAGCTCTCGCGCAGTTTTCAGGAGTTAAACAGACTTTTATCCTTGGATCCAGAAAAATTGCCGATACAAATAAATCAAGTTCAAACAGCTTACACTTTCTTTTTTCCAAACTTTGAATTAAGAACAATTTCAAATCTGAACTTGGGAGATTTTCCAATTTTATTTTCATATTTGTAATTTCTATAAAAAGATCACTGTATATCAAATTTTCTGTTTGTAGTGTTTTTGATGAGGTATAGACTACTTTAAACACTTTCAAAAAATCGGATGCGAAAGCCCAAATTTCGTTGGATACATTGAAGTAAGCATTATCATGTTTTATCACTTCTATTATTTCGCTTAACAATAAAAATCTTTCTACCATTAGATAAGTGGAATTCCATCTCGTGACGTTATCTATGATAGGCATTTTGTATCCCTTACTTTTAAGTAAATTTAGGTAAGTTTGGGTTCTTAATTTTTTTACAACGGTCCTAATAACATCAAGCTTTTCTTTAATACCTTCACACTTCATAACGTCCGTCACACATAACTGAAGTGTATGGGCTCCACATCTGACATTAGTTACGTCGTCCATCAACAAATCGGTATCCAAGCATATAATGTCTTCTTCATCACAAACTTCACCTGAGGTATTGCTGATGTCATCATTTATGTCATTAACAGCTTTAACCATGTTAGCTCCATTATCAGTTGTTATTGTGACCACTTGATTTAAATTTATTTCGTACGCATTGAGAACTTCAAATATTATAGTTTTCAAATACTCACTAGTATGTCGTTGGGTCAATTGTTTTATGGCTATTGTTTTAATGACTATACTATTATTTTTTATGAACTGCACGTTAATACCCAGAACACTTATGGATAACCTTGTAGCTGCATCAATTTTCAACGAAATTAGTCTTCCGCGAAGTTCTTCAATTATTTCTTGTTTTAAATTTATTGAATATTCCGCTATATTTTCCATTATATTGTGTTCATTTAATTTTATATTAAGTCCATCAAGTACTGGACTTACAAGTGTTTTGAAAGGTTGGTCTTTCACTAAACGAAGGGGCCTGCCACATTTAGTGAAAAGCTCTATTAAAGCCATTTTAATATGATTTTTATTAACTGTAGAAGATAATTTTACTGTCTCTCTATTATAATTAATAGTATTAATATGTTCTTTTTCTTTAATATAACTTTCATAAATAATGGGATGAACAATTTTTAAATGTCGCTCAAGGTTTCCGGCATGGAATGTTAACTTTTTATTACAATTTCCATTTTTACAAATAACTTCTTTTCCACCTTCTATTTGAAAAAGACTACGTAGAAAATCATTCCTTTTACGCGGCATATTATGCACTATGAAAATCAACCACACACTGAATATTTAAGTCTTTATTTAAAATTAGTTGTTTTAATTTACACTACTGTAACAGCTTTTACAAAAAGATCATAAAAAGCAAAACATACCGAACAAAACTGACATCAGTGTTACCACGAAAAAAAATTTATTTGTAACCAAAATTTTCAGATTAAAGATGTTTGAATCAAATGATCCAAAAATTACAAAAAACGAATTTCACAAAAAAAAATAAAAAAGTACGTTCTAAAGAAATATAGATTTATGGTACCTCTCAAAGTTCATAAATCTGAAAATAATGAAAATTTAAAGTTTTTTTTTCAATTTGATATATTTCAGGATAATCGGTCTACGTTTGACCATAGCCCTCATATAAGTCAAAATGACGGAAACAGCTAAAATTAATACGTCTTAAGAAAATGTTTGTATTATGATAAAATTTAGGAAATATATGGTTTTATACACAAAAAAGAACACCTTTGACCTTTGAGGTGAAGGGTATCGTGTGGTAGGGCTTGACCGACTTTAGTACTTTCTTACTTGTTTTTATTTCTATAGAGGTAATTAAGGTGTTAGGGTGCTATAGTAATATAATTTTAAAATCAAAAATATCAACTCTGTATTAATCAGAGCTGTTCTGACAGTCGATTTTTACTTTTATAAAGAGTACCCACTTTTGGCTAGAAGTACATAAAACGGCAACGCTGATCGGCATTTGAATAGAACACAAAAAAAAGTAGGCAGAGTTGCCATTTTTAACACTTTTAACTGAAATTGGTATTTTTTCAATGTGAAGTTCTGCTGTTAAAATAAATAGTTTTTTACTCCATTTTTTTTAATTTTCCAAAGAAATTTTTTTATCAATAATTTTTCTATAGAAAATTCTACAGAAAAATATTTTGATAGAAAAATATTTTTAACGTAGAAAAATTTTTTGATCGAAGATTTTTCTATAAAAAAATACTTTTATTGAAGATTTTCTAAAAAAAAAATATATTTTTATCAAAGATTTTCTAAAAAAAAAATATTTTTATCGAAAATATTTCTATAGAAAAATATTTTAATAGAAAATAATTTTTATCAGAAAGTTTTCTATAGAAAAAAATAGTTATTAAATATTTTTCCATAAAAATCTTTTTTATCTTAAGTTTTTCTATAGAAAAATATTTTTGTCTAAAAAATATTTCTACTGAAAAATCTATAACTATTTAATATTAGTATTTATTTCTATTTCAAAAAATATTTCTAATTCTGTTACATTACAATGTTTACACAAATAATAATGTTGCGGCAATAATGTTTGAGATTATATTTCCTTGTTCTCTTGAACTGTGCATTTTGTTGCTATAAATTGGGTTTTGATTTTGTTTCTTGTTTCTTTCTTGTATTTTTCTTATTGTCTTTTCTTAAACAAAGCAAACTTCGTTAACGTCTAACTGAATGTTTTTGATACTCATTTTCACGAGTTTCTTTAATGATCGTGATATTTACCTTAGGATAATATAAAACGAATCATTCGCAAACATTTCTGAGGATGTTTTGTACTTAAATGTACGATTGGTATGGTAAACTGAAGCAAAGAAGATGAGCACAAAGAATATTGTTTGTTTTTTTGCTCTTTGATTTTCAAATGAATTTGTTTTGTTTAGTTCGTGAAACAAAACGATTGAAGTAAAGCTGAATCTGTCTTTACTTTCTACGAATGTTTGCAAAAGGTTTCGTTTGTTTGCACACTCTGTTTTCAGCACACAATTTCTATAACATATCGAATATACTTTTGCTAAATTTTGTTTCTCCTGTAGTTAAGGAACTATCACGCTTTTATCTGACGGACAGACGGACATAAACCCCTTTTTCATTTTGTATTTTTGTGTTTCCATAAGTTTTTATATGGGGTCAAATGGTGACCGACTGTGGCAAAACACTCGTTGGCATTGACATAAGACCTCTTCGTGCTAAATTTAGTGGTTATATCTGTTATAGTTTTAGATGTATTGGCATTTAGGTGTATTTTAGGTAAAATTTTGGCTGTTTCCGTAAGATTTTTGTATGGGAGCTATGACTAAATTTGAACCGATTTTGATGAAATTTTATATGCTGCCCTCTAGAGTGGTTCGAAAAAAAAGTTGAGTCAGTCACCCCCTAGGATTAAAGATAATGTCAAAACAATTCCAAAAAATATATTTTTATTTTTTTACCACGCCTACAAATTCCGCCCTTTTAGTATTTTGTTCACTGTGTCGCCATTTTTAGTCCGATTATAACACTTTATACATCGATGTTCAGGGCTCTGTAAGGGCTACATTTCTTTCTTTGATAGTTTTGTACAACCTCGTCAATTTCTAGTCATAACTTTTTAAAATTCGAATCGTACCCACCCTAATCAAATCGAGTAAAAATCTATCTTTTAGAAGTTATGACTATAAATTGACGTGGTAGTAAAAAACTGTCAAAGAGAGAAATGTAGCCCTTACAGAGCCGAGAACACCGATATATAAAATGTTATTATCGGACTTAAAATGACGACACAGTGAACAAAATACTAAAAGGGCGGTATTTGTAGGCGTGGTAAATAAATAAAAAAATATTTTTTGGAATTGTTTCGACATTATCTTGAATCCTAGGGGGTGACTGACAAAACTTTTTTTTTGTATGGAAGGCGAACCGCTCTACTGCCCTCTATATACCTTCTAATTTTATCATCATAGCTATGTATATGTATGTATAATTCCCCGATAACATTCCAATTGGAACAAGGGGTACTTCTCTCAGACAATGAGCTGCATCCGATTCTATTTTTAGACTCATTGAAAGGGACCTACGTTTTAACGCCGGCTCCGAACGGCAAATGCATTAGTTAGAGAAGTTTTTCATAGCCTAATACTCAATAACCAGTGGCTAGCTGAGTTATGAGGTGAACCGCCGCTTTTTTGAAAATTTATTTTTTCAAATGAGTCTGGCCAGGGATTGAACTTGGGCCTCTGGTATGCTAGGCGGATGACTAACCTGTTATACCACGGCGGTTCACCATCATAGCTATTATGGTTTGCTATTTATTAGCAAATAACCGATTAGTCTAGACGAGATTATACGGGAGCTATGGTCAAATGTTAACCGATTTTGCCCAATTTCAATACCAAAATTTTCTCATAGATGAAGAATGTTTCTACTAAGTTTCAGTGAGCTAGCTCCTTTCGTTTAGGCGTTATCGTGATTTCAACAGACAGACAGACGGACATCGCTCAATCGTCTTAGAAATTCATAAGGATTCAGAATATATATATCGTTTTTTGATTTTTGAGCCAATATTAAGAAAATTACAAACGGAATGACAATCTCAATATACCCCCCATTCTTTCTGATGGTGGGTATAAAAATTATCAAAGTTCTGTAATAGGAATTTTGTATTGAAAATTTGAATTATGAGCTTGTCACATTTATATTTTTCGTTTATATATTTATTAGATGGTAAGTTTAAACCAGTTAACAGAAACCCTATATAGGAGCCATAAGTTAGACCATAAATGCTTATGTTGTTATTTGTGCTTCCATAACAAAGATTATATTCTTTCACATTAATTGTGAATTCCTGGCTGCGACCATGATGACGATAATGATGTATTTGTTGCAATGTCGTGCTACTTATTCTTTCGCTAAGACTGGACTCCGTCGCATAGTTGGCCACATTACCTGGTTATACGAAATTAGCTTTATTATCCCTCGCCCGTTTCTTAGTCTTTGCTTCGTTCTTTGTTGTTTCTTTATTTCTTTGAACACATTTTGAGAAGCCAAGTTGGCGCATACCTTTAATGGCGTTTTAATAGTTTTATTAATGCCTTTACACACCTTCTCCGTATTTATTTTTATTCTTTCTTTATTTTAGTTTTTAAGCTTTTTCGTAATAATTTTTCTTTATTTTTGTTTTTTTGCTGTTTCTTGTTGATGAATTATGTTAAATATAATTTGAAGTGAACAAAAACATAGAAGAATCATTGAATATTTATGAGGCTTTAATGGTTTTGTGGTTTTAATTATGAACTAAATATATTGCATAATAATGTTTAAATAATTCTTATATATATTGTTATGGTATTTTTATACTCACCATCAAAAAGAATGGGGGGTATATTGAGATTGTCATTCCGTTTGTAATTTCCTTAATATTGGCTCAAAAATCAAAAATATTCTGAATCCTTATGAAATTCTAAGACGATTGAGCGATGTCCGTCTGTTTGTCTGTTGAAATCTCGATAACGCCTAAACGAAAGGAGCTAGCTCACTGAAACTTAGTAAAAATATTCTTCATCTCTGAGAAAATTTTGGCAGTGAAAAATCGGTTCACATTTGACCATAGCTCCCGTATAACCTCGTCTAGGCTAATCGCTTATTTGTTAATAAATGACAAATAATAGCAGATATGATGATAAAATTTGGTATATATCGGGTGTTTTTTATTGAGGTATAGAACTTTAAGTTGGCATAACTTTTTTAACTGGCGGTCATTTTGTCAGCTGTCAAGTGATTAATATTTAGTTTGGTTTGCCATTTCATCATGAACAGGTTGACAAAAGAACAACGTTTGCAAATCGTGCAAATTTATTTCGAAAATAATGGTTCAGTTCGCGAAGTTTACCGCAAGCTCCGTCCATTTTATGGTCGACATAATCGTCCATCAGAGCAATTAATTCGGTTAACCATGGATCGTTTTCGCACTACGTTTACTCTATGTGATAATACGCATCCGCAGCGACGTCGAACAGTGCGCACCGAAGAAACAATTGCCGCTGTAGAGCAAAGTGTTGAAGAGGACCCGAATGAATCGATTCGCCACCGTGCACAGCAATTGGAGCTTTGTCCATCAACTTTATGGAAGATTTTGCGCAAAGATCTTGGCTTGCGACCTTACAAGATCCAGCTTGTGCAAGAATTAAAGCCGCGAGACCATGCAATGCGTCGTGATTTTGGTGTATGGGCCGAAAATGAGATTGATCTCGATGCTGCTTTTCATCGCAAAATTTTGTTCAGTGATTAGGCTCATTTTTGGTTGAATGGCTACGTCAACAAGCAAAATTGCCGCATTTGGAGTGAAGAGAATCCACATGAGACCCTTGAGACGCCATTACATCCACAAAAACTGACTGTTTGGTGAGGTCTATGGGCTGGTGGAGTCATTGGGCCATACTTATTCCGAAATAATGCTGGAGAGTCAGTTACCATAAATGGAGACCGGTATAGAGCCATGATAACCGACTATTTTGTTCCCCAATTGGATGGCATGAATGTGGATGAGTTGTGGTTCCAACAAGACGGCGCTACATGCCACACAGCGCACGTCACAATTGATTTATTGAAGGAAACATTCGATGAGCGCATAATTTCGCGGAATGGACCTGTCAATTGGCCACCAAGATCGTGCGATTTGACACAACTGGATTATTTTCTTTGGGGATATGTGAAGTCGTCGTCTACGCCAACAAACCAGAAACGTTAGGGGACTTGGAAGCCAACATTCGTGGCGTTATTGCCAACATACGGCCCCATATGCTCGAAAAAGTAGTTGAAAATTGGACCTGTAGAATTGGCTTTATTCGAGCCAGCCGCGGCGGCCACATGCCCGAAATCATATTTAAACATTAATGGCATAAAATTATCCTTCCAATAAAGCCAAATTGATGGACATTAAAACGATTTTCTTGTGTTTTATTTCAATTCGAAGTTCTATTCCTCTAAAAAAACACCCATTATAAGTTTTACATTAGCCCTAGGCAGCGTGTAAAATTTCATCAAAATCGGTTCGCATTTAGCCATAGCTCCCATACAAAAAACTTACGAAAACAGCCAAAATTTCACCTAAAATACACTTAAATGCTAATAAAAGTATAACAGATATAACCACTAAATTTGGCACAAGAAAGTTTTATGTCAATGCCAGCCAGTGTGAAAAATTTTGTCGCAATCGGTCACCATTTGACCTAGCTCCCATATAAAAAACTTACGAAAACACAAAAATTCAAACAAAAAAGGGGATTTATGTCCGTCTGTTCGTCAGATAAAATCATGATAGCTCCTTAACTACAAAAGCAAGTAAGACTAAATTAAGCACAAGGAAGTCTTATGTCAATGTCAGCTAGTGTGTAATATTTTGTCACAATCGGTCACCATTTCACCATAGCTTTCATATAAAAAACTTATGGAAACACAAAAATACATAAAGAAAAGGTTGTTTATGTCCGTCTGTCCGGCAGATAAAAGCACGATAGCGCCTTAACGAAAAGAGCTAGAGCGACAAAATTTTACAAAAGTATTTTGGATATCTTGAAAAAGATGTGTGTTGAAAATGGACAAAATCGGTTCAAATTTAGTTAGAGCTCCCATATAACCCCGCCCCAGGAAACACGTTAATGCTGATAAATTGAATACAATTGTAATAGATATGACGATTAAGTTTATAATAGGGAAGTTTTATGCAATTTTTGATCAGTTTATCAAATTTTATAGGAATCAGTCCATATTTGACTTTAGATTTCATATAAAAAATACTCACGGAAACCAAAAATTTTAGCAAAGGCCAGTTAAAAGCAATTAAATTAGAATCTATGATAGCTATGGCCATAAATTTTGCAAGGATAAGCTCTATATATATACCAGCCAATGTGTACAATTTTGTTACAATCGGTCAACATTTGGCTATAATTCCTATATATATAACATCCCCTTTTTATATCTACAATCAAAAAGATTTGGAGGTACATTCATTATATTAAGATTGCACCTATAAAATTAGATAGGCATCAATCAATGTTCAGCCCAGACTTTATATATGATGAATGCATTAGGAACTCGTAACGAAATATATGGACCTGCTGTATTACTATTAACGTGTTTAGCCTAACTACATATTAAGCACAACGAAAAGTATTTAACAACTTATTAATGTAAAATTATACCCGGTTATGAGACCGATTTTTGATCAAAGTTAATACTGGGGAAACCACTAAAATATTTTTAAATTTTGAACTATAAAGCTACGGCAACCGAATTTAGTCCAAAGGTTCTACCAACAATACCAATTAGCTTAGCGATTTTTTCAGTTTTGGTCCAGATTTTGAATAAGCTGCTCCCTGTTTCTGAATTTAAAACAACTTGATGGTGGGTATATAAGATTCGGCACAGCCGAATATAACACTCTTACTTGTTAAGACATGAAATTGAATTTTAAAAGCAAAGCTAATTTAAGATTATCTTAAGTAATTTAATTTAAAAAGTTCAGATATTTTAACATTATAATTAGCTTTATTAAAATACAATTTTTTAATTTATGTATTATTTATTTTGCAGGTAGTATCTATAAACACGGCCTACAAAAATATTTTAAAAAAAGTCCTATTAAAAAATGTAGGATTATATGAAATAGGTTGTGTATAGATCTATTCCGCTTCCGATATACCAAACTCTTTATTTGACTTAAAGCGACTTGTTCAATACCAATTCTAAGTTTATTAGACTGGTACCAATAGTTTCCTTCTGATTCCATAGGTCTATAGTATAGGAACACTTTATCGATTTCCATAGCTTTTAATTTTCTTTAGAAAGCTTTCCCTTAAGAATTTATATTTCTCCGAGTTTCCCATACTTAAGTTTATTAGTCTGGTATATAGGAAATTACTCGATTGATCAATATTTTAGTTATCAGTAGCTTTTAATCTTATCTATCGATATCTGCATGTTTTTCCACAGGCGACTTTCTATCGCTAGCTGTAACTCCAAGTTTTTTCACAGTAGACTTTATATTGTTTCAAGTTTCGTATAAAAATGAGTCCAAGTTTTCTCCAACTGAAGTCGGTATATGGTGAAAGGAACACCAATATTTCATATTATTTCCATGGTTTTGTGCTTTGGTTTTTGGCTTAGATATAAAAGAAATTGATCGAATTGATTGAAAGCGTTCGTCTGTGATCATTTGTTCAGTCCATGGAAGATCAAAATGCACAAGTTTACCAATGTAGAAAATTAATGCATTTGCGATAGATATCAATAGGTCTGACACATAGATGGCGCTGTTAATATTAAAGTTTTTGAGATAAAGAATTTTACAACAAATTTTGTAAAAACATTCTTCATCTCTGAGAAAATTGTTGTATTGAAATTGGGCAAAATCGGTTAACATTTGACCATAGCTCCCGTATAACCTCGCCTACGCTAATTGCTTATTTGCTAATAAATAACAAACTATAATAGCTATGATAATATAATTTGGTATATAGAAGTTTTGCATAAGCCCTAGGCAGCATATAAATTTTCATCAAAATCGGTTCACATTTAGTCATACAAAAAACTTACGGAAACAGCCAAAATTTCACCTAAAATACACTTAAATGCCAATAAATCTAAAACTTTTACAGATATAACCACTAAATTTAGCACGAAGAGGTCTTATATCAATGCCAACCAATGTGCAAAATTTTGTCACAATCGGTCACCATTTGATCATAGCTCAAATATAAAAAACTTACGGAAACACAAAAATACAAAAAGAAAAAACGGTTTATGTCCGTCTTTCCGTCAGAGAAAAGCGCGATAGCTCCTTAACTACAAGAGTTAGAGAGACAACATTAAGCAAAAGTATTTTCGATATGTTATAGAAATTGTGTGCTGAAAAAGGGTAAAATCGGTTCACATTTAGTTAGAGCTTCCATATAACCCTGCCCCGGGGATCACATTTATGCTGATAAATTAAATAAAATTTTAAAATCTATGATTACAAAATTTAGAACAGGGAAGTTTTATGTAACTTTCAGTCAGTATGTCAAATTTTATAGGAATAGGTCTATTTTTGACCATAGCTTTCATATAAAAACCGCTCCCGGTAACCACTAAAATGCCACAAACGCCAGTTAGAAGCTATTAAATTTTAAACTATGTCAGCTATGGCCACTAAATTTTGCACAAATAAAGTTTATATTAATACCAGCCAGTATATTAAATTTTGTAACAATCGGTCTACATTTGGCTATAGTTCTTATATATATAACATCCCCTTTTTATATCTACAATACAAAAGATTTAGAGGTACATTCAGTATATAAAGATTGCATCTACGAAATTCAATCTGTTATCCTTGACTCCCAGTGGAGCATAGGGCCTCACGAAATTAGATAGCTATCAATCAATGTTAGGTCCAGACTTTATACACGGTAGATGCATTAGGAACTCCTAACAAAATATATGAACCTGCCGTGTTGCTATCAACATGTTTATGGCTCAACGAAACAGCTTATAAATGTAAAACTATAAGATATGTGATGGAAATCTATTGTTTTCAAATCGACCGATTTCAGATATTTTTTTGAGATAATTTTCGGTTATTTCCGCCAAATAAATGAAAATTTGGACTTCAATCCTTTTGATATTATCTTTCATTTGGCTTGAATTTTTTGGGGAAATAACTTAGAAATATTTTAAAAAAATTAATGAAATCGATCGTTTTGAAAACGATCGTTTTGCATCACATACCTGTATATTCGGCTATGGAACAGCATTTTGTCCAAGGTAAATACTTGGGAAACCACTTAGATACTTTTAAATGTTGAACTATAGTTACTATACTACTGCAACCAAATTTAGTCCAAATATATTACCAACAATACCACATTTGGTCAATATTTTGAAATAGCTGCACTCTCGTATAACTTGATGGTGGGTATACACAGCCGAAAATTACACACTTACTTGTTAATTCTTAAATTTATTAACCGCGAAAAATTAGATTTCAAGACTTCTGATGATATATTTGTTCTGATGAAACTCAACATATAAGATCCTAAAACTTAAAAGCATTATTGTTATACTTATAATTTGTGATAAGTCCACACACACCTGTGAATGTGAGTGAAGCGAAATGACTTTTTTTCAAAACAGATGTTTATAATTTCTATTTTTAAAACATGTTACTAGTAGATACAAACCACGTTTTACTTTAGATACATTTTAATACAATTGCTATAAGATACGTTTAACCCATATTAAAATCAGGGTTGTAATACTACTTTTTATAAAAAAAAAAAAAATACGAAAAGAAGAAATCCAACTTTAGGCGAACAATAATAACAACAATACCAGAATAATAAGCAACATCTTTGTATTCTTCCAAAGTCTCTCTTCTCATACAATATATGCAAAAGAAAAATTAGTACTTTACTGATGGCTGACGGAATGCTGCCTGCAGGATGTCATGCTTAGAGGGTAGGAGTATCCTTTACTTCTTTTCTTTCTTCTTTTACTCAAATTCTATAATACTCTAGTTGTTGTTATTGCTTTCGTTTTACGTTTGTATAGTACGATATGTATGAGTTTATTTTTGTTTTATTTTTTTTTTCCGAATGGGTGCAAATGACAAATGGCGACGAATTCGTCAATGTCAAAATCAGACTGTTACAAAACAGTTTGTTGTATTCGTTGAATGCACAAATATACTAGAGATACAACAAAGACTGACTGAAAGACAGACAGTCGTACGTACGAATCGTATGTATCAATTTTTTTTTGGGTATTGTAGCATGTTGCGTACCATGATGACGATATTATGTTACGCGAATTTAACTATGTAGATACTACAATACTTTCAACATTCATACATAAGAATACATGAGATACTCACTCGTACATGGATGAATCCACAAAATACTTATTGTACATAATAAAGCGAAATGTTCAGAAGCACTAAATATTTATGTGAGATGGCAAATGAAAAACGTCGCATATTTAAGCTCAATTGAAAAGCGAGTACCAAATATCTTAGATGGGAAAAATTTAGTACCGGGACTACAAATAGGACTCACCATGATTTCACATAATTTTTCTTATATAATGATGTATGATTTAAAAGTGAAAAATGATGGTGGGTATAATAACAAACAAATGATATCGCACTTGCCCAACAAGAGGGCATTAACTCTAAATTTTAAAGTTTTCGCTTTTTTAAAGAAATTGATGTATAGTAGGCTTATCTACCCACTGTAAAAATCTGACATCATTCTCACTATAATTTCACCAAAAAAAACTACAGTTTTACCCCTCTTCCTTATATGAAAGTAAAATAGTTTTTTGACTCTACTGAACATTTAGAAATTTTGAGATAATACCCTCTTGTTGATCAAGTGCGATATGTGGTATGTTGTAACGCTTTTGACTCGGATAGTACATTTGGTTGACTACTACTTAAGGTAAAAACGTCACTGAAAGTGTTCTACATTTTTATTCGCCGATATATTATTGATTTCATACAAACAAATGTTATTGCAGCATTTGAATATCGAGTCGCAAGAGTTAGCAACTGTATAATAATTCCTTGTAGCGTTGGCTAATAACACTGCACAACAGTGAAGAAAGTGCAAGGTCGTGACCATATGGGTCCTATTCTACTATCAAATTGTAGTATAACCCTATACTCAGTTTGTTCAGGTTAGTGACCGTTTTATTTTTAAGGGCCTCCAAAGTTTCCCAATATTAGCATGATGCCTTAAAAAGGTGTCATCAGTTTTTACCAAATAGCTAATAATCTCTTAAAAATATCGCTTAACTATGTTCGGCAAAAATGTAGTCAAGAGTATGGCGAATATTTTTCGATTAAATTTTATAATAAAAATGTATTTTATCTTACATCTTTTTAAAAAAGCTAAAGAAAATTTTTTTTGTTTTTAATTTTTTGACCATAACTTTTTCGAAATCCTAATTTTTTCTACACTATATTTATGAAAATTGTAGCCACAGTAATGCTAAATAACTTTTGTGGACACACCAATATAATTTGAACGTGTTTGGATACCAAAAATATCGAGTCGCAAGAGTTTACAACTATATAACACTACACAACAAATGAACATCTTTCGAAAAGTGCAAGGTCGTGACTACATGGGTCCTATTCTACTATCAAAATGTAGTAAAACCCTATACTCAGTTTGGCCTAGTGACCGCTTTATTTTTATGAGCCTCCAAAGTTTCTCAATATTATCATTATGCCTAAAAAAGGTGTCATCAGTTTTTACCAAATAGCTAATAATCTCTTAAAAATAACGCTTAACTATGTTCGGCAAAAATGTAGCGAAGAGTATGGCGAATATTTTTTGCTAAAATTTTAATATAAAAATGTATTTTATCTTAGATCTATTTTAAAAAATCTAAAGAAAAATTTTTTTGTTTTTAATTTTTTGACCATAACTTTTTCGAAATCCTGATTTTTTCTACACTATATTTGGGAAAATTGTAGCCACAGTAATGCTAAATAACTTTTGTGAACACACCAATATAATCTGAACGTATCTAAATACCAAAAATAGGTCATGTAGACTTCCTTATGCCAACAAAGTTACATTTTTTTTTATTCAAATTTAAGCACGTAAAAAATGTTGAAAATTGCTATTTGATAGAATCCTTTGACGTTTAATGTATTCCAGGTGGTATAGGAGATGAATTTTTAATCACGTATTAACTCCAGTTGCTACAAATACAATTGTCATTGAAATTTAAATGAAATCTTATATAATAGTGTCAGATTCGGTGTACTATTGACTACTTTTGCCTCTAGATTCCTTATTTTTTGTCGAAATTTCATCACAGACATCTCTGTTGAAAGTTTTTGACAGTTTTTACATTTACATTTTATTTGGATCTTTTTCGATGTTGATACATTCAGAAAAAAATTGGATCAAATACTCCTAGACAAAGTTGCGGAACATTGTTAAACCATATTTTTTAGTTTTTGTTATTAAAAATGCGATTTCCGTATGTGATCTAAAAATAGCGCCATCTTTTTACAGAAATCAGAAACGAAGAAGTCGTAGAGCAAACATTATTTTTTAACCTCAGAGATTTATTTTTAACAATAAAAAAGGTTTTTTTTTTTTGCGCAAAAAAACGTTCCCAAATATAGTGTAGGAATAATCAGGATTTCCAAGAAGTTCCCAGCAAAACTTTGGTAATGGCAAGTACTCTGATAACTGGTTACCTTGTAACGACTACATAATAAGTTATTACAGAAGTACTTATTTGTAATTAAGATGGTAATTTAAACTGAATGGCCCCGGTTCAAATCCCACCAAGGGCAACAATTTTTTTAAGTTTTTTTTTATTAAGAGTCTTTTTAAATGATTTTTAAATTTTATGAACTTAAATATTATCTTCTGTAAAAAAAAATTGTAAAACTAACTCACGTTAATGAAAAAATACCATCATGAGTCAATTTTGATTATGTAGGGGATGTTGAATACCAAACACGATTCTAATTGGTCTTAACTTGGTAAGCCCAACTTATCTGGGTCATCCTTCATCTTAACTGTGGACACACACCTCCTCATGGTATCACCCGTGGAGCTAGTTTAATGCCCATTAATATTGCGAGGTAACATGTTCCGAGAGTTGTCCCATAAGATCGATAAAAATGGGTTAGCATTACGGGTTAGGAACCCTCTCTTGAAAAAAAAATACAATGAAGAGGATAAAATTAGAATTGAAATGTCCCACTACCTAGTGTTAGAGGAGGATGTCCGAAACTTCGATAGAAAGACCAAGTAGAGGAACATTTTTCAAAGCTTGGCCTATAAAATTGGAGAATACTCGCACAAGATCGAAATCCATGGAATTCTAAAATATGCTCGGACTTTGACCTTAACAGGTTATAACATTTAAGTAAGTAAGAGTCAATCTTATGTAAAAACTTATACAAAAAAGAAGATTTAAATTGTTTAAGTTTTAAAATAATTTTAAAAAAGTTTTAAAATAATTACAAAAAATCGTATAAAAATATTTTTCCAAAAATTACAACAAAGCAAAAAAAAAAAGCAGGAAAACAAAGTTATTTTCACATGATTTTGGATCTAAAAATAAAAATTGTTTATATTAATTATAAGCTGCTTAGTTTTCAACATATGAAGTAGCTCAGTGAAAGAGTCTCTGCCTAGCAGTCGGAGGGTCTGGGTTCGAGCCCCCATGGGATCATAAAAAAATTTGTATTTCATTTAAAAATATATGTTTTTAATAAAACAACAACAAAAAAGTTGTTGCTGTTGTTGTTGTTGCTTTCAAATTGCTTACCCAAGTCATTACTTTTCTGCAATTGGTAAGTACTTGCCTCCAATGACATCCCCATGTTAATGTGATGACTTAAACAACGAATGAGCAAGTAGTTCGTGTTCAATAGTTTAACTGTTTAACTCATTATTTGGTAATGAAAAGTTTTACTGGGTTATGATCAAAAAATTAAAAACAAATAAAAAATGTTTCTTTAACTTAAAAAAAAAAAAACTTTAAGATAAAATGCATTTTTATCATAAAATTTAAGCGAGAGATATTCGCCATACACTTGGCTACATTTTTGCCGAACATAGTTAAGCGTTATTTTTAAGAGATTATTAGCTATTTGGTTAAAACTGATGACACCTTTTTTAGGCATCATGCTAATATTGGGAAAATTTGGAGGCCCATAAAAATAAAACGGTCACTAACTTTGACAAACTGAGTACAGGGTTTTACACCAATATGATAGTCGAATGGGACCCATATAGTCACGATCTTGCACTTTTCAAAAGATGTTCATTTGTTGTGCAGTGTAATCGATACTTTTACTTAGAACGTATGGTACTTTTGCTGCTACATATTTACATATTTTTACCCAACACAACAGAAATTTGTTACTTAAACTTTTTCACGTTTTGGGATTGAATTAAAGCTGATTTTAATTATGTTCTTTTTGTTAAATGTTTTTCAGCTGTGTGTGATCTTAAAATAGAATGATAGCGATCTAAAGTGATTAAAAAGACATGGAATTAGTTGAAATTAGAAATGCTTACATATAGTAATTCATTAAACTTTTTATATTTAATGCATGAATGCATAGCTTTTGGTTATGATATTTTTTTGTACTATTGTCTCTAAAAACACTTTAGAAGACCTATATATATTGGAATCCATCTACATTAGTAAATTATTAAACTCATAGTATTTGTGGATTGTAATGAATCATGCTTTGTTGGTTACTACTCTCACTCTGTTTAGAGATTGGTGTTAAAAATGATTGTCAACATATTTAGAATGCTTAGAAAAATATCTTGTAGTGTGATAGCTATGGTCAAGTAAGGACCGCTTATCACGGGATATTAAATTGATTTTTAAATGAAGAAGAAATTATGAAGAAATGGAAGGTATGGTCAAATACAAAGCATTTCGAACAAAATATGATACAGCGACCCTTTGTATACTATTACTTAAATTTTCTGAAATTTCAAAAATTGTGGCTGTCATTAGCCCACATCTCAATTAAAGGTTTCCGGTCCTTCAGTAAGTATCAACTTATTGAATCCAATTTCAACAGAAAAGTCTTTTAAATTGCACTTGAACATAAAATCAACCTCGAGTCAATAGGGGTACTATAAGTTAGTCACTTACTATAAGTTAGTTCACGTCCATATCTATGTATATTAGGGTGACAGGAACATTTTTTTTCTTTGATTTCAAATGTTTTTTTTACGGAATATTGTGACACTAGGTCTTAGAGTTTAGATCTGAAAATTTGAGCCAAATCGGACAACGTTCTATGGGCGCCCATCTGGTCCAAAGTTTAAGAACCCATTTGTATGGGGAAAAATGGGTTATTATACCCTAGGTGGAAAGGGTATATTGGGTTTGTGCTGATGTTTGTAACGCATAGAAATATTGGTCTGAGACATACCTTTTAGTTTTAGAATCACTCCCTGAGTTGTCCGGCTGACTGGCTGGCCGGTTATCCATGTAAGCTTGTTATCACTCTACAGGTCGTAACTTTTAGGATAATTTGATGAAATTTGGCACAGATTCAAATTTTGGTCCAAGGACGATCTCTATACTTTTTTGGCGAAATCGAATTACTATTTCGGGTACCTCCCATAGGGATGCCTTCCCGGAATAGAGTTTTTGGTCCTTTACAGCCACAAATTTAGTTGTATTTTAATAATATTCAGCACAAGTATTGCTTATCGTAACCTTAATCAGTGTTCCAAATTTTTTAGAAATCGGCCCATATTTGACCATACCTCCCATACAAGACACATTCTCAAACGACGTTTATATACACATTAAAGCACAAAAACGTTAATAACTGTAAAGATAAATGCATTTGATTACTTAAATTTTACACAGATAAATATTTTGTAAATATAAACCAATAAACAAAATTTGGTTACAATCGGTCCACAATTGACCCTAGCTCCCATATCAGGCCCTTAGCCGGAAATGATATAAATCTCGAAATTTTGAAAAAATAGCACATAGTATATGTATGTATGTCTCTAAGACTTAAGGAAAACTTGTTTAATTGTTGGTCCATATTTGACCTTAGTAGTGAAGGGTATTATATAGTCGGGCTTGACCGACTATAGCTTTTCTTACTTGTTTTTTTTTTTTGTTTTTGCGAAATTTAGAAACAAGAAACAATAATAGAATATTAAAGAAACAATAATAGAATATTAAAGTGAACTAACACAGCTTTATTTCAAATCGTGAAAAACGATGAGGTAGTCTAAAAATGATCACAGCTTTTTCCAGAAAATTCATGTCTTTGAAAACGCGCCTAAGGATATGCACCAAAAATTGTATGTTGTAAATAAAGGAATTCCAAAGTTAGACATGATTTATCATTTAATGGCTTGTTACTAGTAAATAGTTCAGTTTTGTTTAAATATAATCAAATTTACTTAGTTTTTTTCATGTTGGAAAATGGTACATTTTTCTCAGGTCAGTTTCAAATATCATTTTTTAATTTTTTGAAAATTTTGTTCAACAAATATTACAAATTTGAACCGTTACGCCGTACCTGCGATTTCAAAGTGAAGAATTTCGCGAAAATGTAAATTTTTGGGCCAAATTCGAGTAAATGCTCTTTAAATTTTACTAGTATTCATATTTAACAAAAAAGATAATTAATATTATTGCTTCGTTTATGGAAAACCTATGCTAAATGGTTTTTTTTATATTGAACGAATTTAAAAAAATCATGAAGATAATTGTGTTTGAAAAGATTAAGTAATTTTTATTAGAAATAAAGTAAATACGAACATTGATTTGTTAGTTTTGCATTTTAAATCTACAAATCAAAATCTTTTTGTAAAAAATATAGATTAACATTTTTCTAATACAAACCTATCAAATCAATGATCTTTTTTTTTTTTTGTAATCAAATAACCCATTTTTCCCATACAAATGGGAAAAATGGCTCAAATTTTCAGATCTAAACTTTTAGACCTAGTGTCACAATATTTCGTAAAAAAAAGTTATGAAATTCGAAAAATCATTTTCCTTCATACAAAAAGTTGTCATCCTAATGTATATGTAACAAACATCAGACCAATAGGATAGAAAGTTTACCGTGCTTTTAAGCTACTTATGAAAATTAGATTATAGTTTTAGTCTTCCAAAAACTTTTTAATTAAACAGTAAAAATTATGAATTAAAAATTGTATCAAGTGAACCGCCGTGGTATAGCAGGTTAGTCATCCGCCTAGCATACCAGAGGCCCAAGTTCGATCCCTGGCCAGACTCACGTGAAAATATAAATTTTCAAAAAGCGACGGTTCACCTCATAACTCAGCTAGCCACTGGTTATTGATATTAGGCTATGTAAAACTTCTCTAACTAATGCATTTGCCGTTCGGAGCCGGCGTTAAAACGTAGGTCCCTTTCAATGAGTCTAAAAATAGAATCGGATGCAGATCATTGCCTGAGAGAAGTACCCCTTGTTCCAATTGGAATGTTGTCGGGGAATTATATATTATATATATATATCAAGTAGAGCGCGGTAGTTCCACGGTACCAATCTGGCTAAAAATGTATCGAAAAAAGTACAATTTTACCTTGTTTGCCATCTTCTATAGTATAGATAAATATAGTTCTATAGTTCAAACAAGCCTAAAACAGTCCGGATTACCGAAGTACAGCAAATCTAAATTATTCAATAAATAAGATTCATTTCATTAACAGATGAATTTATTGGAATCGATGTTTTTATTCCGTATGTAATAAACATTCTTAAATAAAATTTCGAGCTGAATTGTCTAAAGAAATGGTTGAGATCAGTTCAAAAAACGTTTCCGAAAATTAATCGAATGGTTTCGTTAAACGTCATATAAGGGTATGTATAGTGTGAGGGGCTGAGAATGATAAAAATCGTAGAAATGGAACCTAAATTCGGCCGTTTTGGAGTTATATTAACGTTATTTGCAAAAAAAAAAATATGTTTTTCAAAAAAAATTATATCTCGAAAAGTAGAGCAAACTTTGAAAAACTAAAGTCACTTTCGGATTAAGCAGAGCAAAGATATCTACATAGACTTAGTCAGCAAATCTCGTGCCGCAAAATTTTGTTGACCTGTTTTAGCCATTTTTGCACAAAATAGATTTATGATTCTTTACAGACAAAAATCATTTAAATGCTCGTAAACCTGAAGATAATGACAATTTTATGTTTATTTTTTGTATACATATTTTTTGTAAAAACTGTAACAATATTTGACCCCAGCTCCCATATTGGTTAAAACGAAGGAAATAGCGTTAATATATAAGTTTTATCTGTGTTTATAAACGAAAAAAAAGACAATTGACCTCAGTGTAAAGGGTATCATATGGTCGTTCGTGACCGACTGTAGCCCTTTCTTATCAGGTATATTGGGTTTGTGCTGATGTTTGTAACACATAGAAATATTGGTCTGAGACACACCTTACAATATACCGATCGACTCAAAACCACTCTCTTAGTTGATATTAACATGTATATTGCTTATGATGGGCGGTATCAGTGTATCTAATTTTGTATGAATCGGTCCATATTTGACTATACCTCCTACACAAGATACATTCTCAAAAGTCTTTTAAATACCCAGAAAAGTACAAAAACGCTTATAAACTTTGCACAGATAAATATTTTGTAAATATAAACAATTAACCGACATTTGGTAACAATCGATTCACAAATGACCCTAGCTCCCATATCAGACCTAAATAAATCTATTTAAATCTTGAAATTAAAACAAAAAAAAAAAAATATTTGTATGTCTTAAAGACTTAAGGAAAACTTGTTAAATTATTGGTGTCTACCCAGCAAAACTTCTCATTACCAAGTAATGAGTTAAACAGCTAAACTATTGAACACGAACTACTTACACATTCACTGTTTAAGTCATTACATTATGTCATTGGAGGCAAGTACTTACCAATTGCAGAAAAGTAATGACTTGGGTAAGCAACTGTAAAACAACAACAACAACTTTTTTTGTTGTTGTTTTACTTAAAAAAAATATAAATTTTTGAAAACGAAATACAAAATTTTTTTTACGACCCCATGGGGGCTCGAACCCAGACCCCTACGACTGCTAGGCGGAGACTCTTCCACTGAGCTACTTCATATGTTGAAAACTTAGCAGCATATAATTAATAAAGGGTGGTTTAATTGTAAGGGCCGATGTTGAATGTAAACCACACCTAAACGAAAAGTTTTTTCCGAATTTTATTTGACATTTCTCTATTTCAGACTTACTCAATTTAAACCATGGCGATACACGATCCAACAACGTGTTAAAGTTATCCAGAAAATATCGTGCACTTCGTGATATTTTTGGTCAATTTGATCGTCCAAATGTGCGTACAATCGCAAAAGTCGTGGAAAAATTCAGAAAATATTGCTGCTGTTCGCGATAGTGTGGCTGAAGAGCCGTCCTCCTCAACTCGTCTCCTGCTCAACAATTGCATCTCTGACGCTCGTCGTTGATGAACATTATGCATAAAGACTTGCATTTACACGTTTACAAGGTACAATTGGCTCAAGAACTAAAGCCTCTTGACCATTCCAAATGTCGTGAATGGGCAGAATGGTGGCAAGAAATGGCTACAGTGGATGATCAATTTTCGAAGAAAATCATCTTCAGTGATGAAGCACATTTTTACCTCAGTGGATTCGTCAATAAACAGAATTACCGCATTTGGGCGAATGGGAATCCAAGAGTGATTGTCGAAAAACCAATGCACCCACAAAGAGTGACTGTTTGGTGCGGTTTATTGGCTGGCGGCATCATCGGGCCGTATTTTTTCCAAAATGACGCCGGTCAGGCAGTTACTGTGAATGGTGTTCGCTATCGTGAGATGATAACGAACTTTTTATGGCCCAAATTGGAAGATATGGATGTGGACGATATGTGGTTTCAGCAGGACGGTGCCACTTGCCACACAGCTAACGAAACAATGGCTCTTTTGCGCAACAAATTCAATGGCCGTGTTATCTCAAGTAATGGCGATGTCAATTGGCCGCCAAGATCATGTGATTTGACACCGTTGGACTTTTTTCTTTGGGGTTATTTGAAAAAAAAGGTGTACGTCGATAAGCAAGCAACAATTCAAGAGCTAAAGGATGAGATAATTCCGCACATTAACAGCATAGAACCTCCATTATGCCTCAGGGTCATCGAAAATTTGGACCATCGGATGGAGGTGTGCCGCCGTGGTCACGGCGCCGATTTGGCCGATATTTTGTTCCATACATAATTGAGTAATACCAATATATCATAATAAAATAAAATTACAATAATTTCCTAAATAAATAGTTTGTGTTTTATTCAAAATCAACAGCGGCCCTTGAAATTTAACCACCCGATATATACAATTTTTATTTTTAGATCCAATATCATGTGACAATAACTTTGTTTTTCCCAATTTTTTTGCTTTGTTGTAATTTTTAGAAAAATATTTCTATACGATTTTAAAATAAAGAAGTATTTTTTTAATTATTTTAAAACTTAAATAGTTTAAATCTTACTTTTTGGTTATATAACATTGACTCTTACTTACTTAAATGGACTATAGTTACAACCTGTTAAGGTCAAAGTTCGAGCATATTTTGGAATTCCATGGACTTCGATCTTGTGCGAATAATCTCCAATTTTAGCTTTGAAAAATGTTCCTATACTTGGTCTTTCTACGGAAGTTTCGGACTTCCTCTTATAGCATTAGGTGGTGGAACATTTTAATTCTAATTTTATCCTCTTCATAGTAATTATTTTTTCCAAGAGTGGGTTACTAGCCCGTGGTCCTAACCCATTTTTATCGATCTTATGGAACAACTCTCGGTACATGTTAGCTCACTACATTAAGGGGTGCTAAACTAGTTCCCTGGGTGATACCACGATTAGGACAGTGTCCGCAGTTGAGATGAAGGATGACCTAGATAAGTTGGGCTTACCAAGTTAAGACCAATCAAAAATGTGTTTGGTATCCATCATCCCCTACATAATCAAAATTAACTCATGATGGTATTTTTTCATTACCTGAGTTAGTTTTCCAATTTTTTTTTTACAGAAGGTACCCAGCAAAACTTTGGTAATGGCAAGTACTCTGATAACTGGTTACCTTGTAACGACTACAACATACCATCCGAATAAATAATAAGTTATTACAGAAGTACTTATTTGTAATTAAGATGGTAATTTAAACTGAATGGCCCCGGTTCAAATCCCACCAAGGGCAACAATTTTTTTTAGTTTTTTTTTTATTAAGAGTCTTTTTAAATGATTTTTGAATTTTAAGAACTTAAATATTATCTTCTGTAAAAAAAATTTGTAAAACTAACTCACGTTAATGAAAAAATACCATCATGAGTCAATTTTTATTATGTAGGGGATGTTGAATACCATACACGATTCTAATTGGTCTTAACTGGGTAAGCCCAATTTATCTGGGTCATCCTTCATCTCAACTGTGGACACACACCTCCTCATGGTATCACCCGGGGAGATAGTTTAACACCCATTAATATTGTGAGTTAACATGTTCCGAGAGTTGTCCCATAAGATCGATAAAAATGGGTTAGGATTACGGGCTAGTAACCCTCTCTTGAAAAAAAATACAATGAAGAGGATAAAATTAGAATTGAAATGTCCCACTACCTAATGTTAGAGAAGGATGTCCGAAACTTCGATAGAAAGACCAAGTAGAGGAACATTTTTCAAAGCTTGGCCTATAAAATTGGAGAATATTCGATCGAAATCCATGGAATTCTAAAATATGCTCGGACTTTGACCTTAACAGGTTGTAACATTTAAGTAAGTAAGAGTCAATCTTATGTAAAAACTTATACAAAAAAGTTTTAAAATAATTTTAAAAAAGTTTTAAAATAATTACAAAAAATCGTATAAAAATATTTTTCCAAAAATTACAACAAAGCAAAAAAAAAAGCAGGGAAAACCAAAGTTATTTTCACATGATTTTGGATCTAAAAATAAAAATTGTTTATATTAATTATAAGCTGCTAAGTTTTCAACATATGAAGTAGCTCAGTGGAAGAGTCTCTGCCTAGCAGTCGGACGGTCTGGGTTTGAGCCCCCATGGGATCATAAAAAATTTTGTATTTGGTTTAAAAATATATGTTTTTAATAAAACAACAACAAAAAAGTTGTTGCTGTTGTTGTTGTTGCTTTCAAATTGCTTACCCAAGTCATTACTTTTCTGCAATTGGTAAGTACTTCCCTCCAATGACATCCCCATGTTAATGTAATGACTTAAACAGCGAATGAGTAAGTAGTTCGTGTTCAATAGTTTATCTGTTTAACTCATTATTTGGTAATGAAAAGTTTTACTGGGTAATATTTAAGTTCTTAAAATTCAAAAATGATTTAAAAAACTCTTTTAATAAAAAAACAAAATGTAGGTCTTGGTGGGATTCGAACCGGGGGCATTCTGTTTAAATTACCATCTTAATTACAAATAAGTACTTCTGTAATAACTTATTAGTTATTCGAAGGGTATGCTGTAGTCATTACAAGGTAACCAGTTACCAGAGTACTTGCTATTACCAAAGTTTTGCTGGGATATTTAACCTTAATAGTGAAGGGTGTCATATAGTCGGTATTGAGCGACTATAGCGTTTTTTACTTGTTAATATTTAAACTTGAGATTTGAACGTATTTTATGAAAAACATTCAAGAATTTACAAAATGAATGTTGTAAGTTATAAATTTGATTAAGAATTTTTACATCACAAACAGCAAAGCAGACAAATGATTAGTATTAATTATCTAAATAATATGTATTACAATTAACCACTAACCTTTCATTGGGTTATACTAAATTTCTAAAACCAATACTAAGGGTGAGGTATTTCCCTATATACTTTATACTTTCACCCTCACAAATAAGTCTATGTTTCTAATGTGAAAGTAATTTAGCCAAATCTTTTAATTATTGCCCTTACTAAGATATTTTTAAGACTCCAGCTTTCTGCACAGGTAGTTCATATGAAGAAGTGTGGTTGCGATTCTGTCCGTTTTTGATCTCAAGATTGTTAATTTTTCTTTTTCGGTCAATACGAATTTCTTCCTGTAATTGAAGTTGCAATAATTATAGTGTGTAATTAGTTTATGTTTTTTTCTTCAGACATATTAATAAGATATGTACGTATGTAAAATGTATGTAATAATGTCCGTCCTTCTAGTACTAGTATTTTACAATTCATTCACTTTGTAATTGACCGCTTTGTAATTGGCTCTAGAACTGCAGATGAAATAAACTAAAAGGGAAAGTGAATGAAGGAATGAATGAATGATTGGCTGCAGTTTTGTAATTAGTTTAATAAGGCTCATTTATTTGTAGTTTTACTTTTAATTTCATGTGAATGTTTTTGAAAAATTATTACCTCGCCCATGTACAATTTTTTTGAAAATATACACAATTTTTTATTAATTAATTCCAATAAATAAAGTTTTATTAAGTATTTTTTCTTTTTTGCGAAAATAGATTTTTATTTAAAAATAATAAAGTATTTAATTATAAGATATAAACTTAAGATATAAAATGTAATCTCTCTAAAATAGTTTAAAATTAATATAGGTTCTATTTACTTTTTTACATATGATAGTAATATCGGGTGATTTTTTTATAGCTTGACCAGATTTATTTGCTAAAACTGAATACCTGGACTTATCTGACATGTGGTTTCAACAAGATAACAAATGTCAACAGCACTCATAATAATTTTCCACTTGAAACGCGAATTCGGTGAAAAGTTTTTTTTTCATGTGGGGCTACATATATAAGGGCTCATATGTATAAAGAAAAGTCCGCGTAGGTTGAGGACAATATTGCAGAATTTATTTTTAAGAAACCAAAGTTGTGAAACCAAAGGTTTTGAATTCGAGTCTGGCTCTTGGAAACTAATATTTTTAAGATAATATAATCAAAGTTAGGCGTAGGGGGGGGGGGCTTCTTCATTACACTTCTGGGGAAGGAAATTTGCTTTAGGCTCCCTGATCAATGTAGTGTCCTACAATCCGAGATATCGGCTATTCACAAAGCAGTCAAATGGTTGAGATACCACAGAGTATACGACAGGAATATTCGTTTCTGTATCTACAGTCAGGCTGCAATAAAATCACTATCTAATGTCAATACGACATCTGTTCATACCCGCGAATGCCGGGCATCTCTTAACGATATAGCGAGACATTGCAAGATCGAACTCTTCTGGGTACCCGGGCACAACAACATACCTGGTAACTCCACCGCGGACAAACTGGCTAAATCCGGTGCTCTCCTGAGTCAGGACAACATCGACCAATTTACGGGCTTACCGCTATACTCAACGTTCAAACATCTTAGTAACTTTACCCCGTCACAGACTCCGCAACCTTATCTCAACCCTAACAGATCATTGCGTTTTTGGCATACACGCCAGAAGACTTAATCTTCAATTTTATGACTACTGTCGTAGTTGTCATAACATAGAAGAGGAGGGGACAGTGACTCATCTTCTATGTCACTGCTCCGCCCTCTCGACTTCAAGGGGTCTCAATCTGGGGGCACCCTTTCTGCATGATTTATCAGATCTAGCGAGTATTAACATTCGTAAAATCGACTCATTTATCAGGGCTACAGGATGGCTTGATTAGCCTCTCATTGATAGCCTGGAATAATTATTTTTGTTCTTTTCTTCCAGTCTATCCCTTGCAAGTAACACAAAGGGACCGCTTTTTAGGACCCAAGTGACGCTGACCTACTTCGGCTGCTTGCCTAACCTAACCTAAGATGATATAGCAAGATGGACCCAACTTATGAATATCGGTCTACCTTTACATGAAATCATCGACTCAAATAAATATTTTATACATATCGAAAGCTCTTAAAAATATATTAGCCCAATTCACAGTCCGTTGCAAATTGACTATATCGCACAGTGGCATGGTTTAAAAATAGAATGGAACCTAGATTGTACTGGGACGGCACAATCGGCCCCCAAAGTAGGGCACCTCGGACTCACTTAAATCACTTAGATCAAAAAAATCGCTTTATATATTTCAGATATTAGTAAAAAATCGGTACAGTATGGGACAAAAATTAAAAATGTATTTTTTTAAGTCGAATATCTTTTAAACCGTAAGATATATCATAGGCATCATAGATCTTGACCTATATATTTGTTATACGTTATGATTTTTCAAATCGGTTGCGAACACAATTATATATCGTTTTAAGAGACTTCTGAGTCCAAGGTGCCCTCCGTTGGGGGCCTATTGTACAGCCCCAGTACAATTTAGGCTTTTCAGGTTTAAAACTTAAGCTGACCAACCATTTTGCTATATCGCCATAAAATAGAATTATAGAATTATTTCCATTTTATTTTTAAACCATCCCACTGTGCATCGTAGCATTTGCAAATCGACAGAGCAAACGAAAAAATTTCTATTAATTTTATATGGAAAAATTTCAATTTGCTATACCGATTTGCTAATGCTACGATGCTAGACTATTTGCAACGGATTGTGAACTGGGCTATTATATATTTTCCTGTTGTTCCAAAGAGTTTGATAGAGCAGTAACAAAATGATTTCAATAAATTCTACCTACGACTTTATTTTGTATTTCACTTCGCAAGTATCATGTCTCCTCCTCTACGACTTTCCTGAGAACTGCAATCGTGAATCTTGTGCGCTATATCGTCTGATAGCCAATCCACTTCTATTTGAGACGTCAAATTTCATGACTTACACGCTTTTGCTATTCTTTGAGGGTTTATTGTGTTTGCAGCTCTTTCCTGTGTTCCATGTTTCAAAGCCATATTGCACTATTTGCGTCAAATATTGTTATTTTATGATCGGAAAGTGACATTGGTTTTTCTGTGTTGGCTTTAGTTTTCGAGTTTTTGCAAATTTTAGAGATATCATAGAATTTACACCGAAAATCAGGCCTTCAGCCGGAAATCAGGCCTTCAGCCGGAAATATCATAAATCTACTAAAATCTCAAAATTTTTAAAAATAAGCACGTAGTATACGTATGTATGTCTCTAAGACTTAAGGAAAACGTGTTAAATTGTTGGTCTATATTTGATCTTAGTAGTAAAGGTTATCATATAGTCGAGCTTGACCGACCATAGCTTTTCTTACTTGTTTTAAAGTGATATTAGTAATTAGCAGAAAAATATACATTTCGCAACTTGATTTGTAATAAAACCTATACTTCTTGATCTATTACACAGTACGACAAAATCTAATTTTTTTGAGTACATATGAGTAATGTTAACAGAATATGAAAATAGGCTTAAAATATGGAAAAACCTGTCTCGGCGTTTTGCTATAGCACGTCAGAATTTTAAGAAGATTCTAAGGACCGTGGAGGTTTATTTGTAACGTAATACTATTATAAAAAGTTCTATAAAAATAGAATGGGTGAACCCATGATTTAATAATTCAGAAGGTTGTTCCATTCTCTCTTTTTGTCGCCATGATAACTTTCTGACGTTTGTTAGGATAGTAAAAGTTTGTGCTACCATATTTTTGCCGACAATCCCACTTTTCTAATATTTTTTGGTGACAAAATTTATGTAGGTATATATGTCTTTATTCATAAAAAACTTACGAATATTTACGAAAAAAACTTCAATAAATAATCACACAATTTGTTCAACTATATTTCTTTAATATCGAATGTCTTCATTATATGCTTAACTTCAAAATTACACATTTTTGCAATTAATCCCAATGTATTATGTACACCTTTTCTTAATGTGGCAACGTTTTTCTTTCAATTGTTTTTAAATATCAAACTTCAAAAACCCAATATACTTCAAAATAATTTTGAAGAGAGAGAATGAAACTTCCTTGTTATTATTATTTCATGGGTGAACCGATTTAAATGCTTGAGCCTGTTTTGAAAAGGGAATTAAATTTTGAGTGATTTTCCGCTAGAGGGCGCTTTAAGTTTCATGTAAAATTAAAAGTATCCAAAATATACGAAAACTAAACGACCAATATTTTGGACACAAAATAATAGTTAAGATATCATATTAATTTTTGTATTTATACCATTCACCACCATAGGTGGAAAGGGTATTATAAGTTTATGCTGATGTATGTAACGCATAGAAATATTTGTCTTAGATTAGATACCAATAGGCTTAGAATCACTTTCTGAGTCGATTTAGCGATGTCCGTCCGTCCGTCTGGCTGGCTGGACCCCCATGTAAACCTTGTAATCAAACTACAGGTCGCAATTCTAAAGATAATTTGGTGAAATTTGGCACGGATAATGGGATCATGGCTATTGAAATTGGTCAAAATCGGTCCATTATTTATGGTACCTCCCATAGGTCCCACTTCCCGGAATTGATATATTGGCCACAAATATCAAAATTTTTTCATGAAATTTAAAAAAAATACTGCTTATGTAAACTAAAATCACTGTACCAAATTTCTTTGAAATCGGTCCACATTTGACCATAGCTCCCATACAAACTCTTCTTTAAAAACGCACTAAATGAGACAAAAAATCGCTAAAACGCTTGTAAATCTAAAGGTAATGAAAATTTTGAGTCTATTTTTTGCATACATAATTTTTGTAACAACTGTAATCAAGTTGCCCAATTTCGAGATAATTGGCGCACATTTGACCCTAGCTCTCATATAAGTCCGAATGACGGAAACAGCTTTAATATATGTATGATGGCAAAATTTAGCAAATATTTGTCTTTATATAGGAAAAATACTACCTTTGACCTTAGTGGTGAAGGGTATCGTATGGTCGGGCTAGACTGACTATAGCGCTTTCTTACTTGTTTTTACATTACATTTACATTACATTGAATTACATTACACTTTTTGGATATTTTTTTAATTTTACATGAAAATTAAAACGCCATCTAGTGATTGGCGCTGGATGACGCTTTAAATTTAATTCCCATTTCAAAACTGGCTCAAGCATTTAAATCGGTTCACCGATTATATTTTTATAGAACATTTTATAATAGTATTACGTTAAAAGTGAACCTCCTCGGAAATTCGAATCTTTAAAATCGATTTTCTTAAAAATCGGAAGTGCTACAGCAAAACGCCGAGACACTTATTACTTTATTTTAAGCCAATTTTCATATTCTGTTAACATTTCTCAAGGGTTTGCTTAGAACATACGTATAAGTCAATAATAAAAAATGCAATATTTGCTGTCACAAATATTTTTTATGATTTTTTGAAAAACAACAAATTTTTCAAAAATAAAAAAATTTGATTTAATTTGAGAATATCTCTGTAACTGTTAAGTCTATTAAAAAATATTGTTAGAACAAGTTAAAGACAATACTATCGGCAAATTT
This sequence comes from Stomorhina lunata, assembly GCA_933228675.1. Taxonomy (NCBI): domain Eukaryota; kingdom Metazoa; phylum Arthropoda; class Insecta; order Diptera; family Rhiniidae; genus Stomorhina; species Stomorhina lunata. Next base: position 90,324,007 of record OW121740.1, on the reverse strand, counting down.
TGCTTTTTTTGGCTTGTAAAATATGACCAGCCGTTTTTCAGATATATTAAAATTAGTCATCTAAAACCTCTTAATCGAAAAAAATGATATTTCGAAAACTAGAGCCAACTAAAAAAATTAAATCATTTACGGATTAAAGTAAAATTTTTGTATAGCTGTGTAATTATAAAAAAATATTTTGTAAAGCCATTTTTGATAATAAATTTCTATTTGTTTTCCCAAGTCCCTAAACATAAAAGACAACCCTCGTATTATAGGTTAAAAGGTAGAGATGTTTGTTAGTAAGCTCCAACTGATAATTCTTTCGAAAAAATCTATAAAAAGCTTTATAGACGAGGTAAACTTGTGTTTTGTAGTTAAAATATTAAACTTTAATCCTTAAACGATTATTTATCGTTAACGAATTCGTTGGCAGCACTAACATTTATATCAGTCGAATTTTATTCAAAAATAGTTCTGTTATAAATAACCATTGAGAATTTGACAATTCATCATTTGGTCAGTATTTTGTTTACTTTTTTTGTTTTTGTTGATTTTTCTTAAAATGGTTTTTGTTTTGTTTTCTGTGGAAAATGGATGAATGTTTTGTAAGGTCTAGTGCCAAATGGCCTAAAGCTTTTTATGGCCTACAAACTTTGTTCAAAATGACCTACCACCACCACCCACACTCATCCCCCTCCCCCAAAAACACTCGGCCACCTTTTTTGCCATTTTCAAATTATCTCTGCAAACTAAACAGAATCGGTAAGAACTGAGGGGTGGGGGCGAACTGCTGTTGGTGAATGTGAGTGTCCATATAAATGACCAAAATATCACATCGAAATCCCAATGGTAACGCATTGCCAGATAAAATGTTTCAATGTCCAATCAGGTAATTTGTCAAAATGTTCCACAGAGAAAACCTTCTATACATTCTATACAATATTCGACTATTTTTCTATTTTTTTTGTTTGTTTTATTTTTAGGCTTGAAAGCCCAACGAAATAAATTCATTCATTCCTTCATCCCTTCTATTTCAAATAAATATAAAAATAAATAAATCTACCATTTTTTTGCAAGGTCTGAATATATTTCAAACTAAAGTTTTTTTATAAAATAAAAAATAGAAAATAAATATGGCGTTTAATGAAGTTCTTTGTATTAGAAATTTAAATTTTTTTAAAAAATTAACTGTAAAATTATGTAAATAATCTTTTGCTTAGAATCTCCTGAAGAAAATACTTTCAATTTCAGTCATCTCAGTATAAAGTTTGCTTTATATAGATAAGAATTGTTTAGAAAAGTTAACGATAGGAAGAGTTTGCCATAGAAAAGTTAAAGATAGGAAAAGTTTTCTATAGAAAAGTTAACGATAGGATGAGTTTTCTAAAGAAAAGTTAACGGTAGGAAGAGTTTTCTATTAAAAAAAAAATAACGATAGAAAGAGTTTTATTTAGAAACGTTAACGATAAGAAGAGTTTTCTATAGAAGAGTTAACGATATGAAGAGTTTTCTATAGAAAAGTTAAAGATAGGCACAGTTTTCTATAGAAAAGTTAACGATAGAAAAAGTTTTCTATAGAAAAGTTAACGATAGAAAGAGTTTTCTATAGAAAAGTTAACGATAGGAAGAGTTTTTATACAAAAGTTACCGATAGGAAGAGTTTTCTATAGAAAAGTTAACGATAGGAAGAGTTTTCTACACAAAAGTTAATGATAGGAAGAGTTTTCAATAGAAAAGTTAACGACAGGAGGAGTTTTCTACACAAAAGTTAAAGAAAAGGAAGAGTTTTCTATAGAAAAGTTAACGATAGAAAGAGTTTTCTATAGAAAACTTAACGATAGGAAGATTTTTCTATAGAAAACTTAACGATAGGAAGAGTTTTCTATAGAAAAGTTAACAATAGGAAGGGTTTTGAAAAGTTAACGATAGGAGGAGTTTTCCATAGAAAAGTTAACGATAGGAAGAGTTTTCTATAGGAAAGTTAACGATAGGAAGAGTTTTCTATAGAAAAGTTAACGATAGAAAGAGTTTTCTATAGAAAAGTTAACGATAGCAAGAGTTTTCTATAGAACAGTTAACGATAGGAAGAGTTTTTTATAGAAAAGTTAACGATGGGAAGAGTTTTCTACAGAAAAGTTAACGCTGGGAAGAGTTTTCTATAGAAAAATTGCCGGTAGGATGAGTTTTCTATAGAAAAGTTAACAAAAGGATGAGTTTTCTATAGAAAAGTTAACGATAGGATGAGTTTTCTATAGAAAAGTTAATGATAGGAAGAGTTTTCTATAGACAAGTTAACGATAGGAAGAGTTTCCTATAGAAAATTTAACGATAGGAAGAGTTTTCTATAGAAAAGTTAACGATGGGCTGAGTTTCCTATTGAAAAGTTAACGATAGGATGAGTTTTCTATAGAAAAGTTAACGATAGGATGAATTTTCTCTAGAAAAGTTAACAATAGGCTGAGTTTTCTATAGAAAAGTTTACGATAGGATGAGTTTTCTATAAAAAAGTTTACGATAGGATGAGTTTTCTATAGAAAAGTTAACGAAAGGATGAGTTTTCTATAGAAAAGTTAACGATAGGATGAGTTTTCTATAGAAAAGTTAACGATAGGCTAAATTTTCTTTAGAAAAGTTAACGATAGGCTGAGTTTTCTATAGAAAAGTTAACGATAGGATGAATTTTCTATAAAAAAGTTAACGATAGGATGAGTTTTCTATAGAAAAGTTAACGATAGGATGAGTTTTCTTTAGAAAAGTTAACGATAGGCTGAGTTTTCTTTAGAAAAGTTAACGATAGGCTGAGTTTTCTATAGAAAAGTTAACGATAGGATGAGTTTTCTATAGAAAAGTTAAAGATAGAAATAGATTTTTCAATAGAAAAGTTAACGCTAGGGAGAGTTTTCTATAGAAAAGTTAACGATAGGAAGAGTTTTCTGTAGAAAGGTTAACGAAGGATGAGTTTTCTTTAGAAAAGTTAACGATAGGATGAGTTTTCTATAGAAAAGTAAACAATAGGATGAGTTTTCTAGAGAAAAATTAACGAAAGGATGAGTTTTCTATAGAAAAGTTAAAGATAGAAATAGATTTTTCAATAGAAAAGTTAACGCTAGGGAGAGTTTTCTATAGAAAAGTTAACGATAGGAAGAGTTTTCTGTAGAAAAGTTAACGAAGGATGAGTTTTCTTTAGAAAAGTTAACGATAGGATGAGTTTTCTATAGAAAAGTAAACAATAGGATGAGTTTTCTAGAGAAAAATTAACGAAAGGATGAGTTTTCTATAGAAAAGTTAACGATAGGATGAGTTTTCTATAGAAAAGTTAACGATAGGATAAGTTTTCTATAGAAAAGTTAACGATAGGAGGAGTTTTCTATAGAAAAGTTGACAATAGGGGGAGTTTTCTATAGAAAAGTTAACGATAGGGGGAGTTTTCTATAGAAAAATAAACGATAGGAGGAGTTTTCTATAGAAAGTAAACTATATTAAGAGATTTCTATTTAAAAGTTAACGATAGGAAGAGTTTTCTATAGAAAAGTTAACGATAGAAAGAGTTTTCTATAGAAAAGTAAATGATAGGAAGAGTTTTCTATAGAAAAGTTAAAGAGAGGAAGAGTTTTCGATAAAAATGTTAGCTATAGAAAGGATTTCTATAAAAAAAACTTGACTATAGGAAGAGTTTTAATATGTACCACCCTAATATGTATATGAATGTAGATACATACATACATCAAATCAAACTTTTAAACACATGATTTTTAATGATCAATTTGGATAAAACATTATTTTTCATATATTAGCCCAAAAATAATAGCACCAACAACAAAAAACAACGAAAAAGAAATTATTTTGTTGTCTGAATTAATAAAATGAACACAATTTTTAATCTCAAAAAATACAAGAAACAAAATTAAACAAATGTAGATATTTTTATTTCTTGGCATGTAAAACAAGCCGAAAACATATAAACCATGACAAAAAAAAAATTATATTAAAAAAAGAACTAAATTAACAACAACATAAACTCCAAGAATTATTATTAATGATTTTGTCTAGAGAATTTTGTGTTAAAATTACGAGAGACAACGGAGTTTTGATTTCAATACCAGAACGTACAGGAAAAAAATCGTCTAAGGAAAAAAAATCAACGATGCGCCAAGTAAATTGGAATATTTTAATTTTTGTGTTAAATGGAGGCACATGAAATTCAAAACTTTTTGTCGACAAAATGAAAATATCGAAAATGTAGATTTTTTGAAAGACTATGATCTGAAGGTATTCAAAAGTACTTTATATTGTTTAGAATACAATCCTATAAATATTCCATGCTATCACATTTACACTCGAAAATTATCACATATCCATGAATTTTAGCTTATGGATGTACAAATATTTTATAATAAGATTTCTTGTAATCTTTAATTCAAAACTACTCTCGACTCGCGAGTTCCTTCGACTGACTAACACACAGTGGAGTAGTGTGACACTCGTTATTAATCACATGTCGATTGTGGAATTAAGTACGACAAGATTTTTTATTAAATACAAAAGTTTAAACCACCAGACAAACTCCAAATGAGTAAAGGTATTTTTAGTCCGTTTTTCATTGGACTTTTGTCGTTTTCATTCTGAAATAAATTGAATTTAGTCACACAACCAATCAAGTATGAAAAGTTGTTTCCTTGCAATGACTGAATTTTTATACGGAAATAATTTTTAATATTTGTGTCTCCAAAAAAGACTTTTATTTTGTTTGTTTAGGAATTCGCTCGAGAAATTATATTATTAAGATTTTAGTGCAGTATTAAGAGATTTATAAAATGAAGAATAACAGAGAACCTAAATTATCACTATTGGAAATTTATCATGCAAATCGAATATTAATCTATTGTATATGGGCAAATCCTGCGTGACGAACTATACATTTGTACGGATTTTGTTGTTCTTAAATGTATCCCATTATCGTTCTACATTAGATATCTTTGCACAGATTTTCAATAATATTAGCTAATCGATTGTGCTATCGAATGGCATTTGTTAATTTCGTACTTCTTTTCGAGGAAAAAGATATTTGCTTTTAAAGAGCTTTGACGGACGCTACAAAAAATGGAAGTGACTTTTTTTTTCAATACGTGTTTCTGTAATTTTTATCAAATCGGTCATAGTGATAAAAAAAATTGTAAATACATTAAAGATAGAGGAAAATCAGAAAAAACAAGTAAGAGTGTTATATTCAGCTGTGCCGAATCAAGTTGTGTTAAATTTAGAAATGTCTCTCATATATCTACGAGGGTGCAGCTAATTCAAAATGTGGACCAAATTCGAAAAAAGTTGTTACGCTAGTTGGTATTGTTAGCAAAATATTTGGACTAAATTCGGTTACAGGAGCTTTATAGTTCAACATTTAAAAATATGTAAGTGGTTTCCCTAGTATTTACTTTGCACAAAATTTGTGTTAAATACTTTTCGCATAGCTTAATATTTAGTTAGGATAAACATGTTGTTAGTAATACGACAGGTCCATATATTTTGTTGGGAGTTCCTAATACCGTATACAAAGTCTGGACATTGGTGTAATTTTAATATGCTGCTTGTGCCTCCGAATCTTTTTGATTGTAGATATAAAAAGGGGATGTTATATATATATATAAGAATTATAGCCAAATGTTGACCGATTGTAACAAAATTTTACACACTGGCTGGTATTTTTATAAAGCTTGGTTTTGCAAAATTTAATGGCCATAGCTGTCATAGTTTCAAATTTAATAGCTTTTAACTGGCCTTTGCTACATTTTTTTGGTTTCAGGGAGTGTTTTTTATATGAAACCTATAGTCAAATATGGACCGATTCCTATAAAATTTGATATACTGACCAATAGTTGCATAAAACTTCTCTATTTTAAATTTAGTCGTCATAGCTATTACAATTGTACTCAATTTATCAGCATTCATGTGTTTCCCGGGGCGGGGTTATATGGGAGCCCTAACTAAATGTGAACCGATTTCGCTCAGTTTCAGTACACAACTTTTGTTACATATCAAAAATACTTTTGTAAAATTTTGTCTCTCTACCTTTTGTACTTCAGAAGCTATCGCGCTTTTATCTGAAGGACAGACGGACAGAAATGTTCTTTTCTTTTTGTATTTTTGTGTTTCCGTAAGATTTTTATATGGGAGCTATGGTCAAATGGTGACCGATTGTGACAAAATTGTGCACACTGGCTGGCATTCATATAAGACTTCCTTGTGCTAAATTTAGTGGTTATATCGGTTATAGTTTTAGATTTATTGGCATTTAAGTGTATTTTAGATGAAATTTTGTCAGTTTCCGTAAGTTTTTTGTATGGGAGCTATGACTAAATGTGAACCGATTTTGATAAAATTTTATATGCTGCTTATGCAAGACTTCTATATACCAAATTTTATCACCATAGCTATTATAGTTTGTTATTCATTAGCAAATAAGCGATTAGCGTAGGCAAGGTTAAACGGGAGCTATGGTCAAATGTTAACCGATTTTGCCATATTTCAATACCAAAATTTTCTCATAGATGACGAATATTTCTACTAAGTTTCAGTAATTTCGTTTAGGCGTTATCGCGATTTCAACAGGCAGACAGACAGACGGACAGACAAACGGACATCGCTCAATCGTCTTAGAATTTCATAAGCATTCAGAATATAAATCGTTTTTGATTTTTGAGCCAATATTAAGGAAATTACAAACGGAACGACAATCTCAATCTACCCCCTATTCTTTTTGATGGTAGGTATAAAAACAGCTTTTAAAAAATATTTAAAGTTTACATTTTCACCAAAAATCCATAAATGAACAGTTGCGGACGCTACGTGATGGACGATACACTTTTTAATTGAATGTTTTTATTAGGAAAAAATTCATATTTCTTATTTTTATTAAGCATTCGTTCATCAGTGAAAATAATGGTTTTATTTGTTCCTGAATTTCATTTACTTCCTTTTTATATTCGCTGTTAAAATGCGATTTTTGGGCACAATTTAATATTTCATAAAACGGCTACATAAAGAGTGTTCTAAAAAAAATATGCATTTACTATTTTAGACAAAATTTATCCATAGTACAAGAAATAATTTATTTTTTGATCAAGTTAGTTTCTATAGATATGTCAGATACTATTATTTTAGAAATTATTAATTTTCAATAGTTATTTCAATCAAAATGGACTGCGGAAAAAAGTTCGTGAAAATATAATTAAAACTTTTCAAAAAAATCCGTCATGGAATTTTAAAAAAATAGATAAAAATTTGAAAGTTGACCCTCGAACGGTTTTTAATGCCATCAGACGGTATAAGGAAAACCTGAGCATTGAAAGAAAACCTGGATCAGGGAGGAAAAAAAGTCCTACAGATATTGGTAAGGCAAAAGAAGTCGAGCGACTCTTTCGAAGAGCGCCTAACACTTCTTTAAGAAAAGCAGCTCGTACGGTGAAATGTTCTACGAATTTTGCACATAGAGTCAAAGCTTATGTTGGACTGAAGACATACAAAGTCCAAAAGGTTCCAGATCGCAATGCTATAAAGGACTTAGAAGCAAAAAAACGAGAGAAAAAATTGAAGTCAGATTTTATAAAAAAATACACCTGTTGTGTGATGGATGATGAAACATACGTACTGGCAGACTTTTCTCAACTTCCTGGTCAAGATTTTTATGTTGCTGATAAACGGGGCAATGTTCGGCAAGAGTTTCGCACAAAAAAACAAACAAAATTCCCTAAGAAGTTTCTCGTGTGGCAAGCTATTTGCAGTTGTGGCAAAAGAAGTAAAGTATTTGTGGCATCTGGCACAATAAACACAGAAATTTATATAAAGGAGTGCCTACAAAAACGGTTATTACCCTTTTTAAGAGAGCACAGAGTGACTAAATTTTTTTGGCCCGATTTGGCATCATGCCATTATGGAAAAAAGGCACTTGAGTGGTACTCAAAGAATAATGTCATTTTTGTACCACGAGAGGCACATCCACCTAACTGTCCAGAACTTCGGCCTGTGGAAAGGTATTGGGCTCTGGTAAAAAAGGAATTGAAGAACACAGGAAAGATTTCCAAGAACATGTCCGATTTTAAGCGCAGGTGGAACACATGCTCCAAAAAGGTATCAGAAGCAACTGTAAAATCTATAATGGGAGGGTTTCCGAAAAAAGTCGATAATTTTGCAAAACCCGAGTACTAAGTAAACATTTTAATGCTAAATGATTTTGTATAATATGTCATTATATTTGCGTATTTTGTAGAGTTTTTATATTAAAAGGTTTGATTTTTATTTAAGAAAATTTAACTACAAATTTTATTTAGAGCACTCTTTACATATATTAATTTAAAGTTTTACACTCTTTACGTCTTATTTTTCGTCGTAAGAATGCAGCCGATAGCTGTTAGCGTGTCCAAAAAAAAAAATAAATTTGAAAGCGTCAAATTTGTCCCACTGTATGTTTTTTAACACCTTATACCATAAATTTAATCTGTGGATACAGACAGTGTTATTGCTTTATGAATAAGACATACATGTGTTCGTAAATTTAGTATTTAATAAATATCATTTTGTAAAAAATATATACTGTGACGGACGCTACACATTTTCCTATGCATGTTATTCTGTAAAATGCTATATTAACATCTATATATTCTTAGCCTAATGTAAAGCATACTATAAGTTCTCTTTACGAACCAAGTTCAATTGGAGCAAAAGGTAAAATTTCACTAGTCAAATTAAAAAAACCGTTATTTCTGTGACGGACGCTACACACAGTGAGCCCTTTTTGACTTGACGTTATTGATATCACTCCAATTACTTTTGATGGGGTTTTTTACATTTGAATCTATAAAATTATGCAGGCTTTGAGTCCCAACTGAAGCTTGATACCTATATGGATGTTTTTGCGATTTTTATGAACTTTTAAAAAACTTATTATTTTAAAAAATGTACAAAAATTCGAGATGGGTACAAATAAACCCCTGCCGTTCACGAGGAGGGCAATCAAAAACTGTATTCATTATATATTCTAAAGGATCAATATATGGTTAATTTTTCCATAAAAATATGCTTCATCCAATATATTTATATACGACTAGCTGATTTTACCCGGCGTTGCCCGGGTTGGTAGTTAAAGTTTTGAACTTATTACTGTGTTAACACTTTCTTAAAAAAATTAACAATACAATATTTTTATTAATTTTTTAATTGGATCCTTTACTAATATATTTGCATATATATTTAATTGACTTTTGTGAATGGCTGTACTCCTCATTAACGTGATTTTAAACATTTTCGAAAGCAAATGGGTCCATAAATATTAAAGAACATACAGACAACCAGACGCAAACATTTTTTTTTTATTTATAGATTATCGAAAAAGTATCAAAGAATCATCAAATATTCATCAAACGGTCGTCAGTCAATCGTGAAACAACTATCGATCAATCATTAAAAATCATTGAACAGTCGTCAGTCAATCATCAAAAAACCATCAATCAACCATCAATCAATCGTTAAAAAATCATCAAACTACTGTCATAAAATCGCTAGTTAATCATGAAACAATTATCAAGCAGTCATTAAAAATCTTCAAACAGTCATCAGTCAATCAATCATCAAACAATCGTCAAACAACCATCAAATAATTATGAAAAATCTTCAAACAATCGTCAGTTAAACTATTATCAAACTCCAATATTCTAGCATCCGTTTTCCTATTTTAGATAAATCAAAAAAAGAGGTAGTAAAAGTGGGCATGGTCATTTTTTCTTAATGTAGAATCCTAACTTGTCTTCATTGGTTCAGCCGTTCTCAAGATATACAATTTTAAAGAAAATCCTCATTTTTCAATTCCCAGGTTCTCGTTAGTCCATTTTCGGAAAATTCAAAAAGCGAAAAACTATTCTATAGTATGAAAATATCCATATTTATTCGATATCGATCGAAATTTTAGATATTTTCAAATCATTTGTATAGCATACTTTAAGGATAATCAAAATTTTTTAAAAGATGGACAGTTTACTATATTTGTTGAAGTTATTTGGCAAAATATGAACAATATTAATAGAGTTTTAATTGAAAAATATATATTTTTAAAAACGAATCAAAATGGATACCAAATTTTAATAAACTTTTTGCATCGAATTAACTTCGAACATCCCTAAAGTATACTTCACAATATTCACTTAAAAGTCTGAGTCTTCGATCGATATCGAATGCGGTAATTTGGCCCCTGTACTTTGATAACAAAGTTTACAGTCAGTATGACGGACGGTCGGTCATCGTTAAATCGACTCAGGAAGTAATTCTAAGTTTCTTGGTATACTCAAAGGACGGTATAAAACCAATATTTCTATGCGTTATATACTTTGCACATAAGAGAAAATTTTGCCCTCGGTGTAAATTAATTTTCATAAAAAAACTTTAATTTAAAAATGATGTTGCCAACGCTTTTTCGGCGGTTATGGCTCGATATGATCGAGATTTTTATATTTGACCCAGTCTATGAAAAGGAAAAAACAAAATTTCGAAAAATTAGCTGTGGAATCTAGAGACAAATTAGGTATGGAATCTAGAGTCAAGGGCCATTATAACTATAATTTGAGTGTCGATTAATGTTTACACAAAACTTAATTTTGCAAGCAATAATTTTATCTGACCTATGAGACACCAAAATTTATTTTCCTAGAAGTCGCTTTTTTAATAGGTAATAAAAAAAAAAAAAAAGCCAATTTCAAGTTATATGTGCGTGCTTCAGTAGTGTGTTACACAGCTTATGAAAGGTTTAATAAATATCTCGTCTCCAATACAAAATGCAGTTGTTATATAAGATAGGGTATAACTATACCAACTTGATCTACTCAGAAAAACTTTGTTAGTCAATTTATCGATATCAATCCGACTGACTGCCCTTGTAAACCTTTAAAATAAAGGTCTAAATTTTAATGGTGAGCTTATGAATTACATATGAGGGGCTTGGAGCACAAGGGGTCTAAGTGCCTTTTTTAAAAAAATTGAGTTAGCATGTGGAATTAGTTCGTGAATTACAGGGAAATTTGGAGCATAAAAGGTGGAAGTGAGATTGCCATCCAATAGTGAGATATGGCGACCATATCTAAACTTGCCAACTAAAATACCTGTTTTGGTTGGAGCACAAGGGGTATATGTGCACTTGAACCCCTTGTGCTCCAACAAAATTTTAAAATTAATGTTTCACATGGACTATGTACTTGGCTCAAAGAAAAGTTTTGAGCTAAAATTTACCTGGACTTTGTATAAGATAATTTGTAAATTAATTCATTATTAAATCTACTTACATTAACAAATTAATCATGTTTATTTCTAATAAGTAAACTCAAAAACTAATGCACCGAATTTTACCAAAATTAACCTGTGTATTATATATGACGTGAGCAGCGTTTGTGTGGAGTTCTATTTTCGTTCGATAGATGGCGCCAAAGTTCTACATATTGGTCAATTGAGCGGTAACTGCTGAGCCGATCGTCATAATATTTAAACGTGGTATAGATCTTTCAGTGAGCTTTAGTGTAGACATAACTATTCATGGAAATTTTAAACATGTTGAAAATTTATTCATTTTATTCCAAAGTGAGGATGAAGTTGAGCCCGATGATGTAATGGAATCTGATTATAACGACTAAAAAATTTAACAAAGCAGCCTTAAAGCTTTTCTTAATAAAATGTTGTTTTAAAAATTTTATCCTTCCTGGACGTGGATGCGAAGAAATCAGTTCTTGTCTTCTGAAATTTATTAATTCTTTGCCTCATAATGTGAGTCACATTACAGCTTATAGTGACAACTGTGGTGGACAGAATAAGAGTCACTACATTGTCAAGTTTTGGTTGTATGTTATTAGAAATACCCATATCAAAAAAGTAGATCATAAATTTTTACTCTCTGGGCACTCATTTATGGAATGTGACCAAAATTTTGGAATTATAGAAATTACAAAAAGAAAGAACTCTCTGGTTTATGTACCTCAAGATTGGGAGAAGCTTGTAGCTAAATCAAGTAAAAAAATTACTGTAGTACCAATGCAAAATGAGGACTTCATATCTCTTGAGCCAATTCAAAGATATTTCACAAAAAGCGTTCCGGGTATCCGAAAAAAGCAATGGTTACACTTTGAAAAGGATGACCCCTGGAACCTCTCATACAAAGATGATCTTTCGAAAGAAGACTTCACCACAGTAAATTTAAAAGCTAAAAATGTTGGCCGAGACATGCAGTTACTCCCACAACTTCCTGCAAAACAAAGTGTTAAACCTATCAAATTTAATAAGTTCAAGAACCTTCAAGATCTTCTTTGCCATATACCACCAGTTTACCACGAATGGTTCAAAGCACTTCCTCATGATGGAATGGATGTAAATCCGGAAAGCATCGAAAGCATAAGTGAGGATGAAGATGAGCCGGATGATGTTATGGAATCTGACTATGATGACTAAAAAATCTAACAAAGCAACCTTAAATACGTTTCTTAATAAAATATTGTTTTAAAAATTAAATCCTTGTTGTTTTCTTTTAAGACGTTACATATAACATATAACATTATTTTGGGGTACAAGTAAAATTATTTAAAAATTAAAAAAAAGTTGGAGCACAAGGGGAATAAGTGCTAGGTGCTTACTTCAAGAGTAATTTTTGGATATTTGCAAATGCAGAATATGGTATTTTTTTTAATAATCAGTTAAAAATATATCTCAAGATCTCTACTCATTAAAAAATAATAATCCACACAGCATCCAACATTTTTTATTGCAATTTAACTTTAACCTTTCATTTCACATTATTAGAAAAAAGTCACTTAGATCCCTTGTGCTCCAAGCCCCTCATATATAACTACCAATGCTTATTCCTTTATATAACAGGGCTTTCATTGGGATTTCTGAACTTTAGCAGTCATATTATTGAAGCCACCTCTGTGAAATTAGTTGTCATTTATTCAGTCTGTACTGCAAAATCACAATGAATAAAATTGTTTTATCAAATTAGTTTTGTATTTTGTACAAAGCCAAAAATATCCTCACGGATATGAACTATTTCTGAGTAAAAAACAAGATTTTTAAGATCGAAGTGTGTTCAATGCAATCGGAAAAAGTCACAGTTTGGTATCAGATTTGGCACTTTTAGCTGTCGGCGTCTTCATTACAACTTCACTGTTTTTAGAACAGTAAACCTGAGCCATCTGCCCTTAGGTATACGCATTGTATAAGCTTTTTGTTCTATTTTTTTTTATTTCTTTTACATTGATGGCGTGTTCTGGGAGTTTTTTTATTCGTATATTCTTCAACAAAATATAAAAGGGTATTATAAGTTTGTCAATCAGTTTGTAATTCCTTCATTGTTTGTCATAGACCCCATGTTGTCATCAAAATCAGCCTATAAACACCTGAGATATCGCCAAAATACAAATTTACTTTTTAAAAGTTTTTTTTTTGTAAACAATTTTAAAATTCGCATAGATTTTGAATTTTTGTAATATCTCTGGTGTTTATTTACTGATTTTTATAAAATTAAATAATTTGCTGCGTTGGAGGATTTTCTAAAATCTGATATTGAATTCAGTTTTTTTTTTGAAATTCGGAATTTTGCGATGTATCGAATTTGAAGTTTTGGCGATATTTTAGTTGTTGGTTTACTGATTTTGATGAAATTCAATAGAGTGCTGCGTTTTAGGATCCCTAAGATTTGATACATAACACAGCACAACAAAATAAAAAAAAATTTCATGTGCTCTTAAAACCGCTATACAATTTTGATGTATCATGGATAGATTTTTTTTTAATTTTTTTTTTCTCACCAAATCTCTGCAATAATCCGACCGGCACTCCTTGAAATTCTAAAATATATTTTTTTCACACATTTGAAAAACCCTGTATATGTATATCAAGCAAAAATATAAAATTTTGTGAAAATGAGTGAATTCACTTAATTGTGTATAAATTCGAAAATAATCAATCGATTTTTATGGTCGATATCTCGTTTTGTTGCTATTATTTGTGGCTTTGCGACAGAATAATGAATCTGAACATTTTTTGCCGTTTTCTATTTTTCATGATTTTTTTAAAACAAAAATTTTTGCCATTTTTACTTTAAAAATATATTTTTTTCTTAAATTTTTTATTATAACTCTGATACTATTGATCCGATTGAAACGCGATATATAGACGAATCAAAGGCTATGTAAATCTTAATTTTTCTGATTTTATTTGAATAATATCCGATTATTAGTTTCTGAGTTATCATTAATTATGTGAAAAAGTGTCTAAAAAAATTGCAATTTTACAAAATTTTTTTTATAAAAACCTATCCATAGAATTTAAAAATTATGCCATTTTTGTACTAAGGTTGCCATGATACATCAAATGTATATAGTGGTTACTTGAGCATATTTTTGCTGTTGCCCTGTGTAATTCATGTAAGTTAGAATGTCCCGAAAAAATAAAAGTTATTTTTTTTAAACATAATATATATAAATACACGGTATTTTTTTTCGAATGATGTCATAACTATGAAACTAGGGCCATGGGAACCCGTGAAAAAATTAAATATTTTGTTTCCAATATGTGTCTATTAATGAATAACTTTTCTAATTTTATAGCTTTACCATTTTCTTATTATATATTATATTCTTATTATATAATAGGTAAACCGCCGTGGTATAACAGGTTGGTCATCCGCCTCATCAGCATACCTGAGGTCCCAAGTTTGATCGTTTTTTTTTTTTTTTAATAAAATTTTCAAAAAAAAACGGTTCACCTCATAACCCACTGGTTATTGAGTATTAGGCTATGTAAAACTTCTTTATCTAATGCATTTTTTTCTTCATAGATTCATTGAATATTCATTTGCTGTTAAGTCAGACTCAATTTGGTCATAAGACGGTGTAGGTTCAAGACTGTTATTATAGGTATTTTTTGTAGTAAAGTTTACTTTGTAATGACAACCGAATCTTTAATAGAGCAAACTTTTGGTCACCATTTCCTTTGAAGCATTGGGCGAGCAATAGGAACGCTTTTTATTAACATAGGAGTTATCTCTAATACTTCTTAGTCTTTGTAAGTCTGACTAAAACACCATACTTACCTAGTCTAATCTATTCTGTTTTTTATTAACATACAATAAAACAACTACGCACAGTGGTTCAGAATCATTTTTCATTGGCCAAAATTCTGTAAGTTTTTAACTATTAAAGATTTTTTAGTAGTTCTTTTTTTAGTCAATAGATAACATCTGTAGCTTTTTCGAGTGTAGGTTTTATTAAGATCGGTACAGTGGTTCTTAAGAAATTTAAGCTGGAAATTCAATTTTCGATGTTTTTCTATTTTAATTTGTTTCAAATATGCCAACTCATTTTTGACCCACTTCCTCTTAACCGATTTGGCTCAAATTTGGGCCACAAGTCGACCTTGGATAGCAATTTAATATTTTGTTATACTTATTGTGCCCCCTTTCTCGTTGAGGTATTTACAGTATTTTTATTAGGGTGGCCCAAATTTTAATTTATGCTTAATAATACTTATATATTACCTAGTTTTGTTTTTTTTTTTTAATAAAAGAGTGTAACTTAATTTTTCTTTAAATATATATTTATTTGTAGTCATAGATTGTAGATAAATAAAATAATATTTAATATTAATATTTGTTTACTTTATTGCACTCAAATGTATAATTATTTTTTATTTGGCTGGAATATTTCTTG
This sequence comes from Stomorhina lunata, assembly GCA_933228675.1. Lineage (NCBI taxonomy): Eukaryota > Metazoa > Arthropoda > Insecta > Diptera > Rhiniidae > Stomorhina > Stomorhina lunata. The sequence goes on along the minus strand of OW121740.1, from coordinate 90,308,294 downwards.
TAAATATTTTATATTTTGCTCTGTATTACTGCTGTCCTGTAGCAGTGCTTTAACTTCGGCACCTAGGCCCGAAGGATTTACTTTCCATTGACTTCGAATGCTAGAGATGAATGGATCTGACGTTGCTAATAATATGAGAAATAAGTCTTCATTTGTAGAACTTCGTGATGTTTTTCTGGTATTATGTTCTCTGTAAAATCTGTAATCCTTATTTCTTTTTTTCCTGGGCTTCCTCTGATAAATCTCCAATTGGTAATAAATAATGCTTAATGATATCTTCTCCATGACAAGAAACTTTGTTCACTGTTGCTGACATATTTCTATAATTGTATTTGGATGTATATATAGCAACAGTTTCCTTGGCATAATTACCAAATATTTTAGCATTAATTTGTTCATTGCACGCAAGTACTTCAGTAATTGTTTTAAATCTTGAAATAAGATCTATATCAACACCTGTTATATCAGATGTAGTTTCGGGATCCAAAAAGAATCTTCTTGTGGTATTGCCATCGTTTGTATTGCCTGATCCTTGTTTTGGTTGATCTATAATTAACCCGTGTTTGAGAAATACATCATGAACTTGTTTCTTTTTCAATTTTCTTTTCTCTTTGTTGGTGTCTTTTTTTTTACTGATCCTGAAGATCCGAAGTCCAAAAGGACTTTCTGAATGATATCCACTTTCGCTAATTGTATGCAGAAAACTATCTTTAATGTTTTCACATCCGATTTCTTCATTTAAATTCTTCAGTTTTCGTCTATTAGATCTATCGCTACAGTTATCTAGCGGTTTTTGTGGTCTTCCACAACTCCCAACATTTGTTGTTTCTGAAATGACGTGGATACGGAGTTCACGTTCTAACCAATTCGCAAAGCGCTTGTAAAATTTACTTTTACTAAAGTCAACTTCCTTGTAGTATCTATTCAATGTTTTGACGAAATTAGATACTTTGTTTTTTATTTCCAGTTGTGTTTCAATGTTGATACTATTTATGTTCAGTTTCCTTAAAAAATGGAAAATTTTAACTGTTAAAATTCATTCTGTACTTTACTGAAAGAAATTTTAAAGGTTTTTTCCCTATAATTTTTAGCAGGTAATTGAAACATCTGTGCAAAATGCAATTTTCAAAATTCTTTGAAAAATTTCCTGAAAAATTCAGGGAAGTTTTTTTAAGATACCAACCATTTGAATAAAAATTTAAACCACTAATAACTTTCCTCTTATTGAAATAACTATCTGCAATTTGTATTTATGACAGTGAATGATTTCTAAAATAAATTTACTAGTAATTTTGATAGAACTTTGCTTGTAAAAATGTTGAGTATTTTCATTAAAATAAAAAAAGTGTTCTACGGGCGGGTCCGGGCGGGTGCAAAAGTATATATAGGCTTAAAGGGAACACTCTTGGCTTTCTTTGGGTGGTTTCGATTTTTGTTTCCATTTGTTTCTTTAAAAGTTATACACTACTAAACTTGAAATTTTATCAGTATATGGTGATTTTAAATTTTTTATATAACACCTTAACTACAAATTATACAGGGTGCGCAAATACCATTTGTTAAAACCAACAGTCCACCCAACATAACAAGAAAAACCGCAGCCCATTAGCATTAATAGTTTTCAAGAAATCGTAATTAATATGAGATCAAAAATTACAATTTTTCTTTCATTTCTAAATTAACCAAAATTCCTTGTCTTTAGCAGCATGCCACGCCCACTACAGCGAATATTTTGACCAAATTTTTTGGCCACCTTAGTTTTGATATGTTTTCTTTCTGATGATATAAAAATTTTAAAAATCTATGTCAACAAAAAATATAGATTTTGGCCAATGAAATTTGATTCTGAACCAGCGTGCTA